>JARYHS010008074.1:221740341-222025097 GCA_031002005.1 Vandiemenella viatica | reverse complement strand
TGGTCGACTGTTAAGGACGATGCCGCGAGGACGATTATTTAAAAGTGCTTATAACTATTCCATTAACTGGTACTGTGGTTTGAAGAAGTATTTGGAGTGTCAGTGGATTAGAACAAGAACAGTGTTCCGGATAAACTGTTGTGATAGTGGCACCGCATGTTATGTATACCTATTCGGTTCGAATCCTGCACGCTTTGGAAAAGAAGTTTCGATAACACGAGTCATTGTAACTGGTGGTTACTTCGGCGACGTATTTCTTTTGCTTATTCAGACAATAAATGTGGGTTCGAATGTAAACTTTTGTGTGATTTATGTGTTGGCAATTCCTACTTATTTTGTCGGTAACTGCCTCTGCTGACTGTTTTACGTGATTAATTTTGTGAGTGACTATAAATTATTAGTATTAGTTGTGGAATCCCCACTGGCGACCGGACGGTATCAAACCTGTAATCTTAAGAACATTTAATTAAGAACTGAAATACACGCCGTGTTGAGTAGTACCACCAGGACATTAATTATCACTAAACCAGCAACTACCTTACAACATGCTACATTGACTAAAGGAAAGTCTATTTAACAACAGGCATAGGAAAGAGTTGGCTGTGAATGTATTAGCTTCTTGATAAATGGGGTAGTCAAGTCAGCCATGCTTCAGGGTATCTCCACATTAGGACTATTCAGAAATGAATCTTCAGAATGTGCAATTGAACATATCAGGTTGTAGTGTTATAATCATTGTTCTCAAATTTCTGCTGAGATACTATACGCACTATACGTCTACTCCACCGTAGTATTTCAGCCATCACTGTTTCAGATCTGAAAGTTGCCAGAGAATACGTAGTATTTATAAAAGTAACTCTAGTTTACCCTCAGTTGACGAACATAGATTTTGACTGTGAATTATGTCACTGTGGTACTGAGCCACTAAGTAATTAAACTGTACACAGGCAGACCCGCCGTAAGCGGGTCTGTAAGGTGTGCGCCACACGCGGGCGGCACATCCAGTGGGCCGCAATTCGAGCGAACGACAAAAAGAAGGTCGCACACGAAATAAATTTACCGCCTTTCAGTCACAATTTTGCCACCCCCCTGAAGATGAGCATAGGTAGCCATAGTTAAACAGGGGGTGGCATAAGCGGTATTGCACAAGGGCGCTCAAACAGCTAGCGGTGGGCCTGTACATAGGCCTTTCTTGTGGGAAAAGTTTACAGTAATTCTACTTAAATGATCTGTCATTAAGGGAATTCTATATATTAGAAATAACTAACACCAACTTGGCATATAGTTACAACAAAATTTATTTAATATTTGAAAGTCTTCTTGTCAGTACCAAACACATAATTGCAGTTCTCAATCAATGATGGACTTCGCTCTGAACAAGATTGCAGGTTTGTAATTAGGAACAGTATCTTATCAATGCACGTCCACTACCACAAACATGTTTATCCACAGTTAGTCAGTTTTTAAGGACATCCAGCCCCAGATACGACCTGGCCTTTTGAAATAACCATCCCCATATTAGCCTAGAGTGCCTTCTGGTTAATCTGGTAAACTGAAAACTGGTGGCCAGACCAGGGGTCAGACCCATGTTCTCCCAGATACCAGACTTGAATGTTGAATGTCCATACACATAGGTTCGGTATTGAATTTTAAGAGGAGAAGGATGTACAGCAATAATTTTGGTGAAGTGAAGTAATTTATTTAATATTTGAAAGTCTTCATGTCAGTACCAAACACATAATTGCAGTTCTCAATCAATGATGGACCTGAACAAGATTGCAGGTTTGTAATTAGGAACAGTATCTTATCAATGCACGTCCACTACCACAAACATGTTTATCCACAGTTAGTCAGTTTTTAAGGACATCCAGCCCCAGATACGACCTGGCCTTTTGAAATAACCATCCCCATATTAGCCTATAGTGCCTTCTGGTTAATCTGGTAAACTGAAAACTGGTGGCCAGACCCATGTTCTCCCAGATACCGGACTTGAATGTTGAATGTCCATACACATAGGTTCAGTATTGAATTTTAAGAGAGAAGGATGAGCAGCAATAATTAATGATGATTATTTTTTGAAGTAGCCTGCTCAAAACCCTGCCTGATGTGATAATGGGACATGTATTTAACAAAAATTATAATCTCATCAAAGTATTACATTTATAAATAGGTTTCACCACAATCTTCCTTTACGGTTTTCCTTTATTTTTGTAAATTCTTCCTTTGTGATAGCTTTGATAAAATAAATGTGGACATATCATCAAATTGGGCCTGCAGGCAGAATGCTATTGACTCCCACATTAATTGTTTCATTTTAACAATATCAATATTCAAAACTTTTAAATCAATAATAAAGTACAGGACAAACATGCGATTAGATTAATAGTCGTTGCGTCGTGGTTACAACAAACATTCAACATCAAAGCCAGAACCACTTTGATGATTGATCACATGAATCCTGCAGTAATAATACAATAACTAACACCAGGCAAAAGGAATAAAGTCATTGTACCTAGTTGCTTGTTTATGGAATACTGTAACTGCAAAAAAAGTCCTGCCAGATTTGTTTCTGGAAATTATCGCAGAATGCAATCAGTAACATATATGATAAAAGAGCTGGAATGAGGTTCATTGGAAGACAGGAGGAGGGTGAGGGGGGTCATGGGAGTGTAAAAGGCATATATTGATGATAAGGCATATATTGATGATGAGGCATGGAAAGATATTGGTGTAAGAATTAAAAGTAATGCTTGGAAGGGAAAAGATGTCCATGACCACAATCTTGCACTCTATATCAGGCACAAGGGTGTAGAAAGATTCTCTTTTTTTAGGTAAGGGTGTCAGGGATTGGAATATGTTGCCAACAGAAATTATGAATAATTTACCAAAAATGTTGAAAGAATTTAAAGTTAAAATTTGTAGAGGGCAAATGTATGTGGATGCAGGAAAGAGGGAAAGGTGAGTGTGTAGGGAAATTGCCACAGGAGCGTATGCTCCATTTCAATTTTATTAAATATTATTAGAACGTAACAAGTGCAGAGATGTATATCAAAAACTATTTGACAACTCTTTTATATTGTTAATTTCACTATAAAATAAAATAGACAAATTTCACAAATTTTTGAAATCAATAAACCTCACTAATGAACTATCAATGAAAACAGACACTATCTGAAATTATCCATACAAATTTTCTATTTACATATTATGCACTGTACATTTTAATATTAAACAAAATAAAAAGTACAAAATTAGTCTTGACGTTGGTAAAATTAGTTACCTGCGGGAGCTGGTACGTGTTCATATCCATACAACAAATGCGAGTAACGAAACATGCGAGTGACGAAATGAATTTGTGAGTAACTATTCGGTACTTCAAGTAAGGCGACGAACCCGTTACTCAGTAACGAATACATCGTTACTTTTACAGCTCTACAGAAGAGATGGCAGCCACACCCACAGAATGAACAGACACTGATCAAGTCACCAGTGGCTTATTTTAATTATTAATTTTCAATGTATTTACAGTTATTTAATGTTTCTTCAGCTACAACTACCCCACCGTACATCTGTACTCAGTAACACTTTGGTCCTTTATTTTTACTCCCTTGCTGGCAATCTCTAACTGAAAGAAGGCACTGTTCTGAGTTCAATGTAAGTGTAGGTCGACTCAATTACAGATTTAGCAAGAAACTCAGAAAGTATAACACATTTCTTCTTATTTATGGTATTTTTAGTGTAACTCCACTAGCAAATGATGTGAACAGGCATAATCCTCATTACAGACCTTCTACATCTACATCTGTACTCTTCAATTCACAAATATTGTGGGTGGCAGAGGGCACTAAGCACCAATCCTAATTCAGTGCATTTCAATCCCGAGCAGAACGAGGAAAGAAAAAATACATAAAAGCATCAGTACAGCATCTAATTTCTCTAATCTTATCCCTTCTGTCATTGTGACCTAAATAAGTTGGTGGAAGAAGTATTTCATTGTACTCGTAAATTAAAGAATTTCACATATTTTCCAATAAATTCAAACGAAAATGTTGTTGTCTATCTGCCAAACAATCCCAGCTGCCTTATGCCTTCCCCAGGCAGTGCATCCATCTCTATGTTTTGCCTGTCTCACAGAAGGATTCAACTGTGGTCGATCTTGGAGACTAAAGACCAGCATCATTTCCACACCAATGTGTTTCACCTCCTTCACCACCTTCCCCAGGTCACTCTCCATATTGTCAACCATGATTGTTTCACTATTATTTCCTGCACTTCACACTATCACCAACTATTTGTCCTTAATAAAACACCTGCAGAATGTTTCTATTTCCTCCATAATCTGACCAAGTGTTGCACTAGATTTGGAAACCCTTTTGACTGGTGGATTGTGCCGAAATGATATTGTCAAAGAAAACCCGCATTTACCTTTCTCATAAATTTCCTTTAAATTTTTTTTTTCATCTTTTATGAAATAATATTATAACTTCAGTTGGCTGAAAGATTGAAGAGACATTACTGAAATTCTACTACATACATTACAGGTAGGGAAGAGCGGGAAGGGTAGTGGCAGTTTTTTTTTACTATGAACTGTAGCTTTCATTTAAAATTAATATTTACAAATTTTAATTATTTTCAATCTCAAAGGATTAAATTTTTTAATTTCAATAAACTATGACTAAAATGAATTTAGTTTTACACAAATATTTTTTTTTTTTTTTTTTTTTGTTTTAAAACTTGAAAATTGTCCGAAAGTCTCCTGCTATGTAGGAGATAATGGACAGGTTATGGGGGATACTGAACACTCTAACACAGGGGTGGCCAACCCAAATGAATCTTGCGGGCCACTTTGGAAGTGCATCATAACTCCGCGGGCCGCATATAAATTATATATCCCAACTAGAGACATTTTTTGGAATGAAAAATTGGAACATGAGTTATTATTGTGTTTACTATTATTGCTTTATATGGTAAAATATAGATATTATAATAATAATGATACCAAACACACATTGTAAAGAAATATTTAACATTAAAAATGAAATATAAAAAATATTTTGTAAAAGTGTGATGAATCTCACGGGTTGGCCACCCCTGCTTTAACACATTATAAAAAGTTGTGTTTATTAATATAAAATCACAAAATAGGCATCACAAACTTAAAAAATATTTATATAGTGGTGTTTATTTTAAGAAGAAAAAGATGTTACTAGTACAAAGAAAAATAACTCAGGTCCAAAATATATCATATTTTTAACCTTTGACGACTGTCCATTTGAGCAGAGGGACGTGTTGAACATCACGTTGTCGTATGGCACAAAGAATATCTCTTCATCAGACAAAGTAAATCTGTATGATAAGTTCTTTCTTTTTAGAACCTTACTACGTAATCTACCATGTCTTCTTCTCAATTCTTACTACATATCATCATCCACTTGACGTTGACCTCCCATGAGTGTTAACAACTGCGTAGGAATCAACAGGAACACTAGTATTATCTTGATCAGAAGAAATATCTTCCTCCTATTCTCCTCCAGATGTCTCTCCAATATTTGAAAGAACATTGTCTGATTCACCTTCAGAGAAAGGAGTTTCTTGTTTTCTTTGCATTTCATGCGACCATGATTGCTGGATGCCAGGAGACGAGCTGTAGCTTATTTTCTGGATGAAGCTTCAAACAGTTTTTAATAGGCTTAGCTCCTGAGATTTTTCTTTCGTGGCAGCAATTTCATTTTTCTGGGTGCCTATGACAATCATGCTGGGTTTGTGGCTTTTATTTCTAGCCTTTGGAAAAGGTTGAATATTTTCCGGAGATATAATTGTAGTGAGGGATACACAATGCAGACTGAGTTGGGGGAGCTTGTTTAAGGATCTGGACGTAGAGGGTGTTAAAAAATCTAACTTTTCATTTGTGTGGCAACCATCCTTCAACGCCCATCAGATGGATTCGTTTCAATTGGTAGTGGTCTGTCAGTAACCTAAGCCCTCAGGAAGTCTTCCTCGGAGAATTTTCCCTGTTTGAATGGCACAATGGCTTGTGGATTCAAACCATTCCTTTTTGATGTTGATGAAGCAGCAGACTTGTCCCAGGCTGAATAGTGTATTGATGGCAAATCATAAATGCGTAGGGGTTACCCAGGATGATTTGTCATCCATGAGTCACAGCCTTCCCTTGAAGAACCTATGAATGCAAATTTCCAGAGGTTGTAACTTATTTGTGCTATGGGGAGGAAAAGTAAGGACAAAAATGCCATTACTTTTACAGTAATCAAGAACTTCAATAGAAAGGTGGGTTTCAAGATTGTCCATCAAAACAATTTCTTATTGTCAATAGAACATTTAATATTTATGGCTGACTTGGTGTTGGTCTTTCTGTGAATGAACTTTAGGCACTCGAGGAACAGTCGTAACTACAGCTCATCCAGATTGTAAATTTCATGAGGTTCAATTGCATAATGTTTCAAGACCTTTTGCAACTTGTCCTGAAAAAGTTTTAAGTTATTTGCGTTAAAGCTGTCATTTTTGTTGAACATTTTGATTCAGGTATCCTGTTGGAAAGTGAAGGATGCCGATTGCATAGCCAATTCTGAGATTTTCATATACGGACAGGTTATTTTTACACCATATTCATATGCCAGATGTTTTGCACAGATGGTGTCAGTCTATGAAACATTTTGCTGCTTTTACCAAGATAATCTTACAATTCTTCCTCCATGCAACGTGTCAAAAGTTTGACTTTTTTTTAAGTCTGGTGCATAGTTATCATTTTCTGAATTCTTCTTTGATCCTTTTTTGTATTCAAGAAGAGTCGATTTCTTAAGCTAATATTTATAAGCAGTTTTTCTAATCGATGCACCCCTTTCTAATACTTTGTTAACTGCATTTTCCATTGTGGCAGCACGAAAGGTCTTATCCATCCTCAGCATTCTCTAAAACCAAACTCAATAACAGAAATGGAGAAAGATTAGATAGAAGAAAAAACTCAAGAAGTAATGGGGAGACTTCGGACAGATTGTCAGATCGCTCCCATATGGCCATTATAAGAAAAATGTACATTTTAACGTGACTAAAGGTACGGTTTCCTGAACACAACTGCAGTCCGCAGACAGCAGGTAGCAGACGGCTGACCTTCAAGGCCGACCACTGGTTTCTATCTTTTTCTATGAAATGCGTTCGGAACACGGCAACAGAGTCGCCGGCAACTGAGCCCTGCCGGCTCCGCTGACCGTGCTACAGCCGCACGCACAAGGAAATAATTTATTTGGTGACAATGAGTTTTTCTGATAATGAAGAAGAAAATTTAATAAATTCTGTGCAAAAATATCCAGTGATTTATGATGCAGGTCACACTGAGTACTGCAATGTCTTAATTAAAGAGAATGTTTGTAAGACTGTAGCACAAGAGCTAAATAAAACAAGTAAGTATTTTAAGGTTGTGCTGTAAATGTAAAATGTTTATACAAATAACATTACATTATTATCATACATAATTAGTAAAACAATGAGTACAAAGATTTTACTAAAATGCAAAGGGTAGGGGAGAGGGGGGGAAATACACGCATGCGGGTAATCACACGCAGGCTGAATTACGCATTTTGAATGGCGCAAGCTATGTCCAGTTGGTGCTAAACCCTTCTGGCAGGCGTAACAACTAAATTGCTACCCACTCCAGACATTTTCTGATTGCGTTGTGGTGGTAGTAAAGTTAGGTTTATTTTCAACGTGTTTGATGTAACTTTTGTCAGCTATATTTTGCAAGGTAAGTGCTACCATAAGTTGCTTTATTGCAATTTTTTGCAAATCAACTACTAGCCCTATATGTAACCTTTCATTTAGTTGTAGATCTGTCTTGGTATTTGAACTAAGACCCAAGTTCTGCTTAGGTTAGTCCTCGAACTCACTTTGGGGTATTGGCATGCGGCTTTTCAAGTGCGTGGTATTCCCCCTTCATAATAAAACTAGTTGGTTGTATTTGCAATTAAAACAAGTTTTTTTATACTTCAGATTAGTAGATATAATAAAAGAAATAACCAAAAAGTAAAATGGACCCAAGAGGAGCTTCATAAGGGTCTTGATGCCACAAAATCAGGAAGAAAAATAAGAGAAGTATGGGATTGTCGAAGCTACTCTGCGTACAAGAATGAAAATGAAAAATACCAAGGGAAAGATGGAGAACTAGGGTACCGATGTGTTTTGGGTATTAGGTAGAACCATGAAGAATGTAATGGCTGGAACATTTCAAAACATTACAAGTGTGATGTTTGCTATTCAAAAAAATGCACTCTTTTCACGCCTACTGAATAATTTTTTTTTTTTACAAAACATCATTGTTTTCTACAATAATGTACTGTTTAGTACATGTAATTAATAAACTAAACTAATAGAAAATAAAATGGCATGTATTGTCCATTTTTATGCATTGTTTGTATTGCGTGTGATTACCCCGTATCATGCGTGTCATTACCCTACAGGTTGGGGAATACCACGCATTTGCACTTTTTTTATTTTAATCATAAAAATTAAGGTAATGTTCATAATTATATTCCATCATTTGGAATATGTCGAGAAATGTCCATAGTAAGGTATACATTTGTTTTGGTAGATTTATAATGATATAATGAACAATTTAAATTGATTTTTCCTTAGGTGTGTGTATTTCCCCCCCTCTTCCCTAACGTCTGTCCACCAAGAGTTTATTTTACTTACTATTTATTATAAATCAGTATTTATGATACATTATTAATTAATTCCTCTTGCCACATCACTGAACCGTATTCACTGCAGAAGTAATCTTTCAGTTTGTCCCTAAACCCCATTCCTTGGCTGTTTAAAATCCTCCAAACTGAAGAAAGCTTAACATATTATCCTTGCTTCTAGCTTCATTATTAATGTAACTATAAAAATGGAGTATTTTTTTCTTCAAGGTAACTTTCACGTAATAAATTGTGTAAGCAACACGCTGACAATATCAGATCATCAACCACATCTGGACAACAGAAATGGGAGTATAAAAACTCTAAACACTTGGCTTATTAGCCCAAAAGCATTTTCCGTCACTCGTCGTCCACTGCATAATATATTTTATATATCATATATATATCATATCATATATCATATATTTTAATTGTATATGGTATTTTTTTGTCACAAGCCTATATCTTCCTTCATACTTAACCAAAATCAATGAATGAGGTGTCATTTTAAAGCGTATGGTCTCTACTTTAGAAACATCATATTTTAAGAAAGAAAGTTTTAGGAATTCGACCCTTAAAGGGCGAAAATGTCAATATTTCTGAACGCTGTTTTCTGTGTTACAAGTCATTTATCTCCCTGGACACCTATCTGAAATCGTATAATGAAGTATCATTTTAAAGATTAAGATCTCCGATTTAGTGACATCATATATTAAGTCAGAAATTTTCGGATTTTGACCCTTAAAGGGCAAAAGGATCAATATTTATTCAATTCGCTTTTGTGTCACGAGCGATTTATCTCCATTAATATCTAACCGATATAGATAAATGAGATATCATATTAAAGACTAAAGTCTCCGCCGTGGTAACATTATATTTTAAGAAAGGAATTTTTCGTAATTCGTCCCCTAAAAGGCAAAAATGTCAATTTTTCTAAAATGCGTTTTTTGTATATCGAGCCATTTATCTCCCTGGATATCTAACCAAAATCGATAAATGAAGTAGGATTGTAAGGAGTAATGTCTCAGCTTTGTGAAATCATATTTTAGGAAAGAATGTTTTTGGAATTCAGCCCTTAAAAGGAACAAAGTATAAATTTTTCTATAACGCATTTTTGTGTCACGAGCGATTTACCTCCCTTAATATCTAACCGATATAGATATATGTGGTATCATATTAAAGAATAAGGTCTCCCCCATGGTAACATTATATTTTAAGAAAGGAGTTTTTCGTAATTCTACCCTAAAAGGGCAAAAATGTTAATTTTTTATCTAAAATGCGTTTTTTGTATCTCGAGCCATTTATCTCTCTGAATATCTAACCAAAAATCTATAAATGAAGTACGATTGTAAGGAGTAATGTCTCAGCTTTGTGAAATCATATTTTAAGAATGAATGTTTTTGGAATTCAACCATTAAAGGGAAAAGATATAAATTTTTCTATAACGCATTTTTGTGTCACGAGCGATTTATCTCCCTTAATATCTAACCGATATAGATAAATGTGGTATCATATTAAAGAATAAGGTCTCCGCCATGGTAACATTATATTTCAAGAAAGGAGGTTTTCGTAATTCGACCCTTAGTGGGCAAAAATATCAATATTTCTAAAATATGTTTTATGTCTTTCCAGCCTTTTATCTCCCTGGATTTCTAATCAAAATCGATAAATGAAGTAGGAGTATGAAGAGTAATGACTCAGTTTTGATGACATCATATTTCAACCTAACTTTTCATTCGCATTTTTCGCGAAATTTTCGCACGGGTCGGCTAGTAGTTATAAATTTGTTTTTTCTCTCTCTAATCTTTCCACTCTTTTTGAATATGTCTTCATCAAATATTCACTCAGAGCAAACGCTTCGTCTCCAATCAAAAAATAGGGTAACACCACAGTTGAGCCTGGCAAACATATTTGGTGGAGGGATATTAATGTCTTTGATTGCTATTTTTTCCCCATGGCTGATTTTTGAAATATGCCGGTTATCAGAATTATTTTCCGTAAGTACCGACATCAATGGCTATGAATTTATAATTTGCATCCACGATAGCCAACAAAACAATTGAAAAGTAATTTTTGTATTAAAAAACAGTGAACCTGTGTTATTTGGCGTCTTACACGAACATGTTTGCCTCTATACCACCTACACAATTAGGTATATTCCATTTCTGCCAAAATTCTTGTTCGATACGTTTGAAATCACTTTGCGTAGGAGAAGGCATCAATATTGGCATCAATTTCAGTCTTAGAACTCTAAGCACATGTTTCACAATACGTGATATGTACGATCGTGATATACGATTAAGCAAATGATAGAGACTGAAACAAAACAAACATGTTACTGATATATTTTCTATTTGCAGGTAATGACTGCAAGAAGAAATGGAAATTTATCAGAGATGGTTACCAGAGATTCAAAAAGAGAAGTAAATTAGGAACAGGCTCTGCTGCCTCAAAAAATTCTAAGAACAAGAGACACCTGCAGCTGTCGTTCCTAGACGGCGTTTCTCAGCACAGATCCGGTGGATCGAATATTCCAGCAATAGAAATTGAAGAGGATACAGAAAATACACCGGAAACCGAAGAGAAAGAATTCTTGGAATGGAACATTCGGTATTACAGAATGACAAATTTCTGAATACCGATATAGAAGAAAATGATGAAACAACTGAGTTACCCAACGTTAAAGAAAAAGTACCAGTGCAGTATCGAAAGACGCCATAGAACAGTGACGATAAACTTATACAAATGTGGAAAGAAAGGGACGAGAAGAGGCAAAATTTATTGAAAAGTATTATTAAAAAGAAGAATGATGATGTTGAATTATTTTGCAGTCATATTGCAGAAGTTTTAAGGAGTTTGCCACCAGTCTATAAGGCAGAAGCAAAAAAAAAAAAAAAAAATATCGGCGTAATGATTTCCGATTATGAAATAATGGCAGCGAGGTCCCATCCTAATCAAAGTTCAAGAGATGGTAGCCGCTCCTTCAACGCCAAGCTCTTCATCATCAGAAAATGTACACGACACGCCAGGTCCTAGCAATGCAGCACGACATGACAAAGTACTTTTTACAAATGGAACAATGAATTATAGTCAGGTGACTCTGTTGTCAGCCTTGTTTCTCAGAACCGACAGATCTGACAATCCAGAAGACTAAAGAAAATGATAAATTTACAAATTTGTAGACTTACCTTAAAGTTAAGAATAATTTTTCTTCTGCACTTACAGCAGCTCTTAAACATTGTGGTTTAATTTCGTCACAAATAAAACTGAGTACAAAATTAAACTCTTATTTAAACGACAATAGCTCCTGAATATTGTTTCGTCACTCAAAATATGTTTTTTAATGAGTACTGAATAAGTCCTTCTTCTGCTGTTTTTGTACAAAGGCATTGCGAGCTTTGTTCTTTTGTTGGTGCTATTCAATAGCAAAACATCATCATCTCTTCCAACAGAACTTCAATGATCGCAGCAGAAATATCAGACATCTTGCCTCGCCTTAAGGTACAGTTAAGAGCGGACTGCACGGCTGACTGTTGCAGAGTTCCGAACACCCCCGACCACAGGCGACAACAGGTATGCAGTTTTTGTTTGCTACCTGGGGTTGGCGTCGGACGCTGCAGTCGTGTTCGGAACCCTACCTTAATATGGACAATAGTGGAGTCAATTCTGCTTTATTATGTTCATTACCTAATTTAGTTTCCACAAAAAATATTTGCTTATTCCCATCTGAATACTGTCTAAGTCCACACCGTCCAAATGGAGCACCAAAACTTACATCAGAATACACAAAATCAGAAAAATGGTCGGGACAAGAATGCAGATTGTTACAGCCTGACTGTTGGTATTGGCCATTCAAAAGCAACTGATGATTCACCAAAACAAGCAGCAGGGCTGCCAACTATCATTCTCCTTGTATGAAATTTAGGCATGTCCAGAGTCTCCCACCGTCCAAACCCTCCACGCTCTCGCCTACATGAAAACAAAAACAGCTATTGTTTCTCAACAGTTGATTATTTTATATTGTAAATAGAATATATTTTAGCATAAGCCATTAACAAGAGTTTATTAAATGCAGTAATGGCTTAATTCTGAAACACCTGCTAAAAGTCGATAGCTTAAAGATACAATTATTTCAAATGATTCAGTAAAATAGTAAAATTAACAGTAGAGAAGCGGATTAACTTACAGAATATACAAAGAAATCAACACCTTAAAACTGAAGATCTCGCTATTTAATAACAAGTGTTTGTATTTACCTGCAACACTGCTTGGTGCACTGTCCAGCACGTGACACAGTGCCTTACAACTGATGTGGTCATCTGAGGCAGCAGCACTCGAGCAACATCATTTTCGTGGTCTGGAAGCAACTTCTTCAGTATTGCAACATATAATTGCTCACAACGAATGACCAGTTTACGGGCACGGTATCTGACTAAAAATGATGATTTTCTCACATCCCATTTTCTCTCAAGGTGGTATGAAAGACACACTGAAATTACATATTTAGTAATTTGTTAGTCCTTGAAGTATATTTGAAGGTAGCTACTTCATTCAAATATAGATGATGTTATCTAATTTTTTGGTCCTGTGTTACTAAATCAATTTTAAATAAAATAATTGTTTAAAAAACATAAAAACCGCCTTCAAAAAGCACACTAAAAATTTTAAATTAACTTTATACCTTGCTTAGAAGAAAGTAAATATAAATGGATAATATTTTACATTACTTTTATTGAAATTTTTACATTAATTAGTTATTTTTGGAGTCGTTCCAGCTGTCACATCGCGTAGATCGAATTAATGAACTTTATTTGGTGTTAGAGGAGAACCAAGAGTACGAACAAAAATTCCAAACATTTTACAGCAAGTCGTTAGGCAGATAGTGTTATGGCGGGAGATAGCTTAGGGAAACAAATTAACAATATTTTGATTTGTGGCTTGGCCTTGTTGGTCATCCAGGCATATTTCTGGCGCTAGTGTGTCAGTTGGTAGACTGCATCATACAGTAAACTCTTTATAGTTAGTATAATATCGGTGTATCATCTATATGTTTCAGTTCTGTTCAAACATGTTTCAAGAATTAATTGTAAGTAAGTAGCAACATGATTTTTTAATATATATATTATAGTTATTTATTACTGTTTTTTTTTTTTTTGCTTTGGCTGGCACTGACTCCAAAAATAACTAATTAATGTAAAAATTTCAATAACAGTAATGTACAATATTATCCATTTAGATTTACTTTCTTCTAAGCAAGGTATAAAGTTATTTTAAAATCAGGCAGTTTTTATGTTTTTTAAACAATTATTTTATTTTTAAATTTTTAGTGGTATTATAGTTTATTTTGTATTTTAAATATGACGCAGCAGTTCTCATTTTCCGAACTTCCTGGTAGCTCAGTGGTTAAAGCGAATGCTTTTAAAAAAATTGTCTTTATATATCCTAAAAACTTTCAGAATGGGGTGAATTCCACGTTGGGTTAAGGGATGTCAGTTTAAATTTTGGTCCAGGCATAACATCTGTTAAATCAGCTGCTCAATAATTGAAACCTGTAACATCTGGACATTAATACATACCATATACACAAATCTGTCTCTGGAATATATCTGTTTCTTTCGGCATACACACAAAATATAGATTTTTATTGGTTTTCACAACGTAAAAGCTTGGCGTCCAAGTTGAAATCTGAAGTACATGTTGAGACATTAGGACACATTTATTTTATAAATATTCTGCCATGACTTAAAAATAGCTTAATTGATATTGACGGATTTAAAACTGTGGATTTTTGTAAAGAACATTGGAAATTATAAACGATGGGGGTAAAGGAAAGAGGGATTGGGCTTTTGTATACCAAATGTAGACTGTATTTTCTGATTGATTTAAAGTATATGTTTGAAAATTTCTATTGATATCATATAAAATTGTAGGTATCTAAAAAAAAAACAAGGGGTGTGGAGGTGAAGAGTAGTTTGGTTTTTGTAAAGCCAGTGTGGACAGTATTTCTCTTTGTTTTAAAGTATACACGTGCAAAGTTCCATCGAAACCAGATAAAAACTGTAGCTGCGTGTAAGAACATTTGCAAAAATTAAATGGGTAAGGGAGTGAGCGGTTGGGTTTTGTAAACAGAATGTTTCTTTTTGTTTTTAATTATACATTGCAGTGTTCCATCGAAATCTGATAAAAACAATGGGTATCTATAAAGAACATTGGAAATTAGGAGGGGTGGAGTAGAAGGGAAGAGGTTGGCTTCTGCAACCTAATTTAAACACAATTGTTTTGTATTTTTTAAATATACTTGTGCAAATTTCCTTCAGAATCTGATAGAAACTGTGCTTTGTGTAGATTAGGGGTGGAAAGGGGAGAGGGTTTGGCTTCTTTAAACCAAATGTAGACAGTATTTTTCTGTTTGTTTTGAAGTACACATGTGCATACTTCTTTCAAAATCAATAGAAATGGTAGCTTATATAATGAATTGACAGTAATTAAAGGGGTAAAAGGGGATAGGTTTGTGTTTTGTGAAAATAATGTGAGTAGTATTTTTCTATTTGTTCTAAAGTATACGCATGCGAAGTTCCACGAAATCGGATTAAAATGTAGTTTGTACAAAAATTAAGTGATTTAAAAGAGAAGCTAGGGTAGTTTTTTAATTTTTTGGTCAGAAATCTTCTCCATAAAAAAATATGTATATGTGCCAACTTTCATAAAGATCGGTCAAATGGTGTCGACTGTAGTTTAAAAAAAAAAATTGACAAAAGTCAAGGGGACGAAATGGGGAGAGGGGTTCAGTTTTTGCATTATTTTTCTCTTTGTTTATAGTAAAATGTTGCTAAGTTCTATCTAAACTGGATAAAAACTGTGGTTTTTATAAAAATTAAATGGCTTAATGGGGAGGGGTGTGGTTTTGGAATTTTTGGTCAGAAACCTTCTTGGTGAAAAAATACATTTCAGCGAAAACTTTCATGGTAATCAGTCAAATGGTGGCGGCTGTAGCTTTTTGTAAAGAACATGCAAATTAAGGGGTTGGAAGGAGGGAGAGGGGTTGAGCTTTGGCAGACCAAATGTTGACAAGATTTGCTGTTTGTTTTAAAGTATACATGTGCAAAGTTCAATCAAAATCAGATAAGAAATGTAGGTTTCTATACAATTAAGGGTTGTAAAGGGGGAGATGGGATGCCTTTTTCTAATTTTTTTTTTTTTTTTTTTTTTTTTTTTTTTTTTTTTTTTTTTTTGTTCAGATACTTTCTCCATGAAAAATTACATGTATATGTCACTTTAATGGAGATAAGTTAAATGGTGTCGACTGTAGTTTTGTACAAAGGACATTGGCAAAAATTAAGGGGGTGGATAGAGTGAGAGGGGTTCAGGTTTTCAAACCAAAACTTGACAGTATTTTTCTCTTTATTTTTGACTATAGGTGTCCAAAGTTCTATCGAAATCGGATAAAAATGTGGGTTTGCATAAAAATTATGGTGTGTAGAGGGGTAGAAGGGGCGGTTTATCAATGAAATTCATATGGACCACTTTGGAGGTATGCCCTAGCCACTATAAAAATTTCATTTAAATCGGTTCAAAATTGGCGAAGTTATCGCTACACATACATTAAAAAAAAAAAAAAAAAAAAAAAAAAAAAAAAAAAAAAAAAAAAAAAAATCAGACGAATTGAGAACCTCCTCCTTTTTTAAAGTTGGTTAAAAATGCAGAGACCATTACCAAAGCCATCAAATTCCTTTCAAACAAACAACAGCATCACATCTGATATCAGAGGGAAGGATCTAAACTACCAGTACATACTGGGCACCAGGCAACAACCGTGAATAAGCTTAATTATACCCTGTGATCACTTTAAATTTTCCAACTTTCTCAGTTCCTTTCATCTATTTCCACCACACACACCACCCTTCTCCCACCCATTTTCTGAATTAGTGGTCATTTTTATTTCTGTACTAGCTGTATCCCCGTCCACGCATTGCTGTGGCTCAGTTTGGTTAAATGAAATTAAAAAAAACACACATTGCTAATATGTTTGATTTATAATGTTTGTCGGTACTCAATATTTTTTGTTGCGCCATTATCTGTGCAAATGTAGATTTTGTTTGGTTTGACCAATCTGGAACACGCAACATTTAATTGTTCATATGAGAAGCAATCCATGACTAGATTATATCGCACAACTCTAACGACTGGTCCTGAGCTTTGTTGATGGTGTTTGCAAATGCTAATTGAGTTGGGAATTGGAGTCTCTCGAATTGAAATGTTATATCCATTGGAATCATAGGAATGTGAGGAAAAGGATATCTTAAACTATCATATGTCCTGTAAAGATTGTTGCTTCTACGTCGTCGCTCATTAATTTTTTTGCTGCAAATTGTATACTCTTTCAAAGCTTTGGATGGTTGATTTTTCGTAAAATAATAATTGCCTCATTGATTTTCAAATGGAGTACATGCGGTGGCACCCCTGGCAGATTGAGTGAATTCAAAAATTCTGTTGGATAATTAACTGTTTCATATGCTTCAACAACAATGTCAGCGGTGTTCTATGTCACTGCCTCGCTTTGAATGTTAGAGTTAATAATATTGTTAAGTTCGTAGATGTCTTTGTTTCAGCCGATCATGATTCTTATAATTGATCTGAATACTTTTCCAACCAATTCTTCTTTTGACGTTGTTCGGCCTAAATTGCAGAAGTTATGAGGCAGTGAAATTCGCCCTCAGTTCAAGTCAACTGGCACCTTTTGGTTCACTATTTCCAACAAATGATGCTAGATTATCTCAGACGATAGATCGTTTTGCAGGTGAACACACATATCTGTAGTTAATGCCAAC
This sequence comes from Vandiemenella viatica, assembly GCA_031002005.1. NCBI lineage: Eukaryota > Metazoa > Arthropoda > Insecta > Orthoptera > Morabidae > Vandiemenella > Vandiemenella viatica. The sequence goes on along the minus strand of JARYHS010008074.1, from coordinate 222,007,579 downwards.
GTCTTCATATGTCGCCACAAAATAAAATATTTCAGGCAAGCATCTATTTCGTCCTCTGGTGTCGGTCGAGGAATTACAGGTAATGTTTGCCTGAAATCTCCTACGAGCAATATTAATGTGATTCTAAGTGATCTGATGTTCCCAATCAAAGCTTACAATAATCGATCAAGACCCTCTTGTGGTTTTTTGTATGCAATAGTCTAATCGTCACAAAACATCTTTGAAGAGAAAACTTCTATAAGCGGGCTGTAAGCTGGGGGTATATCTGTAAATTCGCATTACTAACATGTGATGACATGTGCGCATATGATATGCAGTTTGGAAGCTTTTTGGAACAAACAATTTTTATTCGATTCTGATGGAACTTTGCATAGTCTATGTATACTTCAAAACAAATAGAAAAATACTGTTTACATTTGATTTACAAAAACCTAATCCCTCTCCTCCTTTCCCACTCACCTTAATTTCTGAAACATTATTCATTCAGACTTACAGTTTTTAATCTGATTTTGATAATACTTAGTACACGTATTTTTTTTTTTTTTTTTTTTTTTTTTAAAAAAACAAAAAAAAGATAAAGTATGGTAGATCAGGTTAAGATGCTTATTCCAGAAAATTTCTTTCTGGTGGCGGGTTTAAATCATGTGGTGAGCAGGAATATTTGGGAGTTGTTTTTGATTACACAAGCTACAACAATATTTTCAATGGTTCTGATTCAACGTTTAACTGTAGGCCCCTGAAAAAAGGAATTGGCCTTCCTGACTTTGACACAATTGCTTGGTACATTTCCTTCGGAAAGAATTGACCATACTTTGGGTTGTTGACTGAGTTAGATTTTGAGGTGAAAACTTTAAAATGGATGGTAAAATCTTATAACTTTGGTCACAATATGCTAATGTTAACATTATATCTGTAACGGTATGGTGGCTCAGTGGTTAAGGTGTCTGAATGGGGAACGAAAGTAGTATCGGTGGAGATTTTCATAGACCCTTAAACCAACTTTCACTTCTGGCACCTATTGCTGTGTAATATGAAGTACGCCAGAATGCTTCTTTGGTTCGAATTTTATGTATAATTCTGGGCCCCCTGTACCTGGTAGGATTACTGTATTAGGTTAAGGCAGCTAAGACACTAGAAACCATCATCAGTTCATTACGACTGTATGGAGTTATTATTATTTAGTATATCTTTAGTTAAAGTATGATGTGTTGCGTATGTGATATTCATAGTTTTAAGTTTTCACTTCTGTTGAAATTCCTCAATCACTGCCAACAGGCCTTTTTTTTCTACTTATCGTTTTACCCCTCGTCGACATCGAGGTCATTAGAGGTGGGATGGGATTGGGGACAAGAAACGGGGAGGAATTTGCATGTGGCCTTTTGAAGAAAGCATACAGGTATTATGCTGGAGTGATTTGAAGAAACAATGGAAAACACAAATCTGGATGCCCGAACGAGGATTCGAACCCACGTCCTCACGAATACGAGGCCAGAGCATTACCGCTCTCTCACCACGCTTGGTAATTACAAAAAATGTATTTCTGCAATAGTTTTCCCATACCGGATGCTTTGAAAATTTTGCACTGGAAATTTCAATGAATTGCATGTTCAATGGCTATTTCAAAGCAGAATGAGCAGTTCCTTCACGTGGTAGAAATGCTGCAGCTATTCAGAGCGATAGTGAAGAGCTTTATAAATTTAAGACTTTGAATGAACGAACATTTATATTTTTGTTTACATCGATTTAATAATAATATTAACTTATTTAATAATTACTTTCAGCTTTTATTTCGGTTAATATTCTGGCCTCGCTTTTGGAAGGATGCCGGTTCGAATCTCCGTCCAGGCATTCAGGTTTGGGTTTTCCATGGTTTCCCAAATCACTCCAGGCAAATGCCGGGATGCTTCCTTCAAAAGGCCAAGGCCGAATTCCTTGTCCCCACTCCCATCCTGCCTTTAATGAAAAAGTTTCTATTTCTATTTGAAATCAAATTTTATGATTTTTGCCCAACTCAGATATACATATTTTCTTCAACTCAGTCCTTTGTCCTTTTTTTCCCCCCATCTTTGGGATCAACTACCAAACTTTGCACCCATCTTGTATCCGCCATGTTCTATTGCTGAAGAAGAGTTGTATCTTGTATGATTGATGATTGGGATGTTTCATCACAAGGGAATCTTTTCACATTATTAGACATTCCACCCGCACCGAAATATTATAAAGAGTGTTCATGTTTTGCATTCACCCTGGCCCCTCTGTCTTAATCTGTGATAAGCAACCGGATATTTTCCCTAACCTTCTTTAAATTAATTGCCTAATGGTAGTTAGCTGTTGCACTGTCAATATATGGTATATACCTGTGTATTTAGGTAACAAATTCTCCATAAGGCGGGCTAAACATTTTGTATCTTTTGTATGCCGTCTCGCCCAAATTCCGTCTCAGTAGACCGCATCACGTTTCTCAAGGTCATGAATTTTAGTCATTTACAAAAAAAAAAAAAAAAAAAAAAAAAAAAAAAAAAAAAAAAAACTGTGTTATAATGTTATAGTTTTGCATTACGAAATACTGTTCTTTTGTTATAATGATGCTATGTAATGGCTCTCGATGAAAGAATCTGATGCACTAGTTTTTGTTGAAGAAAAGTGGGTAGGCCTAAGTGTCCGACTACATGTGTCACTCGTCACCATTGCGCGAATTAATTATTCGCTGGTAAATAGATATGTGAGATACTGTTTACTAGTGCGGGTGGTATTTGAACTCACCTGCACTATTCGTGCTTATTTCTTCAATTGTCCAAAAGAATAGCTACTGCAGTACGATGAATTAAGCTGTTGTCGCTCCAGAATATCTTAATAAGTATCTGCCTTTGACCAGCTTTCAAATGGAAGCCCCTGCTATGTATATAAAAAAGTTTCTTTAAGAAATTCACAGCGATTTATTCACTTATTTTCACCAAGAACAAAACTTCCTCTCCACCAGCGCCTACAAAAATAATTGACTGTACCTGAACTTCTTTTCCAAAAATTAAATTTAAATATGATTTTCTTCAAAGTTATTGTCTCATTCTCACACCCAAAATTAATACTCACTACATTTGAAATATTCACTGCCTACAAATTTTATAGTTCCTCTTCTATCCTATTAAAAGTTCACTATTTCTCTTCTTACAGGAAAGACATCATGTTCAAAATGACTTACACCCAATATGGCTGCTGTCGAGCCTACTGTATTCTATACAACCACATGTCACTCACTCATCCACCGCTTGCTAGACGTCTGCCTGTTCTGTTTCACTGCTGCAACAATAAAGATTGACATGACCAACCGTCACCTGTATTTATAGATTCCATGGAAATTGTGATTTTTTATAACATTCCGTGACGTTTTGTCACCTACCATGTGACAACAAGCACTCTGATTCTTCAATTACCAAAATTCTAAGTCTTCCAATCTTTCACGATTTTTTTTTTCCACCAGATAATCTAACAATTCTAACAAGGGGAGGCTGTGAATTGTAAAATTCGGTTCCAATTCATACTGGGTATAATAAAAGCTCATCGCCAGAGATGTGTTGTGGCAAAGCTGTAACACGCGCCTCTTCACTGTTGTCGAGAAAATCGGCATGAATTACGCTTCGGGAAATTAAAATCTTAACACACGGACAAGAATGGTGGAGATGTAGGAATATCCAGGTCATACCCAGAAGAAATGATAACAAATTTAAATGGATCAGGCTACGTTTATTATACAGATACAGTTGACAGTAAGAACTGCGTACACCATGAGCACCTAGACATTCGTGGATCCTTACCGGCATTGAATATTCATGAGGTATGTCTCTTTACGCCCTCAAGTCTTGTGCAGGCAGTTGTTGCACAGTTTGTGCTGGGTGACAATGTGATCTATTGTGTCTACTCTGGCGTCACAGACATGCTCTATTGGCGACAAATCTGGGGACTGTGGTGACGAAATTGTGATCGTAACGCCTTGCAAGGCTTGTGTTGCGATGGCCGCTGTATGAGTACCGGAATCATCCTATTGGTAGATGCAATTTGGATGGTGGACATGAAGGGTATTACAATAGGGTGTAGCACCCCGTCCACATAATGGTGGGCTCTCGTTGTGCTTTCAATAATAATCAACTCAGTCCAGCTGTCGAAACTGATTGCCGCCAGACAACGACACCAGCGACTGCACCTGTGTGATGTTCTGAAATCACAGCAGGGTAAGCCATTTTTCCACTAAGCCTGCGAACATATCATCGATTACCATTTTGCCACAGAAAGAATACAGATTCGTCTCAAAACACAAATATGCCATTCACATACCCATTTGCGTTTTTCATTACACCACGTAAGATGATGCTAGTAATGCTATCAGGTTAATGGAGCACATAGCACAGGGGTCAGAGAGTGTAAATAAGTTTCAAGCAATTGGTTTACAATCGTCTGGGGGGGAAGGGGGTGACTCTCTCTGTAACCACTGCTTAGATTTGTTCTGCAGTCAACCGTCTGCCAGAAAATAGTCATCCACACAATTTGGCGGAACTCGCGTGCTATTGTCCATCTGCTCTAGGAGTATTAGAGCCTTCTTTCATCCACTATGTGACAAGTCTGTATACTGACATTGCACTAAGGCCAATCTTTCTGGAGATTTCACGATATGATGCACCCGTTTAAAACATACCAATCCTCCGGCCTCTCTCAGTTAGACATTTGAATGTAGAGGGTCGTCACTCTTCGCCATGGCATTCTTGGTCAACAAAACTTGTGGACTAAAAACTCTCATTTAAACTACACTGTTCGTCACTTGTACGCTGAAAAAACAGTAATTTTGGATAATAAATAAATAGCCCCACAATGGCAACAAAATCTTCTCGGGTGTCCCACCGGATATTGGTGTAAAAACACGACATTTCGACAGCTGACTCTGCTGTCTTCATCAGGTATCTGGCAGTTGTTCTCAACTGACTGTCTCTGTCTTGACTGGCTTGGCCATTTTTTATTATTATTATTATCTTTCATTCCCCTTGCTGAGCTCTTTTCGGCCTTTGGATCAGGACCTGTTTTGTGTTATATCTTTATTTGCTCATTTTATTACATCAATTTCTTATTTGGGGATTTAAAAAATATTTCTATTTGACTATGGGGTAATGGATTTTCTGCGGACTTTGAATCCTTATTTGGTTGGGTCTGCTAGGGGACTAGCATGTTGATTAGCTGCGTTAGCAGCTGCACAATTGTGGCGAGGGTCAGCTGATCTTGTGGTGTTGTCGTCACGTGGGACGCACACCAACCCTCGTAGCGTTTCTCACCGTGCTTATATGCTTGCCAGCCCCATCTGGGAGGCGCACAACCTTGGTCTGCGACCCAGCAGTGTCTGGGCGCATCCTTGGTGCAGCCTGTCATCTTCAGCCTAGTCTCAGCTCTTTTGAGCTGGTGTACTGTGGAGTATTTTGTCCTAGGACATTGCCTCCAAGTCATTTGGACGAGTCAGATCTTCACAGTCGTTAGGTCTTAATGTTAGCTATTGATGTTATCTTCAGATGATTTTATCTTCACAGGATGGAATGCCGGCACATCTTCCATGTCGGAAATGGTCCACCAATTTGCTGCGGTGCACTTACGGCTGCCGCAGTGTGTTCTGCGTGTCTTCCTTTGCAGCCAGATGATTGACGAGATTCTTGAGGAGATCAATGAGGGCATCAAGTCGGTCTTCTCGCTGTCCTGGAACTTAGCTGGTGCAGGAGTGGATGCAGAGTGCTCTGTCGGACTTCAGTGGCTCCGTCTTCTTCTGTCATCCAGTTTTGGCTGATGTAGTCCTGATGTCGTTTCTTCTTGTAGCTGGTCTATGAAGAGGAAATCGACACAGCTGTGGCGATCCAGAACTCGACTATCACTGCTGTCAGCAGCAGAGTAGCCATTCGCTGCCAACTTCGTGGCAGAGTAATACGGAGTTTGTTGTATTTCGACATTTACTCCAATGTCAGTAGGATGTGGTATTTCTTCTCAGGTGATGTATCTTGTCAGGTGGCTTGTTGATTTTATTCAGGAGCAGTCGGCCGCTAGTATTTAGCTTCCGCGCTCGTGGTAGTACACTTGACGAGCTGCGCAAGTAGATGCGAACCGTGTGCACAGCTTCTGTGGCAACAGCCTCGTTGTGCACTGCTTGGCATAATGGTTGAAGCCCTGGTAGTTAAAGCACTGGGCTATTTCGGGCATCTGCAGCTTCCTGTCAGGTGTCGTGGTCATGGCTGGAAGTGGACTTTGTTGTCTCAGTTACTAGAGCCTTGGGGGGCTGAAGTGAGTTTGTGGTAATTAGTTGGAAGGGTATGTCCTCCTCACTCAACTTCGTGAGGATAGCCTTCCAATCTTCCATGCAGATGGCATAGACACACATTTCCTCCGTTAGCGGCTGTGCGAACAGCGGCAGAATCGCACAGAGCTGCCGGCGGCCCAGTAATGTGACAGTGCCACAGTCACTGGTGAGAATGCAGATGGCTTTGGTTGGCCCCTTCTCCATGGGAGGGTCCGAGATATCCATCTTGTTGCATTTCTCATCCGTCGCCACTGGTGGTTTACCCTGGTCTGGATCGCCGGCAGTCTCTGTGCTCGCTTCTTGATTCTTCCCATTGTGAAGATGGCTCAATATGAGGCACGGCAACGAGTGGGTACCATGACGTCCTCTCTGGCTGCTGGCAGCTGACTGTGTGTCACTGCTATGGGCGTGCCCTGTTCACTTCCCGACTTGGTGCCGGCTGCGTATGGAGCCTTGGACTCGAGTGCTGCCTTAACTTGCGTAGTTGCTGCTTCCACTTTTCGCTACTGCGGAAAGAAGCTGCATGCTTAGATCCGCAGTTGCAGCAGACTGTCTCTTCGCGTTTTTTTTTGCCATCTGTAAGTATGTGTCCGCCTCCGCAACAGACACAACTGGCGTGTTCAGTGCAGTCCCTAGCATAGTGCCAAAATTTATGGCACCTGAAGCACTGGACAGGGCTGCGTGGGGGCGGCTGAGGCACTGACACAAAAAGAAGGTGGCTTCGCTGCGATTGTCTGTGTTGTGGCATTGCGTGGAGGCAGTTTCTCTGCGATGATCAGTGTTGTAACGCTAGTACTCGCCTCATCAGGGAGCATGTTGTTGTGGCCCACTGGAATTTGCTGCTCGAGGGCTTCATCTTTTTTTGCAGTGATGTTGTCTTCCTCTCCGTTGTGAAAAATAATCTGATGAGCGGTGAAGCGGCGCTGTGGGATCTCTATAACTGCCTCGAAGTCGTTGAGGCAGGCCGGCAGTATCTTTACCCCTTGGTGATCTGGCCAGCAGAATAGGGGCAGCTTCATGCGGGGCCCTGCTCCACATAGAATGGTGATTTCTGCAGTGACCACCTGATGGGAGTGATCAGGAAGTTACGGCCGGTCATCGAACCAAAACAGAACTTTTTGAGTGTTCTCCTTATGAGGTCTGCGTATTTCTGCCAGTGAAAGTCACTGGCTAGAGGGGTCAGAAACACAAGTGCTTCTGGCCACTCAGCGACTCTTCTCTGCAAGGTGACTATGCTCGCTATTTGAGAAAACCAACTCGAAAGTGGCAGCATCATTGGTTGAAACCTCCCAGCTGAATTGCAGGTCGTCCAGAAGGATTGTGATGGAGAACTTCCACTTCTTGGGGTTTCCTTGGTCGAAGCGGCATCTCCATAGCTTCATTGACCTCTCTTCAGGCCTGACACTTTCGATAACACGTTCAGAAGCTCCTGCCGGTAGGAAGGAGGTTTCAGCATAGAAGCCGACTTCTCCTGGGAACGCGAACTTGTTGTACCTCGTCTTCTTCGATTTGGCTTTCTTGACGGCGTCAGTCGATGTTGTCTGCCCATCGAACCTCCTTTATACCTTCAGCTGGTAGGCCCATTCGCTCTGGTTGGTAGAGAGCGTTGGCTTTATCTGCGGCCCGCTGCGGCCACCACTGGCGCCACATGCTCCTTCCCACCTGGATGTGGTGGCGGTCCGAGATGTCATGTGGACACAACAACATCTCGGACCGCCAACACACTGGGTGGGAAGGAGTAAGTGGCGCCAGTGGTGGCCACAGCAGGCCGCATATAAAGCCAACGCTCTCTACCAACCAGAGCGAACGGGTCTACCAGCTGAAGGTATAAAGGAGGTTCGATTGGACAGGTGGTAGGAAAAGGTTTCAAAGTTCTGCACTTGCTGGAGAGAGTGATGAGGGGTTGCATGAGAGAAGTTGGTTTACAAAACTTTGGTTGGATTATTGCTCGAATTGGTAGTGGGACCCACATTTTGAGTATCAAATACAGGAGTTGGAGAAGGTGCAAAGAAGGGCTGCTAGATTTGTTTCTGGAAATTATTGCAGAATGCAATCAGTGACAGATATGACAATGGAGCTGGAATGGGATTCATTGTAAGACAGGAGGAGGATGAGGAGGGTGATGGGAGTGTAAAAGGCATATACTGGCGATGAGGCATGGAACGATATTGCAGTAGGTATGAAAAGTAGTTCATGGAAGGGAAAAGATGACCATGACCACAAGCTGGCACTCGATTTCAGGCACAAGGGTGTGGGAAGATTTCCTTTTTTAGGTACTGGTGTCAGGGATTGGAATGAGTTACCAAGAGGAATGATGAATAACTTACCAGAAATATTAAAAGAATTTAAAGTTGAAATTGGAAGAGGACAAATGTAGGTGGGTGCAGGATAGGGGGAAGTTGGGTGTGTAGGGAAATTTCCACCGGAGCGTGTGCTCCATTGCAATTAAATCAAATAAATTAAAACTTAATATCAGTAGGCTTACTCATACCTGAAACTTCTATGAGATAACGTTAGAGCCTTTTTTGAAATTCCAACTACAGGAATTGCTCCTTTCTAATGTAAAATATCGTGTTTCTTTTTTGTTTCCAGGGAAGCCACCTACCTAGACAATCTTGAAAATAAAAACGTTATCTACGTTTCATCCAAATCGTTAGAGCCGTTTTCGAGATACTAAATATATACAAGAATTGCTCTTTTAAAGATATAATAGTCTGTCATTATGGCAGAAAAAATTGAGGAGTTATTTTTTTGAACCCTCATAATTTATATTTCGCAGTTTATATCACCATTAGCGTTCTTTCATAAAAGCCCTTTCTGCTTACCCTTAATTTTTAAGTTTATATGTCATACATGGTTCTATAATGCTACAGAGCTAGAAAGTGTGACTTAGTTCATTCAAATTCGCTTATGGGTCCCACAAATCTTTTTTCTTACTTATTTTAGTTGATGGTTTTAGCATTTGTCACTACCTTTGCTAATGAGCATCCGCTGTTTATAAAGAAAGATGTAGCGGATATCAACGTTATGAGTAAAGCAGTGTAATTCCTTTTAAAAAAATCACGGATTTCTTTGTTTGTTACGGATGAAACTGCTTACTGGGGTTATGATAACAGTTTATCACCTTAGCTCCAACCATGTTACATATGAGCCATTGGATTAACCATTGTTTTAAAATTCTATTGGCCGCCACCTAGCTTGATAAAACCCCAAGTTAGGTATGGCACGGTTCACATCATAAAAAGAAGTCACTGCTAGTAAGTTCAAATTCAAAGTTCACTACATTCTCAGAAAAATAGTACAAGTCCAAACAATCGATGGCTATGGGAAAATCTTCACCTGTTCTTAAATTGCAAGTTATGAAAAGTGATCAGACCAGACAAAACCCCGTAATAAAATTTGAAAGTCGCATATAAATAAATTTGAACTGTCCTACTATACTACCAAATTCCAAGATGTCAGCTCCCACACACGTCTAACCACACCCCACTACCACCGTTTTGTGCCAATCACAGCATGACCTGACACAGATACTGCCCCAGTGGTCACCAACCAAAAGACACACAGACTGTGTATATAGAATCCCAGTTTTCTCTTCAGATCACTCCACGATCAAAGGTCAACTGGTATGGAAACGTGTATTCATACACCAATTCGCAAAATAGTTCATAATTTTTTCTCTCACTACTCATATTGTCGTGAAATTTTACCAGTAGCTAGAATAGGAGGTAAATAGAAATTTTGATCCTTATGAAATATTCTGTACCATCTCGACAAAAAAAATCATTTAATGTGATTCCGAAGTTTGTTTATAATTTTTATAATTTTACAGCTACGAGGTTCAGACAACGTTTTTTTCACTTTCTAATTAAATTTTCTTTCCTTTGAAACTAAAGATGACCTGTTTTTCTTCTACAGAAAAATCTGAATTTTGTTCCACATCAAAATTTCGACCCTGCTAATAACTTTATGATGACTTTGAAACACTCTTTACAGGATTATACGGATTCTCAAATGCCTACTGTGCGCTTTAGGAGTCCCTACCTATTTGCTCCAATTTATTATTAATTTTTACAGAAACTTCTATTTCTTGGTTGTACAATAACGCCATAGCCATGATTAAAAAATCTCAACTTTGTTTCAGCCTAATCACAATACTGCATAATTCTTAAAAAGACTTACTAAACCTTGTCTCAAATAAATTATAATATATTCTGAAGATGTTTTCTTCCCCCTGAATTTATGTTAATTACATAATTATTAGTTTTCATTTGTGACATGTGTCTGGCTTTACCATATAACGTTTAAAAATAACCTTTAAACTGTACTATGACTCCTAAACATTAGTATGTTGAATAAACAAAAATTAAGTTTGTCTCTTGCTATATCTTTCTGAAATACGACTTCTCGAATTTTAAAATTATTGTAATTACGTATTAAAGTTTTCATACCTGCTTCTTAGCTTTTAACATCTTTAAATGGAATATAGTACCACATTTTTAAGTGCTTCATTGCAGAGTTTTGCTGTAGGTACTGAAATACTTGACATCCTTTTGTGGCGGAAGTGTGTGGGAAGTGTTTTTTTTGAGAGTTTTTTAGTAGCTTGTTTTGAGAAAATCAGTTTACAATGTTTACAAAACTGTAGTCCAGAAGTTTTAGTTTCTCTTCAGTACACTTGTTCATTAGTATGCTGGTGACATCTACGAAACAAATATTGGCTTTTAGTGGGTGTTTGTCGCAATATGGAAACATTTCTATATGCCATCTTAAAACAGATATTGTCTATAGTCCTCAAGTACTCCAAATTGTGATATTTGCATTACCATAAAGTATATGTAAACTGAACCAATAATTCTGGCCAGATATTGTACTAATATAGGTTTGAGTAAAGCATTTGAACGTAATTTGGAGTTGATCTAAATTCTGTTCCAGCAATTTTGTTCATTAATATTTTTGCATTTTTTTAAAATGTGTTTTATTAATTTAATTTAATTGCAATGGAGCACAGGCTCCGATGGCAATTTCCCTACACACCCATCTTCCCCCTATTCTGCACCCACCTACATTTGCCCTCTACAAATTTTATTTTTAAATTCTTTCAAATTTCTCTTGGTAACTTATTCCAATCCCTGACACCCTTACCTAAAAAAGAGAATCTTCCCACACCCTTGTGCCTGAAATTGAGTGCCAGCTTGTGGTCATGGTCATCTTTTCCCTTCCATGCACTACTTTTCATACCAGTTGCAATATCTTTCCATGCCTCATCGCCAGTATATGCCCTGTACACTCCCATCACCCTCCTCATCCTCCTCCTGTCTTGCAATGAATCCAATTTCAGCTCCTTTATTATATCCGTCACTGATTGCATTCTGCGATAATTTCCAGAAACAAATCTAGCAGCCCTTCTTTGCACCCTCTCCAACTCCTGTATTTGATACGTAAAATGAGGGTCCCATACTACACTACCATATTCGAGCAATGGTCTCACCAAAGTTTTGTAACCCAATTCCTTTACTTCTCACATACATCCCCTCATCACTCTCTTCAACAAGTGCAGAACTTTGAAACCTTTTCCTACCACCTGTCCAATGTGTAAAGTCCAGTTAAGCTTGTTATCAAAAGTAATGCCAAGATATTTACATTTCAAGTCTTCAGCAAGCAATTCTTTCCCCACCTTATATTCATAATTAACCTTTTGTTTTTTATTTGTGTATCTAATAAGTTGACGCTTCTTTGCATTTTTCTTCATCCCATGTTTACCAACCCAACTAGATATCCTGTCCAGATCACCCTGCAACTGTTTACAATCCTCTATCATTTTTATTCTTTTATACAGCATTATGTCATCTGCAAACAATCTAATTTCAAATAGTAAACAATCATCACAATTATTCATTAGAATAATGAATAGCAATGGTCCCAATACGCTACCCTGTGGCACACCCATTTTTACTTCTACTTCTTTTGATACTACATTTCCTACCCTAACTTTCTGTTTTCTACCTTTTAAAAATTCTTCTACCCAGCAAATCACTTTCTCATCCACTCCAATGGTTTTTACCTTATTTACTACCATTTTATGGCTTACTTTGTCAAACGCCTTTGACAGATCTAGTGCCACACTATCAATTTGGCCTTCCTTGTCCATATCATCTGAAATATCTTGCATATATCCCACCAACTGAGATTCGCATGAATATCCTTGCCTGAACCCATGTTGCCTGCTTGAAAACCACTTACGTTCCTCACATATATTTCTGATAAGGTTTCATATCAATCTTTCAATTAATTTACCTACCACTGATGTCAAACTGATTGGCCTGTAATTCTCTACTCTATTTCTCAACCCTCCTTTACGTACCGGTACTACTATTGCACTTTTCCAGTCCTGTGGTAATCAGCAAGTATCCAGACTCAATTTAAATAATATTTCAAGATAAGGTACAATGTCACATACGGCTATCTTTAAGATATCCGTAGTAATATTATCTTCACCAGCACCTTTATGTTTTTTCAGCTTTCTTATTTCCTTCATGATTTCCTCAGGATGAATATCAAATATTTTCCTATCGTCATTTCTAATTGTATTGTTAACCTCATTCTCCGAATTAGACCCTCCTGTTTCTGATTCATTGTCCCTAATGCTTTCACTGAACCAGTTACTTAAAATCTCTGCCTTTTTCAAATCGTCAGCAACTTCTTCTCCATCCTTATCTATGAGCATCTCTACACCCTCCCTTCCTCTCAGTTTCCTGAAATAGCCATAGAAATTTCTAGATGCATCAGTCAATGGTCCTCCTGCACTGACAATACTCCTCATAAACCCATTTTTACATAACAGTAGCATTCCGCCGACCCGCAAGTAGTGCCGAAATGAGCGCCTGTATACATTGTTTAAAGTCAGTCGTTATCGAGGTATTGTAACGGACGGCTCGCGTCCCGTAATGTGAGACGCTATATGAACTGTGCGGTGTAGCAAGAATTAAGAAGAAGACTGAGTTGGTTTAACCATTGCCACGTGATCTGAACAGTGTATTGAGATATCAGAACAGTAAAGTGTGGCATCAGAAGTAATTTAATGTGAACTAATTTGGATTATTAACTTTCCTTTTATCCAAGAATCTGGCAATTGACGGTTTACGAAGTCTCGATTGCTATATTATCTAAATTTTGGTAGTGGCCAACCGGTTTGATGTGTACTTTATTTCAATAAATGTGTGGGGAATTTAATTTCATTAACTTATGCTTGAAGACTTTTCTTAGTTAGTTATCCTCCCACTTGTATCGGACTGGTTTAGGACCCTGACTGGCGACCGACGGTGAATACGAACTAATTAAAACTCAATTATCCGACGTCAAGTGCTGTGTGTCAGTAAGTTAAGGACTGTAGTAAGCACGAAGTTTGGTCTACAGTAAGTAAGAACGGTTTCTCACATCATCATATTATCACGCTAACCAAAAGGTAGTCTTACACCATCTTTAGCCATTTTCTTTGCTGTTATTAAGTCCTTGTATAGTTGTTTTAAATATTCCCTACTACCCTGCTATCTCTTAACTCTGTTATGTTCGTTTCTTACCAACTTCTTTGACCTCCTCACTTTCCTATTATAGTACATAGGTTCTCTACTTCTCTTTATTTTCTGCCTTGGAATACATTTTTCTTCCCCCTTTCTTATTATCTCCTTGAACTCTTCCCACCTTGACTCTACTGTACTTGAGCCTTCCTTCCATTTGCTGAATTGTTCCCTGAAATATCTCTTCAAATTCGAAACTTGTGCCTTTTTATAATTGTACCTATTTCCCCCTTCAATTTTGGTTGCTTGGTTACTGAATCCTCTAATATCCATCAGAACTGCTTCATGATCACTTATTCCTTCAGTTACTTGATACCTCAAAAGGTTTTCATGGGGCTTAATTAGAAATATATCCAAAATATTTTGTCCCCTAGTGTTTTGCTCAACCACTTGTGTAAGTCCTCCTTACCTTATTAAGATATTTGCAAATCTTTTTTCCCTTGTGTTATTTATCTTATTTCCTTCCCAGTTTACACCAGGTAAATTTAAATCCCCACCGATGATGATCATTCTATTCTCACCTCTGAAATTTGAGTATGAATTTAATTTCTCCCCAAGAGCCTCATCCTCTTCTGTCATTCTTCCACTGCGGTAAACAGCCAACACTCTGATTTTTTCTTTTTTATTACCCCAGAAATCTACCCCAAGTAACTCATGGTCTTGATCTATGAACGCCAGTGAACTGTGGTAGTTTTTGCTAACTATTATGAAGACACTCCACCAATTGCTCCTCTGTCTCTGCGGTACACTCTGTAACCATCAGGAAAAACCTCACTGTCTAGTACTTCTTCTTTTAACCAACTCTCTACCCCAATTATTACTTGTGGTTCGTGTATCTCTATTAAGTTTGCAAATTCGATTACTTTGTTCATTATAATTCTACAGTTTACCATTAACACCCTTACTACTGGCTTTACATTTTCAGATTTTATCTACTCTTTCCCACTTTTACAACAGTCAGTTATTGTTTCAGCTATTTCATCTATTTCTTTAAAATCTGTGACTTTCCCCATCGTGAATCTGCAATCAGTATCACTTTGATAATCTATTTCTGTCCCTTCACCAGCAGCCCCTAACCTAAAAAAGGCACAGTCCTGACCCCATCATTACTGGAAATGGGCTCCCTCACTGCTTTAGCTAACAACTCAGAAAGTACTCCCTTCCCCCTTCTATTTAGGTGTAGGCCATGCCTAGTGAAACCCCACCTACCAATGGTGTTCACAGGCACAACCCCCAACACAGAACTAATGCCTTTCCCAAGTAGCACTTCCGTTTCCACATTAACACGCCTCAAAGCATAGTTCAATTGTGGCTGGTCATGGCGACTTAGGACCTGCATGAGCTCCACCCTGGTATGCTGTGCCTCCTTCACCACCTTCCTCAGGTCACTCTCTATACTATAACTTGCATTTCTATCAATACTATTTCCCGCACCTCCCACTATCACTACTCTATCATCCTTAGTGAAACTCCTACAAAGGGAACCTATATCTATTACCTGGCCTAATGTTGCACTAGGTTTGAAAAAAACTTGTGACCTGGTACCCTATACCTAACTGATCCTGCAGAAGAGGGCCTACACCTCTCCCATGGCTACTCCCTAGCAGCAGAACCCTTTTTTCCCTATTCTTGCCCTGCACGCCCTTATTCCTAAAGGTCTGATGCATCTTACCTACTTCTACATCTACATGAGGCTCTTCTCCTCCTGAGTCTGGCAACAGGTCAAACCTATTTTTCCCACAATTACTGAAGTGTCTGGCTTGTTCATCCTGTTAACCATGTTTCTCCTACGACCTGTTACCAGCTCCCACCCATCCTTATCAACTTCTGTTAAGTGTTAATAAAGTTTAAGTAAGAAAATATATTACATTCCACACATAAACTAATTGACTTATTTGAATCAAGTTTTCAGGATTTAAAAGGATATGGTTATAACTTAAAATGGAGTAGGACAATATGATGTGCATTAATCACATGTAATATAACTTTTCACTTAGCTTTAAGAGAAACTGGTAATCTGATTTCTTATATTTCATTAATTATATTAAATTAAAATATAAATAAAATAAAATTTAGGAAATATGTATGAAAACTGAACCCTAAGGTAATAACTAAAAGAACCAAGAGTTCTTAGATGACATTTAAAATTTTGTATCGCCATGATAATATTCGTTAATAGAAAAAGAAGGAGTAAACATTCCTGCAAAGCAGTGACCAAAGTCTAGTATGTATAGGGTGTTTCAAAATATTAAAATCGATGTTTTGAGGATTTTAAGAATTTTTGTTATTTGACTTACAATTATAAATCATACATCGAATAAAAGAACAAATCAACCTTTTTTTTAACTAGAAGTTTTCAATGTGAGCAACTTTGGTCACACAGCATACATTCAGTCAATAGGTGATTTCTTCCCATACCTTAATCATTGTACAAGTATCTCGAGAATTGAATGCAACAACAGCTTCAATACTGTTTCTTAAGTTAGGTAGACCAGCTGGTAGTGGAAAAACACACACATGATCCTTTATGAACCCCCAAAAATCGTATGGTATCAGATCAGGTAAATGTGGATCCCAAGCGAAACAAGCCCTTTCCCATGGGGGCCAATCCAGCAGTTGGGTAAAGTGATGTTTAAACAATTGCATACTGAATTATGCCAGTGAAGGGGCACACCATCTTGCTACCAAAGGAAAACATCTTTCAGTTGAGGAAAGAGCCATTGTCGTAACGCATTAAGATAAGAAACATCAGTTACAGTTGCTTTGATAAAAAAAAGAAAGGTTCAAGATATGGCAAAAAAATAAAAAAATCTATTTTGTGCAGTCTCATTGCAACTGTACCACCCAGATGCGCATATTATGAGAGTTCACATTTCCAATTAGGTGAAAAAGACACGATCAAGAAAATCTTCACGAAGCATTTTGTTTGCGAAGTTGCCATGTAAACTGTAGACTGTGGGCCTTAGGAAACTATAACAGCCATAAACGATAAAGACATAGATGTAACCGTTTCCTTAAAAGTCCTTACACAGATGTCACTTGAATTGCTAATTCACGACTAGCCTTCCAAACATATTTCTCGGGGCTATGCAAGAAAGGAATTGTCAGGTTTGGCCATCACGTATTCGTCCTTTACAAAAAGAGTCGGTGCCTTCAAACTGATGACACTACCTACAGATCTTATCATCCCTTGAAGGATTGCAATGGAATTTAATACGGAACACTCGCTGAACTGTGAAAAGCTTTCTGTTCAGTTGTTGCCATCTTTATTACTAGCGCTTTCTAGCATAAAACAGAAGAAACACTGCATGCGCATGCGTTCAACGAAATAGTTTGATTTGCTCATTCATTTGATGTATCATTTATGATTGTAAGTCAAATAATAAAAATTCTATATAACCTCAATATCCCGATATTCATTCTGAAAAGCCTTGTATTTAATATAAAATGTTATTCTGTAGATGATATATATAGCCCTACAACATCCAACATCAATTTACTAATTATGATCTAAATTTAAAATATAAAGGAAGAAACTCACTAACTGCTGATACAAGTATAATACGTGCGTCTATACTTGACAGAACGAGCCAGTTAACATCTGTTACAAGCCGCTCTAATAGTTGCAAACATTTCTTCCAGAGATGTCTTTGATTGAAACTTCCAGGTGGCGCTCTTAAACTTTCATTAAAGACGGTCTTCAGTTGCACGGGCCACTGCATAAATTCAAATGATTTGTATTAGGTTAATTTTTTTTATAAATTCATACAAATCTTTCTGCAAAAACAAGCTTTATCAAACAAGGTAACATGATAAGCAAATAGAATATACTGAAAATTTTCCAAGTTTGTGGTAGATAGTTTATGGTTAAGGACACCAGAACTACTGCACAGATTATTGATTTTTCTGCAATATACCATTTTCACAGTCAAACATCACTTTCTCGTATTCCTCTCAGTTCATTTTTAAAGCTTTATGAATTATTCTATAATTTTATTATTAACTGCAATCGAATTATGCCCCAGTTGCAGTTTCCTTACAAACCTACTTTTGAATTACAACAATTTTTATTTTATATTCTTTTACTAATTGAGGTCACTTGTTCTTGACCTCATCCAATAATTTATTGCATTCTCTGAAACTGATATAAATACGAGGGTGGCCCAGAAACTAATGAACCACATTTTTTTTTCAGCTCCCAACAATGGTATGAATGCGAAACTTTAGATATGAATTCTTTGAACTTTTCAGAGTGCGGGCGCAAAGTTTCCGTTTCTTCCGGCAAATAACGTACAAGCAGCAATGGATCAACATGGTGTCTGTGAGTGATGTACATTACAAGCAATGTGTCATCATTGAATTTCTCACTGCGGAGTAAGAAACGGTTGGAAACATTCACAATCGTTTATGTGCAGTTGATGGAGCATCAGCAGGTTGACAGAACTAAAGTTTGTCGCTGGGCACATAGGGTGAGGCCATCTGAAAGCGGTTCTGCAGGGCTTCAAGATTTGCAGCGGTCGGCAAGGCAACCCAGGGGTGTAACATCTGACAAGATGCAGCGTGCTGATGTGCTCATTCGCGAGGACCAATGCATAACGACTCGGCAGTTGCCGCGAGAACTGTTAACCAGCGAAGGAAATGTGGGGTAATCGTCAGTGCTCTTGATTACGCAAAACGTGTTCACGATGGGTTCTGCGCCATCTTACGGAGGAACACCAAACTCAAAAAAAAAAAAATCTTCTTAGTTGCTACAACGTTTTGAAGCTGAGGGGGAAGCCTTCTTGTCCCGGATTGTGACAGGTGATGAATCCTGGGTTAACCATTTTAAGCCCGAAACAAAACAGCAATCGATGGAAGGCGCTATCCCGATTCTCCACAGAAAAAAAAATTCAATGCAACTGCTTCCGCTGAGCAACGTGTTTTGGGACTGTGATGGTATCATACTCATTGATGTTATTCTGAGAGGCACCACCATTAATTCTGAGGCATATGTCAACACATTAACCAAACTCAATAAGTGCTTCTGGTGACTTGGACGCCTTAATAACCCAGGTGATTGTTTGCTTCAACACGATAACGCACACCCTCACACAAGTTTGAGGAAGTTGGCACACTTCACCAAATAGGGCTGGACAATGTTACCCCATCCACCCTATAGCCCTGACTTAGCTCCCTCAGACTTTCACTTGTTTGTGCCATTGAAGAATGCTATTCGTGAGAGACATTTTGAGGATGATGAAGAGGTGTAGAAATGGCTTTATGAACAGAACAAGGAGTGGTACCGCCAGGGCATACAGGCTATCGTGTCTCGCTGGAGAAATGCCATAGAAAAGGAAGGAGATTATGTGCAAAAATATAGAGTGTAAGAAATATCATTCTTTCTTGTGTATAAGTTTTATTGTGTTCAATAAATAACTGTTGAAGAAAAAATGTGGTGCATTAGTTTCTGGGCCACCATCATAACAATCACACACGCTTATGTTAAAACGTGTGCTGTACCCGGAATCAGAGTATGTGAGGATAACGTTACATTATGGCCATGATCATCTCTTCCCTTCCAAACACTACTATGGTCTGGTATTTCTTCCAATATTTCCTTGTTGCAATGTATGCCTTACAGTCAATTGGCGAACTCTTCATCTGTCTCATGTTTTAAGTTATTCCAGAGTCATAGCAATTTCTGTAAACAAAGCTGGATTACTTCTGGATTTTATACCCATAACGTCTGTTCTTTAATGACCCGTCATTCTAAAGTAAAGATTGAACAGGGTTTTGTATTGCAGTTTCCTTAATATTTTTGCATATCACAGAACAAATTATTGCTTGTTTCAGTCCACCTACATTTTAAATAAGAAACAGTTATATATTTTAAACCATCTTTATACCTGTATAACTATGTAATTAAAACAAATTGTATAATTACATAATCATGGATGCTATGAGAATTCACACAGTTGATATAAACAAATAGAGCAGTCTGGTAGCTCAGTGAATAGAGCACCTGACCGGAGATCGAAAGGTCCCTGTTTTGAATTCCTTGTCTTGGCAGGGATTTTCAAAGGCCTTTAGCATGATTTTTATACAGCAACTAAGATAGATGTGATGTGAAATACGCCAGAATTAGCCAACAACGCATTAATGAGTCTGTTGAAATTCTAACTGTTGCCATACAGGAAGCTATGGCGAGTAGCATCCATGAATCAACCCCACACCAGAGACAAATGGCACTACCTGAGGCAATTACGGGGTTAATCACAACTAGGAACAGGCTCAGGAGATACTGGCAACGTACTAGGCATCCCATTTATAAAGTGCATATCAACAGACTCAAAGACATAATTAGTCGTAGAATCCAGGAGTACAAAAATCAACAATGCGGGAGTCTGCTCTTGGAGTTGAACACTGACACCTCTGACCGCTCTGTGTGGTCTTTAGCTCGTCACTTCACTCATGAAGCACATCATACACCCACCCTACAGGGGCCGGACGAACTTGTCTATTCTTCCGAGGGCAAGGCGGAGCTGATGGCCACAACACTCGCAGCATCTTTTCGACCAAATGTAGATCCCTCTGATCCTGCGTTTACATTGGAAACGGACCAGATGGTGACACAGCTGTTAGCCCAACCGGTTCGCGGGTATCTGCGTAGGGCAACTTCCGACGAAATATCATGGACTATACAGCACTCGGACGCTAAAAAAGCACCTGGTCCGGATGGTATTCAGAACCGTGTTCTTAAACAGCTTACGAGGAAAGCGATAGAGTACCTTACAGACATCGCGAATGCCATCTTACACAACCACTATTTCCCCGACCGATGGAAGGAGGCCAAAGCGCTAATGTTCAGAAAGCCGGGGAAAGATCCATCTTCACCCAACAACTACAGTCCGATTAGCTTACTCAACTCCCTTAGCAAAGTTGTTGAAAAATTCATACTCAGACGCCATACACAACACATAAAGGACAATAACATTCTGAAGCCGGAGCAATTCGGCTTCAGAAAGCACCACTCCACAACACAACAATTAATGCGTGTTGTTGAGCACGTAACAAGGGGGTACAATTTGTCTGCGTCTACCGGGGCTGTGTTCCTGGACATTGAGAAGGCGTTCGATCGTCTTTGGCACAACAGCCTCATTCGTAGACTCAGTGACGATGGATTTCCGGACGGACTGGTGCGCCTAATACACTCTTACCTTACTAACCAAACGTTCCACGTCTGCGTTGACAACAAGAAATCCACACCTCAGGAGATACATGCAGGAGTGCCTCAAGGAAGTTTAATAGGCCTTCCGCTCTTCACAGAATACGTCAATAAAGCTCCGACCACAGCCAAAACGATGCAAGCTATTTATGCTGACGATACTGCCTATCTTGCACAGTCACAGCAACCATCTCATATAAACAGTAGATTACAGCACGCGCTTAACGTAGTCAAACCTTGGCTCACACGATGGCGAATTAAAGTCAACGTAGCTAAATGCGAGGCTCTCCTATTTACACGAAGACCTAAGCAAAAACGCATTCACGAATACTGTCGACCGCTAACACTACACAATCAAACTATACATTTCCGGAATGAAGTTAAATATCTTGGAGTCAAATTTGACGCGAAGCTAACATGGAAGCTCCATATAGAACACATGGTTAATAAAGCAAACATTAGACTCAAACAGTATATCCTATGCTAAACAGACAAAGCATAATACACCGAGGTAATGCCCGAACAATGTACTTAGCACTCATTCGGTCACTCATGACGTATGCAGCTCTGGTCTGGGGGTACGCTGCTAAGTCTCACATTAGGAGACTGCAATTAATTAAAAACGAAGTACTCAGGATCATAGCAAATGCTCCTCGGGGAACACGAACAACAGACTTACACCGAGATTTCCGACTCGAGCCAATACAGCAAGTAATTAAGAAGCTCGCCATAAACATGTACGGGAAATCTCAAATGTCGCGAAATCCTTTGATACGCACTATAGGCAGTTACGATCACAACCACAGATTTAAACACCCATGGCCGACAATATTGCTCAACAGATAGGAAAAAACTAATGCATAAACAAGTAAGAAATATGTCGACTGCATCAAGGGCCACTGGGGTTAGGGTCCCATTCCCTAACCAACCTGCAAAGTGATCACTGGGCTAAGGAAAGTGGTTACAGTGTGATTGCAGGTGCAGACGGCAGCCACTTACAACAAGAAATCAATCCACAAACAGCATTAGTACAGTATCCGGCGTGGTAAACACCGCAGGGGCGACGGATGTCGTGGCAGGCTAGCGCGATGCATCCTGCTCCAACATTTCCTGGATTGAGCATGGTGGGGTTGTCTTTCCCGGTGGCGATGACACGTGCTGGCGGGGGTGGTCATGGCGGTGGTGTCCGTCATAGTCCTAAAGCCCGGGCAAGTCGGGGGCGGGCATCTAGCAGCACTGTGGCTGTCGCCGCCGGCGAAACCCTTACCGTGTACTCCCGGGATGAGGAAAGGCTCTGCGCGTTGCGGCGGTTACGCTCAGGTGCCCTAGCGGTGCGTATCACGTCTCACCAACACGTAAAACACCTGTTGCACACAGCTGTTACTAATATAACGATTTGGCATGTTCCAGAACCATATCAACGGCAGCGACGGCGAGCGGCACCAGCTGACAACCTCAGCGGCGGTGTGTGGACCAGCTGTAGTTGTTGCATGATACCATATCCTAACAAAACTTACGAACCCTTCATACATCCAACCTTGTAGCATAGAATCTGTCGCGGTACTGGCAGTATCTTAGCCAGCTGCTCTTATTCCCTACCTAACTATCTTATCCGATGGACCCATGTAAACGGGCGGACGCCTGGACACATGGAATACATCATAATCCCGTTCCTGTGATCACTTATAGAATTAATAACTTAATGCATGTGCAGAGGCGAGCAGTAGATAACAGGAAGGCCGCCATGCTTGGAGGAGCGGGTTTTGGGTGCTCCCCCAACAAAAAAAAATAATGCTTCTGTGGTTCAGATTCCACGTTAAACTGTAAGTTAGGTTAAGGCGGATACGATATGGGCGGAATGCGCAGCCCATAGAAAACCTGTCACCAGTCATTATGACTACACAAGTCTTTACATTTATTTAATTAAACGTCTCTGAACTACCGAAAAACATGAATTTACAGTGTTATAATTTTATAGATTAATACCCAACATTTAAAAACGATTTATTTAGATATATATTTTAAATGAAAAACGATTTTATATTGAAATAATACGTGATAACTGTAAATTAAAGATAATAATCACTATTTAGCATCAAATAGTTACAGTGAAAACAAGAAATGGCAGAAAAGGTATTAAGATATAGAATAAAATTACAGAAAAAGCAGTAATTATATGAGTGATAACTATTAGATACTCAGAATGAGCCATAATAAAACTGAACGCGCAACTATAGTAAAATAAAAACAAAGTGTTACAGAAAATAAAAATTTTTTAAAAAAGAAGAAATAACAAGGCAAAACCAAGTAACTAGAGAAGTAATATATACTAAGACCCCTATTGATGATTCCATACATGGACTAGTTCTTGCTTGAAAACAGCGACGCTGTCCCCGAAGAAATTAGATTGAGTGGGGAGAGTTTTGCTTATTCTTTGTAAGCGGTCTAAGGCGTTTTTCGCTTCGTAATTTGTACACGTCGTCGACCTAATAACTCGTATCAGAAGGGCAACGAATCTCAGAGCTGTTTATAAAAGCAGAGATTGCTTTGTGCAGAAAGGAAACACCATTGTCATTCCCTCTCATGTCCAAAGGATAGAGACCTAGTTTGGTGGGCAGATGTGTTCCAACAGCGACCAGTGGCACATCTTTGTAGTGAAAAGTCCATTCGACAACCAATAAACCTTATGAACTTATTGGAAGAATTCTGGATTTGATGAATTAGTGAGAGCTGTGAGGATATCAACAATGCTGTAATACTCATATAAGTTAATACATGGACACAGTAGAAAAACCTGAGTGTCTAATCATTGTTGATAAATTTCAAAGTGTGAGGAGGCCTTGGCGCATATGTTATGAACATGTTGTTCTCAGGGCCGCTGTAAGCGGGCGTGCAAGGCGTGCACCACACGCAGGCGGCACGTTAAGAGGGGCGGCAAATCGAGTGATCAACAGACGCCGCGACCAAATTTGCAGTGCATTGTGTAGAGGGCAACATTTTTTTTTATCTCAAGTGCTGCTCTGGGCGGCCGGCGACACTCGGAGTGGCAACAATGGGGGCGGCAACAATGGCAATAATATTGCGCAATAATATTGATGTTCTCCCTAGACGGCTCAATATTATTGCACAATTGTTTAGTGGACTTCGAAATGACAGACGAGCAGGACGTAGCAGCTGTTGCTATTGCTTTACTGTACTGAGTAAAAAAAAAAAAAAAAAATTAAGACGGATAAAGAATTGATATGTGAAGCGGAAATATTCACACATGATGGAGGAATTGTCTTCGAACTGTCTAGGTGATTTACGCAGGAGACATCTAGTTATCAAGATACCTCCTGTTTCTGAATTCCTTTTTATAAGTTTAAACACTTTTTCAGTATTGCTCTGTTGGGTATAGTAGGCCTAAATGCGAATTACAACTTTTTAATGGTAGACGTCGGATTGAATGTATGTGTCTTCGTGTATATGATGGGGGCTTTCTTAATGTTCCAGATTTGGAGATATGCTTATTAATCACCTCACAAGAACTTTTACTAAACAGTAATAAGTTTGCATCATTTTTTTTTTTTTCGGTGACCATGCGTGACTGTTTTAACAATAAGCGAAAATTTTGTTGGAAAGATCAATTTTGTTAGCATTGTTTGAATAAATTTTGCATTTTATTCATACCTAATAACTCCTTTTAATGTCATATGTACACTATCTCAAGGTTTGTTGTTATTATTGTGGCTAATAATAAAACTGAAATAATAAATACTTAAATCATTCAGTAATTTTCTGTGCTCTTCCAGTGGTCCCATTGTACGTTTTGAGCTCACCACATCCTGGTCTCCAAGAAAACTCAGCTGGTCGAAGTACCAAAACGTTGGCTCCACCACTTCATCTCAACCCACAACTATTCTTTTTTTGTATCTTTAATTCGTGTTATTTCTTTTCCGTTGTTGGTCCTCAAAGAATCGATCCTTTTTCTAACATCTTCCCTCGTAGTAATTGCATGTTTCTCTTTATATTTGTGCAGCAGAATTTCGTAAGCCTTATTTTTTTCCTGTCTGTTTTTATTCTCAGACGCTTTGACATTCCATAATGCTGGCAAATCTTGCACTCACTTCAATTTTGCATTCATTTTCAGAAGAAAAAATCAATGAAAAAAATATTACATTAACAAAATACAAGCGGAGACAAGTGATCGTGCCCGTGTCTCGAGACCAACTGAGGGAATATTGCGCAATATCGCCCACAGACGGCACAATGTATTTCTGGTTGCACAATATATTTTAAACTGTTTAGATTCACTCAATAATATTGCACAACCTCTCAATCTAACCTATAGACGTTCAATATTATTGTGCAACCGTAAATATTGTGCAATAATATTGACCGTGTAGGGGCCGCTTTATAGTTGTGCTGCGGCTCAATAGCTGGTTTTCCATCTCACATCCAAAAAGTTGTGGGAATTAGAGCAGTAGAAAGTAATGCCGGAATATTTATTAGCAGCTGGCACCAATTCTCAATAGCTCTTAAACAATTTAAAAGTTCCAAGCAGTCATCAAAGAACTTGATTTTCTTAAAAATCTTAAAACCGTGTGCAAAAAGAATACACTTAGCACTAATTTCAACAACAAGCGGCAGGACATGAAACCACGGAAAGTGAAAGATCGTTCAATGACTCTTGAGGATTATAAAGAATGCCGAATAGTTTGATAAAAAAAATTTATCAGTATTTTATGGCTTTAAATAGGATATATTAAAGCCACAAAATTAGGAAAAATCTAAATTTATATATATCGTACAATGTGAATTTCATCATCGTCTATTTGCCTAAATATCAAATTAATTGAAAACAGTTTCCTTGCACACAGATACTACAATCACAGTTAAAAATAGCCATTCATTACACATTAAACAAGAAAAAGCTTGAAAATATTTCTCAGAAGGGACTGAGAAGTTGTTAAAGGTTTTCTCAGTTGTACCATATTTAGTGCATTTCTCGGGACACACAGCCTCTCTTAACGCTAGCATTGGGAACTGACATACCAAACATCCCCAGAACCTCAGCCTGAGATAGCTGTTATTTATTTACTAGCAGTTGCCCGCAATTTTGTTCGCCTAGACTTTTATTGTACACACTATGCTCTGTAATCAACTTGGTAAAGAACTTCAAGATTCATGGCCCTTACGGCACATTGCATGTAATCACTTTTTGTTGGAATGTTCTCCACAACAAACTTCATTCCTTCGAATAATATGATACTGCTAGTAATGGCACAAAATCAGCAAGGCGTAAAATTCCAAGACAAATTTTATAATAAAAATACCATTACGCTATAACCTCAAAAAATGCTTCAGATCATTATTAAATGTTATTTATAAGTAGTACACAATACAACATTCTGAATCATTTAAATAAAAGTAATTTTATATCGGACATGACCGAGATATCATTTCGAAATCATTTTCAAGATCTGAATAAAATTTTATTAGTGGAAGATATTACTGTTAATTTATTTAAATGTGTATTTTACGTAAAGTTAAACTAAAACAACCAAAATATGCAAAAGATTGGGTGCAATCAAGATTTGCCGATAAAATTAATCATATCTATGGAAAAGCAAAATACATAGCCTATTTATGACGTAAAAGTTTTTTTCAGGTAAAATATGCATATTGTTTCCTGTTGATTTACCTTTATAAACAGTGAAATTATGATATACTTTAATTTTTTAATTTATTTCTAAGAATATCTTTCATTTATATTGTTTTCTGCCCATTTCGAGGATGTTTCCGGAAATTGCATCCATGGAAAGACAATTCTTTCCAGAAATGACGAAATAAACGCAGATCTGATTATTAATCAAATAGTTCGAGCATCATCGTTTTTAATATTTATTGCACTTGGGTTTCCACATACGAAATGAAATTGGGAAGGTTGGCTATATCATAACACAAATTAGGATTTTCCGAAAATATCATTACTATTCTCAGAGTACGCAAAATATCACGCTACTAGTGTACTGAACTCGACGGTAGTGCGAACGATTTTTGGTCAGTGGCGAGTAATTTAGCTACTCGCCACTCAACTAAATTACTAGCCCAGTGCGAAGCGAGCCCGGACCGACACACGTTCTATTCGAGTGGTTTCCGGCGCGACAGACAGCATTAGGCTCCGTCGTTAATATAAGTAACCTAGGTCGGTCGGTCAAGAATTCTTCCGCCGGCGACAGCCGTGTGACCTCCCGAAGTATGAAAAATATGTATCCTTGTGTGTCAATTTCGTTATACTTTTTACTTTTGTGATTCAAAATATTCCTATTGATCTGAAACTTTGGCAGTAGCTAGGTAGATTAAAAAGTGTTAATTTCTATCCTTATGAAAATTTTGCAGCTTTAATAGTATGGCCGTAAAAAAATAATTTTCTGTTGAACTCAAAACTTCTTCTATTACAATTTTGCAGCTACTAAGATGAAATAACTTTTATTTTACTCCTAATTTACTACTCTTTCGTTTGGTACTGAGAACGCCTTGTTTACTATGTTCTAACAGTTTGAAGCAAAATGTTGTGAATCGTTAAATTCGAAACTCTAAATAACTACCTGATATCTATGAGACATGCATTAAACGATTCTACGTGTTTCTATTAGCAGGTTGTGTAAATTTGAAGATGGTACCTGTTTTCTTCGATTAACTATGAATTTATGTAAGATCGCACACCTGAAGTTTTTCTGTCCTAGCCATTTTTGCTACAGCGTCTTCCCGCTACAACTCTTATAAAAATATTATTTCTCTTATCGTGACCCCCCTCATGAATTTTAATAAAACTTACCGATAACTGTTTGTCTTTTTTTTACAGCGTGTTTTTAATATAGTTTCCTCAATTGAATTTACGTATTTTATCTGAACTGTGAAACAATCGTCTACCTTGCTTATTAAATTCTTGTAATAAATATCTTTTGTATGCTTAAATGATTTATCAAATTTTAATTTTTTGTGAATGAATTGGAAGATGTTTTAAAATGAAAGATTTTAAACAGAACTCGATCATTCAACTTCATTTACTCTCATATTGAAAGTATTCAAAACAAAATAAATCAGAACAGTTGTTACATGATAATTATCTTTCCTTAATTTTATTAAAGCATAAAAATAGAATTTACAATGATTTAAAATAAAACATTCTGAAATTTATTCATTCATCTCGGCATTATAAATACACATATTCTTCAAAAAATATTATTTTGTCTGGTGGTTATGATTATGAAACACGACGGATGTCATTACTTTGACAATCTAATCTTTGAGCGTTTATAATCTTAATGGATTTGTTATGGTTCCAAATGTCTGATGTAGTAATTACAAGGTGGACTTGTCGTAACTATTTAATGTGCTTGCTGCGGTTTTACCGTTTCCTGGAGCGCAGTGGCTGGAGCATTGCGTTGGTACCTGCACTACCTTTTTCCCGACTCAAGCCCCCCCCCCCCCCAAAGCCAATCCACTGAAGGCAAGCCCTCTGAACCAAAATTCACTCAAGCCAAGCCCCCCCCAAACCAAAGTCCGCTCAAGCCCCCCCCCAAAACAAAATCCTGGATCCGCCCCTGCCTGCTCTGGTTCTTATTTTCAATTCAAGCGCTCACCTGGTACAGTGTTATTCACAACGTCTCATCCCGGTCGATGTGCATATGCAAACTCTAACAAGGTGCATTCACATATCATTTATCGGACCGTGTAACAACGGCCGACAAATTATTCACTAAGTATCACACTGGCTACCTATTTGCGTGATAACTCAAAACAGACGGCCTGTTAGCTCTGGCTCCACTCTGCTCGGCATACAGCATTCTTCTCCCCGCGCTGTCCCGCGTGCCAAATCCCTTGTCAGCCCGCGTCTGCCCCGCACCCCTTCCTGCATGCATTCCAGTAGGGGGGGTGTCCGGGCTGTTGTTTCAAAGTCTCACCGGAACCAAAACTAACTGGAACATTACAACTGGTTAATTTTACCTTTTCCCAATGTGTTCAAAGTTTTTATATATCACTCGAAAATCAATGTTTAAACTTTATTGAGCTTTACCAAACAATCTGTTGTGTAAGCCAAAATTACTTTTTCTAACTGTAAACTGATTTCCTCTCCATCAAAATACGACTTCTAGACAAGGGCATAGCTATCATAGGGCTAGGTGGTGCAGTGCACCGGGGTCCTCACGCTCAGGGGGCCCCCGGGCGCAGCTGAGGGGGCTCCCAAGTGCAGCTCAGAAGGCCCACGGGCCTTCAGGGCAACCTTTTTTTTTTTTTTTTTTAGCTCTGAGGGCCTTGTGAACCTAGATACGCTACTGGTTATGGGGCCCCCAAGCTCAGCTCAGAAGGCCTCCAAGCTCTGCTCAAGGGGCCCCCACCAGCAACTTGGCAGAGTTAAAAAAAAATCAGTCGTCCATCTGGCCTGAGGGCCCAAAATAATTTTATTTTGCACCGTGTCCCTTGTTGACCTACGCCACTGCTTCTAGAATTTAAAATATGCAATTAGGTCTTTGGGATGTCCACTGGCTTTTAACTTTTAATGTATTCAAACTCCTTAGTCGGATTCTCAAGCTAAAAAATTTCTATCGTATTTTTACTCGTTATTATTCTAAATGTCACTCGAAATGAAAGCAATGTTAACTTTTACAAAATATTCTGAAACCAAATACTAGATATGTTGATCTTGTGTTCTGGCTTTCTATAACTGTTTAACTTGATTTATAACTTGAATTGGCCAAGTAAATGGCTCTAAAACTGATGTCCCATGCTATTTAATTCAGCCCGCTGTTCTGTAAATAAATTTCGTTACGCAATTGGCGAAATTTTAGGTTAGCTTACAGTAGGGTATAATTTGATGTATGTATGATCTAAAATCTCTCTGGATTCCAGTTTAAAATATCTGGATCTGTTTCGCACACATATCTTAGAAAATTAACTTCTCTTAATTTACGTAAAAGTCAGTAGGGCTACATACGTTTCAAAAAATTCATTTCGATTCAAACTTTCTTTAAGAGTTTTTGTTTCTTTATTTTAGTTGTAGATTCCATATACGCCCTATATGTTTTCTCATTACTAGAATTTCTTTTTCCAATACTGTTCTAAACTCTCAAATTGTAATCAGACTCATCACATTTCTTTATGTTTGTAATTTTCCGCTTCTTTTTCGCTTTCTCTAATATTTTCCTGTTTTGGAAATCCGTGGTACTAAAATCGTAACCCTTTTCTTTTGACCTACTCTTACTCCAGAAGAGACATTCTGGAAATTTAAATCATTTCGGAAACACGCATCATGTCCGATAATATTCCCTGAATGACCGTTCCCGAAATGACTTAAAAAAAAAAAAAAATAATAATAATAAACGGCTGCATGACACAAGCATCAGCCATCTTCAACGCGGCTTCTAAATAAGGGAGCGTGCACAAACTACGTGGCTCGGTACAGGGGGGGGGGGGGGTTGGCTGAAAGGCTACGTTGAGCTACGTGGGCGGGAGGGTTCACAGGAGGCTAAAATGGAGCTACATGGTATATGCACGTTCCATAACTATAAGTCTATTTAAATAGCCTACTTATTTGTAAATGTCGCTGAAATCTTAATTCTTTAACAATATCAAAATGCGTTCCCGAAATGACGCTGTATTGATGTACGGAGATTAAATATGCAATCCAAAATTTTCTTGTCGGTGAAACTGTGACAAAGTAGCTGACCACCAACCTGATCAAATTTAATGACAGAATTGGTTGCAAGCTTCACCTGCAGTTCTTCCCAAGAACTATTTTCTTTAGTTACGGATGCGTTCACTGAAATGATGTGTTCGTTATCAGACAAAGTTTTAACTTATTTTTATCTGTGGTAATATCGTCTATTTTGTAACAACTGGAAATATGAATTTTTAAGGGGTGAACTGTCTTACTCAGCGTTCGGTGTGTTATTCATTTATGACGTTCTAGTTGCTTTCTTCAACAATCACACATAGGGACGAGTTCCCGAAATGACATTGTTGTGTTTATTTTAAATTTTAATACATGCAATGACTCAATTTCTTAATGGACTGATATAAGTGACATTATCAAAAATAATAAAAACTATCTTCAGAATTTAGGGTAGGTGGGGGTAAGTGTACGCAAATTTTGCATTAGGGTGTGTGGACAGAATCTGAAGGAAGCCAGAGATATGAAAATTTTACTGTAGGTAAAGCCATGCTCTTGGTAACTATATGCATTTCTCAAAGTGATTTTATGTTTTTAGTTTATCAATAAATTGAGAGTTTTCAAGGAAATGTCAGTGAGTACACTTGCCCCATTGAGTGGGGCAAGTGTACGTGTGTGAGTACACTTGCTCCTGTGAGAGGAAAAGTATGAAAAATATGTCTAATTTTGTAAAATTGATGCTGTAATATATTTTTTGACAGATATCATCTTTTATTACATAACAAGCAATCAAATTACGCCATTTATAACCAAATATGAAATAACACACCAGGAAAAATTGAAACTTTGGAAGCAAAACTTGAACAAAGATACAGATCATCTTACATCATCATCAATCTAATAAGGCACTGTAGCTGCTCAGGTCATCCTGAAATCCAACTGCATCTTTGAATCTAATAGAGCTAGATTGCACAGCGTGTGATAGTTTCTTCACAATGTCATCCTTTTGCAAAAATGCTTGTTCTGCTGTCTCAGTAAATTTAAATGTTTGTGGAATCCTCTTATAAAAGAATCCTTCAAAACCAGCATTATTAACTTCTGTAATTTTGACCACATAAATTCTGTATGAAGAAGCCTTCCCAAACACTTTAGAAATAACAAAATCACCTTTTTGTATTGGTCTTGTGTATGTGGATAGGTCCCTTTCATCAATCTCAGACTCTGAAGAAAATTCCCAGTTGCTTGAGTCTTCACTATTATGAAGGGAAATTGTATCAGACTCACTGGAAGAACTAACAGAAAAAACTAGTCTTCTTTTCCCTGCAGTTTTAGATTTTTGCTCTTTAGCCGTGGATCTTTCATCTGTTTTTTGTTTCTTTTATTAGCTGCATCCTCCTTCTTTTGAACTAGATGCTGTAACTTTTCTTTGTGTGGAGTTGATGTCAGAAGGGTTGATTTCAAACTTTTCCTTGATCGTTTCCTTGCTTTTTGGATCCGAGGGAATTGGAATTATATCAGATGGTGATGTGTGACAAGGCCTACCAGCAGAAAATGATGGTCCGGGTTGAGGACTCTCTGGTAGGTCTGGTGTTGTCTGTGAGGAAGAAGCAGGTGGTTCCAATACATTGTTAGACAGTGCAGACTGGTTTCTCTGAGCTTCCGATGGCATTTCCTCGATGGTATCTTCATCAAATTGAATCAACATCATGTCCTCACTCTCTAGGTCTCCTTCGCCCTCAAACTGTTGGTCAGTTACTTCTGCTGGCATGAAATGTTCATCGGTGAAAATGTGTCTGTTCAGTGGGAAGATGCCAGTAGACTTGAATCCTGTAACAGCTACTTCAACATTGGCTGTTCTGGAGAAAGCAGTATTGAAAAGCCCAGCGAGATGAAAAACTGTGATGGATTCCCCAGGATGAGATGTTACCCAATCATCAGCAACAGCAGCAAATCTTGTTTTAAGAGGCTTGAAAAAAACTTTATCGAGTGGCTGTGCCTTGTGGCTACTGTGAGGTGGAAGAGTAAGAAGGTGAATATGATTGCCTTTGGCAAAGTTTATTGCTTCAAGACTAATGTGAGAGACATGATTATCCAGGATGAGAAGAACTGGTTGTTGTTCAGATGGTTTTGTAAATTTTTGAAAGTGGGAAAGCCACTTGATAAAAGTGGGAACATTTATGTATCCACTATCAGTAAGAGCGAGATCACAGCCTGGTGGTCCATCCTTGATAAGAAGGCGGTTCATTCTCTTGCGTCCAAAAATAAAAAAAGGTGGGATGTGGTTGCCTGATGCACTCATACAACAGATAACAGTGATGGATTTCCCTTGTTCAGCAGTCACCACTTTTGCAACATCTTTCTTCCCAACAGGAGCTACTGATAGGGGCAACTTATGTGGAACAGTCTGGATGCCAGTTTCATCCATGTTAAATATGCAATCTGGTGTGAATTTGTATTTTTGGTACAATTTTTCCAAATTATCAAAGAAATGATTTATTTGGATTCTGTTAAAACCCATAGTCCTTGCTATACTTGTGTTGCGAGGCACTCTCAAAGAAAGTTTCTGTCTCTTCATAAAATCCCTTGTCATATCCCTGCCGGCCATCTTCTTTTCTTGTGGAAAGGGGTGTTTGATTTGGTTCAACTCTGCATAATTGAACAATAAATGGCGAAGAGATTTCAAAGTTAGCCCATAAAAACGACGATCCAATTCTTTGCAGTGTTCCACAATTTCTCTTTCCTGCTCATGGGTGAAAACTTTCGTAAACCTCCCCAATGTTTGAGAACCTTTACCCATTTTAAGCCGTTTTCGCAAAGTCGATTCATGAAAACCAACTGTTCTTGCTGCTTTTCTAATAGAATAATTTTTGCTCAGTAGCTGTCGTACAGTTTGTAGAATTTCATCCGTCAGGGGTTTCTTTTCGGTTTTCCTTATGTAATTCCTATTGGGAAAAAAGAAAATGGTAAAAACATTAGGGAGATAACTCTACTTGCAATTAAAGGCAAATGCGAGTAAAGCAATTTCGTTACAAGCCATGAAGGGCCTTGGAGTAGTGGGGAGTAAAGAATGTCAGTATTTTTCTGCTCGCCAAGGGGCAAGTGTACGCACTTACTTGAATGCGTACAGTTGCCCCTTGAGAGCAGCGTACACTTGCCCCATTTTACGATTTCCTAGATGTTTAATTTCTACAAAGTTACGAGTATTCACAGTGGGGTATTCACACTTGCTACTAAACTATAACTTCATAGGGTCTTAACATTAGATTAACACAGAGCAAGAAATTTAATAAACACACAGAAAAACGGGAACGAAGTTACCCAAAAACTACAGTGAGAATGTTGAAAAGAGAACTTACCTCATCTTGCCAAGAACACTTGCTGAATGGCGCTCAGAGTCCGTGCTAGTCCGTTTGGCATTGTTGTCGAGTTAATGATGCTACATAGCTGCCAACCTAGCTGTGTGGAGCCGAAATTTTACACTGCGTACACTTACCCCAGTGCGTACACTTACCCCCACCTACCCTATTTATAACAAAAGAAATAATTTGATCACTTTAAAGTCTTCAAAAGTAAATTTCCCACATTTGTGATTATATGCCATATGCTGAAATCACAGTAAAAACTTATACTGCGAGAAGTAACTTACCATTAATATCAAATTAACTGAAAAAGGTTTTTGTTGCATGGATACTACAGTCACTCCAATTTTTCCTTCACTGTGTCCCTAACCTTCTTCCTAATTGACCATTCTTGTAGTCACTACCTCTGCTTGAGAGAAATTTCTCTTCACTTGTATGTATTTTATTTATAATCTGCTTCATCACAGTCCAGGTTTCAACAACATAGGGCCTACTTAAAAAAGGAATGTTCCACATCTGTGATCCTAACCAGGTTTTTGACACTTCCAAAAAATGATTCTGTATGTCTAGTATCTCCATCATGCCTTCCTATTTCCTCCACAACACTTCCTACGTATTTAAAACTATTAACCTTCTGCAACTGTACTGCCATTATCACAATTCCCTTGTTAGCATCTTTTCTTTCTTTTTACCCACTTTTCTTTGTATTAACTTACATGTCATATTGAAACACAATGTCTGCCCGTACCTACAGCTGGCATTGGACTTCCTCATCCCTGTTTCTCCAGATCATTAAGTCATCTGCAAAAAACCATCAGCTTTATTTTTACTTATCCCATCTTTCTCTATTATCTCATCCAAGACCAAGCTCAAAACGAAGTGATGAGAGAACTTCCTCATGTTAATCCATTTCTTCCAATTTGTCCTTATGTCCCCCTGGCACTCCCTTAATTTCACTTAGCTGATATTTCCCTAGGAAAATTATTTTTTCTTTTAATTCTTTTATTTTCTGCGTAATCCCCCACATTTGTTGCATGTACACAATCACCTGATTTCTTCATATTCAGAAAGACCATCAGCAGATTGTATCCATACTTATATCCTTTCCTTAGCCAACACCTTTTTGGCCTCATTTTTATCGTTTATATTTTTCTCTTGTCTCCAATATACTCCTTAGATCCATTCTCTATAAGCCCTGTTCTTTCACTCAACCATTAAACCATATTGTGTGAACAAAACTTTTCAAAGCATTATAAGTAAATAAAATCTTGTCGGGCTTTCAGCTGCATGAAAATGTCACAATCGAAGGTATACTGAATAAATGTTTGTTTATGTGGTGCTGCCTAAATGATGGAAGACAGAAGCGGAGCCAGTGCAATAGCGTCATTTACTCTTCTGCTCACTACTGAGGTGAAGTTGCTTCAACATTCTGATATTTAGGTTTCAGGTCACAGTAAGCTGGTATCCTGTACCCTTGTTAACTAAAGAATCAGTTGTTCTGATTTCAACAGCTTCTGTTATAATGCTGTCCCTAA
The DNA here is from genome assembly GCA_031002005.1 of Vandiemenella viatica. Lineage (NCBI taxonomy): Eukaryota > Metazoa > Arthropoda > Insecta > Orthoptera > Morabidae > Vandiemenella > Vandiemenella viatica. Next base: position 221,971,933 of record JARYHS010008074.1, on the reverse strand, counting down.
AATCTTTGACCCTGGCTAAAATTCTAGTTTTTTTCAAAATTAAACGTACTTATCTCATGGAGACTGTGTTCGGCCACAGCTGATTTCTCATATGCTCAACATACTGTTGCATTTGTCTGATATAACCATGGCCACATTTATATGATAAATATATCTAATAAATATCAGGGGATTGTAACCCTACAAAATCCTTAATGCTGCCAACAAAGTTTTTAATTTTTGTGGGTGGTCAGAAAATTGTCTTGACTCCATATTAGTCAAGAGTCTACTAATTTTAGAACTTAATGCACCCACAAACAGAGGAAAGGCCCTTGGTATCAATTAGATTTTTCTGTAGTTTTTCCTTCTTTCTAAACGCGTGACTAATTTGCCCGTGATTGTAACCATTATTCAAGAAAGTTCTCTGAAGATAGTATAATTCACTCGCAAGGCTATCTGTGTAACAAAACCTTGTGATCTTTGTACCAAGGTGGTTTACCGAAAACGTTGAAAGAATTCAAAGTAAAAATTTGTAGAGGGCAAATGTAGGTGGGTGCATGAAAGGGGGAAGATGGGTGTGTACGGATATTCCAGCAGAGTGAGTGCTCCATTGCAATTAAATTAAAACAGTGTTGCATTGTGCAACATGGTGATAGCTGTTAGGGTCTAAATACTAGTCAGTATAGGTAGGCTTATGATAAACAGAGAGTTCTAGTGAATGTTGGCACATTTTATAACCAACAGATCTAGAAACAGCAGGCAACCATCCTTCTCCAATTCCATAATGAACTGAATATTTCTCCTCCCCATACCAACGAAGCTTTTTACAGTGTTGTAACTAAATAAACTTGTCTTGTGCTTCCAGCCATGTAAAAAACATCACAATTATGGGATGTTTCGAAGGTGTCTACATCTGCATCAAAGGTATACTGGAATACTATTTGTTTATGGGCTGAAGTGATTGTTGCTTCACTGCCACTTTGGTGTACTTAACTGTTACTTCCCATTGCTTTTGAAATTATCCACCAAAAATTAACAAATGCCAAAATCAAGACCAATAAAATCTAGTCCTAGGTTCAATACAATCAAACAAAAGATTCCAATAGAGTCACTTATATTTCCTACTGATTGTGGCATCACATAACCAAATTGTGAAATAGAAGAATTAAATGATCAAGTTAGTAACAGTGCTAGGCTCAGAGTGGAAGAAGATGCCTGATAACTGCTACATGTCCATGCACCAGTGCAATCAATACTGAATTCTTCATTAAGCTTTTTACACACTGAAACAAACACAAAGCACTGAAAGAATATTGACCAGGGAGAACAGAATGAGACTTAACACTGACTGGATCAAGTGGACAGAGGGTGTATCATCTGGATCTGAACAATCACAGCCTATATAGAAGTGACTGAATAGACTTCAAGTTACAGTTAGCAATTGCAGAGACACTGGGTGAGCAACTTAGTAACACATGCTCCCATGGTGAGATGCAAACAATGGTACATTTGTTACATCTGTTTTCATATCCAAATCAAACCTTCAATCAGCCAGTGACAACACAATCTCATAGGGAAAAAAAAAACTACTTTGTAATTGGTATTGTCTTTGACATTAGAAGAAGAATTGCGAAAGGTGTATATTGATGCAACTAAGGAAAATGGAAGCGGCTTCTAGGCGATATAAATAAGAAAAGAAAGGGAAATTAACCCACCACATACCAAAGTGGATGGATGCGATGAGAGAACACTAATGCTGACAAACAACTACAGCATTAGTCAGCATTAGTGTTCTCTCATCGCATCCGTCCACTGTGAAAGGTGTATATTGGTGATAAGTAGGGTTTGAATCTTTATGACCAAAAAAATAGAGTAATATGCAGGCAAAAATGACCTTAATATAGGTAAATATGACCTAATAATAACAAATATGACCAAACATCCAAGTTTACTTTACATCAAAACATGCTCAGTTATATATCATTTATTTTATCTAGTAGTGTCGCTTTTGCTTGGGCAGCATAATTTGCTTCCATGCACTCGCTGCGCCAGTGGGAAATTAAATTTTAAATCGTTTTGTTGAAGTCACCTTAATTTCAGATAATTTACAGAATAGAACTCCTTCATCTGTACTAAAATACTCCTATCCAACTTCCCACTTTCAGAAATTTTTTTATTTTCGCCATGGTGGTAGGTCTACTCACTGATCCACTGCAGATCTAAGGATGACTGAGGATATTTCCTTGAGTTATTGATTGCTTCTGTTGCATTGTCGAGATTAAAAGGCAAGCGGAACATTACATTTAGAGAGTGACAATAATGTATAACTTGTTGGCTGGTTAATGCTGACCACAGTGAACATTAGTCCCCCCCCCCCCCCCCTCTGTATAGCAGAAGTACAGTTCTGCGAATAATTGTCTGAATTTTTTCTCATCTATATCTAGTGAATTCCCGGTACTATTAAAAAACTACCATATATTTCCTCAAAATATGATCACATGACCATAAAAATTATCAAAATATGACCAAAATGAGGAAAATTGCCTGAATATGCATTTATATACTATATAAAATATATTTAAATAGAATCAGAAATGTTTAATCTGTGTTTAATTCAGCATTTTAGCTCAAACAGAAGACAGGAAAAAAATACGACTTAAATATCAGAACTCTAGTGACAAGGTTTGGAAGAATATTGGAATTAAAAGAAGTGAAAGGAAGGGAGAGATGATCAAGACCAATTACACTCAATGAATTTAAGATAAAAATATGTAGCTAAATTGAAACCTGAACTTGCACTCAAATGCAATTGGATTATATTGATATGTATCAGTGATGAGGCTTGGATGGATACTGGTAGATGAATTAGGAGAAGATGTAGTAGTGAACAACCAAGACTGCAAACTAGGTATAAGGTATTGTGGAAATTTTCTTTTGGAGACAAAGGAATCAGAGGCTGGAATAAAATATCCAGCAATGAATTCAAAAAAGAACACTCTTATGGGATGAAAGTAAGTGGTTAGGAAAATTTCAGAGATAGAAGAGAATAAATACATAAAAAATAGAACTAGAGCCACCAAAACACCCAAAGGTTAAGAACACACATGGAACAAGACTATGTCTAACATTCTCAACAGCAAACAAGGATCAGAGCCAGCACAGCAACATTAAACAAAGCTGTCTACACATTCTGTGATCAGGTTTGCAAAATATGCAAGTAGCTCTTCTAGCCAAAGCAAGTACTTATTGAGCAGCAGCATCACTTCCAGAAGAACTATTCAGCAAATATTTAATTCTAGTCTGCTCTTGACACAAGAACAAACTCAAACATAGATGTGAACCATTATCAAAGGCGTTTTGGATATGTTTGTTTTATATTAGAGCTTTAAAAGTAACAAGAAATTCTGTACCCGTATGTATTCATTACTAAACCAATCAATACCCGTTACTTTCGAATCATTACTTTCGGTACAATGGATTTTTTTTTAATCTGCTTCACATCTCTCTAACAGCGAGGTCTTTAGAGACGGGAAAGGATGGGGGAAAGGAATGGGAAGGAATTCGGCCATGGCCTTTTGAAGGAAGCATCCCGGCATTTGCCTGGAGTGATTTGGGAAACCATGTAAAACCCAAATCTGGATGCCCGGTTGGGGATTCGAACCACCATCCTTCCGAATGCGAGGCCAGAATGCTAGCCGTTACACCACCATGCTCGGTGGTACAACCGAGTATCGAGTTGCGCCACGTACAGGTTAACTTCGTTACTCTCGTATCGATTCGTTTCGTTACTCGTTACTTTCGGTACAATCAAACACTAGCATGAAGTATCTCATCGTATTGCATACTTCGTTCATACTTGGTAAAGTTTAAATTTACCAGGTGTTAACTGGGAAGGAAATAAGATTAATAACACCCGGGAACAAAGATTTGCAAATACCTTAATAAGGGAAGGAGGATTTACACAAGTGGTAGAGCAAAATACTAGGGGGCAAAATATTTTGGATATATTCCTAATAAAGCCCGATGATAACCTCGAGGGGTGTCAAGTAACGGAAGGAATAAGTGATCATGACGCAGTTCTGATGGATATTAGAGGATTCAGTGAACCAGCAGCCAAAACTCAAGGGGGAAATAGGTACAATTATAAAAGGCACAGATTTCAAATTTGAAGAGATATTTCAGAGAACGTTTCAGCAAATGAAAGGAAGGCTCAAGTACAGTAGAGTCAAGGTGGGAAGAGTTCAAGGAGATAATAAGAAAGGAGGAAGAAAAATTCATTCCAAAGCAGAAAATAAAGAGAAGTAGAGAACCTGTGTACTATAAGAGGGAAGCTAGGAGGTTAAAGAGGTTGGTACGAAGAGAACATAACAGAGTTAAGAGACAGCAGGGTAGTAGGGAATATTTGAAACAACTAAACAAGGACTTAATACCAGCAAAGAAATTGGCTAAAGATGGGTTTATGAAGAGTATTGTCAGTGCAGGAGGACCATTGACTGATGCATCTAGAAATTTCTATGGCTATATCAGGAAACTGAGGGGAAGGGAGGGTGTAGAGATGCTCATAGATAAGGATGGAGAAGTAGTTACTGAGGATTTGAAAAAGGCAGAGATTTTAAGTAACTGGTTTAGTGAGAGCATTAGGGACAATAAATTAGAAACGGGAAGGTCTAATTCGGAGAACGAGCTTAACAATACGATTAGAAATGAAGATACTAAAAAATTTGAAATTCATCCTGAAGAAATCATGAAGGAAATAAGCAAGCTGAAAACACATAACAGGGTTGGTGTAGATAATATTACTACAGATACATTAAAGATAGCTGGGTGTGACATTGTACCTTATCATGAAATATTATTTAAATTGAGTCTGGATACTTGCTGCTTACCACAAGACTGGAAAAGTGCGATAGTAGTACCGGTACATAAAGGAGGGGTGAGAAATAGAGTTGAAAATTACAGGCCAATCAGTTTGACTTCAGTGGTAGGTAAATTAATGGAAAGATTGATATGCAACCTTATCAGAAATATATGTGAGGAACTTAAGTGGTTTTCAAGCAGGCAACATGAGTTCAGGCAAGGATATTCATGCGAATCTCAGTTGGTGGGATATATGCAAGATATTTCAGATGATATGGACAAGGAAGGCTAAATTGATAGTGTAGCACTAGATCTGTCAAAGGCGTTTGACAGAGTAAGACATAAAATGGTAGTAAATAAGGTAAAAACCATTGGAGTGGATGAGAACGTGATTTGCTGGGTAGAAGAATTTTTAAAAGGTAGAAAACAGAAAGTTAAGGTAGGAAATGTAGGATCAAAAGAAGTAGAAGTAAAAATGGGTGTGCCACAGGGTAGCATATTGGGACCATTGCTATTCATTATTTTAATGAATAATTGTGTTGATTGTTTACTATCTGAAATTAGATTGTTTGCAGATGACATAATGCTGCATAAAAGAATAAAAAATGATAGAGGATTGTAAACAGTTGCAGGGTGATCTGGACAGGATATCTAGTTGGGTTGGTAAACATGGGATGAAGATAAATGCAATGAAGAGTCAGCTTATTAGATACACAAATAAAATACAAAAGGTTGATTATGAATATAAGGTGAGGGAAGAATTGCTTGCTGAAGACTTGAAATGTAAATATCTTGGCATTACATTTGATAACAAGCTTAACTGGGCAGGACACATTGGGCACGTGGTAGGTAAAGGTTTCAAAAACCTGCACTTGTTGGAGAGTGTGATGAGGGGATGCACAAGAGAAGTAAAGGAATTGGGTTACAAAACTTTGGTCAGACCATTGCTTGAATATGGTAGTGTAGTATGGGACCCACATTTTGAGTATCAAATACAGAAGTTGGAGAAGGTGCAAAGAAGGGCTGCTAGATTTGTTTCTGGAAATTATTGCAGAATGCAATCAGTGACAGATATGATAAAGGAGCTGGAATGGGATTCATTGCAAGACAGGAGGAGGATGAGGAGGGTAATGGGAGTGTACAGGGCGTATACTGGCGATGAAGCTTGGAAATATATAGCAGCATGTATGAAAAGTAGTTCATGGAATGGAAAAGATGACCATGACCACAAGCTGGCACTCGATTTCAGGCTCAAGGGTGTGGGAAGATTTTCTTTTGTAGGTAAGGGTATCAGGGATTGGAATGAGTTGCCAAGGGGAATGATGAATAACCTACCGAAAATATTAAAAGAATATAAAGTTAAAATTTGTAGAGGGCAAATATAGGTGAGTGAAGGATAGCGGGAAGTTGGGTGTGTAGGGAAATTGCCACCGGAGCGTGTGCTCCATTGCAATAAATTAAATTAAAGTAAATTGTTTAATTAGTAAAATAAGTTTAGGTAAGTTGTAATCATAGGCTTCCGCGGCCAGAGTCACTTGATTCTTGGCTGTCCGGGTGGCGCCGCGTCATGTTTCTTGAAACCGACGTTTCGACCCTCATTCTGGGGTCTTCTTCCAGGGCAGAACTGGTAAGTTGTTTGTTTGGATAAAACTTAAAGTAAAGTAATTAGCACATGAATCTTACGGAAAACCTCTAAATGTACACTTGATTTGCTCTAATGAATTTTATATTCGAAAGAATAATCTAGTTAAAAAAAAAACAAAAATAACACACATGTTTGCACACAAAAAAAGACATGACCTTTCACCCGACTGTGGCACATCTAGTGACAATAACTAATGGCGGTTGTTTTATAAAGTAGCCTACTCAAAACCCTGCATCCAAGCCTGAAATGATAATGGGACACGTATTTAACAAATATTATAATTTCATTCATCAAAGTACTTCGTTTTAAATAGGAGGTCTTCCTTTACTGTTTTCATTTATTTGTGTAAATTCTTCATCCATTTGTGATAGATTTGTTAAAATAAATGGTGACATACCATCAAATTCGTGCCTGCAGGCAGAGTGCTACTGACTCCCACTTTATTTCATTTAAAAAATATTAACATTCAAAACTTTTAAATCAATAATAAAGGTATAGGGCAAACAGGTGATTAGATTCGTAATTGTTGTTGTGTCGCGGTTACAACGAACATTCAACATCAAAGCCAATACCACATTGATCACATGGATCTTGCGGTAATAATACAATAACTAACCCCAGCCAAAAGGAATAAAGTTATTGTACCTTGTTGTTCCTTTATAAAATTCTGGAACTGCAAAAAGGGCTGCTAGATTTTTTTTTTTTTTTTTGAATCGGACAAGATGAAGAGGGCCATGGGAATGTACAAGGCATATATTTATGATGAGGCATGGAAAGATATTGGTGTAAGAATTAAAAGTAATGCTTGGAAGGGAAAGGATGAACATGACCACAAGTTGGCACTTGATTTCAGCCACACGGGTGTAGGAAGATTCTCTTTTTTTGGTAAGGCTGTCAGGGATTGGAATAAGTTACCAAGAGAAATTATGAACAATTTACCAAAAAACGTTGAAAGAATCTAAAGTTAAAATTTGTAAAGGGCAAATGAAGGTGGATGCAGGAAAGAAGGGGGGGGGGGGGAAGATGAGCGTATAAGGAAACTGCCGCCGGAGCGCAAGCTCCATTGCAATTTAATTAAATATTATTAGAACATAACAAATGCAAAGATTCATGTCACAAACTATTAGACAACTCTTTTGTATTGTAAATTAAACTTTGAAATAAAATAGAATGTATCAAATCTTAAAATAAGCGCATTTCATAAATGTTTGAAATCAATAAACCTCACTAATGAATGATCAATGAAATGACAGTAACTATCTCAAATTTTCTATTTACAAATTATGTACTGTAAATTTTTGTGTTAAACAAAATAAAAAAACTACAAAATTAGTCATTAGGTTGCCAAAATAAATTAGTTGCGAGATCTGTAACGTGTTCGTATCAATACGACAAATGCAAGTAATGAAACATGTGAGTAACGAAATGAATTAGTGAGTAATGATTCGGTACTTCGAGTCAGGTGATGAACCCGTTACTCAGTAACGAATACATCGTTACTTTTACAGCTCTATTTTATATGCAACTCCAGTACACATTTTGACTATGAAAAATACTAAAATTTACTTACTTTCCATATTTAATTGATTACTTAGTGAAAAAGGTGGAATGATTGCTATATTTTCAACATAAAACAGACAGGTGAAACGAATAAATTAGTTTTGTGAAATAAAAAGCAAACGAGTAGTGGAATTTCTCCATTGTAATCAGATCAAATGAAATTAACAACATGACAACAAACAATTTTAATATTGACTGAGTCTATGTAATCCTTTGGCATTATGTAGTCCAAATTGTAAAATATCAGATTTCACCTCAAAGTGCAACATATCAGACTTCACCTCAGACATTCGAAGAAATTCTGGTTGAGGGTGTATTACTACCTGATAACAAGCTCCTTTAACATTGATTGATATTTTATACTGTTTTCAAAATTACGTAGCAGAATTTGTAACATGTCAATATTCATCCAAAACCATATAACGGAGAAATACAAATCACAGCATTAGTTTGGATATTAGCAAGAGTATCAAGTGGTGGAGTCAAACTAAACAGGAAGAAATACGTAAAGAAAAGTTTCACTAATATTATCAGAGCTGTCATAAGGATTTAAGTTAACTGAAGGGTAGGAAAGTAATGTTTAGTTTTTATGAAGTAAGGAGCAGAATTAATGATACTTTAATGATGGGGAAAAACAGAATATAATTGTTTAAAAGTATGCAGCTCTGGGAAGGTTACATCATGACTTTAGAAATACATCTTTAATAAGGATCGTATAGGAAAAATTATGATGTAGGAAGTAACTAGAGGTGATCTAATAATAGTTTGGCAGATGAAAACTGTTCTAAGGGAAGAAATTGCTAATTTAAAGGACTTTTTACACGCAGCAAAGGTGATAGCTTGGTTGGATTTTGTGGGGAAAATACTGTTTAATTCTGGAGTTTGACAACATAAAAGTGATTATAAAACTAAGGAAAAGGTTTTATGTTAATTTGGGGATTATAGGTGGATTTTTTAATAAACATGGTTCAGGAAATGAAATTGTGACATAGTTTATTCAAAAGCTGGCATTGGCAAAGTTACATATTAGGGTTCAAAGAAACCTCCATCATTATTTGCTGGGAAGTGTCATGTAGTAGGTCCACATCAGGTCCTGCTAAAATTGGTTAATATTTCATGTTGGTGATTTTTTTTATATTTCCAAGTATGAAGTGAACTTAAATAAATGAAAGTGGAGGGCTCATATTCACATATTTTGGAGAAGAATTCCAATTCTGTCACAATTATTGCTGTAATTTTGGTTGAGGATGCTGGTGTTGATTGCAAAGAAAAAGTAATATACACTTCAAGATCAAATACATTATATTCTCAGAATATAGGATCTCCATGTCAAGTTTCATAATTATTTTCTGAGTTCTTTACTGAGTGGCAGCAAACAGATGGCTTAACAAGTTAAGACTTTCAAGCAACGTAGCTAAGTAAATAACCCAACAGCTAGTATGTGGCATGGGCATTCTAATTGCTACAACCAACTAAACAATCAGAATTGCCACTATGAACCAGACTGCTTCAGTGTCATGTTTATAGGAAGGGGCTTAAAGAAAGTAAGTCTAGAATGGGGGAGAAAATAGCATTAATTATACATTAGGGCTGTGATTTGAAAACATTTTTGTGAATTAACACAACTTGTGGAGCAAAGCACAAGGAGGCTAAAAATGTTGGTCTTCCAAACACAACATCATGCTAAACAGTTTGTGGGGTTAGCACCTAAAAGCTTAGATCTCAACTCTAACCGTGTTGTGTTGCCTTTGGATAGTTCATTTGTGCTTGAAGAATGGATGTCACCTGACTGGATAACCTTAATCAGGGAGAGTATGTTGAAATTAAAGTCACTGTTGCCATAAAAAAATTAAATGATCACTGTATTCTCCAAAAATTTTATAAAGTCACAAATGTAGGCATCAAAATTCTTCACCAAGTTAATTGGTTGTTGCAAGTTCTGTTAAATGATATGAGTCCAGAACCCCTAACTGCTTCCAGTTACATGAAAGTTGTAAGTATATTCAAATGTGCATCCAAAACTTTCAAGATGTCTGCTGGAACCATGCTACGATAGTATCGCCTATTACTACCAGCCTAGCCAAGCGTGCCCACACACGCCACAGAGGTGCATAGTGACTGCCAATCTAATTTTCACAAACTGCCTTGAGGAAATCCAGTGAGTCCAATTTAAAAGCATGTTGTAAGGGGCAAGGCTATACCCAGGGTACAGTAAGCCTCGATCTCCTTAACTAGTAACTTGCACTTCCAAATAAATTTTGTAAAAATATAAAATAAAGTTCCAACTATGCGAAAATTTTAGACCGTGAATACACCTTTGGAAATAAAATCAACTGCTAATTAAAATGGTCACCATTCTCAACGATGTAACCTTCTGAGAGAAAAGGGTTCAGTTCATACTATGGAAATAAAATCACTTGTAAAGTTTCCCCATGAATATATTCTGATATCAAAATCCACAAAAAAGTTCACAAATACAGTTGATTCGGCTATCGGATATTCATTTCAAAAGATTGAAAGTTATGAATCGCAGAAGACAGACAGCCCAAAACCCCTGAAAACTTTATGTTGCTTATTCATTGTCCCGACCACATTTTACTACTTTGAAAATTTTTCATATTGGCTGCCACCCAACATGTGGACTGGCAGGAGTACCAACTGCCATTTCTCGCTCCCGAGTGTCGCAGACCCAACACACGTGAATTTCCAAGAGCGACTGCCTCGATCTGGATCGAAAAGCCCTAAATAGCGCGAGAAAGTCTTCCAAACCATGTGACACCCAGGATATTGTGCATCCAAGATACTTGCAGTTGGGCTTTCAGATTTTAATATTATTTAGAGACATTTATTATAAACAACTTTTCCCCCTTTGGATGTTTTTCGTAAACTTAATGGTTTGGCTGTAAATAATTTCCCCCTGATGTCACTGGTTAACAAGTGTATTAGTATTCAGAAAAAGTTCCTGGTTAGCCTTAATTTTGAAAATTCAAATTGATAAAATTTTATTGCGAATAGCTTTGAAAGTAAGGCCTATCTCGAAAAATGGTTTACGAGATAATATTCCCCAGTTTTTAATACATCCTTTGATAGTAATTTCATTCCCTGACTTTGATTAGCTTGGCTGTAAAAGATTTATATAAGCTGGCAATGTGTGAATTTAGATGCAGTACCTTTTAAAAATTCGTTTCAACCTTAATTTGCTGCACAGAACTTCTCGAAAAGTTCAGAACTGCTTTAAATATGCTGTAATTAATATTTGAAAGTGCCGGTTTATGGAACTAAGTGTTTTCTTATGTTTAAAATGCCTGATACTATAGATTATATGTTATTTACTGCAAAATTTAGCTTCTCCTATTTGATTATGATTATAATTGTTTTTTACTGCCTCGAAAAGTGTTGTTAAATGGTGGTGTTATCTTGAAACAAAGATAAAGTGTTTACAAGCTGTATTTTTGAAGATTGCTTTAATTTAGGCGAGTTTAAACGCTAATTTTTACCATTGAAAGTCTGTTTGAAGCTTTTGTTACATGTTGAGTTAGTTTTTAGATTTTAAATCGCCCTGTACTCGGATATAAGCTGCAGTATCGGCTTCTGTATGATTCCCGTCCCTCATATCCTGTAGCGACAAGGTTTAGACTTTAACAAATTTTGAGGTGCTCACAATGTCCTCCCGGAGTGTGAGATGACGAAAATTTCCTTGTTCACATGACAAAATCCAAAATCCTCTGTCACTAAATAAATTCCTATCACTGAAATTTTTACAGTAGATAGCTGATGTGCTAAATGTGAAAGTCAATGCTAATGAAAATTTTTGTAAGTATCATATTTTCGCCTAAAAAATTATTTTCTACAATTTTCAAAATATGTTTATAACTCCAAAAGTTTTAAAGCTACAAGGTTGAAATAACATTTAGATTGATTTAATTTTGTTTCTCTTTCATTTGATACTAAGATCCGTAGTGTTACTATTTTTAAACTGGGCGAATAAAAATGATTATACAACATTCAATTTTAAAAATTGATATCTTTTGAACTATTTAGTTTACAGCTCTGAAACATGCTTTAAACATTTCTATGTATCATTTTTATAAGTAATCATCACTCTCTAACTGTAGTAACAGTTCTTTGATAGCTTTTTCATCATTTTTAATTTCACCCCCCCCCCCCCCTTATACCTTGAATTCTGACCAAGGTTCTGGCGGCAACTGCCATCATCGGATGAATTATAATTATTTCTTATTCAGATATCAGCCAAACTAATGCATAAATTCAAAAATTAATTGAAGTTTCATTCATAGAAAAAATTCCTCTTTAATTTAAACATAGTCCCTCCTTTGAATATATTTCTCCTCAAAATTTAATTATTTCTCATCCCACACGTAGATTGTTATTTCCATTAGAATCCCCAAAACCAACTTTTAACTACCTCTCTCAAAATTCAATATGGTATGCAATCAAAATCATGCTACTTTTAAGCTACAATTTTTTTTTTTATCTTCCAAATTGAGGCTTATAGAATTTTAAATGTGTTACTGCATCATAAAATTTTCATACTAGTTCCAAAATTTCAGTCTCATATCTCTAAAGGAAAACCTAGCTGAAAGGCTGGTAACATCATTTTACCAGTTAGTGTCTGAAATTGCTCTGAAAATGAATGTTTCCTTTTCTAAAATAGTCTGAATCCAATATACCATATATGTTAATACTACATTCTGACTATATATAACTGTTTACTCTGAAATATCATTTGAATTATCTAAGCAAATGACTTTAAACTTGATATGCAATGTTACTGAGGTTATGAAGTAACAAAGTTTTAGGTTAGGTACCTGACAATAAGTACATGAGGTTTCAATTCACATTTTGAATAAGTGATCATAGAAAAATTAAAATGGTTAGAAGAGTACTTAGCAAACCAAAGAAAGAAGATAGACATACATATAATCAGGAGAAAGCTTGGGTTTTAGAATTGAAGAGATATTTCATGTACATGTTCAAAATTTTGAAGGGAGGCACCACTATAATAGAATGGAATTGGGGTACAGTTTAAAGAGATAGTAAGATTTGAGACATGTTTATTCCAAAACACAAAGGTAGAAAGTATAGAACTTAAATAATAGAAAAGGGAGATTAGGAGGCTTAAGAGGTTGCAAAGTATGTGTAATTTAGCAGTGAACACATGGAACAACTAAAAAACGAATCAACAGTTAGAAAGAGGAAAGTGTAAGGTATCCCTCCTTCTATTTTTAATATTTCGTTAGAATCCGGCCAAGTTTAAGGTTAACTTCAGTACACGATACCACACTTTAAAATCGAGGTAACCACACTTTTAGTACGATAAAGTGAATAAATAACACATAGTAACCATAAATAAGAAGTTTCTAGTAATATAGAAGCCATAAACTCACCTAAAAGAGAGTAATCCGAAATAATCCATGAAGCAGAAAATGCAAGTTTGTAAACACTACCATAGCCCTAATATTCCACTAAATTAGACACTGTAAAGCACTTTCATAATTAGAATTTCACCAGTTGATATTAAATTCACTAATAACTCGCAGCTCCAGACCGATTTAAAGTACTAAATATGGAATTTAAATACATCTCCACATGGGAGCTAGACAACATTTAATTACACCACTTCTAAACAACTTCAAAGCTTTAAAAGTAAATAAAACCAAGTAAAATAAATAACTAGTTAACATTTTGTAAGGTTCCCGTAATGATCAACCGATAAATAGAGAATATAAGTAAATAGTAGCTAACCGGTAATGGCAACATAAAAACCGAAACTTTGGAAATTAATAACTCAGAAACTAACATGTTTAACAGACTAAAAACTTCACTAAAATGCTTAAAATAAATAAAGGTTCAATTTAAATTTAGTCTCAAGACACAACTGACTTTCAGGAAAAAGCAGAATATTTGGCTTCACAATGGAAAAACTGGGAAACTTAGGAATTTCATAACTCCCGTTAGAATTGACCGATTTGGAAGATTTTTGCACTGTTGAGCTCAGCAGAGGCCAGAGAACGATTTAAAAATAGTATTAACTTCAGATTCTAAGGCTTAGCGGGAAAGATTTTTTCCTATGACGATTGTATGACGTCAGCAGTACGCTACTCAAATGTGCTTTTAAATTAACCAAACTTAAAAATTCATTTTCACTGGTCTGGAAGCTTTAAAACTTTAACTAAACATTTCACGACACTTGTCTCGTTACGCTCTTCTTTCGGTGAATTTCTGGTAGTACACAGTTGACAGGATCTTTTTACAGATAGACTATTGTCTCAACCAGTAGGGCAGTTTGATAAAAGAGACAAGTCCGACATCTTTTGCGCAGTTGGCGGAAACATCTCGTGGTGAGAGCATGTAACCTCTCGTTGAGCGAATTCAACGGTAGCGGTTTGGAGAGAGCGGTGGATCATGGGAAGTTTTGACATCATGGCGTCAGGCAGGAAGCGAGTCTAGATGTAGAACACGCCTAGCGGCGGCCATTTTTGAAAGTTGAAACCATCTTCAATTCGGACTATCAGTTTCTGGACATGTGAATTTCTAACTTTCGTTTTATTTTCCGTGGGGGAGTGCGGTTTTTGCTCTGAATTCTCAACCTGTGATTTTTGGTGAAGATTAATATCCGATTGCCTAGCTAACTGTGAACTTGTATTATTAGGTGAAAAATTTTGAGAATATAATCCAGTGATTCAACTTGTGACTTTCATTTATACAATAGTACCTTTCTTGCAGGAGGTTTAAAACTGTAAGTGGCGACTGTGGTCAATTTTACCAGTTAGCATAAGTATTTCAACAAGGTTAGAGAACTTTCTTTTGGACTTACAATATTTTGGAAGACAACTGGTTCAGGTGAGAAGCAGATACCACCCCCGTATACCCGCTTAGTCCCTGACAAAAGCTAAGGATATATGTATGAAGACTATGACTGGAGATGAAATAATTAGCTGGACATAGTGTCACTGGGAGATAAGGTTGAAGATAAAGAAAGGGGTGGTTTTGTACAAGGCCTTGAGAGACATTAATAGTGATACAATGCAATCTTAAGAGCAAATAAGGAGGCTTTACATTGTAAAGATTGCTGGTTTGTATTTGGCTGAGAGCATGCTAGAGTGCCTTTGATTAAGTGTTGTGTTCATCTTGCGTCATTCTTACTGTAAGATGCATTACTGGTGACAGTAAAAGAATGCATTTCCAATTAGATAAAAAGAAACGTGATTGCTGTTGGTTTATGCCTTAAATTGCCAAAGGTGTTTAAATTTTTAAATTATTAGTGGTGTGTGGAACAGAAGAAATGCAACTAGAATTCCTGGCTATTTCAGGAAAGTGAGTTAAAGAGAGAGAGAGAGAGCATTCAGAATATTATGGATAAGGATGGAAAATAATGTTACCAAGGTCATGAAAAAGATAGAAATTATAAACAAATTTTTCATTTTCATTAGAGACTGTAAAGGATGAATAGTAGGAGAAATATCTAAGTGCGAGTTTTCTAAACTAGGTATAAATTAGCTTTTGTCTACGACTTGTCCACTAGGAGCAGAGAAACTGGCAGCTGTTTTGTTATGGACCTTATAAATTGTCACATTTGATTTACACAATTTTCTTCATATGCCATTAACATCAATTAACACAACTGCTTTGGAGCACAATGACCATCTATATTGTTTAAACGCTGAATACCACATACCTAAGGACAGAACAGATGGATAGTGAAATATTAGAGTATTATGAATATTGCGTTATGATTAGATCAGATATTAATTTGAAATCTAACCTTAGTTAAGGTAGCATGATGATACAAATTTCAGATTTTAACCCAGACCCTAACTTTTGTAAACTATAAAAATCCTACAGAAATCTGTTGAATAATTTTTAGAACAGATTTTAATTTAATTAACTGACACTTGGTAACATAGTGTAATGGTCAATAATGCAGATTTTAAGTCAGAAACTAAGTTTCTTAATAATTAATTGTTTAAACTAAGTCCAGTAGTTTTCAAGTTAAGCCTGATCATGGGCTCTTCTGATGTCAAGTGATCTTTGTATTTTATGTTAGGCCTTACAATTTCAAACTGTGAAGACCATATAAATATCTGTTCAGTAGGGTGCGCATGATGCCAGAACAAACAAACACAGCTGAATTACAAATTTAATAGTACGAATGAGCATACTAAGAGATTAGAAATAGATTCTGATGATATTTTAAAAATGTGTAAAAGGACCTGCGCAGGCGACATTTGCAAATGAAGAAAAGCTTCTCAGGTTTCTAGCTTGTCAAAATTACAATGCCTGGCCAAGTTTCAGAAGCTAGAACTGCTTCCAGTGTTAATTCACTGCTCAACATCAATATCTCAGTTGAAGTGATTTGGATGCAGTATGAAGTTTTCCTTTAGTGATGCTACTGCAATATCATTCATCCATATTACTACAGATACGTTAAACCTATGTAGATGAGAACTCTACAGAAATAAAATAGATTCAGTCTGGAGTACTGGAAATGTGCCACAGCAGGCAAAGTTTATCAAGTAGGGAAGGTAAATAGGTGCTGGTGATAATGATGATATCCAGCAACATCAAGAACGTCAATAAGCAAATATACGAGGCATGTTTTTTAAGTAAGTACCGTTTTGAAATTAAAAAAAGACGTGCAAATATATCTCAATAATTTTATTTTTACATGAAAGCCTGTACCTTACTCTACTTTTCTATATAGTAAGGCACTTGTCATAACGTAGTACCAGTTTTTGAAAACCCTCCTCATAGAAGTCTGCCACCTCACTTGTTAACCACTGCATCACAACTGTTTTGAATTCGTTATAGTCTTCAAGACGCTGACCGCCCAGGTGTTTCTTCAAGTGCACGAACAGATGGCAGTCACTGGATGCCAGATCAGGGCTGTACGGAGGATGATCTAGAGTTTCCCATCGAAAAGATGTGATGAGATCTTTAGTCTGATTAGCCACATGTGGACGGGCATTGTCATGCAGTAAAACGATGCCAAATTTAGGAGACGTTATTTATCTCATTTAGTATATGTGCGAACTATTTCAGTTACAATTGATAAGGAAGGACAAGTTAGAAGTGTAGTACAGGCTTCCTCCAAGGCCTATGATCCAGAGAGCTATAGAAAGCTTACGGGAATTTTTGAATGATGGTAAAATCCACTTTTGGGGGTCATTATGTATATCTTCTTCTAGAGATTGTGGTTATTTTCAAAGCAATGTATGCCCAGGTCTAAAATTTGAACCTGGCCCAAGTTCAAATCCTGGATCCCTTTTGACATACCCAACCCAGAATGGTGATACTTAAACACATGAAGCCGTACTAACAGAAGAGTGGGGAATTCTATCATTACCATGGCACCACAAAATGATGATTGATTCTTATAGAACTCAACAAAACAAATCGAAAATAAAGAATAAATTTTTTCGATATCTCGCTTGGTTCTCGAGATATCATATCTCAAAATTGACGTAGTTAGGTTGAAATACGGCCTGGACCAGAAGAAAAATTTCGCTATAGCCAAATTCGATGATGAGTTCTTATGTAACTCGATGAGACAAATGGAAAATAAAGAATAAAGTTTTTTGATATCTCGCTTAGTTCTCGAGATATTGTATCTCAAAAGTGATGAGGTTAGGGTGAGATCCGGACTGGACCAAAAATTTTTTTTCACCATATCTACATGGTGGAAATGCACTATATGTTTTTTATTTTCTTCCTAGTGATTGTTGTTAGGTTGAAATACGGCCTGGACCAGAAGAAAAAACATCAAAAGCAGAAGGAACTATACCTATGGCTGATTTTTAACATGCTATATCTCGAAAACCAAGTGAGATATCAAAAACATTTATTGTTTATTTTCGATTTATTTCGTCAAGTTCTGCAAGAATTCATCATCAGATTTTGGCACCACGGTAATGATAGAACTGCCAAAGAGTGGTAGTAACAGAAGAAAGAAATGTTGTATGATGGTAGATGAGTGTGAAAATAAGAATGCCACAAGATAGCTAATTGAGGCCTTATCTGTCCTTATTCTAGTGCATTGTATTATTTGTTGTATACAATCGTGTACAGTTTAAGGTACAAGTAATGTGATATTATTTAAATTATTTTTTGCATATGAGGAAGTACATGAAATAAGACTGTAATATTCAAGTTGAACACAGACAAAAGAAAATTGAAATAAAAATTGTTTACTTTCTCTATCCTTTCCTAAATCGATATCTAAGTAATCCAATATTAATATAACTATACATTACATACTAGTACATGTATGATTCACACAATGCAATTAATGAAAGATTAATATTTGGTTTGGAATGCACATACTAAAAACACTGTAGAAATAGTTGTCAAGCATATACGCATTGATTACTGAATTAAGGTTGTAGATGTCTCTTAATGCATTGATAATCAGTGGTAGATTTCTAAGCATTTTGAATCTCTTATGATTCTGTTTTACATTTGGAATGATGCATATGCCAAAACGATTCAGCTTATTAAATACATAGATAGAAAAAAAATAAAGGTTTAGTATGATCACTTGATAGATTTGAAATTGCCCGTTGAAGGGAGAAAATATAAATATCTTACAATCTCATTTGGATTTGAATGAAACTGTAGGTTACTTGACAGCAAATTAAGATAAAAATTAGAAAACAAAAAGAAACTACCACTTATCACAGTTGACAGCAGGATATTGTTGACACACAAGTTGATACAGACACACATAAAAAACAGTAATTATTGGGAGTATACCCTTCAGGTATAGAAGAACATTGGTGCACAGGATGAGAGTGCAAGTTTTCATCAACTGTTGTAAGCAACGATTTCTTCCTCTACTAATTGTTATCTTATAATATTGACAAGGAGAAAGATCTTACTGCCAGGCAGAACTCACAGGGGGTGGTGTAAGCCAGCAGTTGCAAGACAAGCTAGGAACAGGATACCAGATCACAAGCATATCTAAGCCATGTGCTTGGCTCACCAGGTTATAGAGAATATATGAACACTAGAGGTTTTACAAAAAAAGGATCACATAGTTACAGTTGGTGGAGCCCAGATAAGGATATAATGTAATGTAATGATGCAAGGTGGATGATAGGTAAATCAATTGGACATAAAGTGAATTTTGTTGAAGTGTTATAGTGCCACTATCTGCTGAGGTTAAACATACCTGGGAGGCCTTTACCACAGATCTTGTGGCAGATCTGATGGCTTCAAAATCATATATCAGGCAGATGAAAAGAATGGCAGAGCTGTAGAAGGCATTTGCTGAAAATGAGGACTGAATAAATGTTGGTGGAAGGTTTTTAAGAAGCATGTAAAAGGGAAGAGAGGATCATTTTATAAAACCAGCAATTGATTATAGTTTTCATTTTTAGGTATTGGAAAATGAACAATATACCTTGGACTGTGAAGGAATTTTTATGTATATATTGTAAGTAGATATTTAAGGTAATTGCAAAAAGGCATGAGCTCCATAAAACTTAATAATAACAGTCATAGTAATAGTAATGGCATAATACTGAGTTCACAGGACACATTGGCAAGATAGTAGAAAAACATTTCAAGAACTTGCATCTTTTAGAGATTGATCAGGGTACATACCACGAAAATAACAAAGCTGGTTTTCAAATTCTTTGACAAGCCCATTCTTGAGAATTTTGTGCCAATATGAAAAAACCATTAACCTAAGACAAGAATGTGAAATATAGAAAAAGTGGGTGGAAATTATCTTAGAAACCAATCCATGTCTAATATAGAGGTGAAAGTTGTAAGCCGTTGGAAGAAAGCAAGGTGGAGGCGAAAAGAGTGATGTACTGTTATGAAGCATATATTGCTAATAATGTATGGAAGGATGTTGGCTGAGTAATTATTAATGGTATGTGGAAAGGATGAGTTAATCTTGGCCACAAATTCACAATTGATTTCAGCCATAAGGGAGTGGGAAAAACTTTTATTTGCAGATAGAGGAAGGCCTGAACAACTTCAAATTGTGAAAAATTTGAAGAAAAAATTGGGTGGAAGGGGACATTCTTCACATGCCCAAAACTGGTACTGATCCATTGAAATTTGTTTTAGCTGCTTCTTTATAATGACCTCTTCACATTTTGCACTTTTTTTTTTTTTTTTTTTTTTTTTTTTTTTTTTTTAAAAAGTAGCCATAAATTACAATAAAAATGCCAAAATATGAGATGCTAAGCAACCACAAAATTTTAGCAGCATTGCAAAAATGGGTACAGGGATAATATCAACTTAAACAGGTTCGTTCTGTCATAGTGGTCATGGTTAGGTTGAAATTCGGCCTGGACCAAGAGTAAAAAGTTAACAGGAAATTCTTTCTGCAACATCCATCACACACATGACACATTTGTTTACAATGGAAGCAATCAATTATCTCTGATTGCTTGTATCGATTCTAAGATCGTGAGCCTTGTTGTACAGCATCTTGGATAAATATTTTCTAATTTCGAGCAATGTTTTACAACAGAGTGAAGCTAAAATGTCCAGAAAATATTACAAAACAGCATTTAAACAACATTTCAAGAGATTTTAATTGCTTTTGCATCGCCGGAGGCATCTAATAGCTGTGCGTCACCCTCACGTTTTGGCGTTTTTAATTTAATTCCTGGTGACTTTTGTGAAAAAGGAGAGTGCAAAACATGAAGAGGACATTTTAATGAAGCAGTTAAAACAAATTTCAATGAGTCAGTACCAGTTTCAGGCAGGTGGAGAATGTCCCCTCCCGCCCTAAAAATTAACATAACACAAAAGTAAGTGTGTGACAAAACTGACAAAGAGCCATAGGCTCCATTGAAATCAATTAATGAAACCTTTAAGTGTTTTTATTATCCATTAACTGTCTAATTAAAAACAAAATCTACTAAGTCAGCAGTATTAATATATTTACCAAGTAACTTTCCACATTACGGCTCTGATAAACAGTGCTTGCTATTCTTGGTATTTTCAACATCTTCTTTCACCTGAAATATTCCATTTACTGTGTTTTATTTTACCAACTGTCATTAGTTTTTAAAATATTACTGCAGGTATAAATATTTTTATCAAGAAATCATTTAAACAAAATTAATCTTTGAATTTGATACTGTACATCAGATGATATATGAGTTATCAAAATTTTGGAGAACGTATAGTTTTTGTTTAACGTTAACCTTTTTTCCCTTCTGTTATTTCGTGTACTACACAGTAATATCACCTGCCTTTCCTCCAGTTAACTAAATAAAATGATTTTGCTTCAAAGATAAATATTATTAAATACCTGATATTGTGCATATAAACAAATACAAAAACACAATTTTTGCAGGAAATAAAATAGTTTACAAAAACACTTAAATGTCTATTAATTTCAGAAAATAATAATAATAAAAAGAAAAACAGTAGACTGGAATCTGCAGAAACTTACTTTCACAATTTTCAGAGATAAGGCCTACGAAGCAAAGAAGATATACAAATCAATGAATATACAAAGAAACATTTATTTTTATCAAAACAGTTATGAATGAAACAATTGAAAGAATATTTTTTATGTTAGAAGTGAAAAAATATTTTTAAAAAGATAGATTCTTTTTTCAGCTTTTCTAATTGCTTCCAGTGCATACATTTTTCATTTTACTTAAAAGTTAATACTACAAGTCTAAAATTAGAATGAATATTTTCCATGAACTTTGTAATATATCTATATTTGCATATTATTTTTGACATAAGAGAAAATATGCTGCAAACTATTGCAGTACGAAACAGATGATTAAACAGTCCTTTCTAGGATTTTATGAAACGTCTATACCGACTCAAAGTGCACATACTGTTATAAGCTCCTACACACACCTTAAAGCAGAAGAGTTATTAACACTTTTACATTGTCCAAATCTTTAGTCAAATCTTTTTTTTTTTTTTTTAAAAGAATAAGGTAGAATTTGTGGAGAAATGTTGAAAACTGAAAATATTAGACATTCATGTGATTATTGAATCAATAATCTATTAAAACTGTTTTTTTTTACTTGAATTAGCTATTACATTTTGTAATTAATACAAACAAAATTCATTCTGTTAAACATTTATGAAATAAAAACTCCCTATGATATTAATTTATTCGTTTTATTTAATCTTGTTTCATGGATGTATGCTGAGAACTATATGTCACTCATTTGAGAACTGTGGAACTTTAGATTTTGAAATCACAATTATTCAAAGTGTGTACTGTTTGTTACAAGGCGTACAGTTAAGTGTCGGTCCAATTAATCTTGAACCCAATGCAACATCTGCATCAAAACTTCTCACAGCTCATGTGCTGCACTCGTTCATATCACCAAAGTCATCAGAAAGTGGATGTGCAAAAGTTATGTCTTTGGTAAGTTGCATAGGAAAATAATAAATTACAAGGAAATGGAAAATGACTTATCACTCACCAAAGTTAAAGGCAGTGATGGGTGAAGAACATATATGAAGAACACAAGAATACACAATATTTCGGTTTAACACCATATTCAAGCTGAAGGAAATGAGTCATGTGGTTCGGGAGGTGTGCACATGCCAAAGTTTCTCGAGTCTTAGAAACTTCGGCCTGCAAGAAGTTCTTGGTTTCATCCTACACAGCATCTGAATAGCTCTTTTCTGTACTATAAACACTTTTTTTACTTTATCCATAAATTTTTGCCATATGACTTGACTGAATAAAAATAGGAGGAATAGACCTGTTTTGCTATTTCTAGATCTGCTGTTAGTGAAAGTGTTCTTATTGCAAAGGTAGCAGTACTGCTTCAGTAGTGATATGTTCTTGCCAACAGAGTTTTTCATCTATTGAATGCCATGGAGTTCCAAGAGTATGTTATTTTTATAGTTTCTATGTAAATCCGGATGGACAGAATTTTTTGTTTTAAACGTAATATATATATATATATATATATATATATATATATATATATATATATAAAATTAAGGAAGGATAGGGAAATATGACCCAACACTTACCACAGATGAAGGCGGCTGGGACGACGAACAAAAAACAAACACAAGAAAAGCGCAATATTTCGGCCTACAGCAGCCTTAAACGTGCAGGGTCTAGTGGGCAGAAATTATTGGAGATTGAGGCCAGGAGGATGTCTGGTGTCAAGGATATTCTGGTAGGACAGTTCCCATCTACGAAGTTCAGAGGGGGTCGTATTGTTAGGGAAAACTCTGATTGCTCTAACTGAAAAACAGATGTTCAAATTATTGATTTTGTGGGAACTGGCATGTTTTGCAACTAGATGGGCCTCTAGACCCAGCACTTATTATCTATACCATTTATATTTTTTTTTTTTATTTTTTTTTTTTTAGTTCTGTATTTACTATTTTCCATGCTACTTACATTTATTTTACTTTTCACTTATAGTTATATATATATATCCCCACCCAGTTATTATTCATCTCTTTCAATAACAACATATCGTCATCAGTATCGATTATCGATCTAATATTTGAGCTTACACCCCCCCCCCCTCCCACCACCTAAACTACCATTCGCACCTGAGACGCCATTCACCAGTCAGCCGTCTATGTGTACACATGTGACGCCGCCTGGGGCTTCACCTTCTGCACGTTTAAGGCTGCTGTAGGCCGAAATATTGCGCTTATCTTGTGTTTGTTTTTTGTTCGTCGTCCCAGCCGCCTTCATCTGTGGTAAGTGTTGGGTCATATTTCCCTATCCTTCCTTAATTTTATTGCCTTAAAGCTTTTTCCTGCTCATTGTTATTATATATATATATATATATATATATTATCAAAAGTTAATTTTAATGAATTTGCCTTAAGCCACTTTACTGCTTCACTAATTTGCTTTAAATTCTAGATTTACTGAGGCGTCCAAGGACAGAAAAATGGGGGGAGGGGAGGATCGTAGGGATATGGGTGAAAGTTTGCACTATTAAACATGAACATGAACAATTTTCATGCTAGGGTACTTATATCATTGACTCAGGCACGCATTGCTCAGGCGGTTATGAGAGTTTGCCGTGTGGCGCCATCTACCATGTTTACTTGTGTTGCTATTTGCAGCAGTTTAATCAGTTGGTGGAAATCTCCCACCCTATGCAGACAGTGGATACAATGACACAAGTAGTAATCCTGTTTGAAATTGTTGACATAGTGCAGGTTGGCACTAAAATGACATAAGTTGTATATTGCATCTGTCTATGAACCCCTAAATGTATGTATACTGTTTTAGTAGATCTAATGACAAATATGGTTTTATATTTGATTATATTAATTTTATAATTTATAATAACAATTTATCTGAATTTTTGTCCAGGTACTTCTGAAGAAGACAAGCTTATGTTTGTTGAAACTGCAGTTAAGATATAAAATAAAAATTTAAGCAACTGGTTGGCTACTATTGTAACTAATACGAGTTTCACCGTTGCTGTAATGCATCCATGCTCAAGATTTAAAATTCATACCAGTCAAGGTATCCAAGGCTGCAACATGGACATTAAATAGAAAATCTTAAAAACAGGTATGGCTATCAATTTTAATAAACAGTGCTTGAAGATGAACATAACACTGAACTATGTGAAATATTACATTAACACAAGACAGTGCAACAAATTTGCATCCACCAAGAGGAAATTAGTACATCAAATTTTATCCAATAGAACTGTAGAACTTTATAAGAAAAAAGACAAGCTAAATGCTGAGGCATATTGTTTACAACTACTTTTAACTGAAGCGTACAAAGAACATTTTAATTATCAAATTGACGGTTGGTTGAACAGTGTTAATGAGTGGCTAATGAATCATAAATATGAAATTTTAGATAGACATAGGAAGAAATGGCTAAATTTAAAAGTGATGAAAACACTACTTAATAAAATAAAAGTATGAAATATTTCTTTGATTTAATAATAAATAAAACTGACATTACCTTCACGCAAGAAGAGAACATTCTATTGTGTAAAGGGTTCAAGTACAATATGACCCCTAAACTTACAGATCCATCTGCTATTAATAAGCTTGTAATGGATATAAAAATTGGTCTAGAATCTTACATGTCAAATAAAGTCAAACAGGTCAGGATAGCTTATGAGTGTAATAATATTATTGAAAAAGAAATTCCATTACAATTGCACATTCGCAACAAAGGGCAGAAAATAATAAATAGTATCAATCAAAAATTAGGAGAGAATGAAGTCCTAGTAACTAAGGCTGATGAAGGGAACACTATTGTAATCACACACTTAAAAGAATATACAGCGTAAGGCATTTAAAACTGTTTGTCGGTGTATTTGGCAAAATACAAATCGGATTAAAAGAAAGTTGTAATAAAAGTTGTTCACCTCGAGAAGGGACATCAATTAACATAACGCTCTACCCCCCTGCATCACCCCCGGGGGCAGGAGGAGGGGTGAATTTGAAATCTTAAATAGGAACCCCTACTTTTTATTGCAGATTTGGATTCTCCATGAAAATATGTAACTTTTGTATGAACCATTTTTTTCTTTTCATGATAGATGGCACTGTAATCAGCAAAAATGAAACTGAGTTGAAGATTGTTGCAAAACAGTAATATCTCAAACAAATACACATCAGATTAGGAAATTAGAAACAATTTAGGGAAAAAAAAATACTGTGATTCCCTTGCTTCTCATGAGTGTTTCATTGCAACAAATGTTCCAAATGATGTACGTTGTTTCTAATGCACATTGCAACTCTGTGTCTGAATGACAATCCAACATTTATGAGTGTCTCTGTGCTAATGATTTCACATTCATTGATAATTCACTGCTGCATATTTTCTGGGGTTGTTGGTACATCCATGTAAACTCTCTCTTTTAGCCATCACCACAGGAAAAAATCAGACGGAGTCAAATCGGGTGAACGTGCGGGCTATGTTTGAGGACCTCCTCGTCCAGTCCATCGACCCGGATAGTTTCAATTCAAAACTTCTTGAGATATTAGTGAATAATGCGCTGGGCATCCATCGTGTTGAAACCACATATCCTTTCTTGTTTAAAGTGGAACATCTTCCATTAGTATGGGAAAAACATTATCTAAAATGTCGCTGTACATTGGACCAGTCAGATTACCTTCTATGAAGTATGGGCCAATTACCTACATACCTAAAATACCGCACCAAATGTTAACACTCCATGGGCGTTGATGTTCAACTTGCCTTACCCAATGGGGATTCTCCAATGCATATTATGTCGATTCACTTCACCACGATTCGTAAAATTTGATTCATCAGAGAAAAGTATTTGTGAAATGAAATTATTATTCACTGCCAGTTGTTCTTGTCGCCAGTTGTTCTTGTCGCCAGTTGCAGAAATTCAGGTGGTTTGGAAAATCGTCACTATGCAATTCTTGATGCAGTGATAAATGAAATGGATGCCATTTGTGTTCATGCAGTATGCGTAGAACACTTCTTTGCAAAATTCCTGAACCTCGCACAATTTGCCGAGAACTAATGTGAGGATTTGCAACAACTGCAGCTAAAACATTCTCTGTGTTATTTTTGTTTGACACAGGATGTCTAGGTTTAACACTTCTGGTTTCAGTAAACAAATGCGAAATACTGCAAAAAGTTGTTGCAGATGGCACATGGCTATACCTTTGACGAGCTTCTTCAACATTTCTAAGAGCGTCAAAGTACGTGGTAATGATATCGACTCTCTCTGCAATTGTTAACATCGTGGAACAGTTGCGATGAGATGTGTACAGTCTGAATCATTGAAGTAACATGCACAGTCTCACCACGGACTGAGACGCATGATCACATTCTGTGTTTAATCAATTGTGGGAGGTGTCACATGATGGCATTATCAAAAATATCAAAAAAGTACTTCGATTTTCCTGATCTGATGTATATTTGTTTGAGATATTACCGTTTTGCAACAATCTTAAACTCAATTTCATTTTTGCCGATTACAGCGCCATCTATCATGAAGCGAAAAAAAATGTTTCATACAAAAGGTACATAATTTTTTCACGGAGAATCCAAATCTACAATAAAAAATTAGGGTTTCTATTTAAGATTTCAAAATCACCCCCGGGGGTGGTTCAGGGGGGTTGAGCGTTATGTTAAAGGATGTCCCTCTTCGAGGTGAACAACTTTTATTACAACTTTTATTTTTTAATCCGATTTGTACTTTGCGAAATATTCCGACAAACAGTTTTAAAAGCCTCACCCTGTATAAATAAAACTGTAAAGTTTTTTGAGGAGAACGACATTGTTGAAGTAATTAATGATCCCACTGCAGACTTAAAAAAAAAAATTTGTCATTGTCTAAACAACACAGATTACTTATTTAGTAAATTACAAAAGAAATGGCCTGTGAATATGAACCCTAGACCTCCTGTTCTTAGAAGTCAGTTAATGGAATAGATAGCACGTATCACCAACTAGCCAGACGACTCCACCAGAAAATTAAAGATAATTTTGTGTTTGAATGTAGCTTCTCAGTTAAAAATAACACTGATATGGTTAATGAAGTGAAAAGTTTAAAATGCACATCCAGCACAAGACTAATCTCATTTGACATAGCAAACCTATACATGAATGTATCTACAGATGTAACAATAAAGATTATTGAAGAAAATATGCTACAGCATAAAAAATTGATGGAATTACAAATTAGAGAACTGATTAATTTAGTACATATTATATTGAAGTATAATTATTTTACCTTCAATGATAAATTTTATATACAAAAACACAACCTAGCGATGGGTAGTTCGATAGCTGGAATTATGGCCGATATTTTTATTAATTCTTTAGAAACTACATTTTTTACATCCAATTTATAATAGCAAAGTAAGATATGTTTTTATGCTAGATACATGGATGATATAATTATGGCATTTGATGGGAAAGACCAGGATTTGGAAATATTGTTCAACACATTTAACTGTTTTAATGAAAACATCCGATTTACTAAAGAAGTGCAAAATGAAAATGATGAGCTAAAGTTTTTTGATCTTAAACTAGCAATAATAAACAACAATATAAGTTTTAATATCTATCAAAAGCCATCTTATACAGATGACAATATTCCTGCCGATTCGGTGCACCCAACAGCGCATAAATTAGCATTTTTCTACCCGGCGATCAATCGGGCATTAACGATCCCCTTCACTTCCACTAAGTTACAGAAAGAAATATACATAATTAAATCTACTGCTATTAATAACGGATATAAAACACATTTAGTAGACACCATCATCAACAAGAAAACCCGCAAAAAATGTTCAACATTAACAAGAAATGTAGACGCCAAAAATAAAGGAGAATGTAACAAATTTATCGTGATCCCCTTTTTGGCTAATATATCATACAGAATAAAGCACCTTTTAGTTAAGTAACATTTTCCACAATCAACAGTGTAAAGAAAAACCTAAGACATACGATTAAAATGGCTAACAACCCCTTCTCCAATTCTGGGGTTTACAAAATTATATGCAATAATTGCCCACGGTACTAAATCGGACAGAAAGGCAGGAAAATAAAAATTAGATTTAGAGAACATTTACTAAAAAGGAAAACCAGTAATATACCAAATTCTACATTCTGTGAACATTTGCAAATGTCAAATCACTTCGCGAGAGATTTAGAAAGTATTATAATCTTATCCAGAGAAGTAAAAGGGTGCAAATTAGATTTGCTAGAAGAACTAGAAATCTTCAAACACCTAATGACAGACGACAACAACATGCTAAATGATCAATGCCAGCTCACCAACGAACAATTTTTTGAAGCCTTTAAGCCAATAATTTTAACCGAATGAGATGGTACAATGCAGTATTAATATCATGTCCGGTTCTTCTCAGAATTATTATATGTTCTGTAATTATTTGTATTCAGGGTAGATTTTAGTCTAATTTATATGGTACCTTAAATTTTATTTGTGTGATTATTTCACTTTTAGTTGTTTTTAATTAATAGGTCATTGCTATGTAGCTATCATGTTAAATGTTCATGTTTAATAGTGCGAACTTACACCTATATCCCTACGATCTTCCCCTCCCTTCATTTTTGCACGCTGGAGTACTTATATCATTGACTCAGGCATGCGTTGCTCAGGCAGTTATGAGAGTTTCCAATGAAGCTCCATTTACCATGTTTACTTGAATTGCTATTCACAGCAGTTTAATCAGTTGGCAGAAATCTCCCGCCCTATGCAGAGAGTGGATGCAATGACACAAGTAGTAATCCTGTTTGAAATTGCTGACATAGTGCAGGTTCGCACTAAAATGACAGAAGTTGTATAATGCATCTGTCTACGAACCCCTAAATGTATATATACTGTTCTAGCAGATACAATGAGAAGTGTGGTTTTATATTTGATTATATTAATTTTATAATTTATAATAACAATTTATCTGAATTTTTGTCCAGGTACTTCTGAAGAAGAAAAGCTTATGTTTGTTGAAACTGCAGTTAGGATTAATAAATTAAAAATTTAAGCAACTGGTTGGCTATTATTGTACCTAATACGAGTTTCACCATTGCTGTAATGCAGCCATGCTCAAGATTTTAATAACCAATCCCTTTTTTCCCAATCTTCTGATATTATGTTCTTTTAAAATATGTATCTTATTACTCTGTTCTCCAGTGTATTCCAAAAAGTCCTAATGGCTTCATCATATCCAAGTTAAACTCATCGATACCTACTGATTTTCCGACTTAATAATCCTTATATCTTCAGAGTTATACCTAAAAACATAAATAATAATTATGTCGGATTGTTAGAAATCACTGTTTTTGCAATAACTCAATAACCTCATAACCGATTTAAATAAAGTTTACTTTTCTGAGAGACTAAAATCAAGACCCACAGTTTGAGCCTAATGTCGTGTTTGTAATTAAAGCCGATTTAAAAAATGTTCTAAAATCTGGTGATGACGAAATAACGTCCGAGGATCAAGGTGTGACCATATTTGGTAATCTTTGCAGAGATACAATTAAAGCTATACTCTGACACAAAACACAGTAACCATAAACTCACATAACTTTTCCCGCGTTTAAATTAAACATATAATAAGGAAGTTATTAAATTGAACATAAGGGAATGTTTAGCAGCGTGTATGCGTCCAGCGGTGGTACGGCATCACGTGAGGCACGGCTATATAGGCTTTAGAGTGTGCATGTGGACAAGCTCGGGTCTCCAGTCTCTATTCAAACTTGCAGGCGTGAACACGTCTCAGGCAAGCACGGCTCGGCCAGCCCTGGGGTGGCGTTAGGTGGGAAGCGAGTCTACAATGTGGCGGGCACGCTTAACGGCAGCCATCTTCGAAATTTGAACCAACCTATTTTCGGACTAACAGTTTCTGGACATGTGATTTTCTAACTTTCGGTTTGTTTTCCTTGGGGGAGTGCGGTTTTTGCTCTGTTTCTCAACCTGTGATTTTTGGTGAACGATTAATATCCGATTGCCTTCGCTAACTGTAAACTTGTATTATTTACGTGAAAATTTTGAGAATATAATTCAGTGATTCAACTTGTGACTTTCATTTCTACAATAGCACCTTTCTTACAGTAGGTTAAAACTGTAAGTGGCGACTGTGGTCTATTTTAACAGTTAGCATCAAAGTTTTAACACGGTAACAGAACTTTTTTTGGACTTTGAATAAATTTGGGAAGACGACTAGTTCAGGTGATGAAGCAGATACCAACCCCAGTATACCGCTTCGACCCTGACCACCCCCCCCCCCCCCATTGGCTCGTAGAACTAACCATGGTTTACCCAGAACCTTATTTGCCATCAGTTTTCAAGAATTCCTTCACAGCTACCTTGATGGTCACATGTACTTCCACTGTACTTAGCCCCCACAGAAATACCCTACTTTATGAAGTTACCCATCACCAACAACGTAGATGAAGAAATTGACTTTGGGAGACTGAGAATATCATTGATATTATGCACATACTCATAGTGGTCAGTTTAATTTTTTATCTTTACCATATCTTAGGTAAATTAATCGGAGAATATTTTGTATATCCCTAAATTAGATAATATTGTACGGAAATTTTAAAGATACTTATATCTAATACCTGTCAGCAACACGTATTAAGCAGTTAAAATGCTGACCACACAATCTTATAGGACAATGGATGAATTGTGACTGCACATTTAAAGATGAAATTTGTCACAGTGAAATTTGTGATCAGAGGGCAACCCACTTGAGTGTGTATATTAATTTAAAGATTGTTCAGAAATTGTTCTTGATTTTATTTCAGGTCACTATAGGTGATGAACCTGGTGCTGTGTATACAACCACAGAACTAAGGTAGCAGAAGGCTGTCTCATCACAAAGACCGAAGAAAGCAACACACAATAAGACAATGTTGTGTTTTGTTTGTTCTTTTTTTGACATGCAGGCATCACACTAAACCAACTTTATTACCTTGAAGAGCTAAAATGAAAAAGATCTGTATTGTGGCGATGAGATTGAGTCCTTCACTACAAGGTGCTAAATTAAACTTCAGGCAATTTTAGCTGAAAACCAATATTTTCCCATCTGATCTACACAAGAAATCTAAAAGTGACGTGTTTTCACAAAGTAGAAAAGATCAAACAAAATTCATTGGAAGCACTAAATAGCATAACTATTGAAGCATTTAGTAGATATTTCAACCATTAGAAGAAACACTGGGACAAAACCATTATATCTGACAGTCGCTAATTAGAACATGATTATGTTTTTAGAATGTTCTGTTAAATAAATGATTTTTATTTCTCATTACATTTTGATACCCCATCATTCAATGGCAAGAAAGTTGTTCCATATCATATAGTTTGAAACATCAGCAGTAGTGAATCAAGTTTCTAAATATACATTATTGTCTGATTTGAACCAGTACAACTGAACAGTAGACCATAATGTTCGTTGAACATGTAATCTGAATTTCTTCAGCATACTGATTCTGTGCAAAAAGTGAGGCACAAATATCAGAAATAAACTCTGTATTTAGATACTGCTAACACAGTCATTTCTTTCTATGCCAATATATCACAGTATATATTTGATAACTGAGTAAAACATCATTGTAACTATTAATGTTCCTCAGAGAACCTAAAAAATCACATCACAACAGACCATATAGATACTAACAAGGATATCAAACTTGATAAAACAATTAAATATCACAAAAATTGGACATATTATGGAAATCAAAACTGGTGTTCCATGCAGTTCCAAAAAAACAAGTGAGAATCAGTTGATTTTGGATATATTAACATTATTGTGTAGACATCCATGGTCATTCTTAGTATTCTTTGGTTGAAGCAACTTCAATTTACCAAAACCTGTCATGGCTTCATCAAAGAACTGCAATGTCACAAGGGAGTCTCCAAAAACCAACTCCTCTAAGCACAGCAGATTTCCTTTAATTTTCCATTTGCTTCTGCTCTTATACTGTTTATTAGTAAAGGAAATGGAAGTGATGTGGCGCATGTGTCTGGGTCCACATCCACCAATGTGGTCTCATCAGGAGATAAGTAGAAAATAACTTATGACAGGTGGCCTAAGTGAGGGCAGCAGTAAAATATGACTTGGTTGTACCACTGGTAAAAATTCTCTGTGACAATAGGGAGGAGTAATGTCAGAGTAAGTTAGTACAGTATAAGGTATGATTCAATTACTTACACTGAGCGATGCATGCCTTCAATCATTATTGTTTGGATTTGTTATAAAGGAAGAGCACCCTTGATACTAGCACCATTATTTGAGACCCAATAGTTTCAGTTCTGGAGATCATCAGGTCATCAAACACAGTCCTACCACATGCTCCTTGAGAGTGGTTAAGATATAACCAATACCCTCCACCAAACTGGTGGCCAGGTATTGACTATCAGCAGCTTGACAAAAAGCACATGGTTATTAGAGCATCTGCAATCTGCTGAAGCTGGCTGTTCTGTCGCCTTCTTGGCTGGCAAGATAGCCTGCAACACAGGCCATCTTTTCACTACAGTTGCAGTAAAAGTGGCTGTTTCCAGCACCATCTCACATTATGCGTATACTCTAATTGACATTATGAGATCTGGTGCACTTTTCACATCTGACACTGCAATCCTGGGCAAGATCCTCGTAGTATAGGTAGTGGAAACATTGAATCTATGTTTAGGATTGCAATGTCGCACTGTTTTCAATCATGCAGGACAATAGCAGGAATGGTGTCAATCCCTTGGGACCCAGCATACACTTTTAAAGTGTTATCAAATTAGATAATAAATGTCTTCTTTTCAATTTTAGCCTCTATGGACCATGTGGCCCAACATTCTTTCATCTTTCCACTGTGGTTGTCTTTTCTTTCTTGGGTACATTTCACCCCAGATCTGGGGCACAGTGTTTTGACTGTTTGTGTCTTGAGAGAATCAGATGCTTTAATCAATGTTCTGTATTTATCCCTGTTGTAAATGTCATTGGGGTCAAGTTCCAGTTGCTCGAGATCTTTTCTGACTAGCCTTGTCCATTTTGCGTTAGACACTTTGGTGTTGAAGACTCTGGAAGTGAGTCTATGATTGTCCATCCGAATTGACCACAGAACATTAATCCCTTTTTTCTTATACCTGAATCTGTATTTTCCTTATTCTTTTACAGGACCCATGGTTTTTCTCAAGATTTTACATTCCTTTAATTCCAGTTTTCAGAATTGTCCCTTTCTAACCACATTCAAGCACTCTGATGCATACAGTACTGATGGTCAAACTACAGTATTATAGTTCTGAGTTTGAGGTTAAGGGAAAGAGAGTTAGATCTATACATACTCTTACAAATGCAGTATATTCTCTCCAGTCTGGCACATCTGATATTCATGGCTAAGTCCTCATTGATGTTTGGAGTTATCCATTCTCCAAGATATTTGAAGGCATTAGTCCTTCGTATCATTGCATTCCCCAGTGGGATTAAGTTTGGTGCATTTTTATGTTGGTGATGAACTCACTTTTGTTTGTGGAAATCCTTAATCTTTCTTTAGCTGCAATGTTGTTGAGGGAGGATAGTTGGTGAATAACTTTCTCCACACTAGACGCAAGGAGAGTGAGGTCATCTGTGAAGACCAGGCAGTTGACTAATAGTTTGTCCTTTCTGTAACCGATTCTCAACCCAGAGTCAACTGTTAGTGTGTTCATCCATTCACCATAGACTTATTACAATAAACAATTAAAGAGGATTGGCAACAAACTGCACCTTGTCTAACACCTGTTCTAATTTTCAAGGAATCTGATAGATCCCCTCTGAACTTGAGTTTGGATGTATTGTTAGTTAGGGTCAAGTCCAAGTTCAGTGAGCATTTGGAAGAGGCTTTCCTATCCACAGACTCATAGGCTTTCTGAAAGTCAATGAAGGTTGCCACCTAGGGTGAGGCACTGAGGTTCTGATAGGTGAGAACTGTTTTGACATTTAGGATCTATTCAGGATGTGACCTTGTCTACCCAAATTAGTAAATCAAATTTAATGTTAAATAATAAAATTAATAGTTAACAATCCTCGACAAACACAACATGGGACTTAATGTACGGAAGACCGAGTAACATGAAATGTGGAGTTCAATGTGATGGGTATGTTAATCTTGAAGGCATTGAACTCTATGGGTAATCTGTAAGGGAACCAAATAAATCCCCGAAACATATTGTAAACACGAAGTGAATATACGCGTCTGCCTAGCTGCACAGCGTGCACTGTAAGACGATACGGTATGTGCTGAGACAAGCACAGGCGTCGGCCAGCAGCTACACGCGAGCAGTGCTGCTGGGACTTTCATACGTAACGCATCTATGTAGGGATTGTTTCGTGATTTACTACCAACATTACCGCTTTGTGCCCCATTTCGGCCATAGGAGTCCAAATTCAAGCTAGTGGGGGTACTGCTAACACATTGCGTGGTGCAGAGGTGACGTTCCTGTGTATGTAACTGTCCGTGTGTGTTTTACAGCGAATAAACTGGAACTAATCTGTCAACTTAACCAGGCAACTGTCTATTGTCAACAATTTAAATAATTTTGAAAAAAAAAGGCTCTGAAAGGATTTTGAATAATGTAATAATGCCTTTTAAAGCTGGAACAACATTTATTTATTTCAAAAAATGTTTTATTTTTATGACAGCTAACAAAACAGTAGAAATCTTAAAACAATTTATTTTCTTGGTACATTCTTTTATGATAAAGGAAAATCAGGTAACATATTTTTTTTTTACACATGAACTTATTCAAAATTATAAACATTATAAAAATAAATCAATAAAAGAGTAAATATTTAATTTAATAATTTATAAATATTGCACAAAAAATCAAAATCTGTTAATTTACAACCATATCTTCACTGTCTAGCTTGTGACTTTCTAAATCGAATCTGTATTATATATATATAAGCAGGACAACATCAAGCCATCACTTCCATGACAATAATTACAAAAAATGACACACTACACATTTTATTTTCTTGGAAAAAGGTTACAAAATGAGCAGTACACACAGCAATTTTTACTATCAATTTATGGATATAAACTGACAGAGCTTTGAAATCCAAAAATATAGTAGGAACTGACGAGATTCCTACAGGACTTCTAAAATCTCTCTAAGACAGAAGCAATTTATAGATCATTTAAAGTGGTATTAAGAAGTTATGAAATAGAAGAGATTATAATGGATTTTAATAAAAGTACCATCTTCTGATAAATGTGAAAATTATTGCACAATGTATCTAATATCATATATTCAAAGATTACTGATTATAACATCCAGAAAAACAGAAAGTGGAAGAGCATCTCATTAATTTTAAAAATTTGTTATGATGAACTTAACTGACTGCGATGGAATTTCCTCAAAGATTACCTTCATCAGTAATCCTTTTCCATCAGATATTCATACAACATAGATGTCAGTTAACCTGCTATGCTGTTAAAAAAATTGCCATATTAGTTCTTGCCTTTATATATAATGGATCCCACTCTACTACTTTTCTTTGACATTAGAGCACAGCAATCCACAATTCTGCACCTTTAATCTTTGTCTTAATACTCTATATTCTCTCCTCCATAGTCTGTAGCAACACCAATCACTAACATGACACCTGAAATAAAAAGAAGACAATATTTTTTTTTAAATTGACTGATACCTTGTTCCAATGTAACTGTTTACATTCTATAGTATGAAGTTGTCACAGCTGAGTTACTTGCCAAGGTTCTTGTCTGAGAGTTTGGTTGAAGCTATTATCAGGACATTTGAAATTTATATTTTAGCCAACTGGAAAAAATTGATTCCCTTTGAATGTTCACGATGTAAACTGAATTCACTTAAACCAAATACTAAAATTTTATTAAGCTGCAATAATTAATCACAACAAAACTGACTATTTTTCTGGCATTTTATTCTAATATGTTC
This sequence comes from Vandiemenella viatica, assembly GCA_031002005.1. Classification (NCBI taxonomy): domain Eukaryota; kingdom Metazoa; phylum Arthropoda; class Insecta; order Orthoptera; family Morabidae; genus Vandiemenella; species Vandiemenella viatica. The sequence goes on along the minus strand of JARYHS010008074.1, from coordinate 221,935,501 downwards.
AAAAAATGATGTTGGATTTAAAACATAAGAGTGAAGTACGTTTTGTACTATGTAGTTTAAACGTACTTTCTGATCTACTTATAAAATAGGACTAAAATATTGATAGTTTTGTTTTATTATTTAATCTTGTTGATATCTTTCGCAACTCTTCAAAATAAAATACCTTGCAGTCACTTTTTACAATAGAGGTGATATTTATTACTACTCTTCAAAATAAAAAAAGCTTTCATTAATAAACATACTTGCACTTACTAATCCTCAAAATAAAATACCTTTCAGTAATTAATATACTTGTATTTACTTTTTTCCACAATATTATATTACCATTTAATTACTGACCACAAAGAATTGTTCATTTAAAGATATAAGAGTTCCTTGCTCTAACCAAAGAGATTCTTAACTAAGATCAGTCGGCTTACTGGTACCTGGAAAGTCTACGAGATGGTGTTAGTACCGTTTTCAAAATACCAAATACAAGAACTGATCGTTTTGTGTAAAATTGTGTTTCTTTAGGAAAGTCGCCTATTTAGATAAACTTTAAAACCAAAACGTTATCTGAATATAAAATTTCATCAAAATTGTTAGAGCTATTTCTGAGACAGCAATTTTATACAAGAATTGCTAATTTAAACACAAAGCTAATGGGAGTAAAAACACACTTAGAGGAAACGTTTTCTTCTTAAACTTTTACAAAATAATATTTGCTTGCAACAGTGTATAATGCACTCATTAACATTCTGGCTGCCTGAGAGTGAAAAAGATGGTCTTTGAGGTGGAAGTTTATTTGTTGTTCACAAAAATAATCACCAGGTGCCAATGCTAGCAAATGAGAGAGGCCAAGCAGTCATACTGTCCTAAAACTCCTTGAAAATAGAGGTGGTTTGAAATAAGACTTTGTTGTGTAAAAAGAATTCAGTTACTCGATTTACACATGCTCTTCCTCAACTACTAAGTTCTTTTAGGAATATAACTACTATATACTAGTAGTGTTGTGCATCTACAATTCATCCCTCTACTTTAGGAATTAAACCTTGCCATTACAGCTGCACATGGTTTTATGTTATGTTCCTTTCATTGGTGACTGCATTACTTGCATGGAAAAATGAGTTCTGAGTGGCTAAGTAAGGTGTGTCAATATAACAAGCCTGTGCCAGTGCTGTAAGAACTCCAATTAAATGCAGTTAAAAAAATAAATTTTGTTCAACTGTGAAATGGGACACTGGCGTGCACAATTCCATGGTCATTGGACTCATCATGGCACATTGTGCGAGCAGTTCAACACCATAGGAGTTGATGTCATTGGCATTCTCATATCCAGCTGAGCTAAGCGAACACCTGCCACCTGCAATCTGCCACAGGACCCAACTGATATCATGGGCCTGATGGAAGGTAACAATAACAGCAATACATAGGAGTGAGCAGTGTTTAAATTCCCAATCTTGAATGCAATGATACAGTTAGCAGCAAGTACAAAAAACACTAGTTACTTATTTATTATTTGTTCATTTGTCATATGGATAAGCAACTAATGTAATACATATAAATATCTACAATATATATAACGACAAGAACGTTGGTAGCATTCACAAACTGATGTCCAGTTGTTGCAGGCATTCTATGAAGGAAATTGTAGCATATTGAAACCATACTGAAATGGCCCATCGTACTTCCATTGGGGGCATTCCTTGATGATTTGCTCCACAGTCACAGACAGCCCCACTCATAGAGCATGGTGTTACATTTGGTGTGGCCTGTTCTTAGGTGATTTAGTTTGACCCACTGGTCTCTCTTCAAAAGGAATCCCGGAAGTCCAGTTGTGGGATCTTTAATATCTGGATGTTTCACTGATAAAGAGTTCCAGCTTTGTTGCCATTTTTGCTTGACACTGAAGTCAAATACGTCATGCCATAATGGATATCTGGATTTAAGACAAGTGGGGGGTAGGTTATTTAGGATCTTGTAACGGTCCAAAATTGGCCCTTACGAGTTAAGGAAGATTGAAAGGAGGAGTTGGAAGACATATTGTGGAATAGCTCCAACATGAAAGAGAAAGCCAGTGATTGGCAGAGACGAGTCACGTGGTTCCAAGGAGAGAGCGATAGGCGGATTCAGGAGGTCAAGTCAGTCTGGCACATGTTGTTGTAGCTGCCGGTTGCGTGGTTGTCTTGTCTGTGAAATGTTCATCATCAAGGGTAGAATGAAGTGAATCGTAAAGGTGTAACAGCCCTAATACCTGAATTTTGAATAGTATTGTACTGTATGAAATATTTGTAGTGAGCTAAAGTTTGCTTGAAAGTGATTTGGTATGTTTGTTTTGTAATTTCTTGTAAATCAGTGTATATAGACTTTGTTTTAGGTAAGAAAATTTAAAATGTTTAAGAACCGAATGGTGCAAGAGAATTTCTTAAAAAGTTTGTAATTCCATGTATTACTGTAAGTTACGATGTCGGCAGGACAATTTTCTACCGTTTGAAAGGATTTCTGTAAATAATTTTGTATTTAAGTATCGCTAATTACCATTTCTGATCATTTTGTAATGTTATTAATTAATTTTGTATTAATTCCGATTGTTTTTTCATATGTTTGATTGTTTGAGTGATTGTTAATGATCGAGAAATATTGGGCGGATGCCTTTGAAGAATTCTCGTAATTTTGATAGAGACTATATAAACAGATCGCCTGGATAAAGTTAGTTAGTTGTCATAATTCAGTGTTACAGAGAGTTTCATTCACACAGATTATCTTTGCGACTAGTCAGAAGTGCATATCTGTATTGTATCTATGCTTGTGAATATCGCTGACTTGTTTTGATCACAATAAAACTACTCTTCAAACATAACATGTTTTGGTGGACTTTTTAATTAATCAATAATTAAAACCACCGAAGAACCTTAATAAAGGGCTATTGCCTCTACAAATATAAAAGGGAATTGTTAACATCAATAGTGAAAAATGTGCATGAGCATATGAATAATAGCAGCGAGAAGTACACTCAGGCCATGTGCATAAGTTGTTGCGAGTGTAACTTACCAACGCACCTGTGTTCCAATTAGAACCTGTGATCTGAGGTTGAAACGAAGTTCGATTCTAATATTAGAAGGCTGTATTGGCAAAGATTTTCGATACCATTAAAGTTGGAAGTGTTATTAAAGCTTGGTGTTTGATTAATCATCATCCAACCATTTAGATATTGTTTTTTTTAGAGCTTAGAGACTTCAGAACTCAAGGATTCTCGGGGTGCAATTCCCTGAGTGGCGACCAAGAGATGAATACTGCAAATACAGGTAAGCGCCACACAGTCTTAGTTGACGGGACGATTGGTTATATAGGGCAAGGAACTTAAATGATCTAAGAACCCCCCCCCCCCCCTCTCTCCTCTGCTGGTTCTGCCACAACCTCATGGATTGGGAGATCCTATGGATGGTCAGGATGATGTAGTTTTATCCATTCCCATGTTATTGCTTGCTTCTTAGCATCTTACCTCTGGAGGTAGTATACTGCTGATGATATTTAAGGGACTGGGGCAGAATTTAGTGTGCCAATTATTACTCTCGTACACTCTTTCAGATGGACATCGATTATTCTAGTGTGAGCACTATGTTGACACATTCGAGCACAGTACTCAGCAACAGGGCAAACCATTGCGAGAGTGGTTGTTCATAGTGAGTCTTCATCAGTTCCCTACGAAGTACCAGCTAGCTTATTCATGACGTTGTTCGGTGCTTTAAATTTCTGACTTGTGTTTTCCAGGTGTGTTTTGAACATTAAGGAACAGTCTACGGTGATGCCAAGATATTTAGTGTAGAAATTGTGTTTCACTCTTTGGTGGCAGAAGTTTACTTTGAGCTGCAATGTGCTATTCTATTGTTCAACGAATGCGCATACTTCTGTTTTCAGTGGGTTTGGACAATGTCTCCACTTCATATACAGGGCGTTCGCCGGAAAACGCTACCCTCCCAGTCTGTTGCCGTCGGCAACTTGCTCGGTCAGTGGTGCCAGCAGTTTCCGCCACACGGCACCGTGAATCACCGCACTGTTTAACACCTCCGCTGCCCCAACAGTGCAGTGCAGTGACCCTTACATTGTTAAGAACGTTTTTTTTGCATTGTAGATAGTTTGTGACTTCAGTCTCTTATTAATCAGTGTTGTGAATAAACGTTTCTTTGCGGTTGGCTAGTTTGGGGCTTCATACTCTTATTAATCTGTACCATGTTTGAGTGTGAGTAAAATTATGGTTCGTTACAGTTTGCAACAAAGAATATTTCTCTACGATACATATGTGAAGAAGAAGTCGTTTAAAAAGTGTCGCAGTAAATTTCGTCGCAAATTTCCTGGCGCTTTACTGCCAGCTAAATCAACAATTCTGCGTCTGGTTAAAAAAGTAAGAGAAACGGGTTCATTTTTTAACAAAAAGAGACTGTCGGTCAACCGTATTCTCACAGTGGAGAAAATTGACGATATCGCTTTTCGACTAGAACAGTCACCCAAAAAATCATTAAGTCAGTTAGGGCAGCGTGTGTCTCGAAATATGTTCAGAAGATGTGAAATGTGCATTACACAAGAGGGTCAACACTTCCAGCATCTTTTATAAGGTAAGCTAATGAATTACGTCACATTTAAATGCTTAGCACACAAGTTTATGAAGCGTAATTATTATGAAATAGTCCGCGGCCGACGGTCGAACAATGCCGGAAACTGAGCGCTCGCTCGCCGGGAGCAGTTTCTTCCTTGTAGCGCTAACAGTGGGTTGCGTTTCCCGGCGAACGCCCTGTAGTACAAATTCAAGGTTTCTAAGTCATTTGAGAGAGTGCTTTACTTTCCTCTACTGTGGCAGTTTGGACAGTGACAGTTAAGTTGTCAGCATAACAGATTTTATTGCTGGCTGTTTCAGGTATGTCACAAGTTGAAGAGCAATGGAGCTAGTACTGACCCCTGGGGTAAACAATTTTTTTAATGTAAATAACTTACTTTTCTTTTGCCCAACAGAGTCCTTGAATATTGGTTTGTCAGCATGTTCTTCAGGAGTGATGTTAGTTTCCTGCAGGATACATGCTTTTTAAGTTTAAGTAGTAGTCAATCCAGCCAAAACATATCATATGCCTCTGTTAGATTGACAGACGCTACTGATGTCTTTAGCTTCTTCTAAAATCCAGTCTCAATATGTGATGTCAGTGCTAATACTTGTTCACAACATCTCCGTTTGAGTCTGAAACCTGCCTGGTATATTGGTCTTATGTTATTTATTATTCCTTGAATATAGTTCAGGATGAGGCATTCTAGCAGCTTGCAGCAAACATGGAGTAGAGAAATGGGTCGATAGCTTGAAGCATCATCTGCTGGTTTGAGGATCGCCAAGGTATGAGCCATCTTGAATTCTAGGGGTATGATCCAAATGTCCAGGACATCACTGAAGAAGTTCTTGAGCCATGTTCTTCCCTGCTTGCCCAGGTATGTTATGAATACTGCGCAAATGCCATCTAAACCTGCAAACTTCCTCATTTTTAGCATTTTGATGGCTTTCTCAATTTTTTCACAATTGAATAGATTAGGAAGGGTAGAGTTATTATCCATCTCATTCATCTCTCTCTCCATCTGTTTCTTCACGGTGGGATCTACTGGGGCTCTATCATCTCGTTTTGATGTGTAATGCCATTCAGTTGGTGTAATTCTTGGCTCCTATCTACCTACCGAGTGTGGTGGTGTAACGGCTAGCGTTCTGGCCTTGCATTCGGGAGGACAGCGGTTCGAATCCCCATCCGGGCATCCAGATTTGGGTTTTCCATGGTTTCCCAAATCACTCCAGGCAAATGCCAGGATACTTCCTTCAAAAGGCCATGGCCGAATTCCTTCCCATTCCTTATCCCCGATCCTCTCCCGTCTCTAACGACCTCACTGTTACTGAGACGTTAAGCAGATAAAAAAAAAACTATCTACCTCGGAGCTATATTGGTCCCAGTTTGCTCTCTTTAAGTTCCACCTCGGTTTATGAATGGATCTGATGACAGGTATTGCAATACTAATATTGATTAGAATTGGGTCCGTGTTGGTATCTTAGAAAATGTTGAATGACTTTCCTTGTATGGTCTAAAGGTTTCCTTCTTCAGTGGAAACAAAAACAAGATCAGGATTGGTGTCAGATTGCCATCTAGTGGAATGGAATTTTTCTTCTCTTTAGCATTTTAGCTTGCTAACATTCTGTATCCTGCAATCTTATCCCTGCTTTCCAAATCTTTTTCAGTCATGTAGATTTCTCGAACTGCTAAGATGTCAATTTTGAGGTAGTTTGTAGTTTACTAAGGTATTCCCATTTAGCATTTATCAGTTCGTCTGCATTTATTTGGAGAATGTGAGTGCTGCGTCCAAACATTCTGGTCAGTTGGCCCTCACAAGAGCCATTGTTCAGTTTTATCTTCAGATGTTTCATCATCTTATGTTGCTTTGTATGACCGTGAGATATCCGGGATCTAGTTCAGTTACCTATTGTGTAGATAATCAACTTTTCTGCATCAGCAGTCTGTTGTCCATGGTACACCATGAGGAAGTTATCTACACATTATGTGCCTTAAATGTCTGAAGTCAGGCAGAGGGAACTGAAGGATAAAGTTTTTTTTTTTTTGTAGTTTCTATAGTATAAACAGAGGGAAGAAATGACAGGATGAGGAAAAAATAATGTCTCTTACAAAAGAGAATAAAGAGCTGAATGTGAAGAAAAAAACTAATGTCAAAAGCTAGTTATGCAGCTGCAACAAAATATGGGAATTAAGGTGGAAACAGGAAAAAAAAAAGCTATCAGTGCAGCAGGCTTTATAACTTCCAAGAATGGCAAAACTTTATAACTGCTTGGTGATGAACAAACCAATATCATACACCTGATGAAGAAAAAAGTGCAAATAAACAAAATATGAAGCACAAATAGTGGTGTATTGTTGAAATAGACTCTTTAAGATTATGAAAGAAATACCATGGGAAAAAAACTAAATAAAAATTTCAAATGCAACATGCTGCAGAATAGGAAACCTTTATTGGTTCCATATCGCATACCAACACCAATTGAGCCAAATAAAATCCCAGAAAAAGTTTATGGGCCAGTTCGGTTGGGCCCTGTTTCATTGCCTGCTGAGGAATGGGTACAGGCTCATCCAACAGCATTCTTCTGGTCTTCAGAATCCGAAAATGAACTAAATGTCTCCAAATCTATGAAGATCTTGAATACTTGGAGGTTCCTTTTTTCCTCGGCAGCTTTCCGTTTCCCTATCACTGATTGTTCAGGAAGGAGATGTTAAAGGGGAAATAACAAATTTTGTGGGGTCAGTCTGCCTGAACTTTGGACCTTATATCTTCTGATCAGCTTCCTTACCACTGGTAGCAGTTGACTTCTCGAAGGTCCTCTCCTTTCTATCCATTAGGACAAAAGCATACTCTAACAGGCAAGCCTTTCTGTTGCTTTTACTATTTACAGAAGAGAATGGGCTAGCTATCAGAGCCCTCTACTGGCATAATATCCTCACACTTACTTGTATGTGAAGTGACTATTACATCACTCAACATAAGAACAGAGACAAATCTTGAAGATCCCAGATGTGGCAGTACCATTAAACTGGTGGAATTCTTAGCAGTGTGGCAACATGCTGACCTCTTCTACAATGATGGGCCTGAAAAAACTTATATGTGGGGTGTGCCTACTTTGATCTGAAGAGGAATGATCTAAAATGTTCAAACTTCTGCTGGATGCTTCTGCCTTTAAAGCTGAAATGGTAGCAATATGTATACATTTGATGAGAGAACATCAATCATCCTGTTTGTCATTGGCCATTTTACAGCCATGTATGCAAGTTCCTAACAAGACAATATTGTTTGTAAAGACTTAGAATCAGCATATTGACTGAAAGGGAAATTTCTGATGTTTAAATGGGTGAAAGCTAACATTGGTCTGGAAGGAATTGAACAAGCTGACTGCTTTGCCAAGCTAGCTAGTGAAGAAGGTCACACTTTTCTGTCATATATTCCAATCTCTGTCTTCCTCTACAGTTCTTACCTTCAACTGTTCCCTACGCTAACAAATTAATCATAACTGCATGTCTCAAAATATGTACTACCATCCTTTCACCTAGACCAAAACTTCCAACAGAACTCTTTTTCTTCTCCCACTATTACAAACCAATCACCCATGATTATCAGAGTCCTCCTCCCCCCTTTTCACATACTGGATTAATTCTTCAATTTCAGCATGAATTTTCTCTATTTCTTTACCATCTTGTGATGTTGGTACATACGCTTGTACCAATGTGGTTGGGACGGGCTTAGTTTCTAGCCTCATCAAAATAATCCTGTACTAAAATGCTCATAATAACTCACCCGTTTCCATATTGTTCATTACAAATCCTACACTAGTAACTCCACTAACAGCTTTTGTGTTAGTTATTCTGTGTTTTCCAGACCAGAAATCCTATACATCCTTCCACTTAATCTCACTAATCCAAATGACATCGGACTTAAGTAGTTACATCTCTTTTTAAGTTTTGTAATCTACCTCCCCTATTCAGACTTCTAACATTCCACACTCTAACTCTTAGAATATTTCTTTCCAACTTCTCCCCGAGATCTAATTGGGGGATTATTTTACCTCCAGAATATTCTACCCTGGAAGAAACTACCAAACTACAGGTAATTTGAGAGGATTACGTGGCCTCCTGATACCTTTAGGGTCTTTAATTCAGTGGCTTCCCATTGCCTTCTGCATCCCCATACTGTTGATCATTTCTGATCCATCCTCCTTTAGGGGCTGTTTTTAACTCTAAGAGCAAGAGGGTGCCCTAGACTGCTGCCCACACTTCTGCCCTCCTTCAGGAGGCAGTTGGCAAGCAGTGGCCGAGTTCTTACACTGGGAATCTTTCAATCACCAAAGTCTTATCCATTCAATCACCATGTGAAGGAGAGGTTGATATTTGCTTGGAAGACGCTAATATAGCATCTGCCAAACATTTACACTCCCAGTACATCATACCTCCAGCCAATTACTAAAATTTTAACATGCCTTTTAGTTTTTGCAGTAGTTATAAGCAAAAAAACTGGGAAAGATCTAAAGGTGTTTGTTAATTTTGCAAACCAATGATTGCTCTGAATCATTCCAAAATCAGATGATGTATAGAACAATTAAACCATAATAAGTGACTAAGATTACAGGGATTTGGAGTGGGTATAGGCCCTTTTTTGACAGGTCAGTATTATGTTGCACTCAATTAGTGCAGAGTTGTCAAATTAAGTGAAAATGTAAAAAAAAGGGGGGGACAGTGTGCCTAATTGGCATCAAACGCTGCAAAATCAGCATGTGATTAAGTTTTAGTATGACAGAATGTTTGGTCTCTGGGTGACAGGTTTGTCATGCCATGATATTGCGGTTCATACAGGGCACTCTATTATGACAGTGTGAAGTTAGAGAATCAAAGAGGGTTGAGTGAGTACTGGACCAAATAATGTGACCAACTTCACGATGACTAGCATGTTGTCCCCATGGTCATAACCTACAGAACAGCTTTGTCCAATGTGTTTGTATGATGTTGGAACACTGCGATGGGTGTGGACATGTCTCTGTCGATGATTTGAAGCCATCTGCTGAGGGCTCGATTAGTGGCATTAATGCCATTGCATCAGCTTTAACTGAACAGAAACCACCACCACCTCAGACTGCAATAGATATGAGAAAGTTGTCACGGGCCTGCTGAGTAGCAAAATGTAGGCCCCATTTCAAATTATCATACAGTGTTGGCTACATATCTGTTAGATGATACTGTAGTAAACACCTGTTATGTATTGTTGAGCAGCAGAGCAGTAAAACATCAAGTGTGATTGTTTGGAGTGACGTTCACAATAATCTTCCATGTATTGAGGACAATCAGAACTGCAACCTCTACACCAGGGAGATTTGAGAGCCCTATCCACCACTCCTCATGCAGACAACTACACCTGCCATATTTCAACAGGACAAAGCTTGGCCTCACGTGGAAAGGAATGTGCAAGCCTTCATCATCGAAGAATGACAGATACCACTGCTTCCCGAGCCAGCATGTTCACCCGACATGCCAACAATCCACATGGCAGTGTGTTCCCCAACAGCGCATCTTGCCTCACTGACTCTGTGCCACAATGTCTAGAAGTTCTAATTAAAAACATGTGATAGCTCCTAAGGTTCAAAGTGCATTTACAATTCTGTAATTCTAATGATTTGTGGATTGTCATTTTCCTAATCAGTGGAATAAATTTCATTGTAATCACACATCTGGAGTATTCACAAATAGTAGTGTTGTTAACCTTTTTTTTTAAAAAAAAAAAAAAAAAAAAAAAAAAAACTATTCTATGTGCTTTGTAGTATTATTATAATCACCTACCATTTATTGTTTAATAAACCAAATAAAATTTTAATGCATCTAAATTATGATTTGCAACAGCAAGGAATATAAAAAGCACTCATCTCAAAGGTTGCATTGACCCTCCTGAAGGAAGTATACTAAGCCTGATAGCAGAGTTAGGATGACCAATTACTTTTCCACTTACCTAACCTAACCAGTAATCCTACTAGGTACAGGGGACCCCCAGATTAATGTGGAATCTGAACCACGGAAGCGTTTTGATGTACAGCAAGAACATGTAGTGTTCTAATTTCCTTAAACAGTGGAAGGTTTTTACGTCCACATAATATAGACCATTGTTAACAAGGACGATTTACATTTTCCCATATATTTTTCACTGACAATCATTCTTAACCATTTTTATTTTTCTAAAGTTTAGTATTAACCTTTAAACCTATTTTAAAGCTTCTTAATGTTGGTTACACTGCAAGTATTAATTCTCTTAATCTTTAGATATCCTTACAAAATCAATAGCAAAAGAAACTATTTTGTGTTCAAATTTGCCTTCACAAATTACTATAAAATGTCAGTTAAAATCATGTTACCACTTGTAACCAAGAAACATGAACTGTAATTTCACATTATCCTCAATAGCAGATGTCAAAAATTAAAATTTACAAACCTAGAAAATGAGTGTAATAGTATAACATATTTTTCTCTCCAGCTGTGTACCAATCACCCTTAATTTCTAAAACTAAAAAATAATTAGGAAAGATCTGAAAATACACTGTCTGTCTAAAAAGGTGAAGCACCCAGAAGGGGAGGAGGAAATTAAATGAAACTTTATGGTTCGAGAGGATATGCGATTTTAATTTAGTGATTGCAAAATTGAGTCAAATTTACAAAGAACTTGGCAGTATGAGCCCACTTATCAGTATGATGCTGCACCTCCACTAGTCTAATTCGGTTGGGAAGGGTGTCAAAAGGCTGGCATATCCTCTCCTGGCCCATAACTGTTGCGACTGGTCCTAAATATCATGGATAGTGGCACTGGGATGAAGTTGGCTTCCAAGCTGGCACCACCTGTTTTGTTGGGGACACTTTTGGGGATCTTGCAGACCGAGGGTGTACCTCAGCATCATTCAGACAATTTACAGATTCACATGCCATGTATGGACATGCATTGTCCTGTTGAAAATGGTATTATGGTACTGTCTCAAGACGGATAACACATGAACACAGGATGTCCGTGACATACCGTTGAGCTGTCAGTGTTCCCTCAATCAATACCAGCTGTGACCTAAAGTCCATACCCTATTGCTCCCTCTACCATGACACAAGGAATAATGCCACTGTGCCTCCTCAAAACATTGGAAGTATGGTTCCTCTTCCAAGGACACCACCGTACTCACTGAAGATGGTCATCCAATGTGGTGCAGAATTGCTGAACACTATAAATGGTGTAACACTGTGTTCAGTGATGAATCATGGTTTTGCACTACCTTGGATGATCATCATTGGTTTACATGGTGGCAACCTGGGGAGAGGTCCCATTCTTCCAATATTTTGGAGAGGCATGGCAGTGTAGCTCTTGATGCCATGGTGATGGAAGCTATTGAGTACAACTTTAATTCATGGCTGGTAGTGACTGAGGGGAACTATTGATGTCACAATGGTTCATCACACACATCCTGCATCTTCAAGCGTAATCCTTCATTTGATAGTATTAGCATGCCATTTTTCAACAGAACAAAGCATGTCCACACACAGAATGTATGTCTATGAATTGTTTGCGGTAAGTTGAGACACTCCTGTGGCCAGCAAGATCCCCAGATCTGTTTCCGATAGCTGATAAAACGTGTGGGGCCAGCTCAGATGCCGAATTCATTCCAGTGTCAGTATCAATAATATTAAGGACCAGTTGAAACAGTTGTGGGTCAGATTGCCTTAGGAGAGAATTCAGTGGCTTTATGACTCCCTTTCCAACCAAATCAGTGCATGCATCCAAGCCATAGGGGCTGCAACGTCTTACTGATAAGTGACCTCATATTGCCAAGTTCTTTTTAAATTTGACTCTATTCTGTAATCATTGAAAAAAGATCACTTACACTTTCAATGTATGAAGTTTTATTTATCTCCTCTTCCCCTTCTTGGTGCTTACCTTCTTTTGTCAGGCAATGTATGTTGCAGATATATTTGCAACTGGGATGAAAACAGATGACAGTGTATTTCAGTTCTGTTTTAGTCAAGTATATTTATCTGAAGCACTTACCAATGTACCTCCCCTTTACGATAATCTGAGTATCAAATCAGATGAACATACTCAACAATTTCCTATGTCTCTTACACCAACCCATGTTATCTGTAAAAGATAAAACTGTATTATTTTAGATTAGTTATAAGTAGAATGTATCATAATGGTCAGCATGAATACATTTTAATATTCCTAATAAAGCACAGTGCAAGCGACAACAATTATCAACTCATAGAGAACAACTGATGATCCATCCTTCTTATGACATTAATAGTGATTAGTTGTTCAATATCAAACTATAATTATGGACATAGTGTGAACATAATGTAAGGACTAGTAATGAATTTGGTATATTGGGCAGATGAAAAGATCCACCACAAAACAGACATATTTGTGGAGCGGTCGTGGAACACTATAGAACACCGAGTGTGTAAACAAAGTAATGGTAGTCCTCTGTCATCCAGACAGATGGTGGCTGACCCATGTTACCACACAGAAGGTCTATCCATGAAATTCTGTATGTCTAAGTGGAAAACACCACTGTGACAGTTGCACTGTGGACATTCCACCTTCAATAATTTTGACTTTAAGAGAGAGACGGTAAGTTTGTTCTGAGCTGTCAAAGTTTATGTAGGAGTGGGAATGAGGGAGTTACCCTGAATATATTCACTGATTCAAAACAGATTTCCAAGAAGATGCTAGGAACAAGTGTGTATAGTAAATCAACCAAGTTGTTTGTATGAGAGGGAAGGTGTAATTATTGCCACTGGAACAAGTGTGTTTGAGAGAGTTACTGAGACTCATGTTTTTTTTTAATGTATAATCTAATCATTATGGAGGACTAGGAGCTGATTAAAGCTGACTGGCTCTTTTTTCCGCAGCAGATGGCAACTGAAAACTTCACATCTGAAAAGGAAGGAGAAGGGATCACACACACACACAGAGAGAGAGAGAGAGAGAGAGAGAGAGAGAGAGAGAGTCTGGATACCTGATGCAGATGCCTGGATGCAAGAGGAGGCTTTGACTGTAGTGGTACCAATTTTGCAGTTAGAAAAAATGGTTAGTCAGTTGAGTGCACTTGTTTTATCCAAATTGTACAGAGGTGATCTCACCTAAGTGTGTCAGGAAGCAAAAGTAGCTGCAGCTGATTAATAAGTTATTGTGTCATAGTTTTCTAGCAGGCTTGAATGGACCACACATCATACATGAAAATCACTGACTTGGTAAACTGTTATTAATCTTCGATCAGTGCATTGCATTTTTATGTGGTTTGGATCTGAAATGCCCTCACAGCAAAAACTGTAATAGTACAGAGTGGTTTATGTCTCAATCATGAAAAATTAGTAGTCATGGTAATGACTAGAGTAACAAACAGAGAGTGAATGAAGTGTGCACTTGAGCTGGTGAAAACTGTTTCATTGAGCAAAGGACCTTGTGTCTTCGGATCCATATCTATTGAATAATGATTTAATAAATTGCAAGAAGTCATATAAAGTTTATTATCATTCAAATATGAGAAATTAAGCTAACAAATTTAGAAGTTAAAGTTTCTTCACAAGTCTTAAACACGAAATGTACCTCAGCTCCAATCATTAAAAAAACAACATATTCACACAGAAAAAATTAAGTTAATAAGTTTGAAAATTAAAGTAATGAACGAGTTTAAATGGAACAGGTATCCCTGGCAACTGTGATTATAATCTAAAAGGAAATACGAAGTCCAATAGCTACATAAAAATATGAGCGCTGACACCAGAAGAACATATAAAAATACATGGTGATCGTGCAGATGACCTGCAGTTACAAATTGCATACAACTCATCACAGCAACTAGCAATTAACCAAAAATTGTTGGGAAGAAAGAACATTTGACAGAAACATGACAAAAAAATGACGGCAGCACCTACAGCGAAGATTCGTAACTGCTCATCATACAATGTCGCAGAGTTGGGATCAGCTGTGCACAAATACATAACCTCTGGCGGTTGCCGCGTCTGCTGTGAAGAATTGGCTGTAAAACTGCATCAACAAACAACACCTGCAACTGTTGGTTATACAGATAAGTGACGTTTCAATGGTACACTAAAGTGTTATGGTACATCATACAATACTAAACTTTGATTTTATGACAGTTTATTGCTCACCATTCTTGAGAATCTAATTATTTTCTTGACATACTTTATCCTTCCTATTGTCAACTAATAGACTTTTGAATTTCCACTAAACCGAATATAACTACGCATGCTTTAATGCGAGTTAGCTTATTTTATACGAGATACAACATAATGAGTAATTTTCTATCAATTAGGAAGTCGCTGATTTTGACCTGTATGTAAAGAACACATTAGTAGGTTAGTTTACTACTTTTTTTCAACTTCCTTCCCTACTTTGGATTTAAGATACTTCTGCAACTTCTTTTAAATATCTATCATGCAGGGAACTAACAATTCTGGAGAAGTGGGGCCATCGAACCCTTCTGATAGTAGAACAATAAACAATAACGATGTGTTAGAGGATTTCTATGGGTTCCATGAAAATGTGTCATCCCCAATTACTTATATTGGAACACAGCCACTGAGTACTAATAACAGACCAGAATCTTTAACAAACACTGAGCTATCTTCAGATAATACTTCAAATTGGAAACAATTTATGTTCAGTCTCCTTGCTGAACAATTTCAACATTCACTAGCAGAAAAAGTAAAAGAGTTATCTAAACAATTTAGACAGTCAGAGTTAAAATTTGAGTTGTCTGAACAGTTTATAAAATCTCAGAAAACCTTACAAAATCAGTTCAGTTTGCAGTTTCAGAATATTAGTACTAAAATGGAGATGAATCACACAAAACTATTTGTGAAAAGAACTTGCAGGAATTAACAATCCAAGTGGATAATATCTCAGCACACTCTGACAACACTGACTTAGCTATCAATAATCTAACAGGCAAAATAATAATCTCAGAGAATGAACTCCGTAAAAGAAAACAGAGCTCCACTGTAATGGGAGATCAAATGGAGAATATCATAGAACACCTTAATACATTCAATACGCAGTATAGTGAAACCTATGAGATTATGGAAGGAAAAAAACCAACCACCACATATCTGGAGACACACTTGGAGGTACCAGCAGGAAAACTTACTGAAACTGGAACTGAGGTTGATGCAATCAAGCACACATTACAATCACAAGATACAAAACTACTAAAGAGTTTTGAAACCTGTAGGACCTTTAGAGGTCATGTTCATAAAGACAAAATTAAATATGAGGGTTGGAACCTAAATAGTGGCAACACTGCTGTGGAGACACTATGCAATGGAATCTACTATTGTCGCTGATAGCACACGTTGTTGACATACCTACCTTACCTCCGAGCAGATGGACTCACCCGTCCCACATCCCCGGTGTGCGCACAATCGAGGAAAATGCAGTCGCTTGTGAGCGAGCGATCTAACGTAACGGTGTCACTATGTTTTCAAAACAGGAACAACGGAGTTGGATTAATATTGAATGTGCCAGAGGTCGTACAGCATGACAGTGTCATCAAGGTCTTCAAGAGGAGTGCGGGGAATCGGCATTGCCATACAGAACAGTGGCACGTTGGGTAAAAGCCTTCAATGAAGGTCGGCACACTGTGGCAGACATGCATTGGGCAGGTCGTCCTAGCATGTCTGAAGAAGAAGTGCATACTGTTGCCGCGTTAGTGAACAGGGATCGATGCTAGACGATTCGTGAGCTCGCCTACGAAACCGGATTAGCACATACGACTGTGCTTTGCATCCTGAAGGAACGCCTGGGCATGCAAAAAATTGCATCACGATGGGTTCCGCATAAATTGACAGAAATGCAAAAATAGATGCATTATGATGCTGCTCAGATGCACTTGGAGCGCTACGAGCACCAAGGAGAGGCTTTCTTATGCCGTATCGTAACACTGGATGAGACATGACCCACATCGTACGAGCCAAAACTGAAATGCCAATCCAACGAATGGCATCATTATGGGTCGCCACAAAAGTAGAAAGTGCATCAGAGCCCCAGTGTGGTGAAATTATGGTGATTTTCACGTACAACTGTGATGGTGTTATCCTAAAGCATTACGTTCCTCCACGGCAAACCCTCAATGTACAATATTACTGTTCGTTTTTGGAGCATCACCGGCGACCAGCTTTGCGAAAGAAGTGGCAACACTTTCTGCGCAACCCACCCATCATTTTGCATGACAAAGCGCGGGCGCATACAGCGCAAGCTGTGGCTGCTCTGTTTTCTTGATGGGACTGGGAAGAACTGTACCATCCACCATTCTCCCTGGACTTAAGTCCTTGTGACTTTGATTTGATTCTGAAGATGAAGGAACCACTTCATACCATTCACTACAGAACTGTTCCAGAGATTTGACAGGCAGTAGAGCGCTCCATTCGCACCATCAACAGAACAGGCTCTGCTAACGGTATACTAAGCCTTCCATATCGCTGGCAATGGGTTCTACACAACACTTGTGACTACTTTGAAGGACAGTAACAGGTGCAAACATGTAACACTTTTGTATCGGTTGTGAATAAATAGTTGCCACTATTTAAGTTCCAACCCTCGTACATCTATGAGCATCTCCAGAAAAGAACCCTAGTTTGGGGAAAATAGAAAATTCAAAAGCATGACCTGAAAACTAGTTTTCTAAATCAATTCTGGTCACAAGAGATGCTGTATAGTAAAAAAAGGGAACTATGCAAAGAAAAACGATTTTATATAGGGCAAGAGCTACTATTAGACTTTCAGTATGTGAAGCAGAACAGAATATTCTACCCACAAACCTACAGCCTGAAAAATATATAAACAAGAAAGGAAAGGATTCCCCAAGAAACCACTATTTGACGAAGAAAAAAGTAAAGAAGAAAAGAAAGAATTCTTCAACAAACAATCACTTGAAGAAGAAGAAAGTTAAGTTGAAAAGTAGAAGGGTAGCAAAGCAGGCTGTGGAGAACAATAGTTTTCGAAATGATATTAAAAGACAAAAGAAGAGGAAGGTATTATTGGTGACAAGAAAGGTGGGGAAAAACAGAAGTGATGAGGATAAAAGAGACACGGAGGAAATGTTAGCTAGTCTGCAAATGGAATATTCAGAAATGAAAGAAATAAAGAATTATTCTGACAAGGGGAAATTGAGAAACAATAAAAAGGAAATAAGAAGTGATGAAATTTGTGGCAGAACAGAAGAGATTAGTGACACAGAAAATATGGATCACAGAAAACAAGACAATGAAGCAAGTAAAATTTTGTCAGGTGATGGAAATGAGTGTTTTGGGATTGAAAGAGAGAGGGGGGGGGGGGAATAATTGAATCTGGAATAACTGAAAATAACGGAAATTATGTGGTTAGTGCAAAGGAGCAGACTACTGATTCTTTGATGTGAAAGATACCAAAGATAGTAGGGATATTAATGAAAATTATCGTTTGTTTAAAATAGTAAAGATTTACCATGAATGGTATTACATACGGAAGACTTATCTTCGGTAGAGACTACTAATGAGGACGGAGAGAAAGGTTAATTGAACTGTGTCATATTGAGAGGAAAAATAAACAGTAAAGTTAATTAAAGATTTGCCAAGATAGTGTAAAATATTATTTCCAATATTTATTGTTAAAAACTTTTTTTAACACAACAATAAAACAAACCGTGTTAAGTAATTTAATATTATATACTTTTTAAGGTCGAGGTACCTTCTTTCTTGTGAATAAATACTTCATTCTGAAACTCATGTATAGCTTATTACATAGGTTTTATATCTGAAGAGGGGAAAAAAAAACATGGCATCAAATCAGTCTTTTACTTATTATAGATTTGAAAAAAAGTCAAGAAAGTAATTACCATACATAATGACTATAAAGTTAGCCACAGTAAATATTTTTTTTTTTTTGGCTATATACTCAGATGGGTCAGGAAGTTAACGTATTTCACATTTTTTAATTGTTTCTGTTATAGGAATATTGGCTGCACTATATTCTGGTTTCATAAGCTTGCCCATTGATTTAGCTGACAAGATAAATGATATGAAAATGTTGATTGTTACAGACTTTTCCTCAACATGGAACAGTGTAAGTTTGACGAAGGTGGACAAGTATAACACTGCACTACCTCCCATGACAGCACATGAAAGTTGAGTTCCTTTGGTTTTGTATCAATTGTTATTACCTGTAAAAGATACATATTGTAATCATATATGTTATTAAGGCGAAGAAGAATAAGGTCCTTATATAAGCACTCGATAAAAAGTCTACTAAAATATTTTTCACAAATATATGGTAAACTTGGGAAGGGTTGTGGCATAACGAGGAGTTTCATAGAGAAATCACAAAAGGCTTAAGGTTACTCTGGGAAAAATTAGTTTTCATGGTAATGACCAGAGTAACAAACAGAGAGCTAGCAAGGTAATAGGCATGTGCACTTAAGCTGGTGATAAACTGTTACTGCGAGCAAAGGACCTTGTATCTTTGGCTCTTTATCTATTGAATAATGATTTAATAAATTGCAAGAAGCCATATAAAGTTTATTATCATTCAAATATGAGAAATTAAGTTAACAAATTTAGAAGTTAAAGTTTCTTCACAAGTCTTAAACACGAAATGTACCCCAGCTCCGATCATTAAAAATACAACAGAAAAAATGAAGATAATAAGTTTCAAAATTAAAGAACTGAACGAGTTTAAACAGGACAGGTATCCCTGGCAACTGTGATTATAATCTAAAATGAAATACGAAGTCTGATAGCTACATAAAAATATGAGTGCCAACACTATATAATAATACAACAAGTGTTTCAATATACTTTGAAATTGAATAAAAAATATTACTGTTACTGAAAATCACATGTGCTATAATCATGTTTCATGCAGGAGACAATGATTTCTAATTATCAACTCAAGTGTTTTATTTGCAATTTGTACAACCTTAGACCAGCACGGATTGTAATTATTCTTTATGTTTCATAATTATGTATGGCAAACGGAAAAGAAACTGGTGCATAATATGGCGTACAGACCATTAAAGGTGTTAACTTCAATTCTAGTCTGAGTTTATGAATAAATGTTTAGTATTTTAACATAATGGATGTCAAAAACTGAAGCTCACCCCGTCTTCAAAATTAATAATTCAATGGCTATATGTATTTCGTATGGTAAATTATTAATAAACTCATTATGAATATAGGTAAAATTACAGTTTGTTGTAACAGTGATGGTTTATTAAATATACATAAGGTTAAAAGTAATGAAAAAATCTGTAAACAAAGATGAATATTCCATTACATTTTGCAGAAACTTTAACCATGCAATCACTGTATGCCATACAGTGACCAAAATATGAGTAACAGTGATTTTTAAAGACCTAATAAACATTTATGTTTGTGTGAAGATTAAAGTTACAGAACTTTCCAGGAAGAAAATCTCAATGATTTTCATTATTTTGTTGGCAAATTAAACTAATGTTCAAATCTATAAGTCAGAAAAAAAGAGATTTAAGCAATATAAGCATCATGGAAAAGAAAATAGCATTAAATGGTGACTGCAGATTTACAAATAAATATTTGTAAAAATAGTGATGTTATTGAGAAATGACAAGACATTAAAGATGTTTTAATACATACCATATTTTACAAATGTACCATATATAATAGCCACACATTACCTTAAAGTCCACAGAAACAGATGGAAATGTGGGGCTTTTCAAAAGAACAGCTGTAAATGTGTCATCATTCTTTGCACCCAACAAAAGCCGTTGGTTTACACGGTGACCAAGACTCTCACCCAGAGCCGGAACCACTTCTGATCTACCATCAGAAAAGATTCTTGTGGTTAGCTGATTAGTTAATACCACCTGGAAACCAAATTATTAATGTACTAACAAATTTAAAATTTCTAAAGGATAAAAGTAGGTGGGTGCAATAAAGGGGGAATATGTATGTGTAAAGGAAATTGTGTAATGAGAGGCTATAAGGAGGGGGGGGGGGGATTTAAAATGTTTTTAATTATTTAAAGAATTTAATTTTGGGTTGGCAAGAATCCTAACACTGCCAGATTGCAAGGAAACTGACATTGATATATATATTTATTTGGCTTTTAGACCGCTAGGCATATTTAAATTTAATATTAACATAAAATCACTGGAATATCAAACAAGCCTAGACGTTACAATTGGCCGATTTATCCAAGCAAACAATTGAATGAATTTACTTTAATTGGAAATTATCTAATGAAGTTAGATTATTAAAAGATGACAAATATGCACCATAGAAAACGATAGTAAATGTAAGCAATTAAGACTTATGTACATGTATATGAATATTAATCTCAGGTGCCATTAAATTAAAGAAAATATGGAACTTGTGATTTGCAAGGCCTCCACAACACATAATGTTCAATAAAAATTCCAGCTAGCTCAGAATTAGGTCTGCTTGGTGAGCATAAGTCTGTCTCAAATCGCTTATGGGTCATTCGCAGCCTCAAAGATTCCAGACCTGGTGAGTGAACATTACCATCTCGAAGACAACGTCTCTGGTGGAGGTCACACAGCGTGTCTCAGTGTGATCTCAATGCAACGACCAGACGGGGATCACCAGCCTGTGACCATAGGATGATTACTGTCCGATGCACCCAGAGTCGAACCGTCTTGGACCGTTGCAAATCCAGAAGTGTCTCTCGCTCTTGGGAAAGATGGCCTCCTTCCTCTCGGCAAAGAAAACATGTCGGGGCAGAAAGAATAAGTATTGATTTAACTTATGAAAACCCTGAGGATACTTTTCATTGGAGCGTTAGGCTTTCTAGAAATCACGTGACGTCGAGCACACTCAGATTCGCGGCAATATCGCCAGCATTCTCCTGCACGTCTGTTTTTGGTGGGGAGGGGGAGAGCTGGCCTTCATAGCTCCACTATACGAGCCAAGGGACGAGGGACGACTAGATGGCATTGACCGGCGACAGTCTGCCTGTCCATTGTCCCTTCTCTGTGGTGGGCTAACGGTACTACTTCCGCCCCTTGGTCGAGGTCTGCAGCCCTTGCTTTAAACAGAAATCTTACACTCGCATATTTGCGCTGAGTCCTCTCACATAAACACCCTTGCATATTAATTTAATCATATACAATTTGGGCTGCCCGAGATGAGTTTAATTAATCTAATCTGAATAAAATTAATATTAAAATAATTTGAAATATATAAATTGTAGTGTGGAGTAATAACATCCTGCTACAGAAACTAAATTTTACATTAGTGAACTGGAGATGTAAGGAATTCACTTTCGCGGTTCAGAAATTCAGAATGTACTTGGTGGAAACACAACATACTTGAGGACTGATCACCAAGCCCTCACATTTCTACGCAATGCAAAATTCACTAGCAACCGGATAGCCCGCTGGGCCTTGTTCCTTCAGCAGTTCAACATTCATGTCGAATACTGTAAAGGCTTGGAGAACGTTCTGGCTGACTGGCTAAGTCGTCATCATGAGGGACGTGACTCAGACGAATTTAAACACGCACGGCCGGATGAGATTCTAGTTGCAGCCATTACTCTGGCAGATGGCACGACATCCACAGAGTTAAAGAAACTTATTATCGCAATGCAGAAGGAACAAGTGGATATACAGAGGGTCCGTGACTACCTCCGTCGAGGGGAATACGGTGATGAACCGCATGGTGAAACAGAGCAATGTTGTGCACTCTGGAAAGCGATGTCTGCTTCCGCAGACAAGACGGAAATTCCCGGTGGAAAATACGGTTGTCAGAGAAGCTAAATTTAGAAGTAGAAAAGATATATCATTTGCAATGCGGCCACGCAGGCCTGGAACAATTATATCAAACGTTGAAGCTGGAATACCACACCAGCACGCTCAGTAAAGCTATAGCCCAGTACACTCGAATTTGCGATGTGTGCCAGAAGGTAAAACATGCGAACATGAGGACGGCGGGACCTTATGCACCCATAGTTCCAGATGGGCCAAATCAATTAATATGTGTTGATCATTATGGCACCCTCCCGACCGGAAGGTATGGATTTAAACACATTTTCCTAGTTCTGGATGCTTTCACAAAATTCGTGAAACTATACCCGGTCGAACGGTTGAACACGCATGGATCTATAAAAATAATTCTAGTGAAATATGTGCCTCTATTTGGACGGCCACACACTTTATTGTCGGATCATGGTTCATGCTTCACGAGTCCCAAAAGGAGGAAAGCATTGGAAGCAGTGGGGATAAAAGTCATCTTTTTATCTATTCTATGGCGGAAAGATTCACGGGACAACTAAGCGTATACATGCGGACTATGGTGGGTCTGAAACATTCCTCGTGGGTTAAGCACATTGAAAAGATTGAGGAATACTTCAACACGATGGTGAATTGCTACACGTCATTCCGACCGGTGGATTTACAATTTGACAGGAGGAGTATACCGCTAGCGGAGAGAATCATCAAGCACCCAGCATCAGGAGTGCCACGCGACCGAAAAAGTGACGTGAAGAAGACGTATGAATTTCTGCTCGAAAAGGCTAGCAAGAGACAAATTAAACAGGATAAGCAGCAGACCCAGACATTCAGTGTAAGGCAGGTCTTGGTAAAGGCTAATCACCAATCGAATGCGGAGAAGAAACTTATCTCGAAGTTCTTTTGGCTGTACATGGGACCTTTCACAATAACTCAGATCATTTAAAAAAACTGCTACCTAGTCACAGAAGGAAGCTCAAACCACAGCCCTTACAATGCACGGAACCTCAAAGCCTACCATAGTGCATGAAACAGAGATCCTAGTAACAATAAAAAATATATATATATTTAAAGTAAAATGTAAATACAAGTAATTAAATAGCAAAGTAAGATTTATTCTTAAGAAATGTTGTGAAGAAAATAAGTATTATTGAAATTAGCACGTTAGCGACCGCTAAACTGTTTACTACAGCTGTCCTCTAGAGACCCAGGTTCCAAGAAGATTTTTATCTGTCACGCAAGACCCAGGTAGAAGGAGGGTCGTTGCGAGATCTGATAACGAGCGAAAGAGCCCATTCATAACACGGCAACAGGTGGAAGAATCAGTATTTGTCTAACAATACCAGAAAGATTTGAAGTTTGTTTTGCAGTGAGGTTGCATCGGAAAACTAAAGGGTATATGATATATATGCGCCAAAATGCATTCTCAAAATATGCTATTCGGAAAATACGAATGGAAGGTGGATGTAAATTTTGTCACTGACACAATAGGTCAGGACACAAATTTGATGTATGAATGCACCATTTCAGGAATGGGATATAAAATCCTTAAAGGTTCCTCTCCGGTGGGCATGTAAACTATTATTATTTCCCTGTCGCGAAGTCCATTCAGCAGTACATCTGTCGGTAGCAGTTATTGACGAGAAACGACATAAAATTATATCAAAATCACTTCCTGACACTATGCAACTTGTGAAGATGATGCATATTACATTAGACATATATTCGAAATTCGCCGTTATACGGGATGGCATGTGGCCCAGGTATTTAAATAAAAAAATCATGGTGTCCTCTGCAGGAAAAATCTTCAGTGAAATAATTTGTATGGAATTTATAATAAAAGTCAATCGCGTTTTTTTTTTTCTGTTTGATGTTATTATAGAGATTGTAAAGCTCCTTTTAGTGCATTCGTAAGTAGAAACGGCAAGAAATGCAACTAATTATTCCAGTTATTTGCGGTGTAATTTTTCTTAAGTTCGTGGAGTTGTACAAAAATAAATATGACTCCGACATGAGCAGAACTTGCATGATAATTATGTAAAAATATTTGATTCATGTGTGTACATAAGTTTGTGTTTATGAATTATGTTTTTCATTTCAAGTTTACTATGTTTTATATTGTTTAGCGTAAGAATCTTTTTATTCATAAGTTAATATGGGAAAGCAGGCTAGAAATCATGTATTGTTGTCCAAAATTTTATAAAACAGCCTATGGTCATGGACATGCGTTCAGTTTAGCATCTGTGGCAAGAATCATAACATTATGGGTCCCTTTATATGTAATATATCGATTATTGGTTACAATGGAAGGGAGTTAGAATAACTTAAAATAAAATTATTCTTAAATAATTTTATTTTCCGTAGCAAGCCATATATTGTAGCAGGTCGTTATCACGCCACTTATATATTTCAAATTATTTTAATATTAATTTTATTCAGATTAGATTAATTAAACTCATCTCAGGCAGCCCAAATTGTATATGATTAAATTAATATGCAAGGGTATTTATGTGAGAGGACTCAGCGCAAATATGCGAGTGTAAGATTTCTGTTTAAAGCAAGGGCTGCAGACCTCGACCAAGGGGCGGAAGTAGTACCGTTAGCCCACCACAGAGAAGGGACAATGGACAGGCAGACTGTCGCTGGTCAATGCCATCCAGTCGTCCCTCGTCCCTTGGCTCGTATAGTGGAGCTATGAAGGCCAGCTCCCCCCCTTCCCACCAAAAACAGACGCGCAGGAGAATGCTGGCAAAATTGCCGCGAATCTGAGTGTGCTCGACATCATGTGATCCAATGAAAAGTATCCTCAGGGTTTTCATAAGTTAAATCAATACTTATTCTTTCTGCCCCGACATGTTTTCTTTGCCGAGAGGAAGGAGGCCATCTTTCCCAAGAGCGAGAGACACTTCTGGATTGGCAACAGTCCAAGACGGTTCGACTCTGGGTGCATCGGACAGTAATCATCCTATGGTCACAGGCTGGTGATCCCCGTCTGGTCGCTGCATTGAAATCACACTGAGACACGCTGTGCGACCTCCACCAGAGACGTTGTCTTCGAGACGGTAATGTTCACTCACCAGGTCTGGAATCATTGTGTTCTTTGAGACTGTGAATGACCCGTAAGTGATTTGAGACAGACTTATGCTAACCAAGCAGACCTAATTCTGAGCTAGCTGGAATTTTTATTGAACATTATGTGTTGTGGAGGCCTTGCAAATCACAAGTTCCATATTTTCTTTAATTTAACAGCACCCGAGATTAATATTCATATACATGTACATAAGTCTTAATTGCTTACATTTACTATCATTTTATATGGTGCATATTTGTCATCTTTTAATAATCTAACTTCATTAGATAATTTCCAATTAAGGTAAATTCATTCAATTGTTTGCTTGGATAAATCAGCCAATTGTAACGTCTAGGCTTGTTTGATATTCCAGTGATTTTATGTTAATATTAAATTTAAATACGCCTAGCGGTGTAAAAGCCAAATGACAAAAAAAAAATCAATGTCAGTTTCCTTGCGATCTGACAGTGTTAGGATTCTTGCCAACCCAAAATTAAATTCTTTAAATAATTAAAAACATTTTAAATCCCCCCCCTCCTTATAGCCTCTCATTACAATTGTAACCAGAGTGTGACCCACATTGCAATTAAATAAATATTTTTTTTATTATAACAAAAATTTCTAAAAGTTGTATTTTAATTTGATTTATTTCTAATCACTGAATCATTTACAATTTAGTTCTGTATTAAATTATGAGAGTAAATTTTTCTGAAATGAAACAAAAATAATAGTTTTATCAATTTCTTATGGCTTATAGCTTCACTCATCATTGAAACTGATGTCATAAGAAGCAAGAGAGAACTGGAGGCAAGGAACAGGAAGGAATTTGGACATGGACTTATGAAGCAACCATCCCAGTATTAATCTGGAGTGATTGGGGTGGCTGGTTGGAGTTTTGAACCCACATACTCAGTTATCTCAAGTACAATGTAATTAAATTTACATGAAATTTTGGAAGTAACCGTCATTACTATCATTCAGAGTCAGTGCTACTAATAAATACATAAGTTGTTTGGGAATTATGCTAATCATTGCTTGAGAGAAGAGAAAACTGACACTCCACTAAACCTAAGTGATAATTTCTTCCTAATTAATAATTTCACAGATTGAAATCTGTGTGAAAATTCATCTTCAACTAATGGTAAAAAGTGGTAGTTCTAAGGCTGTGGCATATAATTTAAACCTTATAGAGGCATGTAGAACATCTGATAGCAGAAGTCATTTACATTGCTTTTGGAATAAATGCACTGTTAAGATAGATATAGGTATTATTATTTATTTATTTTAATAAAAGACATCTTGCCCATTGTATAAACTGCTCGTAACTAAAGTTTAAGCATTAACAATATTTATTTAACATAAAACAAGAAATTAATGTTAAATGATGAAAAGTTACTCACAGCAGCATTAAATTTTAAAGCATATGCTTGCAGTTCCTCAATGATTTGGTACAATATGCGTATCCTTTCAATGCCATTCAATTCTCCACATAGCAAAGGAAGTGTTATGCTGTCAATAACAATTAATTTGATCTAAACAAAAGAAATATATACATAAATGTAAGTTTCGAGACAGAGTACACATTAAACAGTATTTCAAAGTTTAATACAAGGAATATTCAAGGAGTATCCACACCTTTCTTATTAAGTACCACAAGAAGAAAATACCTTTTTTGTATTAAACATTTTCTATGGTTTCATTAAAATAATTCTTTTCCTGATTATTTAGCCAGTGATGGAATGCTGCTCACACAGTAATATCACATGAAAGTTTTTACCCCCATAAAAGTTTCCTTCATTGATCTAAACAGATGAAAAACTGGCAGTGTTAAATACATAGTGTAGGTTGGATGTAAGAGGATTTCATATTCGTGTTCTAAGCGTGTGCACTGAGTTAAGGAAAAAGGCATTATGCAACAATATAGGACACATTTTGACAAGTTCATTCTTAGAGTAGATTGCAAGTTCATTTCTCACCGGAACATATTACGACAGAATACATTTGTAAAGGTTGATAAACAATGAAGATAGATAACAATAACAAACCCCTGAGAAAACCACAAGATGGTAAAAATCAACATTATTTTTAACAACTGAGTATTGAATTTATTCAAGGCAAAAAGTGTTAAATGGTTCCATTACATGCTCTGTCACTTGCTTTTCATTTTGTACTGATGAACACCATGATGATCTGCAATACAAAGTTTTCAGCACTTCACAATAACTTGTTGAGTGACAGAAACAGGTGTCTACATGCCTACTTTTGCTCTCTGACCAGAAGTCAGTTTCGTAGGCATCTATGTGCAGTGCATAACAAAATATAGGAAGAAAGTCAGCTCTGTGAAGGGGGTTTGGGAGATTGTTTGTCTGATGATTTCCAGTTGGAGATATTACAAGATGACAACTCTGAGGACCACCCAGTTGAACTCGACAATTTGGCCTACAGTAATTTGGTTTCAATGGGGCTTCCCATTATTTCAATAGCCGGTTATGCCTTCTTTTTTTATCCAGCATAACACTCCTTGTTGCCTTAGTTCCAAATCCAGTGGCCAAATGCAAACTTATTTCACCTGTCGACGTTGATCTGCAAGCCCCAGTTAGACTGAGTAGAAGCCCTCAATGCATATGCTGAAGTAGTTCCTTTGGTTCAAACCCTCTTTAATTGCATGTCTCATGTGCTTGTTGCATATTCAGTAATGGAGGCAAGTATTGCATAATATCTTCACACAGTGGAAGTTTAAATCACCACTTGCGAATGCATATTAATTTGTGAATTACTGGTGTCACTCTTCCATATATAGCCTACATACGAGATACGAAATTCAGTTATTCATACAGATATAAGACAAGGTAACAGAGTATTCCCTCTCTCTCTTTTTTTTTGTCCTTCCTAAGATGGTAATTACAAGATTTTGTTTAGGCATACCTTTTAAAATACTATAAGCCACCTCATGCTGGGCAAAGTTTAGCTTAACCTCCACGCACCACTAACTCTGGCAGTCCAATATTGTTTTGCATTTTGTTTCTGGTTACTGTGCTGATTTTGTATCTATAAGAAGTGCAAGGTTGTAGGTGAATGGCACCAAATACAGCAGTTCATGTATTTGTTGCAATAAATTCATGGGTAGTTAAAAATGAATTTCCGGGATTGGTACACACACTGGTCCTTGTATGTAACTTTTAATCAATGTTTTCTCTATCTATATGTTGGGGCACCACAGTTTCTGCATAATCTCTGAAATTGTAATAGTTGTCTTGGTAATCTCTGAAACTGTAGTATTTGTCCACATAATCTCTGAAACTGTAATGTCTTATCAACAGTCAATTTTTCTCAAGCTTTCGAATAAGAGATTGTCAAAAATGCTAGTATATCTAAAAAGATTCCAACCATATAATTTATGACAGAATTTTGCACAATTTCCATTAAACTGTTGATGGTGTCCTTTGTTGACATGCCTGTTCTGAACCTGTACTGATTTTGGGGAAATTTTTTATTCTGTGTTCCTTTTGTATCTGCAGAGTGTCTTTACTTGCACCTTCCTTACGACATTGATTAAATATGATTTTGGAAGTTGTGGGTCTTTGATACCAATGTATAGTAATAACCTTCGCAGATCCGCCCCTGCACCAAGCACTTGTTGAATAGTTTAGTTAACGATGGTACCAGCTCAACGACCAACTCCAGAAGCTGATGAACTGCAAAATATTTAAAGTGGAAAATGGGGGGAGGGATAAAAGCTGTTAATTTAGGTCCATTTCAACACATTTTAGCTGTGTGAGATATTTGTTTATGTCTACATCTTCTCAATTGCACTGATTTATAGAACATTGTAAAACTAGTCTAGGCAAGGGCAGTTGAATGATAAAGAGAGCCACAAAATCACAACACATGGTCTAACACAACTGGGATACGGCTAATGCTCTGATGGTTTATCTTATTATGTATCATCATTCTTGCCTCATTGTTCACCTTGAACCTTTTCCAAACAATGTTATCCACGTCTCCAGTTTTCAAATCATACAACTTTCAATTTCCAGATATGCAGTGTTCACTGGTGCATACAGCTTTAATCAATTCACAGTAACCAAGCTGATTTGTGATGGTAGAAATGTTTGAAAAATAGTGATTTTTTATGAACTTATTTTTGACCTACATAGAATAATTCCTTTATCTCATTGGTGTCAGAATGAGGCTGCATCATTGGGTAAAAGACCAATGATTTGGTCATCATGTAACAGGCAGAACTCCCTTGGAAGAAGGCTACAGCATGGTGGCAAAAATATTGGCCTTTTACACAATGATTTAGCATCACCAGGACAGCCAAGAAACCAACAATTTCACCACAGAAAGGTTCCTAATAATATAATTTCTGTGATTATAATACTTCAAAAGTTCTAGTATGGTGTTAAGTACAAGTTTAGTAAAAACAGATCTACTCTGTCAAGTTTTAAGTATCTATATAATGTAAATATTTAGCTTCATAGAAGAATATCACTAACTTAATAAAAACTTACATTTCTCTTGGGTAAGAAATCTGTCAGTTGATACACTGCAGCCAACAACTGTACATGGTCATTCACTGGCATATAATGGATGCCTCCCATTATTTTTTTAACATTAAAAGTAGAAATAGGAGAGAGTCTTTGCTTCTTTGCAATTGCAGAACAGTGTTCAACACATGCTTCAGCCATTTCTGCACAAAACGAAATAGATTGAAATAAAAACATTTTGTAAATAAATAGGTGTTGCTACTATTTTAGTAATTTACTAATTGTGTACAAAGTTGGGAAAAAAATATCAAATATAGTACTCTTGAGAAGAGTTTAGAATAACAGACCTTAGTTAAAAACTGTGATTACATATTAAACCAAACTTTACAGTGTCATATGTTTTAGGATATAATGGCACTGAATAATAATAAAAAAAATACAGTATTACACTAGTAAAATTTCTAGAACCACATCTTTATGACACCTCAAAGAAATTTAAAAACAGAATATGCAGCTGAAAGTGATTGCATGAAAAGTGTCCTTGCATATACAAAAATTCCAACCAGAGAAAAACCATATATTGTAGTATTATTCAAGAAATAGCAAATTCAAAATTGATGTATGAGGTAAGCACAATGAAGGCACAAACTATCACATTCATGCCCCTATGAACATTGTTACATTTTGAATGGCATTTGCAAAACTATTATTATTTATTAAACACACCATCTTGTCAATAGGAAAATACAATTAAAAATCTCTAGTGCTACTATGTTTATCAACATTTCAAACTGATTTTATTGTAATCTACATGCCCAAATAACATATTTTTCCACTTAGTTTCAAGTTCTGTCCAACCAAATGTTGCCAGTATGTTTTATCAACACAATAGGGTACAGTGAAGTGTTAATGCATATGACGAAATCTCCAACATTGACAAAAAATGGAACAGAAAATGAAGTTAACCCTTTGACTGCTGTAGATGTGTTAACGCGCGCGGCTACTACTGCACCCAGGTGCTCCAGACGTGTATACACGCGCCGGCTTGCCGCTCTGTCTGTGCTCCAGACGTGTATACACACGCCGCCTCGCCGCCCTGTCTGTGCTCCAGACGTGTTAACACGCTAGCCTCTTAGCGGCCTGGCTATGAAGCCATATTTCCACCCAGGGTGGTTAGTTGTTTTCCTCATTCGGCCCTTGAGCGTTGGCAGCTGCGATCTAATTTGTGTTGCTCTTTTCCTATTAGTTTTCGCTGAGAAAATGGCATACAGTCATTATTTTTTTTAACTGCTTAACGTCTCTTAACAGCGAGGTCTTTAGAGATGGTATAGAATGGGGGGTAAGGAATGGGAAGGAATTCGGCTATGGCCTTTTGAAGGAAGCATCCCGGCATTCACCTGGAGTGATTTGGGGAAACCCAAATCTGGATGCCTGGACGGGGATTCGAACCATCGACCTCCCGAATACGCCGTCGTGTTTGTCCCGCGGAAGAAATCATGGAGATTCTTACTAGAAGCGACAGTGAATATGATCACTTTGATATGGATGACAGTGTCTAGATGTAATTTTCCTAAGCTGTGTACATCAGCTAGTGGTAAATGACCATTTTTTCAGAGTTTGAAGCTACAGATTGTGCGAGCGAAATGTGTGGAAAAAGAGAATGCTTTAGTGACGCGTTTGGCAGCTTGTGCATGTCGATTAAGCTGCAGGACACAAGTGGGGATTAAGTTAACTTTCCAGCAGTTTGTCATTTTTCCTGATATTTCTAACGGAATATCATATGATATCTATTGCTGATGAGACCAACAGATACGCAAGAATCAATTGACACTATATTTTCACTATGAAGTGGTTTAAAAAGTTCTTTTTCCACATTCTCGAACACTGCATTTTAAATGCTCACGCTCTTCACCGAATAGTAACCGGACAAAAAATGCCAGTTGCAGAGTTTCGTCTGTTGCATCCATAAATTTAAATTTCGTGAGGTATTTTTCAGGATTTCCTGACCCCCCCCCCCCCCCCGTCTTGTAAGATCAGGTCCGTGAGACGCCCCCCCCCCCCTAGAAATCGCCTAGGTCGCAACATTCCAATGCTGCACTTTTCGAGGAAATACATCGACTTTCATGTCATTTGTAGACTTTTATTTAACTCTACAGTCCAAAAAATTTCACGTGAGATTTCCGTTGACCCCCTCTCTCCCTTGGTAATATTTTGCCGCCCCCCTCCCCCATTTCACCTCACGTAATTTATGGACGCCCCCTTAGAGAAGTTGTTGAAGCATATGCCACAGAACAGAATGAACCTAGCAATGGAAGACGCTCTGATAAAGAATATCGTCAAGCATTTACTGGGAGACATTTTCCAAATTTCATTCATATTGCAAATTCAAAGAAGAGCACGCCAATGCGTAAATGCGCTGTATGTTCGATACAGAAAGTGTGTCGAGAAACCAATGCAGAACATGTAATGTATCACTGTGTGTTGTACCATTTTTCAAGGCTTATCACACAAAAAGAATTACTAACCATGGTTAACTGCAGAGTAATAATTATATTACATTTATACGCCTCTAAAACTAAACGAAATACAAAAAAAAATCTATTAGCCCGTGTCAAAAAGAAGGCTGGAAAATTTGTGCAGAATTTGTGAAAGGTATTCGGAAAGGATCTCTCCAGATAAATTACTACGCTCACAAACTAAAAACATTTCAGTTGCTGTAATATGTATTTAGTATATGAAGTACCGGCATGTTAGATTACGCAGACATTCACTTTTAGAGGAGCTTTATAATTGAAAAACTTTAGATGTTTTAACAGCAGTTATTTTGTATCTGCAGTTTCAAATCGCAGAGTGACAGCAGAAGAACGTCAGACAAAACGCTCCAGACATATTCAGTACACAGCGGTCCGGTCTAACGAGGCATTTCAGCACAGGTAGACGGCTTAGGCGTAAACAAAGGAGCACTCAGCGAGAGCTCGGCCGGGCAAACCGTAGCAGTTAAAGGGTTAAAAGCAACATGAATGGGGGGGGGGGGGGAACCCAAGTAAAACCATTAGCTACCTAAATTGAAGACAGAAGGCCTTTGGCGAATGATTAAAGGTTCAATTAATGTACTGTGTACCTGTGTTCATCTTGTTTTCTATCGATGCACCCTTATCCAAAGTGCCATATCTACTTTCAACTGATTATATTGCATTTTGTGTGGTACAGATATGTGGAGACTAAACATTGAACAAAACCACCATTTCATATTTGAAGGGTATGGGTAGCTATTAAGGATCATAATATTTGTCTGTTACAAGGATGTAGTCATGAAACAGCAATCTCTATAAATTTGTAACACATAATTAAAGAAGAACAAAATCTAGTAAGCCAAACCAATGATGAACATGTATTTCAGTGCATTTATCATGATTTCTTCAGATCAATAACTTAGTCCTCAAAACAGGACATTTCAGAAAAATAAGATGACTACAACTGCATTTTTTTCAATTGTTACTGTCAGCTGCATCTAAACAACAGAACCTGGACATGATGACCATTTTACAAGTTGTTGGAAAACTTTACACTGTTACTCACAGCTGTTAGTAACATGTTTCATAAAAATTTGTTTAATAGCACAAGAGCTGTCAAAATAAATTAGAATGTAAAAATCTAAAGAAAATGTCTTAAACCAACAGTACAAATATAATTCCAGCATGTGGAAAGACAACAAATATAAAATGAAATAGCACCAGTGATCAGATCACAAGAGTACTTGATGCAATAGAAACTTTTGCAAAATCTTGGTAGACTGCGAAGGTGATCTTCAGTGTGTTCACAAATAGTTATAACATAAAATAATCTGGGGATTCATAAAACATGTTCAGTTGATCTTTTCAAGGAAAGAATGCAAAACTTGCCGTTTCAGTAATGCATTTTATTAACATTATCAATTCCATCTCCTGAGGCAAGATGGTTACTGTGTTGTGTTTCCTGTCAGGTCCCTCTAGATCATGATTCTCATATATTCACCAGACGGCACTCTCTGTGTACAAATCTGACTCCGCCTGGTGTCTCATTTCTGCACATATAAGGCTGTAGGTCGAAATACTGCGCTTCTCTTGTGTTTGTCTTCCCAGCCACCTCCATCTGTGGTAAGTGTTGGGTCATATTTCCCTATCCTTCCTTAGTTTATATATATATATATATATAGAGAGAGAGAGAGAGAGAGATAGAGAGAATCAAATTAGGATAGGGAAATGAGCCACCACTTACCTTTAGATGATGGATGTGGGGCTCATTTCCCTATCCTAATTTGATTCCATTTCGCTACTTAGCGTCGTTTTTTCATTGTTATTATATATATATATATATATATAGAAACATACCAGCCGTGCTCAACTGAGTCAGTGGCCTCACACAGCAGGTAGCCGCATCAGAAACCTGATGTCAGCAATCAGCTGTGGTGAGTTCAGTACAGTAAACAGATTTTCTTCTGCTGCCAACCTGGGGTCACCAGAAGAAAGCTCTGACTGTTTTAAGGAAATGCAGTGAAAAATCTGGAGCAAGTATGTGGAATTAGTCAAACATCTAAATTATATTTGTGAACATAAACACACTGATGTTACAGAAACAAAATATAGGCTAGCCTGTTGGGCCATATACAGCACTTTCTTGGAGGAACAGCTAGGTCAGCTATGAAAAGAAAATGAAACACTTAAAAAAGAAAATGAGCAACTCAAACAAAACAGGGGAGCAATAGTTTTCAGCTATGTGGCAATGGCAAAAAAATGGCTGATCGACTGCTGTGAATCCAAAATACATTCAGGCCAATAAAAGTGTAGCATTTATCACTTACAAAGGTGAACCCTAAGCAAGTGGCTGAACAAGTAACAAAAATTATGAAACTTGGAAAGGTTAAAATTATAGTCAACAGAATAGACACAGAAAATAATGCCGTTATAGTTGAAAAAAGAATCTCCCAAGGATGTGCAAAAAATTCTAAATCACAAGGAAATGGATGAAAAGATGCTATGCGAACTCCCTAGAAAATGGAGGCCACTCAAAATTTTGTATGACATCAAACTTACACAATATTGCTAATGCTGTTTACCAACAAAACGTTGAGAAAAAGATAGAGAAAAGTCAGTTTCTGGAAGATTTTCAACCAACATTCAAGATTGGTCCCAGAGAAAGGGCAACTGTTCGTCATGTTTGGAGGTATGCCATTCTGTTAGGAAACTTTATTACAGCAAATAGAAATCTTTACAGAATTTTCTGCTATTAACGTGAAAGATTTCGTTGTCACACCAAATTGCAATAAATGTTCAGATTCAGGATACATTAGTAAGAATTGTAAGAATAACAATAGCTCCTGTTTACACTGTGAGAGGGAAACAGTGGAAGTAAAGCTCTGAACCTTCAATCGCATACTGTGCAACACACGAGGCAAACACTGTGATAAGAAGGGCAAATAAAGTGTTGCCTACCAATTACTCCTTCAACGATCTGTGATAATGATGGATTATGGATAGTTTACTACAAGGAATAAATATGGGGAATGCTATTTACTCTCAGTTGGCAAATGTAATGAGGAAAATAGTTGAGGAAGTAACTGGGAAGCAGAATATGAAAACCAAAGAATTACCCCCTCCCTCCTTTTTGAAAAAAAAAAAAAAAAAAAAAAAAAAAATGCAATGAGGTGTGTGCTTCAGAGAAAAATTAAACATACAAAAGAAACATAAGAAGCAGGATGTTGAAATGCAGACTGACAATCTTCCACTCCAGATAATTGAAATTTCTTAAATTTCCGAGAGTCATCCCTGGAACCCTTTAGTCAAGAGGGGTGCTCTGGATGGATTAGATAGACAGATCAAATGGGCTTGAAGGTGACCAACAATCTACAATTATATAAAAATTGGTAGAAATCCTATAAATTTAGGAAACGTTTCAAACAGACACACATCTATAAATCCCAATATACATAAAAAAAAGGCCCCTTACAAGGACTCTCTCCCAACTCTTTGTCCCTCCTTACTCCACAGAATTGTCGTACCCACACCTTGTACCATCTTCCCAAGATCCACAAGACTGTACCATGTGTGTAAATATGAAACCAGAATTTTTTCATAAAAAATACACCTTTATTGTGTAACAATGGTACAAAGTACTTTATTTGAAGTATTACCCATTGTTAGATAAACATTTTTCCCATCTCTATGGAAATTTATGAATGCTACGCCAATTTTTTTTTTCCTTTTGATGCAAACCAGTCAATGAGCCATTTTCGTATATTTTCATAATAAGTGAAGCGCTGCTCGGTGAGTGCGTGTCCCATCAATGTAAAGAGAGAGTTATCAGATGGAGCTTAGTCAGGTGAGTAAGCCTCATGCATCAGTATCTCCCAACTAAGCGCTTCAATCATTTCCTTGACCGGGTTTGCTGTATGTGACGGTAAGTTGTCATGAAGCAAAATCACTTTGTGTTGCCTTTTCTGGTATTCTGGTCATTTTTCCTGCAATGCTGGATTCAAATTGATCATTTGCTGTTGATAAAGTTTAGAATTAACAGTTTCACCAGGTTTTAAGTAGCTCAAAATAGATCACACCATTTTGATCTCACCAAAGACAGAGCATTGTCTTCCTTCCACAGCGATTGGTGTTGATGTTGATGGTTCAGCTGGAGTTACCCATGATCTTTCATGCTTAGGGTTCTCGAAATATATCCACTTTTCATCACCTGTCACAATTCGATGGAGAAATGACTTTCTTTTATACCTGGCGAGCAGCATTTCACAAGTGGTTTTTCGTTTTTCTCGCTGCCTGTCAGTCAGTTCATGTGGAACCCATTTTCCCATCTTCTGGAACTTTCCCATCACTTTTAAACGTGTGGAGACAGCTTCCCTTGTTACATTTAATTGGTCTGCGAGTTGTTCTTGCATTTGGACATCATTTTCATCCAACAATGCTTGAAACTCGCTGTCCTTAAACTTCTTTGGAGGTCTTCCGCTGTCTTCGTTTCTCATGTCAAAAAAAAAAACAATTTTTAATTTTTTAAACCACTCAAAACACTCTGCTTTACTGAGAGGACATTTACCGTGAGCTTTGACAAGCATTTGATGCCATTCTGCAGCAGCTTTCTTTAAATGGCAACAGAAAATCAATGATGCCCGCAAATTGTAGTTTGGAGGCTCAAAACTCAAAATGTTCAACATTATTGAAAACTATACTGTCATATGAAACTTGTATTTTTGTGGGTTGAAAATGGCTGTCAGATGTCAAAAAAAAGAAAATGGTGACAATGATGCAATCTGATGGTAACTGCATTGATAGCTAGGCAAATTCCGGTTTCATATTTACAAACCTGGTAAATATGGGGCGACCTATAGATGCGGCATGGGTTGCCTACTGAATGGATTTCAGCTCTTGTGGATCAGCATCTCCAGCCTTTTTGTTCAGAATCTCCCTTCATTCATAAAAGATACCCCACACTTCCTCGAACGGATTTCCTAGTTCCCATTCCTCTACCACCAGACACCTTCCTTGTTTCCATGCTTGTCCCTTCCTTTTACATCAACATTCTGCCTCAGTGCCATGGAACACTTCCTGGAAATACAACCTCCAGACAGCCTCCCAAAGACATCCTCCCTCATTTCCTTGGTAAACCTCACTCTGCCAAAGAACTACATTTCCTTCAACTCTCAAATTTACCACCAGATACACAGCACTACTATGGGCACCAGCAAGGCCCCATCCTATGCAAACCTGTTCCTGGGTCATCTGGAACAACAATTCCTAAACATCTTTCCATTAAATCTCTTGTGTGGTTTAGATACATAGACGATATTATTATGATCTGGAACCATAAAGAGAATAAGACAATCATCTAATACATTTTCTCAACTCCCTAAAAACTCTATCAACTTTACCTGGATTTACTCCCAGAGCCATGTTACCTTTCTTGAATATCTCCATTCGCATCAAACCTACAAATCTTCAACAGTATTTTCATTTTAACAGTTGCCACATCAAACGTACCCTTCCATACAGTCTGGCCATCCATGGCAGACGCATCTACTCTAATGAAGAATCTCTTTCTCGGTACACTCAAAACCTGTCTAGAGCTCTCATCTCCTGCAGCTACCTCCTTTACCTAGTACACAAACAGATCACTCATACTACAGCCCATCCTCTGCACAACAATTCCAATGCCAAACCCCTCAATACTAACTGTAGCTTTCATTACCCAGTTCTTCCCTGATATTGAGTCAATTAATGTAATTCTTTGTCGTGGGTATAACTTCGTACGATTCTGCCCTGGAATGTACAACATTTTCCATAAAATCCTTCCCACTGCCCCACCCACCCTGTAATTCTCACAAACTACCACAGGGATCTTTCCCATACAACAGACCCCCCCGTAAAACATGCAGCACGCACCCAGCTGCCACCATCTACTCCAATACAACCACAGGTGAAACATTCTCCATCATTTGACATGCTACTTGCATCACATCTCATTGTCAGCTCATATGCCACCATTGCACCAGCTCGTATATAGGCCTCACTATGAACCCATTTGCCATCAGAATGAATGGCCACAGGCAAACAGTATGTACTAGCAATGTAGCCCATCCAGTGGAAAAATATGCCAGTTCCCATAATCTCAACAATTTCAGGAACTGTTTCTCAGTTAGGGTGAACAGAGTTTTACCTGACCCCACAACCTCCTTTGAATTGTATAGATGGGAATAATCCTACCAGAATATCCTTGACACCAAACATCCTCCAGGCTTCAATCTACAATAAGTCCTTCCTACTAGGCCTAACATTTATTATTACTTATTGCCTATATTTTATTTTTCCCATTTGAAGTTTTTCAAAATATGACTTAACTAGCAGTTACCCGCGACTTCGTCCACGTTGAAAAGTGTTGTAATATAAGATTTTCTTGAGAGGTCTGGTTGCTCAGTTGTTAGGGCGTTCAACTGGAGATGGAAAAGTCCCCAGCTTGAATTCCAGTCTTGGCGAGGATTATCAAAGGTCCCTAGCTCGACCTTCACCTCTGGCATAGGTTGGTGTGTGATGTGAATTACGCCAGAATGCTCACTTTGTTCTGATTCCGTGTTGAACTGTGGGTCCTCTATGTCCGGTAGGATTACTGGGTTACGTTAAGAGGCTACGAAAGGGACTGATTCCGGAGACGTAAAGAAGTCTTGTCACCAGGTCAATACGACCATACAGTTTATTTAAGAGCTATTTTTATTAGTAATAGTAGTAATAAATGTTGCAATAAAATACCAAAAATCTATTTATGTTCCACAACTACTTCACTGAATTGATAAAGCAGTAAAAATATTCAGTTTGTAAGGAGTATTTTCGGTTTAATATATCCGTATATACAATATTGAGGATTTGTCTCCTAGGTTTTGGCTATTTTCATAGTCCTAGGTTTCTTATATTTCTTTGAAAGATTTGAATTTCGTTTACCCAACATCTCTTAAAATTACTAATTTCATCACGCGAATAAAAATGAATATAGTTTTAATTAATGGAAGCTCAAAACGTCAAAATATTAGCAATACATTGATGGAATCGACTAAATATCAACAACAAAAAAATACTAACATCCAAACAGCAAATAAATAATTAAGTGGCCCAAGGACGTTCATTTCCATTAGTAAAATTGCGATACTAAAAATGAATATTTTGATTTGCATTGAGTACTGAAAAAAATCTTTAAAAAAGAAGAACTTAATTTCCTCTTTGAATATTTTTTTTTTAGGATATATTGGTTCCATCAAAAGAAATTTACATATTATAGTAGTAAGTATAGTAGTAATTGATTCTTTTATCCATAATAATCAGAGGTATTGCGGTAATGGTTTCTCTATCTCTGGAAACAACTGAATTGCCTATAGACCAGTTTACTATAGTTCATTCGTTTCCATCCATTAATTCTGCGCTAAAATATAAATTTCAATATTAAAGTAGTAATAGATTGTTTCTTCATATTCAGTTTCTTATTCTGCATACAGAATTGAATGACTACCGGCGAATTACCACTCCGCTTTTCCGCCACTCCACTATCTGAATAAAACATTGATAAATTTAAAAAATTTACTTCGGGCAACGCCGCATGGTTCTGCTAAATCGTCCAAGCTTAATATAGATCTTTTGATACAATATCGGTACAAAGCGATACATGATGTCACTAAAATGGCGCTCATGAAAGAAGCTTAATAACTAATAATGTTTAAGTTCTCATTCTGGCCCAGGCTGCGTTTTAAAATTACCGCTAGAAAATCAAAGCTTCTATCACTCGCACATTAATACATTCACTATATTGTATGTTAGTGACGTCATGAATAGCGAAATAAACTTGACTTATTATTAATGCAGTAAATTAAATACTGAATACGTCTAAAACTACATTCAGCCGCATGAACTATGTCATCAGCTTCATGACAGTTATTGAGGTAATGTAATTAAAAAATTTATGCTAAAATGCTTTTAACTTACAGTGTACAAGGGAAAGTCCACAATTCTCTACGATCATTAATATTGCAGGTCAAATGTACATCGTGATAAAGTGACTTTTATTGCTCGTGATTTAGTAAGGTGTATAATGAAATTAATTGTGATAGTAATTTATGATATACTAATTAGGAATTTTGATATAGAAAATTCTGTTACCACTCGAAATGTAGGTCCAGAGCATTTAATGTGTTGAGATGTGTTCGTATCGTTTGATTTTGTAGCGGCAGTATTAGCAGAAATGTGGTTTGGTTGAAATGCTGCCTGGACCAGAATGTTTTTTGTTACAGCAGATGGCAGAAGGAATTTAGTTGTTGTGCTCCGTGCAAATGATATGTATTGTGCTGTAAACGACTTTCAGTGTTACTTCATGAAACAATAAGTTTTTTAAGGTTAAGAACAGATTTATATTTCCTGCTTCAAAACTATTATTTGTCAAGTGCGTCAGTTTTATGGCTTTTAAACTAAACACAAACTTGCATATGTAAGTAGGTTTTTGCTTTTATTTCTGAGAAGTAGTGTTTGCGATTTACTTAAAAAGCAAAGAGTAAACGTGGCACGGCTATCTACGAAGTAGGAAACTCTTTGATGCTTCCGAATTGATATTAATGGCAATTTCTAAAAGAACTATGCGTTTTTGCGGGATAAAATCTATCCTATTGCACTTCGCACGCAATTAACTGACTTCATGCAAAATTTCATTTAAATATGTTGAGTTATTAAGGCGTGATTGATTGCCAACGTACATCCAAACACACATCTGAACTTCCTCATTTTCTCATTTATAGATATATAGATATTTGACCCAGGAATTATGTTGCTGTTGTTTTCCCACTTCCAAAGATAATATACCTTCAGCATTATCAATCTAGTATTTGACCCCTCCCTCTCTCCTATATTATCATCTATGCCTGCCATACCATGCAATCTCCATTCACCAGACAGCTGTCAGCATGTGCACGTCATGCCCATCCTGTTGTCTCACTCTTGGCCCGAATTGTAGTAAATGGAGTTGTTCACTTGGCTAAAAGCTACATATTTCTTAAATATGAAACGAGGCCGGCAAGTTTGCATGTTAAGAAGATACAGAGGCATCGATCGGGGATTTGGAGTGCTGACAGCTTGTAACAAGTGCGCAATGGTCGAGCAAAGTAGGGCAGATGACTGCATCGATAGGCCCCTCCACTTTAGGACCGTAGTGGGAGGTTGGGTTAAAACCCTCTGCACAGGAATCGAAGGGTGTCTTGTCTTCTCTCACCTTCATCGTTTAGACACAGCCAGCAACACTCAGAGCAGAGAGAATGCAGACATCGAGTTGCCCTCCAGCAGCCGTGGCAGCAGTGGTGCCACACACGAAGAAGATGAACAGCGCTTAACAGGTTGGCTCAATTGTAGGGTATGGTTGGACATGGAAAGCCATCATTGAGTCATAGATAGGGAGCTAGGGTCCTCCACATTGCCTATAGCTGGGTATAAATGGGCTATATAATCACCCGCAGTCGCAGATGCTCTTGTCGTCCTCAAAGCAAAGGTCATACTCACGTAGTTATAATTTCAGCAACCATTTGCCAGTATAAGACATAACAGTTTTGTTGGGAGGTAGCACAATAGTACCTTACATTGTAATCTTCAGTAGTGATCCTTATGTATACCACTCATATTTTTGTAAAGCACTTTGTTGTGATAGTAAATAGTGTACATATGACATGTTCATGAAATCGTTCACCCTGACGATACTACCACGAATGTCTCACACCGATCCCAGATCGACTTCTATGCTCAATCCTTACCCATTTGCT
The DNA here is from genome assembly GCA_031002005.1 of Vandiemenella viatica. Taxonomy (NCBI): domain Eukaryota; kingdom Metazoa; phylum Arthropoda; class Insecta; order Orthoptera; family Morabidae; genus Vandiemenella; species Vandiemenella viatica. The sequence continues at coordinate 221,893,274 of JARYHS010008074.1, read as the reverse complement.
CAGTCCTCTCACTGAATCTGGCCAAGTCTCCACTCAGCCTGCCAGGTTTGTCAAGGTTCCTGCAGGTTTACTGGTGTCTTGGTGGGAGCACTACAGAATAAGGCTAGCTGCCAAAATATTGCATTCTTGTGTTTGTCTTTTTTTAAGTTCATCATTCCCAGCTACCTTCATCCCTGGTAAGTGCTGGGTTGTATTTCCATATCGTTATATATATATTGCGATTTTGAAACAAATTTATAAGTCAGTCGACTCGGCACAAGGTCTTTGAGATTAGGAACGAAACATTTTTCTCCCCCATAAGATATATAAAGAGTAAGTATTAACTCATTGGCATACCATTTTCGAATAAAAATTCCTATAGCCACAATCCAGTGTAAAAATTGGTCATCCAGAAGTGAAACAATGTTTTGTAATCTACAACTAAATACCAGGAAAAGCAAGTTGGTGTTGCATGAAGTGAGTAAGCTGTCAGAGGTACTTAAATGTGATGTCATATGTCTCCAGGAGACCCATTCATGCTTTGGAAAGATTCCTTACACACCAGTATCATCACAGTGTCAAACTGTATATAAAGATGGTGGTGTACAGATTGATTGAAGCTCTGACCGTTACTGATAAAGCTCATATTACTGAAATCGGATTCATGAGACGCATGCTTTCTTTAAAATCAGTCATCAAGCTATTAATCTGTAATAGCTATCAGATAGGCCAATACACATAAAAAAAAAAAATCACTTCCCTTGAAGAACATAACTGGTAACTCCAACTAACTCACTCAAGATCACACCTTCAATGCAGCTTTTATAACTTCCCCACAAGTTAGTTAAATCTTAGAAATGACCATAGGAAAGCCTTCGGGTTCAATGATATTCCATTGTATGAAAAGTTTATATGTCCTGAACACTTCTGCCAAATTCTATCACCCACATGGTGATAATAGCTATGTTCTTATGGAGATATAAAACACACGACCAACCGTGAACAAGTACTGCTGAAAACTGGCTTCTAAAGCTCTAGAAAGCTGACCTTTTATAAGAAAAATGAGGCAGGAAAATTTTCTTAGCCTCCCTATTTGCTCCTATCTGTCTGAAATGTTGATATGATAAAGCCTTGATTTTGCTGCTTCCTTTTACTTATGATAACTTTTATCTATAACCACATAGTTTTTCTGCTATGTCGTCAAGAAGTTATATTTCTGTTTTCTACTAATATCTTTTAAAATACTAATCATACTGCTGAGATTTTTGGATTGTTTTATTAGTTGAAATTTGTCCTGTCTTTTAATGTATAGTACGTTACTATACTGATCTTATTCTCTGCTCATACCAATGTGTCATCAGACTGAAACTTCTGAAATTAATATTTGGCTAGCCTTTTTTTACTTTAAGCTGCAATTTACACATGTTACTTGGGAAAATTTGTTATAAGTTTTGAGACCTCATTTATTCCTAAACAATGTTCTTATTAAATTTTAATTTCTTTCCCTGTCGTAAATATCTAAGTGAGGGAAAACAATGCTTCTAAAATTAGACTTAGAAAATCCTACTTTTCTCCCCTAAATTTTAAACTTTTCATGAAACTGCTATCATATTCTTAATCCTTGGAATTTTCCCAATTTTCTGTAGATAATTATATTCTTCAATCTATTTTATAAGACATTCTGATTTTCTTTTTATTACTAAAAACATACTTATAATTTACTTAATTACACAAATCTTATTCAGAATGTGTCTACCTATGTTGACAACAACTTGTGATATTAAAATCTGGAACAACTCTTCTATATTGTCAAAAACTTTAGATGTCGTACTCTGCACTGTCCAAGCACATGGTGTAATACCACTTGAAATTGAAACATCTCTTAAAATAATTTTTTTAGCCTATGCAAATTATACATAAAAAAACTCATAATTTTATACTATACTAGCGTAAGCCTGTGACCATTTTTTTACATATCATTAAGGGTCTAGAATATTTCCAGTTTTTAAGGTCAAAGATAGTGACAAGTTGACTTGATCTGACCAAATACAAACTTGACCTGTGTTTCACCCTTGGGGTGAATAAAATCTCTTGAGCTTGAAGAACTTGGAAGTATTAATAAAAGTAGGTGTTGATCACAGAGAGGAATTATCATGTTACAGTATAATTGTTTCAAACATCATAGACTTGAACTTGCTGAAATAAAAACTTGACTTGTATATGACCCTTAAAGTTCACTCTGCAAAATTTGAAGAATTTCTATTTGCTTCGAAAGCATCATGTTGTTTTTATTTATTCATTTTTTATTCAGGCTGGGCATTTATAATGTAATCTTTGGTCATAATATCTGTAACGTCCAGAGAACTAAATACATGTTTTAGATTATTAAACAATTGAGCAACTCCAAAGAAATGGATTGCCGAAATACTCGCTTCGGTAACATATTTGGTCTGATGTCCACTTTAAACAACCTAATAACTTGCATACAGCTAACATGGGCAAAGACCATTAACGAAAGTGGTCAGTAATATACATAAAAAGTAAATAAATCATAATGTGTAAACTTTGGTTAAGCAACAACATTAGCAAAAGTTTTAATGAAATTGAAATTTAGCTTAGACAATTGGCATTCATGGTTACAGCAGAGATCATAAGTTCTTTTATGTTGTTTTCGTTAGCAACATGTTGTGGAAAAGCAGTTCCACGTTTCTTCAGCTGTTAAGTTTATCAATATTGTTTTAACTATGACTCGCTACAAAAAGCAAACTTAACAAATATATTATGGCAAATAATTTAGTGGTAATTGCGTAGGAATTAAATTGTGGACCTAATCTCGAATTTCTTCTAATGATATCTCTGGTAGCTGTCAATTTGCAAGCGAAGGCTGACACATGACACCGTTCTCCAGCCAATAGCTATCAAGGTCAGTGAGTGAGCTTAGGAAATTATATTGTTGATTTATGGAAATGGATGTGGCAAAATCCCTTACATTAGAATTTCAACTTTCTAAAACTTGTACTTTCATATGAAAATTATTATATTCAAAGCGATTTACTATTAAGAAAATGTTTATATAAGTCATTTAGTATATAACAATATGTGATAGTCTTCCTTCAAAATGGTTCAAGCAAGATTACTGATATATGACAACAGGTAATCCTAACAGGCTAAAACTCTATGACAGCAATGGTTTGTATTTCCAAACAAGTTAATGTAAATAAGATAATGTAACTGTTGTTAGGGAATAAACCGGATACCGGGGTGCGTATCGGCTTGTCCACCTAAACTGGAGTACCTTCAAATACTGAGAAAAGTCAAAGAAATGTTCTGAAACCGTGAATAACCTTCGGAAAATTGCCAACTGTACTATAAAGACGGCTGCCACTTACATAGTAAACCCTATGTAAGGAGGGTACTAATTTAGAAATGAAAATTGTTGAAGTCCATGCCACGAAAAATATATATTCTGAAAATTCCACAAAGTACAGTCAATGTCAGTTAGCTAAGGCATCAGTCTAATCGTCACACGAAAGATCACAAGTAATGAAGCAGAACAGAACCGCCTAACCCCGATCGGAAAATAAAAGTTCTTATGTCTAACAAAAGTTCAGTTTTCCAAAGATGGCCTCCCTGACCAGCGCCATTATGGTTTCCGGTGGGCAACCTCTCCCATGAGCCCTTGCACGGCTCAGCACGGAATTCGCTTGGCTAGCGTTACGTCCTACTCACACCGTGGACTTCTGAATGCTGTCTCGAAATGGCCGCACTGGACCTACCTTTATTGAAAATGCCTAAAACTGTGAGAATCAACAGGTGTTCCAAATTTTTGTGTTCACGGAGGGCTTTCAGAAAATCACAATGTGTAGAGTGTGTTTCAAAAAGTGTTTTGTGTTATGTGTGTTTTTTCTCTCAGTGCATTCAAATCAGTGTTAAACAATTATTAAGTTGGTGGAATAGGACAGCTAACCGACTCTGGGAAGCTTCTGGAAAAGGGACCGTGCTGATTTTCCGAATATCGGGTTTAAACTGTTCTTACGAGCCTGCTGATTCCAGAAAAGTAAAAATCTTTCAAATCGGTTGAGTGGATCAAAAGTTATTAATTTTTCTAAAATCCGTGGTTTTTCAACTTTATACAATTTTGCTAATTTCTTATTTACAGCTTGTATTGCCCGGACACTATTTTTAAAACCTTTCTTTAATTTATTTAAGTGATTTCCAAATATTTTTAGCTCCTGAAATATGTTTGCCAGTCCAAAATTCTATTTAAAAGTTGGTTGTAATTGCGTCGTAGATTTACGATTTTCAACTTATTTATATCTTTTATTAAACGGTTGACAGTTATTTGAAACTTAAAGAATATCAATGTGAATGTTATTTGGTGTTATTAAATCTACTTTTAAGGTTCGGAAATTACTTAACTGTATTGAAATCGATTATTGAAGTCGGCACATGTAGGATCTGTTTTAAAAGTCAAATTTACTGTTTTAAAATCTATCTGAAACTACGAATTACTGTTTAATTTTACTTTTAACGGTAGAATTATTATTATAAAAGTGCTTTACGGTGGCAAGATGTGTGGAATATTAGTGATATGGTTGCTTAACCAAATCTGTTTACCTTCAATTTTGGATACTTATGGATTACGCTCATTTCGGTAAGTTTACAAATGCTGTTTTATTGGGTACTATTTCTTTATTATTATTGGAACCTGTTTATCTACGTTTCTTGCTTTAATTTGTTGTGGATTCAGTTTTAATCTGCAGTATCATGTACCAATGTTAACCCCGATTCCCGTCGGTTTTTTAAACTAACTATTGAAAATACAATGGGTAAGGTAGCTTACACTGTGGTGAACATATGACATGTGTGGACTGGGGTAATGTATTTCCCGTCAACATGTATTTTCAATTTAGTGATCCAACTGAGCCGTACATTGTGGAAATAAGAGTGGTGAGCACCCAAGGAAACAGAACAACAGAAATAATGGTGATGCCAATGCTAAATCCGAACTCTGGAATAGCAGGGTAACAGACCAAGAGGCAAGCTTTTTATGGAAGATATTAGTGAACTATAAGTAAGAAATCTTCTACATAAACCCTGCACATGTAGCAACTGGGTAAGAGCTCAGCCAAACATCAACATAACATTGACCAATCTATGATCTGGGAATTTATTAAGAATTTGGAACATTATAGAATTCTTAACAACCAGTGACCATGATATAATTACTTGAGAGTTGGTCAGAGGATAGAAAGAATTTGAAATATCAGAGGTATAGATTTACAAAAGACTCACAGAGTGGCACAGGCTGAGGGACAGTTTTGTGCAACCAGAAATCCTATTAAATGATATGATATATAGTTTGAGCCACAAGAGATGTCACATGAAACTTAAAATATGAATGGGAAGATACATTCCTCTAAAGAGAACCACAATGGCCAGATATTGGACTAATAGACTGCTAAAACTAGGACTAAGGATACATGAAGCAAGAAAAGAAAAATAACATTTGGCTCATTGCCAATATCAAAGAACAACTGCTGGAAAGATATAGACAAATAAAAAAAAAAGAGGAATTCTGAGGACTGTTAATAACAACTGAACAAAAAAGGTGAGATACATTAGTGAAAATAAACTTGTGTACTTCCATACAAAACTGTAGCAGAAAAAGGAAAGCCTCCAACTTCACTGTCCACTGTGCGAAAAAAAGATGGAACCATAACCACAAGTTGGGAGACTACTGCAGAAGCACTCCAAGACAACTCCAAGAGCTCCTACCAGATGAAGAAGCTGAGGATGACGAGATGGATCACAAAGTTCTTTGTCTGCAAATGGATCAACATAGCCCAAGTTTCACTGACATTCCAGATATATTAGCATTTTGGAGGTAGTACAAGCAATAAATACCTTGTCCAGGAACAAAGCTCTGGGTTCAGATGGTATTCCAGCTGAAATAGTATAAGAATGTGTAGTGCCAATAGCTCCTACTTGGTATAACCTCTATAATTAATTCCTGCATCTGGGCAGAGTACTGAACATCTGGAAGCATAGTGAGATTTTAGTCATCAAGAAAGGGGATCATCAAGATCCAAGGTTGTATAAATCCTATTGATCCACCTGCTAGCTAAACGTCCAGGGTAAAATACAAGAAAAGGTACTGTGCAAGAGGTTACATGAGCAATGGGAGAAGGAGAGGGTAAATCCAGACCAATCTGGAGTCAGACCAGGTAGTTCAACAGAGTATGCAATCAATGAATTTGATACAGAGTTCAAATCAGAATTACATGATAGGAACTTCTGTCAGTTGATCTGAGGCATCTGATAATCTATGGTGGCCTACACTTTTTGCATGGCTTAAAGGAAACCAATTTTCCAGGGAACTTTTACAGCACCTTTAAAGATTACTGTAAGAACAGATACATTAACATAAGGTGTCTCAAAGTATGCACTGAGAAAAAGATGACAAAGGGTTGTCCATGGGGACCAATATGTGCCCTCATGTTTTTAAAAACTGGGATTGAGCTAGGAATGACAAGCCTGCAAAGAATGCTGGAACTACTGACAGCAGTAATGGGATTATAGCACAAAAAGAAGACAAACCTAAGTTTCCAAGGTAGTTGGCTAAAAATGTCATAGTTGGCTAAAAATATCACATCTTCTCACATCACCAACAGTATGCTAGCAACATCTCTGAACCCCTGATTTCCAATGATTATCCACCAGATTTAGTTCACAAACAAGTTTCACATGCCATATCACAAACAACTCAATCTATCAACAACCCCATGTGCCACACCACTTGAGACTACAGATCTGAAGTGATTTCAAAGATGCATACCAATATCCCAACACCTATATGTGAGTTGCACTATTTCTTCAGAATCTGTGTTGAATGATAAAAAGCTCTTAAAATTACACATCAAGGTGTGAGGGCTAAACATTCATGAGGGGATAACCATAACCTTCAGTCTCAACTGTAACCATGATCATGCCAAGGATAATTTTAGCTTGTGCTTTGCAACATTAACTTGGCTGCCACCTAGCTTGATTAAACCCCAAACTAGGAAGGGTAAAAGTAAATAAAAGTCACCGATACATGCTGATAGATAATCACTATATTCTTCAATTTAAAACAAAGTCACAAAACTAAATTGGCATTAGACCATGTCTTCAAAGAAATGTAAATGCAGGTAAGATTAACACAATCGAACCAGACCAAACCACATTGTTCGAAATAAAACTCACTAATACATTAAAGATGATAAAATTTTGTCACACACCCCTAAAATCTAACTTGTCTGCCTGCCAACGGCAATTACTTAAGTTATACCACAAGATAACATAGTCACTCTCTAACTTATTCTGCAAGACCGGCCGGTATCTACATCGTGACAAAATGATACTCCGCTGAGCGTGGTTTCGCTCAGATGACTTGAAACAGAGTGGCCGACGTCTACATCATGACACTAAGTGGCATTGTGCTAGCTCTAACTGAATCATGAAAACTGGGGCTGGGAAGCTCATGGCTGCTATATATAGACACACCCTTGGGAACACAATGTTTCCCGGTTTCTCACGGAAGTATTCTCATGAACTGATCAAATGTAAAATCCCAAGCTCAAAGATTTCATCGTGTATATGACCTTGATGACTTAAAATATTCCTATTGATTTAAAATTTTGGCAGTAGCTAAATTGATTAAAAACGTTAATTTTGATCCTTATAAAAAATTTGTAGATTCAATAGTTTGGTCATAAAAATTTATTTTCTGAGATTCCAAAACTAGTCAATAACATTTACAATTTTGCAGTTACCAAACTGAAATAACTTTTATTTTACTTCTAATTGACTACTCTTTCATTTGATATCAAGTAAGGCATGTTTACTATTTTCAAAAGGGTGCAATAAAATTTGTCAATAAAATAGAATTTAACTAATTAATGTTTCCTAAGCTATTAACGTTATTGATTTGAAAGTGGCTTTAAACAATTCTACATATTCCACAATGATTACAGAACAAATTTGAAGTCACAACCTGTTTTCTTTGATTTATTATGAATTTCTGTAAACTCTTCCAGATGAATGCATGAGGATGATGCAATAGAAAATACTGGCTTGTTCAGATACTTTCTCAAAACTGTAAAAATCTGATTTTAGCTTGAATTAACTTAGTAACTGACTTAAAAAATGATATGTAATGCTATTCAATACAACTCGTGGTTCTGAGAACAAATTTTGTTACACAGTTACAAAATTTTTAGGTTACCTGACACAGGCTTAATACAATTATTGTACGTGATGTTTCAGGATGAATGGTAAATACTGAGCGAGTTGTGTGCGTGGAGACTTTCCAGGCGTACTGAAGCAATGTAGTATTCACGGGTGTGCAGCCGGATGGTTTTTTGGAAACACAACGTTTTGACAACCAGCTCGGCTGTCTTCATCAGGTGTCCGGTGTCTACAGGCTGGTGAAAGCTGGCAGTCACGGCGTGGACTGGCTTAGCCTCCCAGACGGACCTCCTTATATACCTGTCGGCGAGTTAGAGGATCCAACTAGACTGCCAGCTTTCGTCAGCCTGTAGACACTGGACACCTGATGAAGACCGCCGAGCTGGTTGTCGAAACGTTGTGTTTCCAAAACACCATCCGGCTGCACACCCGTGAAGACTACATTGACTGAGTGAGTTGTTAGTATTAACAATATTGAGTAAAAAAAGTTCATATAAACGTGTGTCCGATTTCAAATCGTTTTGGAAACATGGGTGCTGGAATGTTATGCCTAAAATAAACCTCAGAAAATGATCAAGAGCATGCAGATAACCTACTGAAGTTCTTTTTTCATGCAGAAACACATGCATATTTTACAAAAGTTTAAATTAAGTGTTCTAAAAATCCCAATACAGTTTCCTGCTCTCTTCACAACAATATATGTAGCTCTGCTGAGTATGCCTTGGTGTACTTTTATGAGGGTAATGAGTAATTCGTCTCTTGGGTTTTCTTTTTCTTTGAACACTTTGTTTATCAACTATTCCCACACAAAAATCTAATGGAATAAGGTCCAGCGACACTGGTGACCAATGAACATGACCAGTGCAGCCAATCCATCAGTAAAACAAAAATACTGTTATACATGTGCCAAGTATAGCAATTGTGCAACATTCTAAGTAAATTCTTTAATTACACATTATTTATCGATTCTAAATTCTGAATGAGAATTGTATAATCAACACTTAACTGCTTTCATTACAATGATTTACTATTTTTTTTCTAATATGCAATATGTAAAATTAAGAAAATCATTTCATCATTATTATTAATACAATATAAACATTAGTGAGTAAAGACCAAAAAAAAAAACTAAAATTTACAGCCAACCTGCTAGTCTTGTCAGTGTAACGTTGCTTGAAGTATCTATGAATACAGCCTCAGCTTCATGACCAAAGAATACTTTGGGAATTTGCACATCAACGCTGAGCTGTAAGCTGGCATTCAAACAGAAGAATTATATTCTTTGATTGGACTAAGATTTTGGTTAAAATATAAAAGAATAAATTAGTTTCAGTTATAAAAGTTATTGATACCATAATGTTAATTTTTATTTTATTTATGAGAACAATTTTTAAGAATTTTTATCCGTACTATACATGCCAACAGCTACATATAAAAAACAAAATTAAGAAAAGAGTAAGGGCAACATTACATTCACAATTACATCCTTTCAAAACAGTAAAAGGTGAAACTGAGGAAGGTATTGCAGTCATATGAAACAGTTACTTTAGTAAAATTGATAAACCTTATAGAGATATTAGCTAGCATACCACAGTTGAGTTTTTCCAGAACCAGGGGATCCACAAAACTCCGTGATTCTTTGTAGAGGAACACCACCCCCAAGCATGTCGTCAATTGCCTTGCAGAATGTTACTATTCCAAATGATTTGCTTTCTTCCTGAAAAGTTGATTCCAAATTATATCCATTGGGATAGAAAAATAAAATAATTTAGGATATTTACATCAGAAAGACAGACATTCTAGAGGAGTGGAGAGAGCTTGTTGTAGATGGGTAGTTGGCAAGGTGATGGATTGGTTACTATCCATGATGCCATTGCAGCAAGTAAGTATTTATGATCCAAAATTTATTTAGTTAGGTCCACCTCTCCTTCCCCTCCCCCCCCTTTTTCCATCTCTCCATCTAGTCAAAATTTAAAAATAATGCTGTTACAAGATCACAATGGTATCTCAGAGATGCAATACAATGCAGTACTTACAAGTACAACACCATCGGTAATTTAAAATTTGATACTTATCATTAGATTTGTCAACTTTACACTATAACGTACCTACATTTTGATTATTATGACATATACTTATATTAAAAAGCTTTAATGATTGTGTGATATTTCAATTTCATTTGCTGAAATTACTGTGACATACTTCATAACTTTTTCTTTTCTGATGCATATGGATGACAGCTTTAATTTGTAAATTATATTTTCTTCTATGGGTAAATAGTGCATTAAAGAAATATAATATTCAAACCTTTCAATGTAGGAGCCAATTGTGGTTGGTGAGGAAGGTTTAATTGCATATGTAAACATCAAAGAATAAGGATTCATACATGCTAATGCAGACAATATTTTCATTGAAAACCTTTTCACTGTGACTTTTTTCAAACCTGTGGAAGAATTGGGAGCTGTAATAGGTACCAACCACAGATAAAAAAAAAAAAAACTGTAACCAATCACCTGGACACTACCGTTATAATAAATCTGCTGGCAACATATTGTCATAAAGTTTATGAGCTTTGTGGGGTAAATATCTCTCATAGAGGGCGTGTGAGAGAATCTGGCAATTTAAGAGAGAGCTGTAGAGGTTGAATTTGTATACCATAATGTTGTAAAATAGAGCTTTAAACAGTAAAATAACTGAAAAAGAAACAGCCGACATTGATGTCAGAAGTGAAACCGTTTGTATGCAAAACTACAAACAATTTATGGGTCTTCAATAAAAGTTTCTCGGGAGTCCAGCCGGATGGTGTCATAAAACGACGACGTTTCGACAACCTGCTCGGTTGTCTTCATCAGGTCTATTTTGGATATTTCTTCTCAAAATCACAAAAACAGACTGGCTTCGCTGCCTCCGAAATTCGAATGTTGTGTACAGAGGGTTGCCAGGACGCTGGAACTGAGGGTATCAGTGTTGCGGACTGCGTATGGAGCCAAAATGGTCACCCATACGCAACACTGATACCCTCAGTTCCAGCGCGCTGATTGGGCGTCCTGGCAACCCTCTGTACACGACATTCGAATTTCGGAGGCAGCGAAGCCAGTCTGTTTTTGTGATTTTGAGAAGAAATATCCAAAATAGACCTGATGAAGACAACCGAGCAGGTTGTCGAAACGTCGTTTTATGACACCATCCGGCTGGACTCCCGAGAAACTTTTATTGAATCAATACGCCGGGAAAGTCTCCATTTACATATAATTTATGGGTCTTATTTAAAAGCATAATTACTAATTTAAATAGCATGAAGCTACTGGACCAGGTAAGATGAACTGTCAACTGTTCTTGAAAATTGGGAACTATCGATCATTGGAAGATCTAGAAAGATAGTTTTGTTGAAAGCTACAGTAAAAGAGAAAGGATAGTTTGGCTTGACTGAGTATTTAAGAGGACAGGTAGTAGGTACTGATGTGATCGATGAACCTAATCCAACGCAAATAATGCAGTGCCTCACCAGCAAGAAGTTGGAGATGCAAGATACTAATTTAGAGATGCTGTATACTGGTAAGTCCGGCATGCAAGAAACGAAATTTTGACTCTAGATCTGAAATGATGGTTGCAAAAAGGAGAGAGAGAGAAAATTAAAATAAAAACACAGAGACAACATCCGCACTACATGAAGAAAACATGGAGAAAACATCTCCTCTGCAAGACGAAATCATTCAGAAAACGTTCAGCCTAGAAAATGGGTTCAGTGATACCACGGAGGATTTCAATGTTTTGAAGCAATCAGTGGAGAAAAGAACATTGATTTGGTGGTATGATTGTCAGCCAATGCATAGGGATAATAAAACCACCAATTCTTGATGGCCAAATAGCACAATCAACATGTAAGAAATGGTGAGGCAGCAGCAAAGTATGATGGTTGTTCTGATACAGAAAAGGCAACTATGTTGATACTGATCATCTTGGCTTGTACATGAGTATCTTATGTTGCTGTTGGACAAATGGATCAGGGATAACCATATGGAGATGGTCAACAAGAGCAACATAAAGAGTCACATTCAATGACCTGGAGAGTCTTTTCTGAAACTTGAGGCAAATACTGAACAATTAACCATCCTGGATATGATCAACGAACACTAAGCAAATTGATTTGTGACAAGTTCTTTGCTGCAATAAGTGACGCAGCACTAAGCAGGCTGTTCTGACACGTGGCAAGACTGATAAAAAGGAACATTTCACGCCGATGGTAGAGCCAAGAACATGGCAAAACCAGAACATCAAGCACATAAGGTTGTTACAGACAAATATTCAGGTAAGGTTCATCTTGAATGGTCGATGTCCATGAACTGTTTCTAGCAGTAGCAAATCATTATGTGATGCTTCGAGGGGGAGGGGAAGGAAATACCTACCAATTTTGCAGGAATCCAAAATTGTGAAATTATTGCTTGCTCCAGAAATGTGAAACTCATGTCTCGGGACTTAATAAACATAAGTGCAGAATTACTGTGAATACAGATGCATCTAGATTCATCCTCAGTTAGAAAAATGGAATGAGAAAGCAGTGTAACAGAAAACCAAGCTTGTGTGGTGAACGGTCACAGTGCCATCAGTTCCGATCTTTTGGGCGATTGATGCCAGTATACAATTTGAGGGGTGAATTTTTTACACACATCTCTGATAGTAAATACATCCTATGACTGCATTTTGCACTTGGATTTCTTAGGCGAGAATGGTCTGTTACTTGATCTTCAGGACAATGTTACAAGGTATGAAAAATGTGACTTTTCTTTGTGGTACAATGGAGTTCCAGTATAGTAAACTCCATTGCAGCGAATAGAGTTGCAATTTAGAATTAATGTATCCAATGGAACTTGTGAAGACTGTGTGAAGATTATTGAGCCAGTGGATCGGCAGTTATCCAATGGTTTAGTTACTGGGGCAATTTTGGTATGGTCTAATAAAAATAGAACGGTGCTGTTGTGAATAGAAAACTTGATGGATCATGAAGGTTTGGTTGAAAAGGGTGTTGTTGACAGCAAGAGTCAGTCTCTGATTTAGTGAACGTTGAGGAGAAGGCCACTTCTTCAAAATAAAATTGAGCTCTTTGTAGAAATTGTGAAGAGACTTAATGATGTGGTGTACAAAATTAAGAAATTATCACGTGGCTGAATGAAGGCTGTTTACATCAACAGGCTTTCAAAGGTCATTCTATGCCATCTGTCCAGGATGAATAGCTCTAAGAGGGTGGTAGTGTTACAATGTGTATAAGCTTTGTGGAGTAAAAATCTCAAGTAGAGAGAGTGTGAGATACTCTTTGGCAGTATTACACAGACCTGTAGAAGTGGTTTCTGTTTTGTTGGCATTTATACTGTAACATTGGAATCTAGATGAACTTAAGTTTTAAATTCCAAAAGAACAGTAAAAACAAGTAGCAAAATCTACTGCATAATCCTTGATGCTCTCCTAAATTAATCAACTGATTAAGTCTGCAAGACATTTTTTTTTTTTTTTGACATGACAAAAGTCATGGGATACTAGGATGCAAATGTATAGGTGGTGCAAAATGTCAGATCAAAAGGGTATAAACAAGTACATGGTTGCCAGGTTTTGGGTTAAAAATTTGAGGTTAAAGAGGAAAATAAGCAGACTGGGTTATATAAAGACTAATGAGTCACTAGAACAAAAATTTGAGCTTCAATTAATTTTTTTGATGTAGGAGAAGATAGGTTAGGAGATGAATTTTGTCATGTCAACAAGATGAAATGAAGCTTATGTAGCATATGTATGTAAAGTAAATAAATTTATCTTTAAAAAGAAAATAAAGAAAGGAAGGAAATAAAGGGACATTGTGATGGTTATGCTGAAGCAGAGCTATTTGCTGGTATTTTTAGTAATGTGAAATCTCATGACAACTCAGTTGTTGTAGGATCGTAATTTTTCACGGCGTTGAATATTAATATATTTCTCTCGGGCTTCCAGCCGTGTTAATATATCATATTTGCGGGACGTTTCGAAGGCGTCCATCTCTGCCTCCATTCTCAACCAAATGTCAGTGTATAACTGTTTGTTTATTCAGCCGCTGCTACGGAAACGGTGGAAAACAAAAACCAACACAACGCGATTACGTCATCCGCTCGTTACATGCGCGAAACTGTTTCAGCATTTTAATCGCCGGGTTCCAGGCCGCACTGAGTTGATAACCAGTGTCCCTGTTCACTAATAAATCAGTTAATCTTATTTCTACAGCCTCTGTAATAACGCTGGCCCAAAAATCTTTGACCTTTTGGTAAAGGAACGTATTCGTTTTACGAGACAAGCTTTAGACCGGATTGGCAAGACGCTGCTATCGTGTCATCTTTACCTTGCTAACGCATTATCTGTGGATGCCTGGGAGTGGGTAGATGGCAGTACTACAGCGTATAGTTTCAAGCTGCAACAACGTGTGTCGGCCAGACAATGTTCGAAATTTGAGTGGATTTCAACGAAATTTTCCACGAAGCCACATGTTTCAGCGCGAACTATTGTTAACCTATCAGACAGAGAACTTGATCCTGCTACGTCATCTGTTTTATCGAAGGGCCTCAATTTTGCTCCGGTACCTAAATCTGTGCCTTATCGGGAGATTATCAGTGGTGTTGAAATTGCGGTTCGCACGCTACCTGCGGAAGAAGCGGAGGAGATAAGGCGTGAAACATGTCGGGTGCTTTGTAAATGTAAATTGCCTAAATCAAACATCTCAAGTGAAGAGAGGCGTGCGCTTCGTGAGTTGAAGAAAGACGAAAATATTGTCATTCTTCCAGCAGACAAGGGTAACTGCACGGTGGTTTTAAGCAAGATGGACTATCATAGTAAAATTATGCAGCTTTTGGAGGACCAAGCATACAGGAAGATTAACCGTGACCCTACATCTAAGCTAACCAACTTGACTACGAAGCTGATCCGCTCCTTAGAACTTCCAGAAGATGTGAAAAGATGACTGCAACCCCGTGCTCCTGTTCCTCCCAGGTTGTACGGTCTACCGAAAGTACATAAAGTAGGAGTACCTATGCGACCTATTGTAAGTACAATTGATAGCCCTACGTACTTTTTGGCTAAATATCTCAAAGATATTCTCAACCCATTCGTAGGGAAGGCTCATCGCAGTATTCGAAATTCCAGTGAGTTTGTGGAAATCTTAGACAACATGAAGTTAGATCCTGGTGATTTAATGGTGAGCTTCGATGTGGTCTCTCTTTTTACTCGTGTTCCCTTGGTCGACTCCTTAGACCTGTTAAGGAGGTATTTTGATCAAAAAATGATTGATATTTTCCACCATGTGTTGACAACCACTTATTTTAAGTTTGAAGGAGAATATTACGAACAAGTGGACGGTGTAGCAATGGGTTCGCCGTTGTCTCCTGTCATTGCTGATTTCTTCATGGAATTTTTTGAAGATGAGGCACTAAACCACGCACCACTCCAGCCGAAGTGTTTTTATAGGTATGTCGATGACACCTTTGTGATTTGGCCCCATGGCAGAAACAGTCTTGACCAATTCCTTGCGCATCTCAATTCAATCCATGAAAATATTCAGTTCACAATGGAATTGGAGGAGGACGGTTGCCTGCCGTTTCTTGATGTGCTTGTTATTAAACGTGCTGATGGTTCACTGGGACACACTGTGTATCGGAAGCCTACCCATACCGACTTATATTTAAATGCCAACAGCTGTCATCATCCGGCACAACGAAACTCTGTATTAACTACCTTGGTACACAGAGCACAAAGGATTTGTGACAAACATAGCCTGGCTGGTGAATTGGACTATCTCCGGAAAACGTTTTTAAATAATGGTTATAATCAGGGACAGATTACTCGTGCGTTTAAACAGAAGGAAAATCGACGGAGAGATCAGAGTGATACCAAAGGCCTTGCGTTTCTGCCGTTTGTGGGTGCCCTAAGTTTCAAAATAGGTAGACTGCTATCACAACACGGAGTCAAGACAATTTATAGACCACTCACTAAAATTAGTAACTTGGTCGGCAGTGTTAAAGATGACCTAGGCTTACGAACCCCTGGTGTATATTATATACCATGTGAATGTGGCCGCGGCTACATTGGACAGACGCAGCGATGCATTGTGCAGCGATGTGTAGAGCACGCCAGAAATGTTCGTCTTGGCCAAGAAGAAAAATCTGCGGTGGCTGAACATAGTGTGCAAGAAGGTCACACTTTTGAATTTGAAAAAACAACCATTTTAGCCCGGGTCAAAGATTTTTGGGCCAGCGTTATTACAGAGGCTGTAGAAATAAGATTAACTGATTTATTAGTGAACAGGGACACTGGTTATCAACTCAGTGCGGCCTGGAACCCGGCGATTAAAATGCTGAAACAGTTTCGCGCATGTAACGAGCAGAAGAGCGGATGACGTAATCGCGTTGTGTTGGTTTTTGTTTTCCACCGTTTCCGTAGCAGCGGCTGAATAAACAAACAGTTATACACTGACATTTGGTTGAGAATGGAGGCAGAGATGGACGCCTTCGAAACGTCCCGCAAATATGATATATTAACACGGCTGGAAGCCCGAGAGAAATATATTAAAACTCAGTTGTTGACCATTCACCAGTACTATTGGTCTTAGGCAGGACAAATTTGCTATGTATTTCCCAAACAATAGAATTACCTAATTTGACGAAGGGTTTTTAGCTCTTAAAAGGACGATGGTTTTAATGGAGGACAATGATAAAACTGACTAAAAACTTAGGAAAAAGGTTTTTTTCTGCTGTGGAGGAGTAAAGCTATGCTCATCACCTTGTCCTGTATAAGGAAATTGGTCACGACCCTTATTCAATATGAAGATTTGGACTTGATACATTAAAGGAACATGCAAGTCTGCTTTAAGGATTTCCCCAAACACTAAATTTTGCCATAATTCTTTTTAGGATAATTAAGTGATAGGGACAGTAATTATAAATGTTTTTATCTATGTTATAGCCAAAAAAAGAAGAAAAACTAACACAGTCTATAGAAAAGCCACACATACGGACTGCTACTTAAATGCTGATCCCATCATCAACCAGCTCAAGAAACAGCTCTGATAATAGAATTTATTTCACTTGGCATATTAAGGAAGAATAATAACACCTCCAGGCAACCTGATGGAAAGTGAATATAACAGCCAGATAATAACCCGCGCTTTGAGCAGTAGTCAGAGGAACCATAACAATGTCCACGGAAAGGAAGTAGAACAAAGAAAAAAAGGATTTTTTACTTTACATTAAAGGAGCCACTGACAGAATAGGAAAAGTACTGTCAATGTTATTGTTGTTATTAGTTGCTTTAGGGTGTATTAACAATGTTATTAGCGCTCTAACTAAAGACCAGACTGACAATGTGGTTTAAAAAAGAACTACATTATTGTCTGCATGGCCGACTGTAAAAGAGGTTGGTCGTACAAACAGCAAAATAAAATAAATAGCTAAAATCATGGCTGTAAGGTAGGGTTACCAGACGTCCCTGTTTGACGGGGACAGTCCCCGTATTTAGCTCTCTGTCCCCAGACAGATTTCGTCCCCGCAATGTCCCCGGATTTTTACTTTTGTGCTTGGAATTTTTTTTTAATCAAGCGAGAGATCTTTAAAAGCCCTAATTTGCTAATGCACTCGTTTAAAGCAAGAGGTATGAAGCGCACTTCTTTACTTGTACGTGCCTAGGAATAAAAGAAAACTACAAGTATACTGCGGCTTGGACACAACAGATTTGGAAAATCAAGTCTCGTTGCTGTGTGCGACATGGCTGTCTGTGATCCTCATTTAAAATACAAAATATAAACAATTTGTGGCTTTTAAGTTAACCCAACCTTTAATCATATAACTTATGAAAGTACAATGCGTAATTAGGACAAATGTCGAAAGCGTCCCCGGATTTTGGTAAAAACGTTGTGAAGCGTCCCCGGATTTGGAGAAAAAATTCTGGTAACCCTACTGTAAGGGAACCACTGGGAACAAAAACTTTACAATGTTTGGTTGGCTGTAAAGGGGCCAACTAAAATTAAAGAAAATTAAAACAACATGACATCTGGCTAGCTGTATACTGGCCAACCAGACAAGAATTATAGCAGTCTTTTTTTAAATGTGAAGTAACAATTAACATGAACAAATGGCTGTAAAGATGCCAAAAATGCATCTTAAAACTGGGTCGATCTACCTAAAATTTTAGGAACAAGACAAGCCAATACACAAAATTTTAAAACACTGGCCAGGTTGCTGGTCTTGTAATTTAAAATAAGGGACAGATCAGTGGCCAGGCCAATGTCTGCCCTTAAATATAAAAACAGTGCACAACTTGTTAAAATCTGGTGCACTTTCAAAGGTATGCAAAAGCATCACATTAGGATGGGTCCTCCCTGCGGAGAAGAAAGCCATGCGACAAAGGGCAATGCCCTATATGGGGGCAAGTAAGGAGAACCTCATCCCTTCTCGCCTGATGGAAGAACTGCTGAATGTTATATTTGACCAGCCAGAGCTTAATATGTTCGGCTTCCAGTAACTTTTTGCTGCCGAGGCTAGGTCCAAATTTGGGACTGGATCAAAGTCAATTCTGATCTTATCACAAATTAACTTGGCAGCTTCATCTGCTGCTTTATTCACCCTGATTCAGACATGACCCGGTACTCAGCAGAACATATCTCTTTCCACAAGATTGGAGGGGCAGGAGTGCATCCTGCATGTCCTGGACCAAACAATCTACTATGCACGTTTCCTAAAGCCTGAATACAGCTCGGGGAAACAGAATATGATGTACTTCATGTCACACATTATTATTATTAATTTTTTATTGCTGTGGAGTTAACACTCTGGTGGCAATTCCCTAGTAAAGTACCCCTTTTTGTTTTATTCCTCCCCCATTTACCTTCCTGATTTACAAAATATAATTTTAAATTCCAAACATTTATGGTAAATTATTCATTACTTGGTAATTTATTCCACCCTGACACCTTTGCCAACAAAAGAAAATTTTCCCACTCCCTTATGCATGGAATTGAGTGCGAGATTGTGGTCTTGGTTGTCTTTCTCCTTTCATGAATTATTCCTAATTCTTTGACCAATATGCCCTCAAGCCCAATCATCAACATATGCCCTGTACATTCCCAGCACTCTCTTCAACATCTTCCTTTCCTCCAATGACTCCCAACGCACATCCTTTAACAACAGTTACTGACTGGGTCCTGCGATAATTTGCGGAAATCTAGCTACTCTTCTTTGCACATCCTCCAACTCCTGTATTTGATAACAAAAAATTGTGTCCCAACTTACACCAGCATATTCAAACAATGGTCTGACCAAAGTTTTGTAACCCAATTCCCAAACTTCTCTTACACATCATCCCATACCCTATCGAGTAAATGAAGGATTTTGTAACCTTTCCCTAACACCTGCCCAAAGTGCTCTGCCCGGTTGAGTTTGTTATCAAATGTTATGCCAAGATATTTACACTTTAATCCTTCAACAAACAATGCTGACCCCACCCTATAATCATAATTAATCTTTAGTTTTTTTTATCTGTGTAGCTCATAACCTGACTCTTCTTGGCATTTATCTTTATTCCATGCTGACCTACTCATTTAGATATTCTATCCAGGCCACCCTGCAGCTGTTCAGTCTTGACCTGTTCAGATCCTACTGTTTATCATTACATCACCTGTAAACAACCTAAATTCTGACCACAGCCCATCAACACAATCATTCATTAAAATAATGAACAGCAGTGGTCCAAGTACACTACCCTGTGGCACTCTCATATTTACTTCAATTTCTTTTGATAGCATATTTTCTACTCTAATACTTTGCTTCCTGGCTTTTAGGAATTTCTCTAACCAGCAAGTAACTTTTTCATCCAATTCAATAGATATTAGCTTATACAAAACCAATGTATGGCTTTCTCTGTCAAATGCATTAGAATGATCTAGTGCCACACTACCAACATGGCCTCCCTTGTCCAACACATCTGAAACATCTTGCATATAGCCCATAATTTGAGGTTCACATGAATATCCTTGCCTAAAGCCATGCTGCTGATATGCAAACTAGTTTCTTTCCTCGCAGATATTTTGATATAGTTGCACATCAATCTCTCCACCATTTTGTCCATCACTGATGTTAAAGTAATTGCTTGTAATTTTCAATTCTATCTGTAACCCCTCCTTTATGAACTGGTACTAATATAACTCTTTTCCAATCCTCTGGTATGCAGTAAGACTTCAGACTCATTGTAAATAAAATTTCAAGGTAAGGTACAATATCGTATCTCACAATCTTTATTATATCTGCAACAGTGCTTTTACATGTTTTTAGCTTTCTGGGTTCCTTCATAATTTCCTGAGAATTTATTTCAAATTTTGTAGTTTCCTCATTTATACTTTTAGGCAGACTCTCCTCTGATTTAATTCCTACCATCACAGGATGATAGTCCTTAGTGGTCTCTAAATCAGTCACCCAATATTTATGCCATTTTAAAATCCTCAGTGACTTAAATTTAGTTATTATCTACAATAGTTTGAATACCTTCCTTTACTCTCAGTTTTCTAATATAGCCATAGTAATTTCTAGATGCATCGTTCAGTGGTCCTCCTGCGCCAATAATATTTTTCATAAGCCCATCCTTTGTTTCTGTTTTTGCTCTTATTAATTACTTGTTTCGTTGTTTAATGCCTTCCTGTCTCTTAACTCTGTTGTGTTCTCATCTCACTATACTCTTTAACCACCTCACATCCCTATTGTAGTATGTTGGTTCTGTACTTCTCTTTATTTTATGCTTTGCAATAAACATATCCTCATCCTTTTTATGATCTCCTTAAACACTTCCCACTTCACCCCCACTGTTCCTGTGCCATCCTTCCATTTGCTAAGCCTCTCTCTGAAATATCTCCTCAATTGTAAAGTCTGTGCCTTTTTGTAATTATACCTCTTTCCCCTTCTATTATGCTCATTGGTTTACTGAATCCCCTAATATCTATCAGTACTGAATTGTGATCACTTATTCCTTCAGTAGCATGACACCCTACAAGATTTTCATCATGCTTTATTAGGAAGATACCCAACATGTTTGGCCCTCTCGTATTTTGATCTACCACTTGTGTAAAACCTCCTTCCTTTACTAGGATATTTGCAAATCTCTGTTTCCTTGTGTTATTAATCTTATTTTCTACCCAGTTAACACCTGGTAAATTTAAATCCCCTGTAATAATGATCATTTTACACTCCCCTCTGAACTGTGAATGTGAGTTTAGTTTCTCTCCAAGAATCTCGTCTCCATCATTCAATCTTCCGCTAAGGTAAACAGTCAACACCCCGATTTCTTTTTTATCACCCCCAAAAATTTACCCCTAGTCACAATCTATGAACACTAGAGAACTATAGTAGTCTCTGCTAACCAGTATGAATACCACTCTACCAATTGCTCCTCAATCTCCGTGGTACACTCTCTAACCTTCACAGAAAACCTCATTGTCTAGTACACATTCTTTTAACCAAGAATCTACTCCTATAATCACTTGTGGTTCATGTATCTCTATTAAGTTTGCAAATTCTATTACTTTTTTCATTATACTTCTACAGTTCACCAATAACACCCTTATTGTGGGCTTTTTTTTTCATCATTAACTTTTGTCTTTCCAGTTGTACCCAATTCCGTTATTATTTCAATAGTTTCATCTGTTGCTTTAGCATTTGTGTTTTTTCCCATAGTGCATCTACAATCAGCATGCCTTTAACACTTATTTTTATTCCCTCACCAGCAGCCCCTAACCTGAAAAAGTACTGACCCTACCATAACTGGAAGTGGGCTCCCTTACAGCTTAGGCTTACAATTCGGAAAGTACTCCCTTCTCTTTAGGGGTAGGCCATGCCTAGTAAAACCCCACCTACCAATGGTGTTCACAGGCACAATATGTAAGCATCTTAGAATTTTGGTTAAATTCTAGCCTCTCACCTTTAGACATTAGAGGGAAAGTTTACTCTGTAGTAGAAGATAGTTTCGTTTCATGGTTAGGTTATGAGAGTAAGGCTTTGTATGGCATAGAGATACCGTAACCTATCACACTAAATAAAACCTTTTAGGGATAATAAATGCACCCATAATTAAATAAAGGCTCTAAATAAACCTTTAATAACAAAAAGAAGACATCAGGTTGGGAGGAAAGAGATTAAATCCCACAACTTCAATTTCAAATAATAGATTTTGATATAAGTTAACTTCGTAGTTTCTAAACCAATTTGAATGCAGTAAAGACCTTTAGTAGTTGCTAAACGCCGAATATAAACTCTGAATAATAATAAACAAACTTTTAGTCAACTGGAAATTAAACAATCAGTAATAATATTACCTTGGACTTAGGAATTGCTAACTGGGGAACATTTTGTCATTTTAAACCAATTTTAGGAGCAATAAAGTAACTTAATAGCAAATAAACCAACTAAAGTAACTTTCTGTAGTGATATTAACACCTTTTACTAACCTTTGATATGATAATCCATAATAATCCAGTTCAGTGCACAAGTAATTTCTAATATTTGGCATTTCACTGTTTTAACATACTTTCGAACCAAATAAAGTAATTGTAGGGAAGTAATCAGGCGATTAAAAGATAAATTCACTAAAATTTCGTAGTTTCAGGACGTTTAAATAACTTAAATCAATTTTTAATGCTTCGTCAGTTGCACTTCACTCTAAATAATTTTTATCTCAAAATCCTAGAGGACATTCAAAATAAAAAGTAGATTTCCGGAAAGAACCAAAAATCTAAGATCACGTATAATTATTTCAAGTAATTACCAGCAATAGAACCGATGCTATAGAGATCTTAAAATTGCATCCACGTGTGGAGTTTAGAAATATTTTCCAACCGATCTAAAGTAGATACAGAGATGAGACAACTTTCAGAATACGCGATTTAATTCAGAGAATCTCGTGGTAATTTTATATTTGCAATAAAAGTCCTAGAAATAAAGTTATAAAATTAAAACAAAAATCACACTTTGGTTACAGCGTGGTTAATCTTTCCCTGCACCAATCTTAATAAAAATCACACCAATAAACTCGCGAATTTTTGTAGATCACAGTGAGAATAAAATAATTTGCATAAATCGTGGCATTAATAAAATGACGAAATGTAGAAATTTTCAGCATAATAGTAAATCCCCAGGTAGGAAAGTAGTCCACTTCTACGCTGGGAACTTTTAAACCAGTTGCTTAAAATTATTCATTAAATATTCACTATTTCACAATTAAATATGTCGAAACACTGCCACACTTAAAGTTTTGGATAACTGTTTAGTTACTGAGATATTTCCGATCTAATTCGTTAAAGTGTGGGCAGAAAGCGGCGTTCTGGCTCTGACGTCAGCGAAGGTATAAATTAGAGGCCGAGGTGACGCTATTGTCTTTTTCCGGGTTGCAGTCTTGTTAGTAAGATGATCTAAGCGTGTGTTGGTGTGTTGGCTATTCCGACGTTAGGTTGGAGTGCGGGAGTTATGTTGGCATTTCTGGAGTCAGCCATTATGGAAGGGGCGTGGCTTTGGTTTGACATGAACTTGTAACTTTTCTTTGGGGTTTGTTCGGTGTTACCTCTCTCCATAACCTGTAACTTTTGGATCGATTGTTCGATTAGCCTACGCAACTTAAGAATGCTGTTTGAACTTTGAATTTTCATTTTAATAAACTGGAAGAATTTTGGAAAGTGAACTGTTTCATTTCTGTAGCTGTTACCATACCTTTTCAATATTTGGGTCATTAAATATTGTGGCGACCTGTTAGCATTCTTGTTGTATCCTGGCAACATGGTCAAGTTAAATTAAAATATGCAACAAACTTTCATTGGACAGTGAGGTGCCACCAAGACTGTTAGATAAGGTACTTAGGCGATACCAACCCCAGTGTCGGTCTATGTCCTTACATGGCGACCGTGACAGGACTTGGGTTTTCACCCATTTAGGGAGTTATGTAGCAAGGGTGTGAGGTGTGAAAAGGGGAAGGTGGTAAGGCCATAATAAAACAGTGTAATATGCAAACAAAGACGTTCACAGAACGAAAGACTTTCCAATATGGAATTGTAAAGAAAGATTATTTGTAAAACACCATTTTGTTCCTTATGTTTATGCTTATAAAATATTAAACCTTAAGGTTTTTCTTTCTTAAAACAGATCGAATATTTCTTGTATAATATTTGTCAATGTACTTTTGTAATTTACATGTACACAATTTATGTTTTATATTGATAATATGTTTGATAGTTCGACAATTTTGTGAGAACACACATGCTTATAATTTTGTGATCATTTTTTATATTTTTACATTTTTGTTATTTGATCATAAATTCTCAGTAATATCAATCTTTTAAGAGTGAATGAGTTTGAAAATTTTTGTAATAATCTTGTGAGAGAGAGTTAAAGTTTTGAGATTGTTATAAATGATAATATTTTGTTTTGAGTATGAATGATGGAGAGAGAACCGAATCAACAAGAGATAGTTAGATTTTGTGGGAGTAATTCATTTCATTTGGGGAATTTAAATTTTTTTTCTTCTATTTTTCAAGATATTCAGTTAGTTTTCTTGGGAAAATAACCTCAATCTTCGGGGGGCATGTAAGCATCTTAGAATTTTGGTTAAATTCTAGCCTCTCACCTTTAGACATTAGAGGGAAAGTTTACTCTGTAGTAGAAGATAGTTTCGTTTCATGGTTAGGTTATGAGAGTAAGGCTTTGTATGGCATAGAGATACCGTAACCTATCACACTAAATAAAACCTTTTAGGGATAATAAATGCACCCATAATTAAATAAAGGCTCTAAATAAACCTTTAATAACAAAAAGAAGACATCAGGTTGGGAGGAAAGAGATTAAATCCCACAACTTCAATTTCAAATAATAGATTTTGATATAAGTTAACTTCGTAGTTTCTAAACCAATTTGAATGCAGTAAAGACCTTTAGTAGTTGCTAAACGCCGAATATAAACTCTGAATAATAATAAACAAACTTTTAGTCAACTGGAAATTAAACAATCAGTAATAATATTACCTTGGACTTAGGAATTGCTAACTGGGGAACATTTTGTCATTTTAAACCAATTTTAGGAGCAATAAAGTAACTTAATAGCAAATAAACCAACTAAAGTAACTTTCTGTAGTGATATTAACACCTTTTACTAACCTTTGATATGATAATCCATAATAATCCAGTTCAGTGCACAAGTAATTTCTAATATTTGGCATTTCACTGTTTTAACATACTTTCGAACCAAATAAAGTAATTGTAGGGAAGTAATCAGGCGATTAAAAGATAAATTCACTAAAATTTCGTAGTTTCAGGACGTTTAAATAACTTAAATCAATTTTTAATGCTTCGTCAGTTGCACTTCACTCTAAATAATTTTTATCTCAAAATCCTAGAGGACATTCAAAATAAAAAGTAGATTTCCGGAAAGAACCAAAAATCTAAGATCACGTATAATTATTTCAAGTAATTACCAGCAATAGAACCGATGCTATAGAGATCTTAAAATTGCATCCACGTGTGGAGTTTAGAAATATTTTCCAACCGATCTAAAGTAGATACAGAGATGAGACAACTTTCAGAATACGCGATTTAATTCAGAGAATCTCGTGGTAATTTTATATTTGCAATAAAAGTCCTAGAAATAAAGTTATAAAATTAAAACAAAAATCACACTTTGGTTACAGCGTGGTTAATCTTTCCCTGCACCAATCTTAATAAAAATCACACCAATAAACTCGCGAATTTTTGTAGATCACAGTGAGAATAAAATAATTTGCATAAATCGTGGCATTAATAAAATGACGAAATGTAGAAATTTTCAGCATAATAGTAAATCCCCAGGTAGGAAAGTAGTCCACCTCTACGCTGGGAACTTTTAAACCAGTTGCTTAAAATTATTCATTAAATATTCACTATTTCACAATTAAATATGTCGAAACACTGCCACACTTAAAGTTTTGGATAACTGTTTAGTTACTGAGATATTTCCGATCTAATTCGTTAAAGTGTGGGCAGAAAGCGGCGTTCTGGCTCTGACGTCAGCGAAGGTATAAATTAGAGGCCGAGGTGACGCTATTGTCTTTTTCCGGGTTGCAGTCTTGTTAGTAAGATGATCTAAGCGTGTGTTGGTGTGTTGGCTATTCCGACGTTAGGTTGGAGTGCGGGAGTTATGTTGGCATTTCTGGAGTCAGCCATTATGGAAGGGGCGTGGCTTTGGTTTGACATGAACTTGTAACTTTTCTTTGGGGTTTGTTCGGTGTTACCTCTCTCCATAACCTGTAACTTTTGGATCGATTGTTCGATTAGCCTACGCAACTTAAGAATGCTGTTTGAACTTTGAATTTTCATTTTAATAAACTGGAAGAATTTTGGGAAGTGAACTGTTTCATTTCTGTAGCTGTTACCATACCTTTTCAATATTTGGGTCATTAAATATTGTGGCGACCTGTTAGCATTCTTGTTGTATCCTGGCAACATGGTCAAGTTAAATTAAAATATGCAACAAACTTTCATTGGACAGTGAGGTGCCACCAAGACTGTTAGATAAGGTACTTAGGCGATACCAACCCCAGTGTCGGTCTATGTCCTTACAAATACCCAAAACAGAACTAATGCATCTTCCAAGTAGCATCTCTGTTTCCACATTTACCCACCTCACAGCATGGTTCAACTGTGGCTGATCATGGTGACTCAGAACCTGCATAAGTCCCTACAAAGTGATCCTATATCCTCTATTACCTGCCCTAATGTTGCACTGGGTTTGAAAAAGCTTGTGATCTGGTAGCCTGTGCCTAATTGATCCTGCAGAAGAGGACCTATATATCTCCCATGGCTACTGCTTAGCAGCAGAACCCTTTTCTTCCTATTTTTTTCCCTTCTGTGCCGATATTCCTGCTGCACTTTACCTACTCCTACATCTACACGAGGCTCTTCCCTATCTGACTCAGGTAACAGGTTAAACCTATTTCTACCCACAATTTCTAGAGTTTCTAGCTTCTTAATCCTGTTAACGATATTTCTCCTATGACCTGTTATCAGTTCCTATACATTCTTCTCACCTCCTCACTAAATCCACCATCTCTACTTTCTGCCTCCACAGGCACAGCCCCCATAGTCCAAACCTCAAGGATGCTGACCCTTTAATGCAATTCCATGATCATTTCATCCATCTGCCTTATCATTTCAACCTCTCTGAAATTTTCCTATCCTGCTCTGAAAGTCTCCTATCCTTAAAACAAAGTGGACAATACCACTGAAGAGCCTCATTTAGTTCCCTTTTTTTCCCATTGCCTCACATTCCCAGTGTAACCACTTTTTATGCCAATTGCATTATTTTCACTTGCTGGAGCAACTTTAGCACAATATAACATTCTGTGGTGTATATACTGCTCATGTTGTTCAGCTTGTAATTGTAAGCCACTCGAAGGAACACTAGGGAGCAACCTATTCCATTAGACCACTTAGTGCCATCAGTAAATGCCGGGGTAAAATCATGATGCTGGTTTAAAACCTCATTAAAAACTCTGATAAAAACATTGTAAGCTGTAAACTGTGACAGATCTAAAATCATTATGGACCTCTTTAAAAGGCAGGAGGATGATTTACTCCAACCCTGATTAAAAAAGAAACTAACACATAACCATATTCTTCAAAAAAATAGTCCTTGTACAGTAGCTGAAGCATTTAGTCGCTTTATGGCGCTTGGTATAAAAGCGTTTGTAATTTGGGTTAATGACTGCACCGTAAACGGAACTTCCAGTTATTTTGCCAATGTGCAAGAAATGTTGCACCATGAGGAGATGCTTCTAGATGACAAGTGGAGGCTCACCAGCACAGTATTAATGCTGGAATGGGGCTGGGGTAATACACACCTGTAGCAAACGGAATTCCTGAGTGGTGGATACTATTCAACAGACAAAGGTAGCTATCCTGTGTTGTACCATACATGATGCAGCTGTACTCCAACTGCGACCATACAAAGGCTCTATAAAACTATTTATTTATTTTTTTTTATTTATCTCACATTTATACAGCCTAATATCTAGATACTAAATTAGGCCCTATTACATACATTTTTTATTATTGATTAAGGGTTCCGCCAGTGTCGCTGGTTTCATTACTGGTTAATCTGGCCTCTCAGCTGTGTGGTTAGCCTCCACAGTCTCCCGTCCCCGCGAGGAGGCAGGCCAAAGATGTTTTCTGGCGAAACCATGTTAACAGTTTACAATTATACAGTCTAAGAAAGTTTTATGTAAGCAATTAGCATATTTTTCCGCTTCACTTAGCTAATTGGTAACTGATACGAAATGATAAATTATTAAATATTAAACAATATACGTTACAGATGAGTCAGTTAGTAAATGGATTACAATATTTACATTGGTAGTTATTTGACAATTACAGTGCGAGCTTACAGTTGTTTGTCGGTTAGTGAATACATGATCATATTACATCAGGTTGTATTACAATGAATTTCTAACAACAATTTTTAAGATACAGATCTACTGGGATTTACAATACATGCGTTATTATTTTCACAGTTTCTACATGCATACATTAGTACTACCTGCTTCGCTTTTACAGCCTTGAACCAGTTCGTGTGTTATCGAAATTCCATTGCTATTAATTTGTGACTTGTTTCTTGAAATGTATTTTTTTTTAACTATATTAAGGTATGGTAACATTCCATATCTTTGCTCAATGCCATTGGGCAATTTTTATGCCTTTTAGTAATACAAACACTGGCCATTTTTTTATTTGCGTCAGTTTGTGCTCAATACGCACGCGGCCTGTCAGGCATTAACCACGCTGGCTAGATGCTGTATCGGCACTGCTGACCACTGTAAATTCCGTGGCAAACACGACCTGGCTCCGGCTTTGTAAACATTTACAGTTCTTTGGCTATCAATTACATGATGTTTACGTTGTAGTACGCCAGCTAAGGACGCTACATCTTGGAAGGATATAACTGTTATTATTATTATTTACATCTTTCTGTATTCACCACACTATTCCTTCCACCGTTATTATCCCGGAAACAGTAAACCATTCCTGGTCCGTCTGGCATTTCCAGCCGAACCGGATTGGTTGACCCGTCAGGATCACTTCCGGTTACCGGAAGTTCTCGCACTATTCTGTTAACTACAATGCTCTCATTCGCCTAGATACGCCTGTGCAGCTGCTGGTGTCTCGGAGGTGGTCGGCCCCGCCCGACTACTGCTCGGTCCAGATATTTTTTCCTGTGTAGTTTAGACACTTTGTCTGATAGGTTGTCAAGCCTGCTCCACAATTGCTCGTCCAGGATTATATCCCGTGTTAGCATGTTCCGCATTTCGCTAACATCCGCTGTTCTCACCTCTTCCGTTTCAGGACACTCCCACAAGACGTGCTCTGGTGTTCCTTCTGCGCCACACTCAAATGCACTGGTTTCCTTCAACCCTCTTTGATATAGCATCTGGTTATATGGTCCGTGTCCGGTCATGTAATGTATTAGCCCAGGTGAAGGATTAAAGAATCCAAGATTCAGCCTCTCTTGTACATTTGGAAACACACTGTATAATCTTCTGCCTGTTTGGCTGCTGTCCCAACGGGCTTGCCATTTGGCGAGGAGTGCGTTTTTAATTTCCACCACAGATTGTGCTACTGCTCCCACAATCTCCTGCACCTTGGCCTGATTTTCTTTACGCAGCCAGTATATGGCTCCTCGTCTCCTGACCTCGAGATCCAGCGGCCATACTCCTACTAATATTGTGAGTGAGTCAGCAGATGTAGTAGCATAGGCACCACTTAGCCGTATCAGAATGCTCCTCTGCACTCTCAGTACCGCCTTACGAGGTTTCACCTGCAGTAGTTTATGCGCCCAAACACTGGCCGCATACCCTACCAGTGATGCCAGGATAGCATCATGGTATCTTCTTATTAAGATGATCGGGAGATGGAAATTCCTCTGGCCTATGCTTACAAATTTGTGCATGACCGCCTTAGCTCTTTCACACGTCTCGGAAATATGCGTTGCGAAGTTTAGGAACTCATCCAGAGTGACGCCTAAGTATCTTGTTGTCGGCTTCCTTTTTATGGTGATGTTATTCATCTTAACAATTGGATCCCGCTCCAATTTCCCTTTTAGTAGCATCATTTGGGTCTTCTTTGGTGCAAGGCTCAGCTTAGCCTCCAAGCACCATGCCTGAAGTTCTTCGATCACTACCTTGGATTTATCTTCTATGTCTTGTCTGGTCCGACCTTCAATCAACAACAGCAAATCGTCGGCAAAGGCGACCAGCCCCAGCAAGCCACACAGCCCCTCCAAATGCCTAAGAGCATCTTCAAAAACTAAATCCCAGAAGACTGGCCCACTTACTGAGCCCTGGGGACAGCCCTTAGTAAGACGTTTATCTACCTTCCCTCGTGGACATCTCAATGTGGCGAATCTATTCTTACAGTAATCCCGCAGTGTATTATACAGGTTACTTGGACAGTTGATTTCCCTTAGGCGGCGGAACAACATCGGCCACCATAAATTGTCGAAAGCTGCGGAAACATCTATGAAAATTCCTATTACGTACTTCATAGAACTACTTTTAACTAAATTTACCGCCCTGTTTACTGCGTCTTCCGTCAACCTGCCTGCTCGAAAGCCATATTGGTTCATGTTAATACCTATTTGGCTTCTGTGATATTGCAGTTTGTTAATCAATACTTTTTCTTGAACCTTTCCAAGGACGTTTAGCAGGCAGATCGGCCGATATGATTTTGGGTTTGCCAGATCTCTGTCTCCCCCCTTGGTCAATATCATGACTTCACTTTGCTTCCAGATGTTTGGAACCCGGCCTTGCTGGAGGCCCTTGTTAAAAGCGTACATAGTGGGAAGGCCAGTTGGACTACTAGGGCCTGCAACACTTCTGCTACTATCCCGTCCGGTCCCGGTGCTTTATACTTTGCCATACTGTTTATGGCCTTTACTACCTCGTCTACTGTTATGTCCTCCCCTTCCGATTCAGCTACATAAAGCTGAGATTGATCACTCCGTACGTTTCTATGAAAGTCGGTTTCTCTATCTTCCACATCATCAGGTAGTAGCTGCCTTAATAATTCCTCCGCTGTTGTAGTCCAATTTTTGGTCATGATACCTTCCTCAGTCCTCACAGTGGCTAACGTAGTAGGTGGTCTTATTTTTCCGGCAACTATCTTATACGGAATGCCCAGGGATCTGATCTAAGATTGGATCTGACATAGGCCTCCCAAGCTATCTGTTTTAGTTTTTAAGAGTTGCTGCTTAAAAGCTTCTTTTCTTTCCCTGTATCTATTAAGCAAAACAAGCCTATCAGCCGCCACAGCGCAGCGTTGGTACTGCCTCCGCACCCTTCGCATGTTCGATCTCATTCTATGCAGTCTCTCATCCCACGGTATATCCTTCCCCCTTTTTACCTTTGCCAGTGGAATACTGCCTTTCATTGCTGTTTGGATGGACCTAGTCAGTTCCCTTGCCATGTGGTTCACGTCATTGCCCTCCAGCAAGTCCACTGGAAGACGGAAACACTCCCTAAGTCTCTGCCATACCGCCCTTCTGATATTATAGCGAAGTTTAGTATTCCCATTACTAGTTGCCTCAGTTCGTTGCCGAGAGAGGTCATATAGAATTATATTGTGGTCACTCGTGGTTTGATTATCGACCACCCGCCAATTACGTAACATATTTCCCACAAGATCGTTAGTAATTGTTACATCTATGTTAGCTGTAGCTCCATGCCTATCATTAAAAGTAGGGGGATTGAATGGTGTGTTTCTTACTTCTAGATTAAACTCGCAGATCAACTCAGTCAGGTCTTGGCCTCTCTCATTTGTATGGTCACTGTGCCAGAGCAGTGACCGTGCATTTGCGTCTGCCGCTATGATTATCTTCTGGTTTCCTAGACTGTTGCGAATTTCTCTAATTTTATTCAAGTATCGATCAATTGGATCTTTGTATAAAACTATAGCAGACAAGAGCAGTCGTCATCCTATAACTTATCACAAAAACATATTAAACACTGAGATCCAACTTACTCTATTAGAAAAATGAGGCCCAGAAAATGAACAGTCTCATTAAAACAAAGTGGTGCTTCTCTAGGTAAGACTTCTGCTACTAGTATAAAGTACACTTCAGGTTTTCTCAGCAGAAAAATGAAAACCAGTGTGTACTAACCATTCATCCAGGTTGTTAGGTGCGACTTGCTTCTCAGCCCCTCTCAGGTTAGATGACTAACAGAAAATAGAGAAGTCGTCGACGACTAGTAAGTACTGAATTGGACTTCTTATTACAGACGAAATGGTGTTAATACCAACAGCAAAAAGAGTCCCTTTAGGGCCACCAGTTTCCTAGATAAAAACATCTGACACTTCACTATAGATTCTGTACTCGAAGCAATGTAATGGTAAAAATGATTGTAAAAAATCAGGGCAGATTACCCCATAATCCCCATTCAAGTAAAATACCATGCTGCCAGGTAGTATCATAGGCCCTGTCACTGTAAAAAAAAAAAAAAAAAAAAAAAAAAAAAAAGACGCCAACAAGGTGTTGGCTGTGGATTAAAGTAGCCTGAATGCCGATTCCAGTAGGACCAGATTATCCAATGTGGAACGGAAGTTCCTGAAGCCACAGTTCAAAGTGGCTCAGCAGATTTTGCGACTCAAGACATCATACAAGGCGGCAGTTTACCATCCACTCTAGTATCTTCCCCATACAGCTTGTAAAAGTGATACTATGATGGCTAACTGGCAACATTTTGTACTTCCCAGGCTTTAAAATATGAATTTAAGTGGCTTATTTCCACAAGTTGAGGAAGTGTCCTCTGGTGCAAATGTGGTTAAAAATATCAAGAAGGTACTCTTTAGTTTATTTACCAAGATGACTCAGTATCTGGTACTGGATCAAGTCAAGTCCTGGCATGATGAATTGCAGGTCACCATGTGCCTTTTGGAAGCAGTTTTTTTGTTGCTGGACCCAAGGGTACAAATTGACAGATGAAGTGACATCAGTGAAAGACTCTGTCATCAGATTCACTAAGCTTCATTTGTCGAGAGCTAAACAGACCTGATCCAGTAATCCAAATGCTGGTGGTCGATAGTATCTCCCAGATATATGGATATACTCCCATACTTTGGTCGATGATGTGGAATGGTTAATTGTGCTCACAAAGTACTGCCATGATGTTTTCCTGCTCTCCTTAATTATGTGATGTGCCTTAATTCTAGCAATATGAAATGCTGCAAGGTTGTCAGATGTTGGATGCGACCTAAAATGATGCCCTTCTGTGACCCTGAATAGCAAAACAACTTATGTCGTTCCACCAGGGGATGGGCGTTCATTGCAGTGCTCCTAATCTTTTCAGTTTGGAAACATCAGGTGCCTGGTGGATCACTTCAGTGATGGGTTTCACCATTTTTTCAATATCTCAACTCTGCTGGTGAATGACAGAGGTAGCAGAGTTACTATCCAGCTTTGCTGACATTCCATTTGGGTCAGTTGTTTGTTCCCTCATGTCTAAACTCAATGTGGATCCATATTGGAAAGTGGTTGCTTCCATATAATATAATTTGATTACGGGATTAATGCTGCATTTAAACACTCCTACTTCTTCTTATTCCCGACGTGTTGACCAAGGCTTAAGAAGAAGCAGGAGTGTTTGCATGCAGCATTAATCCCGTGATCAAATTATATTATATTAAAATGACAGCTATGAAAACAACAAAATCATTCATGGTTGCTTCAATGACAGTCACGGTCCACCTGCCAATGAATGGAACTTTGTAATTGAAAGAGAGTACAGTGAAAGGTCGATGGCAAAGGACAAACCAGAAGCAGAGGTGAAAACTTCCTCTTGCTCTATAAAGATAAATGCACACTAAAGCGTGTCACACCACATCACATTGGGCGAAGATACTGCAATGCACATTAGGACATAGCAGGTTACATTTTCACTATCACCACCATCAGTTTTTGACAATTAATGCAATCACACCTGCACTGCAAATGGGCACATCAGACAAACAGCTCTTTAAGATGTTCATTGAGAAGAAGAAACTTAAGTGGAAAATTCAATGAGCTTAATTTAAAATGGAATTTCCCACTTTGCACAGGCACATTGGATGGAAAGCATGTTACAACAGAAGTTTCATTGAATAGTGATTCTCTTTATTGCTGATACAAAAAAAAAGGGTTTTCTCTGTTTTACTAGCCTTTGTAGTTGCTGAATATTTTTTTGTAAGTTTGGTTGGATGATTAGTAAAAAATTAAGATGGTAATACATTTAGCCACATCAAGTTTTGTGAGGCGCTGGCTAGAGGAAAATTGAATTTGCAGGGGACTGACTTAAAAAAAGCCTTATGTAATAGTAGTTTCCCCTTTTGAGGCATTTGATGAGGCCTATTATAGGAAATCAGATAAATGGAAATGTTGAGAAACGAAATTTCAATTACAAGTTCAGTAAGGTTAGGAGGGTGAGCAAGTACGACTAGATAGAAGGTTTTCAATCTATTACAGGAAAATGTCGATGTGTGAGTTGGAGACTTTCACAGCATGCTGATGAATTACAACCTTCCCCAGAAGCTCAGCCGGATGATGTCGTATAAACACAACGTTTCGACAGCCGGCTCTGCTGTCTTCGTCAGGTGTTGGATAGCTTCAAGTGTTGAACACTGGATGTTGGTGTTACTTAACAAGATAAATAAAGTAATAACCATGTGCTGCCTTGAAAATGCGGAAAATGTGGATAGAGTGCGGGTTTCAATTCAGCAATCCTCCCAGCAGTCTGTTCTTATACACGCCGCTGCACTTGGGTTATCTGCTATTAGTGTCAGAAGAATCATCCATAGAGACCTTAAATTGCACCCATACAAGATGCAGATAGTGCAAGAGTTAAGTGAAAGAGACTTAGACACACGAACAAATTTGTGCCATGACATTCTGAAGAATATCCCTCGTACTGCTGTTTTGATCTGTAGTGACGAGACCCATTTTACCTGGCTGGAGCTGTAAACAAAACAAAATTTCTGATACTGGGCTCAGAATAACCCTCAGAACCTCCACAAACGACCACTCCACAGCCCTCGAGTGACAGTGTGGTGCGCTGTTGCAGATTTGTTATCTGGG
Organism: Vandiemenella viatica; assembly: GCA_031002005.1. Lineage (NCBI taxonomy): Eukaryota > Metazoa > Arthropoda > Insecta > Orthoptera > Morabidae > Vandiemenella > Vandiemenella viatica. Next base: position 221,857,911 of record JARYHS010008074.1, on the reverse strand, counting down.
GTCCTAACTTTTGCGAAGAAGATGGTGAAGCTGTAACAGTGACTTCTGCTCGGTATTGTTACACGCTTGAAAATTTTTTTTAAACTGAAATTGGATGAATTATTGTATGACTATGACATCTGGTTACAAAAAGATGGTGCTACGGCCCATACATTGTGTCGTTTGATAGAAATTCTGAGTCAAATGTTTTCTAATCTTATATCTTTGCGAGGTGACATTGGGTGGCCCCCCAGATTGCCTAATTTAACCCCATGTGATTTTTTTCTCTGGTATTACCTCAAGGAAAAGGCGTTCAGGCATCGTTCCCAACCTATTGATCAACTGAAGGCTGCTATCACTGAAGAAATCAATGCTATTCCTCAAAATACTATTCACAGAGTCATGGACAACTTCCAGAATAGACTGTCAGTGTTTGGAAAATGGAGGTAGACGTTTACAAGTTATGATTTTCAAAACTAATTAAATTAAAACTATATTCTTTGTTCTTTCAAATAATAAAAAAAAATATTTCATTGCATCCCACTTTGTGTCTATTTCTTACCTCTTTGAAATCAGAAATATTTCTATGACTCACTCTGCATAAAGCGATTAAGATTTGGAATAATGTCACAAAATATTTTTTATGAAGAACTTGGTTAAATGGCAACACTGAGCATTAAATGTGGAGGTACAAAAAATATCTTAAACAAGTTGTTTTAACAAGTTTCCTATTTCCTCCCATATATTTTATTCCACTGTTTTATTATTATATTTTGCGTGTTGTAAATCATAAAATCTTTGAAAGTCATTACTAATGAGATGAGGTGCCCCTTCTCCATTACGTTAAAAACACTGTAACTGTGCTCATGTGTGCAATGGACATCTGTGTAATAGAGATGGGTCACAAATAACTAAACGGCTACAAATAACCGTTATTTTAAAAACGCCGTTTAGCAAGTAACGGCCAAAACGATAACTGGAGTTATTCAAATAACTGTCAGCACCTCCCTCTGACAGCGCTGTAATTGTTTGTCGACCGTCCGCTACGAGTGCATCAGTCACCGCTTATTGCTTCTCTCACTGTTATTAATTGTAATAGATACCACTAGATGACACTACCATCGCAAAATAATAGTTAGTAACTACGATAGCGACCACTAGAGGACACTACCTATGTAAACCGCTTTTTAATACGTTTGACCATTATTAATCGCGATAGCGACCAGCAGATGTCGCTACTACTGACGACGTCAAATACTGCTTTGCAGATATTATTTGCGATGGGGTCTAAAATTTATAATATTTCTACAACTTAATGACCATTAAATGGGTTTTCAGCATCCATCCTTCCATAGTAAACAACGTGATTATGCTTTTTGTTACAGCTGTTTACCCGTGTTATAGCGTCTTTGCCAGTTGAAGGCGTTATTAACTTCGATAGCGATCACTAGAGGACACCACCTATGTAAACCGCTTTTTAATACCTTTAAGCGTTATTAACTGCGATATCAACCAACAGATGTCGCTACTACTGACGACGTTAAATACTACTATGCAGGTGTTATTTGCGATAGGGTCCAAAATTTATCATCTCTCTACAGCTTAGTGACCATTAAACTGGTTTTCAGCATCCATTCTTCCATCGAAAACCACTTGATTATGCTTTTTGTTACAGCTGTGTACCTGTGTTATAGCGTCTTTGCCAGTTGAAGGCGTTATTAACTTTGATAGCGATCACTGGAGGACACCACCTAAGTAAACAGCTATTTAATACCTTTAACCGTTATTAACTGCGATAGTAACCAACAGATGGAGAAACCATCGAAAAACACTAGTATTTCCACAAGTCAATTAGTTTCAAACAGCAAATCATATTTACATTTCAAATTACTTTTATGTATGTCTGAACAACATATTTAAATTGCAGCTGGTCTGTTATTGGGACACATTTATAACATATGTAAAGTATGCTATACATATAATTATAGCCACACAAAACTTAATGCAAATTAATAGGAGTTCCTCAGTCTCTAAGCTGATAATACCACCACAAGAGACCACACTTGCGCTAATATTTAGAGTTTAATGGAGTTTGAATTTTCAGTAATGTCCTCCAAGCCTTTCTGTAAACAAAAAGGAGACATGTTCTTAAAAAATCTCTGCCTTACAAAGGTATTATTCATGAGATAACCCTTCCTGTTATTCACTTCATTCACAGGAGAAGGGCTTTCTTCCCTCTCCCGCTTTCCAATTCTTTCAACATTTGGAATACCCTGCGACCATCTCGTACTGTAGGTAGTAGAATTTTTGGATTTGGTTTTGAGTATGTCCCACGAGTTTGGAGGACTAAAAGTCAAGTGACATAGAGCTCCTGCATCATGCCACCAAGCCTAATAGAACAGGGGTCTGGCAGGTGCCACTGATGTTGCACACTAGCAGGTAGTTGAACGCACCATCCATTCACATTCTCGGCACGTATCTAACCTTAAGGTTGAGGGCTTACATATATACCGTATAAGAGATTTGTACCATCCTCATGGTCCAGGTGTTGAAGCTAAGAATCCCATTCTTCTAGACACACAATATTCCACTGTTATATCCTACAGTGGTCATCGAAGCATACAAGCTTATGGTGTGAGAAACTTGCAACACTCCCAAGTTTCCACCTCGGTAGCATGGGTTCACCGTACCCGTACTTGGCACCTGCGCGCCAAACCCCTGCAGGGACGAAAATAAATATTCAACCTGTCTTGAGTAGTAACACATTTTAAGATAAGTGAAGGATAGCAGAGCATCATTACAAGAAAGTGGTGTATGCAAGAGTCCCTGCTATTGTGGACAGGTATATAATGGTCAGACTTTCCTAGCAGTCACGAAAAGAACAATTTTGTCATGTGAGACTTGATCATCAGGCACAAGACTGGCATAAAATTCAGTGGGAGAAAAATAAAATCATAGCACAACAAAAGGGTTTCCAAGAGCAAAAAATTCTGAAATTTAAAGAAACTTTCAAACTCCCCAAGAACTTACACAAAGATGGCAGCAATGGTTGAAGGCGAATATGGAAAAGTGCACTTGTGGGCAAACACAAACTGACATCTACAACAACAATAACTTCTCTGGAACAGCTGACACTCTCTGCCAGAGATACAACAGTCTCACTGGCGGTAAACCAAAAGAGTCCACTTAGTGTCAGGTAAATGATGAGGTGATGTAACCTGCCAACAGCAGGGTATAAAGCAACCCAAAATAGCTCTGAGGAAGGCTTAGGTTGAATGAAAAAATGTTGGCAGTAATGATAAACTCACAAAAAAGGGCAAGAGGAATTTTACAAACATGCATAAAATTTTATATTAAGTAATTTTTTTCCTTGTGTTAAATCATGATGAAAAAGGAAATATTAGACTACATAAAAAGTATGATCTTACAAGTTAAAGCAGTTATTACCTTTAAACGGCCAATTTGTTGGATTTTTTAAGATCAATTTTATGTTTTTTTCCCATACCTGCCAAACCATAAATGCAGTGGTTGTTTCTGGTACAGCTGTTAAAGTCTTCCAAAATCTGTCAACATCGTTTGTAATTCTTTTCAGGATATTAAAGGCAACAGAACCTTGGAAAAAGGAATGGAACAAAATATAAAACAAAATTGCGTATAATAAGGAATAAACAAGTGGTTATTATATAACAAAGTATTTTAAAAACATGTTTTTTCCTCCAGTAATGGAAAAACTTGTATAATATATTAATTAAATACAAAAAAAAAGGATAGCGAAATGAACCACCACTTACCTTAGATAATGGTTTCTTGGGGTGAACGCACAAGAACAGGAAAAACAACGAATATTTCGGGACTTGGCCCTTCGTCACCATCACAAAACCATCATCTAAGGTAAAAGAAGTGGTGGTTCATTTCGCAATCCTTTTTTTTTGTTAATCCATTTGCTACTTAGTTCCTATTATTTCCTGGTTACCATACTAATTAAATAGTTTTAAGAAAACTATGACACTACACTTTTTAAATAAATTCTTTAGCTTTGTTAAGAAACACAACTTAAGTATTAATTTCTAAAACTCATTTCCAAAATTCTTATTAAAGCTAACTCATAGTTAGTGACAAAGCAGCTTTTTTCTGAGGTTGCTGAATAAGTTTATTCACAATGACAGTATAATCATTTATTACAACAATGACAATAACAAAAGTGTAAATGAAAAAGTGTTAAAGACAATATACATATAAAACATTTGTTAAATTAAGTCCTTCTTTTAGCAAAGTTAGATACAGGATGGCTGTGACAAAACAAACAAAAAAAGTATTTTCACTGTGCTTGTAACCATATATCATCAGACATATCACACAGTAGAGGGGTGCATTTATTTGAAACCTTTGCTTGTGAAAGTTGCTGACCTTCAGAGATAAAACAATGCTAGAAAAGAAATAATATGGAAATAAATCCCGCTGGAAGTGATAACCAGTAATAATAGTCAAATGTACTGATAGTAAATAGAAAAATAAAATTTAGACAAAAAATTATCTAAAAAATCGTAAAATGATAGGCAGATGTCTAGTATCAACAATGCTGGTAAGCAAATTCCCATCGATGGAATTCATAATAAGTGTTGTTTTTTTAATTGAAAGACTGATAGCTTTAGTAATAAAATAGATGTTTGGATTGTGTAAGTCATTGGAACTAACTTGGATAACTGTTGGATATAGGTTAAATTGTTGGTGTAAACTGCCAAGAGCCACTCTTTTGATGGAGAACTGGCTGATGGAATTAGTATAGTGGAGGCAGGAAAGCTGATACACGAGATGTGTCATGACAAGGGCAACTATTGGGTCTCAACCTGAGATAATATCTCTATCTATCCATTCGTGCATCTAAATAACAAAAAATAGGGACTATGTGTGAACAAACCACACTACCATGTACAAATTACTGAACCTATTGAGACCACATTCGCACCAATGTTATTGAAGATGCGAGTTTTGTTTCATTCCGATAAGTGGTGCCCGAATCTGCCATATAAATATGACTGCAAGATGCAATTTATGTTTTGTGGAGGTGCAGTGAACTAAGAAGCATGGATAATGCTGTTGAATATCATTAGTTTGAATTTATACTGTTATATTAATGTCTGGAATTATTTTCTAACTGACACGAGAAAATAAGCATTTTTAATTACCAAAGGAAGTTTATCCATGGATCAAAAACTAACAACCTTTTTTGTAAGTGGAAGTTAGATGATATCAGTTATGGACTACGGACCCAATATTTCTTTAGCATGTAGTTAATTGTTTAAAACAAATAATATTTATACTAGGTTTTTCATTCTTGCCAATGCTAAATAAAAATTAATATTGTTTTCTCTATTATTGTGATGTTATAAATTATCAAAAACAGTAGAATGGCAAAATGGTGAAATTTAACATATATTCCGGTATTCGGTCTAATGTGCTTTGTTTTTGGTCAGTAGCACTAATTACATTGTACTTATTAATAAAATATACAGTTAGTGAAGTTCATCCAGCTGGTAATATTGTCACACCAAAAATGAATACACTATCTGAACTTTTAGCTTTGTTCATGTTCAGTGTGAGCTGAAATTCTAAATCAGTGATGTCAAAGATATGGCCCGCGATCGCAATGTGACACAGAAAGAAGAATCACGTTTTTAGAGGTTTTAGACTTCACTCGATTCCTCTATGGAAGTTTTAAAATGCGCAAACTACATTTATAAGTAATTTCAAGGGCAGCGCGTGTCTAGACAAGCAAGAGAGATAGACAGTAACGCCATCTCTTAGCAACAAGCGGATTCTTCAACGCGCTTCGATTCTAGACTAGAACCTTCCTTATCGATATAAAAGGAGTGCGTTGGCGAGACGTCAGTCAATTAAGTCGATTGTCAAGGTATTGTGCATTTGTTTGTGTCGTGCGTGTGCGATATCCATAATTGTTGTGTCGAGTTCCATAATTGTTACGATTTTGGCCTAATGTCACAAAAACGTAAAGTTGATAGTGAGTGCAGAGTTTTTCAGTCTAAATGGGAAATTGTATATTTTTTCATAGAATGGAAAGGTAACCACTGTGTTTGATTTGCAATCAAACAGTTGCTGTTTGCAAGGAGTTTAACTTGAAGAGACACTATGATATGAATCAAAATTTGATCGTTACACTGAAAAAATAAGAATGGACACATTGTCATCTTTAAAATCTAAACTTCAAGGTCAACAATCGATGTTTACTAAAGCTAATACTGAGAGTGAAGATGCCCTGAAATCAAGTCTTATTATTGCATTAGAAATTGTGAAGAGATCAAAACCTTTCACTCATGATGATTTTATTAAAGACTGTATGTTGAAAGTTATCGATGTTTCATTTCCATCTGAAAAGTCAATAATTCAAAATATTTCACTGTCAAGAAACACTGTTGTTTCAAAAATAAATGATTTATCTCAAAATTTGGTTCTTCAATTGAAGGAGAAAATTAAGGAATTTACAAACTTTTCACTGGCTGTTGACGAGAGCAATGATACTGTTGATACAGCTCAACTTGCTGTTTTTATACGAGGTATTAACAGTAACTTTGAAATGACTGAAGAACTATTAAAGTGCATTCCATTGACAGGTACTACAACAGCAAATGATATTTATTCTGCAATTGAGCATTTGATAGCAGAATATGAACTCGGCTGAAATATACTTGCAGCACAACTACGGATGGTGCTCCTGCCATGGCTGGCAAACATTCGGGCATCGTAACTAAATTAAAACAGAAAACATCAGGCAATTTTGTGGGATTTCACTGTATAATTCATCAGGAATCATTGGAATCCAAACATTTAAAAATATACCATGTCATGCAACCTATAATTAAAATAGTAAATTTTATAAGGAGCAGAGGACTAAATCACCAACAGTTCAGGCAGTTTTTACAAGATTTGGACGAAAAGTTTTCTGATGTCCCTTATTTCACAGAAGTTTGTTGACTCAGCCGAGGAGTAGTTTTAGAAAGATTTTTTGCATTACGTGACCCTATTCAAGCTTTCGTGTTAGAAAAAGGCAACCCAATTGATTACGACAGTGACTGGTGGGTTGATTGTGCCTTTTGGTAGATATGAATAAACACTTGACTGATCTGAATGTAAAGTTACAGGGTAAAAATCTGATTGTCACACAAATGTATTAATGTATTCAAGCATTTGAAACAAAGTTAAGGCTGTGGGAAAATCAGGTAAAAAATCAAACTTTGGATCACTTCCCTCATTTAAAATCATTTGGCACAGTGAACCAAAAAAAAAAAAAAAAAATTGGATCAATATTCTCAACTTCTGCAAAAACTGATCACGGAATTCAACAATCGTTTTTGAAGACTTCCACAAAATGAATGAAATGGAATTCCCAATTTTCAACAAACCATTCAATTTTGAAGCTTCACAGGCACCAGTTCACTTGCAAATGGAGTTGATAGATCTCCAATCGGACACTTTTTCGAAATAAAAATTTAAAGAGGTTAACGCTCTTACATTTTATACACAATATTTCAAGAGTTTGGATTACTACCCGGAATTAAAAAAGCATGCTGCAAGCATTCTGAGCATGTTTCGTAGCACCTATTTATGTGAGCAGATGTTTTCAGTCATGAAAATAAATAAGAACAAACGAATGAACACCTCCAATCAATTCTAAAATAATTACTACAAATATGATACCTGACATCAATGAGCTTGTCAGAAACAAGAGAAATCAGGTATCTGGATCCTTAAGCTCAAAATAATTACCCTCTTTTATAACTTTGATATGATTTTTAACAACTGTATATTATATAGTATACAATTAAATAGATAAAATGTTGTAATAATTCAGTACATTTTTTTTATTTGAATCCGGCCCACCTACACATTCTAAATTTAATATATGGCCCTCTGCAAAATTGAGTTTGACACCTATGATATAAATTGTTTTTCATTAAAATTCGAAGATTCAACTTATGCTATCAAATGACTTTGACAAAAATAATTATGAATGATGGAAGAAATTTCGAAACAAGGAGACACAAGGACAATTTTATCATCAGATTGGATATTTACCGTCTAAATTTCTTCTTGACTTGCCATTTCAAGGAGATGTTTGAATCGCTGTCTTTTTGTTTTAATACTTGAACTCTCAAAGTATTTTTGTGGTCTTTGATATGAACCCGAACTCGTCCCAGGCAGTGCAGTTTTGGTGACAATATCAGGTAATGAAACGTTTCCTTCTAACCACTTAGAATATGTGTTTAGGAAGCGGTCTCTATGTCTTCCCATTTTCCATCTTTGCTCAATTTTTAGAGAATCAATTCTGCTAATAGCTTTTAAACTCCTTATAATGTCATCTGAAAATGATGTGTCACCTAGTTATTGTAACAAAGCATCTATCCTTGATTGTTTTGCGTTAGCAAACCATACGTTGAAAAATTCTGTACGCGAAATTTGTGCAGTCATTCTGAAAATGAAGAAAAGTTGTATGGGTGTCGCAAACATGTGCAAATAAATGAAGGTAATTCTTGTAGTTAATAAGTAGCTCTTCCAAATAAATATGGGAATAGATTGGTATAATGTGGTATAATGAACTAAAACTCAAAATGAAACTGGCTCAGAAGTTTTTTTTTATCAAAAATAATCTCGCTCTGTTTTAATGATGCTCATGATTCAGTTTTAAAACGTATTGCAGAAAAATCATGCATAAACTTATCTTGAAACTCACCAAAAGCAATAGCAACACACAAATTCCTAATACCACACTGAAACACAGCGTAATCATCGACCAAACTCAGTCAAATGGCGTGGCCGAATGGAACACTTGATCGGTGGGTCACAGGAAGCCCATTGTTCAAACTATTTTTTCTATTGTTAGGTGCAGATTTGTGGAAAATAAACCTTTGTTCCTAATAATATAGTTGGTCTACTTTAAATATAAATAACTATTTTGCCTGTGTAGACTAGTGTCAAAATTGACTTTTGTCCTTCTAGATATAGAAAATAACACACTGTGCGCCGTCCTCCTGAATGCGAGGCCAGAAGGTTAACCGTTTACCCACCATGCTTGGTCACATGCAAAGAGGAGCCAGGAATAACACCAATTGATGTAGTATTACATATCAAAACAAGAGCTGGTAAAATCCCAATTGATCCTACCACAAAAAAAACTTATAGACAAAGATATTGTTGATATGTATAAGAACCTCCAAAAAAATCCTACTTTTTCTAAACCATGCAGTCATGAAAGCTATCAAAATATCAAAAATGAGGAGAGCTGCAGGTTTAGATGGCATTTTCTCAAATTTAATATACAACAGGGAAGAACATGGCTCGAGGAATTCTTCAGTGATATACTGGACACTGGGATCATCCCTCTGGAATTCAAGATGACTCACAACTCGACAATCCTCAAAACCAGGGATACCAGTTATACAGTGATATACTGGACACTGGGATTATCCCTCTGGAATTCAAGATGGCTCACACCTCAGCAATCCTCAAAACCAGGGAACCAGCAGTTGGCCTTTCAAGTTATCGATCCATCATTCAGTGTTTACTATAAACTTCTAGAATGTCTTATCCTCAACCAAATTCAGAGAATAATAACACCAACATACCAGGCAGATTAAAGACTCAAATGGAGCTGTTGTGAACAAGTTTTAGCAATACCATCATATACTGAGGCAGGATTTCAGAAGTTAAGGAAATCAGTAACTTTTGTCGATCTAACAGAAGCGTGTGATGTAGTTGGGCGTGAGGATTTCTATGCAACTGTGTAAGCATATAATCTGCCGACAACTTTTTTTTTTACTTATGACTTTATGATCCATTGACGTCAAGCTCATTAGAGGTGGGATGGGAAAGGGGACAAGGAATGGGAAGGAATTTGGCCATGGACTTTTCTAAAGAAGCATCCCAGCATTTGCCTGGAGCGAATTGAGGAAAGCTGACAACTTACATCTCTACTGAAGAACATCCTGATAAACCGATATTTCAAAATCATCATAAGAAAAAAGTCATTTACAATAATAAAAAAAAGATTATATGAAAGGTCAGTAATAGATTGACTGCTCTTAATCTTTTACACCAGTGACGTGCCTGGCATTATCAACAGTAAAATCTGCTATGCTGATTATTTAGATATCACTGTCAAAACTGCCACACTAGAGAAAACATTCTCTCAAATGATTTAGAAACCTTGAATGCATGCTATGTGAAATTGAGATTTTTTTCCAAATCAATTGGAAACAGAAGTCTGCAAATGAACAGGGGCAATGAACAATATCATGGGAGTCAGTCGAAAGAGTACTTATGGGTTGGACGTGTCAAGATTACTGCTAGGAGCATCATGTAATGACTGAAACGTTTAAAAGAAACAGTGTGGAGAGAGAATACATGATGCGTGTATTATAGTGGACTGAATCACAAGTTTGTTACATCTACAAGAGTGTGAAACAGAACTGTGTTTTAATGACTGTTTATGTGGATTTTTATTGGGGTTACGAATCAGTTTCATCAATCCTTTTCACGAACCTAGCAACTTCAGTGAAGAAGTTTTAAAGGTGTTAGGTGGCTAGTGCTGTCGAATGCATCTTGAGTTTAATAAAACTTTTGTGATTCACAATTAACTACATGTGTGAGTTGACTTTCATCTGTAGCATGTAGTATTACCTGAATATGACTTATTCAACCTTTTGTAACTATAAATGACAAGGAAAGGGAAAATGACTCATCACCCCCTAAAGTTGAAGGCTGCGAGAGAGAAAAACATATATGGCGTACATTAAAATACAAAATATTTCAGTTTTACACCTTATTCATGTTGTAGGGAAACCAAAATATTGTGTATTTTAGTGTACATCATATATGTTTTCTCCTGTCGCAGCCTTCAACTTTGGTGAGTGACGAGTCATATTCCCTTTCCTTGTTATTTGTAGTGCCTAAAGCTGCTTCCTTTTTGCTTAGTTTCATTACTATCAACCTTTTGTTAGGCATAGACCACCAGATTGGTGAACGGGTCAATAAAATCTGCAAATGTGTAAAAGCTGGCACAACTATGCCAGTAGTAACAGCATACGAAACATTAATTTTAAATTAATCCCCAACCCATAAGTGTGTTACATGGTGACCGTGAACACCACTAGTAATGACCATTCTATTCTCACCTCTGAAATCTGAGTATGAATTTAACTTCTCCCCAAGAGCCTCATCTTCATGTGTCATTCTTCCACTACGGTAAGCAGCCAACACCCTGATTTTTTCTTTTTTATTACCCCAAGAAACTCATGGTCATTATCTAGGAACACTAGAGAATTATGGTAGTTTTTTGCTAACTAGTATGAAAACTCCTCCACCCATTGTTCCTCGTCTCTGTGGTACACTCTGTAACTATCAGGAAAAACTCACTGTCTAGTACTTCTTCTAAACTACTCTGTAACCCTATTATCACTTGTGGTTTGTGTATCTCTATTAAGTTTGCAAATTCGAATACTTTGTTCATTGTATTTTTACAGTTCACCATTAACACACTTATTACTGACTTTATATTTTCAGCATTTTTCATCTCCACCAACAACCCCAAACCTAAAGAAGGCACAGCCCTGACCCCCACCATCACTGGAAATGGGCTCCCTTGCTGCTTTAGCTAACAACTCAGAAAGTACCCCCTTGCCCCTACTATTTAGGTGTAGGCCATGCCTAGTGAAACCTCACCTACCAATGGTGTTCACAGGCACAATCCCCCCCACACAAAAATAATGCCTTTCCCAACTAGCACTTCCGTTTCCAAATTTACCCGCCTCAGAGCGTAGTTCAATAGTGGCCGGTCATGACGACTTAGGACCTGCATGAGCTCCACCCTAGTATGCTGTGCCTCCTCCACCACCTTCCAAGGATGTGGAAAGATTTTCAGGGATTACTGGAGATCACGATTCCGCCTGGAGCTGGCATCATCATACTGCAGTGGTAAAATGCAAGACTCCGCTAGAAATTCTTTCCACAGTACATTTAACAGTTTCATGCTGGTTCAGGCTGTATTACAACCTAATTTCTGGTTGAAAATAATGGTCCAGGCTGTATTGCAACTGACTACAGCAGTAATACAACTATATTATTTTATGTTGTAGCAGAATCACGATCTCCAATAGACCCAATTCTCATTCCTTGGTAAGGGGGTCAGGGATTGGAATAAGTTAGGGAAAGAACTGATAAATAATTTACCATAAACGTTGAAACAATTTATAGTTGAAATTTGTAGAGGGCAAAAGTAGGTGGATACAGGAAAATGGGGAAATTGCCACCGGAGTGTGCGCGCCATCGTAATTAAATTAGTTATAGGTGTGCCTTCGGAAAGTCAGGAGACTATACAGTAGGAAATATCTACGATGTGTTGAGGGTTATGATAGAATAGTTTAAAATATTGGCAGTAGCAAAATAAGAACGAAGTAAGAAGCAATGTTACTATTCGTTTGGAATTTGTCACACACGTTCCTCAGGTCATACATTTTGAGAAAAAGTGTTCACGAAACCCAAAATATTTGTACTAAGGAGATTACCAGAGATTTAATACCTCTTTCAAGTTTCACGTCTTCGTAATATACATAACCGGCTGTCTGTAACGCAGACAGAACATCTCCTGGTATTGGCAATGATGCCAGAGGAGTAAATGATAATCCAGACATCAATGAAACTATTGTTGGAAAAACCTTTTATCACTTTGTAAAATACAATGTGACGCTCTCAGAAACAAAATGAAGCACACAATACACAAACGAAAAACTTTAAGACTATATTTCTTTCGTAAGTCGAAATTTCTCCATTACACATGTTCAAAATTCGTAGCAAATACTTAAACAGAGATAATACATAACCTGCGAATTATATCACATAATTCAGGTTGGTCTAAAAATTAATTGAAAATTCTATTTTACACATCAATGGAAACTTTTTTAAAGGCTGGCTTTATGGCCGACAAGGCAAAAAGCCATTAAATGAAATAAATAAACATTAAACTTTTCTTAGCATAGATAAATACTCTGGTTGGAAAACAGAGACGTCTTAATGAAGACAGTAGCTAAATATACTGTCTCTGATAAGGTCTGTCAAGTGGTTTTTTGAGTCAACATTGAATTCAATCCTTATAGAGTTGCAATTTTGAAGTATTTGTCTGTTGGAGTTAGTTTGTTGCTTGCAGTTTGAAAAGTCTTAGCTAATAGTGAAATGCTTGCTTAATGGCTGCAGGATGGTAGACAATGTAGGCAGTGGCAACGACTTCTTGGCGCAATATCGAAGTATATCAAACAAATTGAAAAAGTGCGTCCCAGTCTTAACGCGTGTTTGATAATATTATATAATATTTATAGTAATATTTAATTAAATTGCGATGTAGCGCACGCCCCGGTCACAATTTCCCTACACACCCGTCTTCTGCCTTTCCTACACCCATCTACATTTACCCTCTGCAATTTTTAGCCATAAATTCTTTCAATGTTTTTGGTAAATTATTCATCATGTTCATGTGTCCAGAAATTAATGAAATAAATTTAACTGTTTTATTAATCTAATTGTTAGCTTTCATAACAGTTTTCTTTTGCAGAAGATTTCTAAGAAAGCCAAATGTAACGGAAGCAAGTGAACAATTTGGTAAGTTGAGTGTCGTGTATCATCACTCATATTCTGGATGGAATTAGTGCAGATGTTGCTAACCTATTCTTTCTTATTGAATCATTCTTAATGAGTTTTCTTCACGGAACTAAAATTTATAATTATGTGGCCAAAAATGTAATTTACATGAGGGAAATGTTTTATTTTACCATTTTGTTTTATGTAATAGCGCAATCACTGGGACTCGTCAAGAATTTTTAGTTTTCGTCTGAAAACTGTTGCACATGTTCGTTGGGTGATATTATTTAATATATGTTGCTCTTAGATCTGTAAAATATATCCATCCTCACAAACTTCACTCGAAAAGTGCCCCAATGTAAAGCGGCGAGTGACTGGGAGAAGGCATATAACCATGTATAATGACAATGCTATCGTTCCTTCGACTATATTATTTATTAATTTGTTTCTATTACACCCATGAAGCGTATAACTCACAAACTTCACGCAAAATAATAAAAAAAACCTGCTGTAAAAGTACACACTTCCAGCGATAATACAACAAAATGCATGAATGACGAAAAACAACCCTACTTTATTATAAAAACAAAATTTATAGTCCATTAAGCTACAAAAGGAAGCGTCTATGTCCATTTTGGTCCAGGCTGCATTCCAACCTATCCACAGGCACTGCTAATGATTCTGCTTGAAAATCATGATAAATGCTTAATAATTCCAAATTTCTAGTGAATTATGCTTTAACGACAATAACCAAATGCCATTTTACTACAGGCAACTATAAAAACTAAATTCCTTTGACCTAATGCTGAAACAAGCATATTGCCACACTTTCAACCCAAACATAAGCGGGTCTACTGGAGATCGCGATTCCGCTACAACAACATTCAGTAATATCGTTGGAATACTGCTGTAGTCAGTCGCAAGGCGTATTATTTTCAAGCAGTAATTCCGTTGCAATACAGCCTTGACCAGTATTTTCAAGCAGAAATTAGGTTGTAATACAGCCTGGACCAGAATGAAACCGTTAAATGTACTTAGGAAAGAATTTCTAGTGGCGCCTTGCGTTTGACCACTGCAGTATTATGATGACAACTCCTGGCGCAATCGCGATCTCCAGTAATCCCACATAAGCTACGTTAATATTGCCTCAACCTACTTTGATTAGAATATTAACTTCTTGGACATAATGTGCGGATATATTTCTTGACGATGTAATACCTATTATCGTTCGACGCCGCGTATGTTGACGTAAATGAGGCTTACGGTTCGAAGTTTTTTTTTTTTTTATTGTGTAATCTTTTCCATTGTTATACTTTTATAGCAACATATTATCAAATAATTTCATTCAAAGAACTTGTGCATGCTCATTATACTTCGCTATAAGGCTTCTCCTAGTCGCTCGCTGTGTAGCGTTACAGCCCTTTTCGACTGAAGTTTGTGAGTTATCTATACATTTTACACCTCTAAGAGCAACATATATTAAATAGTATCACCAGGCGAACATGTGCTACAGTTTTCAGACCAAAACTACAATTCCTTGATGAGTCCCAGTGATTGTACTGTCGCCGTGTTTTAAATTAATTAATACTTTAAAATAACACATCAAATTAGTTAATACAACATGAAAGTAAAATAAGAATGGCAGCTGCTCCTTGTGCCTTTGGTGACGTTTTTCTTCTGGTCCACGCTGTAAACAATTCACCTGTTGTTCTTGACCGTGTACTTTCCTGTGGCTTTGGTGATTTTTTTTTTCTGGTCCAGTCCACATCTCAACCTAATCACCTCAATGGAAGGAATAAAATTTTTACTTTTATTGGTACTTGTGCAACACTGGTTAAGATATGTGATTATAGTTGGCCATTTCAGAATTACAGGAGATTGCACTTCTGTGAGGAATTGGTATCATAATACTACCATATTCAAATACAAGATACTGCTAGAAATGTTGATCTAGGCTGTATTACAACCTAATTTCTGCCTCAAAATAATGGTCCAGGGTGTATTACAACCAATTATTGCTTGAAAATAATATGTCTTATGATTAACTACTGCAGAATCATGATCTCTGGTAGACCTAGCATTTCTTCTGCAATTGCTTGTTAAAATAATAAATATCCTAGAAGACTTGTTGTCATTTTTAAATGAGTACAGCAATTCAACTGTTGTTGGATTTTATTTATTCTCAGGTGTGTTAAAATATTCTGGTAATATCTAGATTGCGATACCGCTGCAACCACTTACTGCCTCGCGATGTAAACACTTCCAGATGGAGAGATTATGATATCACTACATTGAGGAATGTGACATGTTCAGGCTTTGATCGATTTATGAATACACGTTAGGCCATAGAACGTAACCAATAGTAATAATAATAAAAAAATTACGGATTGAAAAAGTTACAGAAAATTATTACATGTGCAATTAATAATATTGTTAAAATACCAACAACATTCCAAACTGATAATTGACATCATTCATTAGTAATGTTCCGTAATGTCTGTTCCTGTAATATTAACATTATTAGCCCACAGTTCCATTGATTTGTATTTGATTCCGTTCTTCTGTATTGCGTTTAGGTTGTAACGCAGACTGGACCATACTAACAGAGAGAGATGCGATTTGGAAGTTGAGTATCAGCAATATCATGTGCGACAGTTTTGTTTCACTATGGTCCAGGCTGCATTAAGATGCAAACGACAGTAACAGCGATAGATACGACATAGGTATCCGCAATAAGGTGTTCAATAGTTACGTTTCAGTGAGGCACAGGCTGCATCAAAACCTCATCGCTAATGAATTTATTCCTGTACTGCAGGAGCAAAATTAACGATTTCACTATATGAGATGTATTAGTGATGGACTAGTTTCTGTGGTAGGCCCCATTAGTGTCATTTAAAGCTGTGCATGGAACGTATACGTCACATTCAGCAACGTGGTGACATCATACACTCTCTATCCGGAAGGGTTTACATCGCGAGGTGGTAAGTGATTGCAGTTGTATCACAATCTACATATTACCCAAATATTCTGACAATGGTTGAAAACTGATGTTTATAAATCTGCCCCTTTTTGGCCTAATTGATATAGAAAATCTGATTTCACATGTTTCAGACAAGCGCAACTGCTCTCTGTCTTTCTCTCAACTCTTAACTGGACTGTTAATCTGTAATTCAAATATAATTCATTTCATTTTTACTGTTATGCCTAAATTTACAGGGGCTTTGGCTCTGAGGTGTGAAAGAGATGAGCTACCTCAGTATGCTGGCCTGTGCTGGTCAGCAGCTGCTCGTTGTGAGGGTTCTTTGGGTAATAACCCCGGTGAAGCCTGGGATCTGCTGCGAGCTGGGAGGCAGTATCTTTCAGCCGAAACAAAAGCTGAATCACTGGGTTGCCCTGGACCTGGCTCGGATTATTTACAGGTAATTTACACCCTTATTTTTAGTTGTAATCTTTTTTACACTACAGCAGTTGAAGTTCTTTGCCTATCTTCTTCATAATAACATGTCTTCTTGGGTGGAAGGAGATATTCTCCACCAGCCTAAAACTGGTATTGACCTGTTGAAATTTATTTTAACTTCTTCATTATAATGTCCTATTTACATTTTGCACTCTTTTTCAGAATTAAACTAAAAATACCAAAATTTGAGACACTCTGCAACCTCAAATTGTTACCAAAACTGCAAAAATGATACTAAAATTATCGGTACAGGGATCATATCAACGTAAACAGGTTTGTTTTGTCATAGTGATCATGGGTTGAAATTCGGCCTGGACCAACAGTAAAAAGTTTACGGGAAATTCGTTCTGCAGCATCCATCTCAGAAACGGTGTATTTGTTTACAACAGGAGCAATTAATTATCTCTAATCGCTTGTATCAATTCTAAAGGCCCCCACACACGGACGAGCCAACAGGCCAAATGTCCTCGTGTTGATCCAAAATTCGTCATGTGTGTGGGGAGCTCGGACGGACTGGCGTGGTTCGGAGTTGGATTTTCGGCCGCTCCAAAATCCACCAACCCAATGCAGGTAGCCCAAGGTCTGGTAGACTATCCCCTCCACGACTGGAGTGGGATAACCCGTGCAACGAAAACTGGACACTAATTTGCATACACTTTTGTCTTAAATATCTCAGCTTTCCGACTTCACATGAAAATGAAACTTGCCTTATTTTACTCGTGCGACCACGGACTGTACATTAAGCGAAACCCAGTCAAAATCTGATAAACATTTTTTTTCTTTAATCCTGCTCATGATTTTCAGACAGACACAAATTAAAATAATACAGCTCATTTCATTCGCGTTGGGTTAATAGTACCCAAACTCATTTTTAAAGAATATTTCATATGTTTAGACTTTCCCGTTTATAGTTTTTTTTATATCTATAGACTAAACCCAATACTTAGTTTAGAATGGCTAATAAATTCATAGAATTTCATCTTTTTGTCATTTTCACTCTAGTCCTTTCATTCTTGTTCACAGAGATTAAAAAAAAAAAAAATCAGTATTAATAGCGAATTAGTGCAACGCCAAAACCAATTCTGAAAGATATGAGTTTTGGCCACGGCTTCAAATAAAGATAGGGCGCTAATGACCTCGTTGTCGACGCGCCCTAAAGCCACAAAAACAACAACAACAACATCAAATAAAGATTACGAAGTTTTAATCTCATGGAGATATGTTTGATTTGGAAGGGTTTAAGTCACAACAGTGTAGGTCAGTCACATTTTCAATTAAAAAAAAGACACCGAAACCATATGTAGATAAATCAATCTCTCAATCTGTTAGTAAAAAATATGAAGCAAGTCAGATTTTCATTCAGCTTCCAACAGGAGGAACTGGAAATTCAACTGATGAACGAAAATACCTGATTTGTTTTTCAGCAAAGTGGTATAAGTCAGACTTAAATCATTGTGTTTGTAAACGCATCCTGTGTGCTCACTGTGTAAACGTATCCTGCATGCTGACTTGCAGCACACTTCCGAATAGGATTTCTAAAGAAACAATTCAAGATCTTCTTTCTTAAAATTCAAGATACATTATGCAATCTCACTATATATCAGTTTTGGTTATAAACACACAGGTGTAAGTCGTACACCCTAGTGCGGACGTTCGCTTTTTTAATAAACACTAGTTTCAGTCATTTTTGTCAGCAGTAGAATGTAACAATTATATAGACTTTATTCAATTATAACCTCGTTAAATTTGATTCCAGGTGACATCACTAAAATGAATATATTACAACATTTATGTTCCGGAATTTATTACAGTATCTTTTGCATTTTGCTAATTTCTATAAAGTAAGGAAAATTCACTTACATCACCATATTTTCTATTTTATACGTTCTTACTAATTTTCATCATTTAAGACAATTGTTTTTAAGAATTCATTTAAGAAGCATTTAATTTTTCCCCTGTAAAATAAAATTAAAAGTGAAAAAATTGTTTTAAATGACTGCTGTTTTCTTTTAAAACTTTCTGTAATCAGTATACATCCTAAATTTTTTTTTTTTTTTTAAATGGTCTTGCTTCTGTACGACCGTTTAGCCAACTCCAATTTATATTGTACTAAGAATTGTATCAGGCTTCTGTCATGTAATTTTGGGACACAATTTTGAGGACAACACAATACTAAAATAAAACCAGCCGGGCCCTAGCGCGGACTCGAACCAGCGACCTTTCAAATGCCAGTCCAGCGTGCTAGCCCCTACACTTCTAGGGCCGGACTAGCGAAGACACGAACTGGTCTGGTTCAGCGTGGCTCTGGCTCTATTGTGTGTGACCCGGTAGTCTGGACCGAGTCTAAATGGAATGTTGCCAAATGGCCTGGTGCCAGATGGATCGCCCGTGAGTGGCCACCTTAAGATAGGGAGCCTAGTTGTAGGCCTGCTGCATCTCAGATACATATTTTCTTTTTTGTTAATTTCATGCAACATTTTACAATGGAATGAAGCTAAAATTTGCAAGAAAATATTACAACAAAGAATTTAATGATCATTTCAAAAAATTGTCATTTTTTTGCAGCGCTGTTGACATCTAATAGCTGCATGTCATTCTAACATTTCGGCATTTTTAATTTAATTCGTGGTGACTTTTCCGAGAAAGGAGAGTGCAAAACCTGAAGAGGACATTATAACAAAGCAGTTAAAACAAATTTTAATAGGTCAGTACCAGTTTCAGCTCAGTGGAGAATATCCCCTTCCACCCATTTTCTTTTTCGACCTTTACACAATTTGCTCACAAAGACATCTAGAGTGTTGTTAACTGGCATAACTTCTAAGTAGTGCCAGAATTTTCTTATTGTTCATTAATAGCAGCTTTAGCTTTGTTGTTAAGAGACATTTTTTAATTATTGTTTAAATCGAATATTGTAAGCTCAAAGAAGAGTAAGAGGTAATTACTTTGTGATTGATTTGATACTGTTTGCAACCTAATGTTTGGTTATTACCAAATTTGGATAGTAGATGATTGTAAAATAAGAACATGGTAAAAAAAATTGTGTTATTCACATCGCTATTTGTGACAAAAGTTCTGCTGGTCATACCTTTCAAGAAAAAGTGTACATTAGATCAAAATGAAATGTACCGTATGTCTAGTACCCAGTGGGACTCTTTGAGTTGCATCTGGGGAGAGTCCTAGGTGTGTCTCACTTTGTCACAATGAATCTGGCATGTTGTAGGTAAGTGTTTTCTGTGTCCTGTCACTCATGTTTTGCAACATTGGACATGAATTCAAACAAGCTAGAGACTCTCAACGCTCTGCACTCACCTTTGTTTGTTTCAGGGATTGTTTTATAATTTATTTTTGCAATTGTGTTGTGAAGTACGTATTTAGCTTTACAGTTTGTAGAAGAGTTGCATTCCAATAATTAGTTGTTGGATTTTTCAATCACAAAATACAAAAATTTTGAACTAAAAAGCAGGATGTTCACACCTTTGGCTCATAAGTACAATGTGTCCAAAACTAAAATTGAAAAAAAAAAGTTTCACACATTGGAAAAATAGTTTGACTACAAACCCAGAAAGATAAAAACATGAAAAGTGGAACCTCAACAGCAAAGTGTGGTTTTTTCGGTTATAAGCTATTGTTTCTATTGCCAGTATTGGAAACGAGTAAGCAGGGACACTGATTATAAAAACGCAGAAGAAGACAAAGTAATATGATTTTATTTTTTAGTATGTCTAAACATTAAGTTGATCATGCAATGTCATTTTTCCATGACATTGAAACTTCATCTGAAAGTGATTGTAGTATTCATTTTTGATTTCCTTCGCATCATTTGCCGATCTACTTGGAATATTTTGTAAGGAACAAAACTGCTATACCGGGGTGGAGTATATGCTTAGATACCTTAGCTGAATGTTTCCTTGTAGAAAGTTCTGTTAAATTTGACTAAATGATTTTAATTGACCATGTGCCTGCCTAGAATATTTAACTGTAATGCAAATCGGCCGCCACTAAGCTTATTTGAACCAAAAGCTTTTGAAAATTCCACTTGTTGAAAAAAGTTTATTCAAAATCACATTTGGAAAAAAACAGCATTTACAGTCAAATAGACTACGGAATCAAACGTTTACAAAAAATTGCAAATTATGGAGAGGAAGAAATTTACCAACCGAACCCCATTTGAAAATTTAAAAGTTCATAGTCATTACTATCGCCGGTCAATCGTCAACTATAGTCAATATGGCGGTGCATCGACCAACCAGAACTTTCCCCAACTAACTTCAGCACACGCCCTACACATACTCACGCAGGTCCAATATGCGCCACATTTCCAGGATAAAGACAACCCCCCCTCCTGGGCCACCACGTATATAGCTACCCTCATCCGCATGCTTGATGTATACCGATGCTTTCCAAAAATAATGTAAAAAGGTGTAATTATAGAATGTGTTCTAACTTTACTCGTGTGTAGCCTGACCCTCAAGGATTATGAAAAGTATTTAGTGAAAATTCTTAAATAATTAGCTTTCTTGTAATTAAATTTTGTTTTCAGGCATATTGATAAAAAGTTTCCACAAGTTAATTAGTGATTCCCCGAGATGTGTGTTAATTCTGGCAATTTTTAGGCAACCCTGCTGAATTTCACATTATCATGATAAAATTAGTGTCATTGTATTCTATAAAAATTCCTGATTCCAGTGGTGTAAATTTTATTATTATTGGTGGTGTAATGGCAAAGTTATGAGTCTAACAAAGATATGGTTTAAATCTGTTGTACAGATACTTGGTTTATGTTTAATAACTATTCAGGTATTGTTTATATCGAAAAGGTGACATTATCGGAATTTTCTTTGAATTTAATTACCTGTATTGACCGTGGTTTTATTTACGGAAATGGCTTGGTTTAATCGCAAATGTATTTTGAATGAAACCACGTTGTGATAGATGACGAAATAACTTTAAAATGTATATAAAATCTATTCTACTGCATGGAATGTTCTGAAATTTTAATACATTATACTAGATTTTTAGTTCTTTTGGGAAATTTACTTTTTAGTTCAAATAATTATCGAAAACATGTGTTTAAAAAATGTTAAAAGTGAAAGTTTTCTCCACGAGGTGTTTAAAATTTTATTTAAGCTATTTACACGGCCTGAAACTACGGAATTTTAATGAATTTAACTTTCTTTTGAATTATTATTATTTTAAAATTACTTTGCTGTATCTAAAAGTGTCAAGAATTAGTGGAATTATCACGTAACAAAATCTATTGTTTATAAGTTGGATAATAATGGATTACCCTATTCGAGGTTAGTTTAAAAGTTCTTCACTATTACAAAATGTTTATTTAGCACTAATATTATATGTTGAGTGACTTTACTACTCTTAAATCAGCTTATTTATTGAATTGTCTTGTGGCATCAGCTTCTGCATGAAACGTTTCTCACTTCCTGTACTTGCAATGAAAATTATATGTTTACTGGAAAGCTTACTCCCTCCCTTATGCTTCAAACTATGAAAATTAGAATTTACCAAAATTTTAAGGTCCTTACAATTTAGTAATATGACAAGGCCCTTCGACGGCAAAATTTAAAGGTGCATATACATCAAGCAAGTCACTGCCAATGTATGGTGATGAACAGCTTCATTGTCAGAGACTCGCTTTGTGTGTACAGGATCAAATCAGAATCAGTGATGCAGTTGGCATTGACTGACATTTGGACTTCTGGCACCCTCATCCAATCTTCAATTTTTAAGATATTTAAAAGATAATTCCATACATAGATTTCCATCATGAAATAATTTTCAAAACCACCATGTTCTTTGTCATTTTTCATTGTGCTTATTGATACTATTAATTATACACAAAGAGCTACTGAAATTGGAATTGCTGGTGATTGTGATTTCACAAGGAATTGATGGTGTAATACTGGAATAGTCAAACACAATACACCACTAGAAATACTTTTTGAAGCACAGTTAACGGTGTCACACTGCTCCAGGGTGTATTAAAACCTGATTTCTGCTTGAAAATAATGATCCAGACTGTATTACAGTGGAATCGCTGCTTAAAATTAATACATCTTGCACTTGGCTATAGTAATATTATGACATCACTAGCTGTTACCCGCGACTTCGTATGCGTGGACTTGGAGTTTCATTGCCAGAATTGAATATAGAAAACTGTTAGTAACGTAAGATTTTGTCCCAAACAACACCGAGTCGACATAATATGATGGAAAGCCATCATTATATCATCCTATCGTCTAATCTGTCTCATGAAGAGAATCAATTAACAACATATTTAAAAACAGAAAAGTAAGGGAAGGTGCGGGGATGTGTGTGTGGGGAGGGGGGAGGGGGAGGTTAACTGATGGCAGCTTTATTTCAGCTTGGTTTTTTCTTCTTTCTTCAACATGAGCATCTGAATCTTATAATCTAATAGCAGCACATTGTCTTCTAGACCTGCACCTTAGGCCAGGTTTCGTCCGTAAGGCATGTCAAAAAGGAAGACAAATTGGTGCCAGAAACTTTTATACAGACACAAATGAATAGTACAGTGCAGAGCAAATTGACTTCTATACTAAATAATAAGTTTTGTTTCTTATCGAAATTTATTAACAAATCAAACACTAACAGACTGCGCGACTGAGCAAACAACGTAACATTACAGACTAACACACAAATCTGTCTTTCATCAATCGATAAGTTCTTAAAATTTCGTGACTAAAACTGTTATTCATACCGAAAAAATGTCCTGTGTCCTTCCTACACTATTTCATTGTTAAATTCCATCAATATTGATATAGCCATTTAGTCGTCAAAACGAAACAAAAAGACAGAGACTTATTTCCACATTTATAATATAATAGCTGGTACCCACGACTTTGTTCGTGATTGTAAAGAATTCATATTGACAGCTGTAGACATCTAACCACCATAGTGCACAATGGGAGACTCGATACTATTACCACACACAAATACCAGTCTTTTGCGCTATGTAGTTCCGGCAGCAAAGTAAAATTTACGGATACACACAAGCCTTTGGATGAAATACGAAATATTCATGATCGACCAATTTCAAACACCATATCTCACACACTCCCACAGTTACCGAATTTCGGTCAACGTTGTGATCGATGGGAGACTCTGTGTTACTACCACACAAAAACACCAGTGATCTGCGATTGATAGTTTTCACTTAAAAGTGATACACCGTGACACATGGTCCTTGGCAGAAATATGAAATTGCTGCAGAGTCGACCATTTTCATCCCCCATATCTTCCACACCCCCATAGCTACAGACATCTAACAACCATAGTGCACGACAACAGACACGATTCTAGTACCACACATAAACACCAATGCTCTATGCTATGTAGTCGTGGCAGAAAAGTGAAATCTGCGGAGACACATGCCTTTCGTTGAAATACGAAAATATCCATGGTCAGCCACTTACAACCACCATATCTCCCACACAACCACAGTTTCTGAAATTCGGCCGCTGTTGTGATCGAAAGATGACTGTGTTACTACCACACACAAACGCCAGAGATCTGTGATCGATTGTTTTTGCTGAAAAGTGATACACCATGACACTTTTGTCTTTGGCAGAAGTATGAAATTGCTGCAGGTCGACCATTTTCATCCCCCATATCTCCCA
The DNA here is from genome assembly GCA_031002005.1 of Vandiemenella viatica. NCBI lineage: Eukaryota > Metazoa > Arthropoda > Insecta > Orthoptera > Morabidae > Vandiemenella > Vandiemenella viatica. Next base: position 221,833,182 of record JARYHS010008074.1, on the reverse strand, counting down.
CACCCTCATAGCTACCGAAATCTAACAACCATAGTGCACTACATGAGATACGATTCTACTACCAAACACAAACGCCAATGGTCTATGCTATGTAGTTGTGGCAGAAAAGTGACATATGCGGAGACAGTCGAAATACGAAAATATCCTTGGTCGGCCACTTACAACCACCATATCTACCACAGTTTCTGAAATTCGGCCGCTGTTGTGATCGAAAGGTGACTCTGTGCTACTACTACACACAAACGCCAGTTATCTGTGATCTGTAGTTTTCGCTGAAAAGTGATACACCATGACACTTTTGTCTTTGGCAGAAGTATGAAATTGCCACAGGTCGACCACTTTCAACCCCCATATGTCCCATACCCCCATAGCTACCGACATCTAACAACCATAGCGCACTACATGAGATACGATTCTACTAACAAACACAAACACCGAATGCTCTATGCTATGTAGTTGTGGCAGAAAAGTGACATATGCGGAGACAGTCGAAATACGAAAATATCCTTGGTCGGCCACTTACAACCACCATATCTACCACAGTACCACAGTTTCTGAAATTCGGCCGCTGTTGTGATCGAAAGGTGACTCTGTGCTACTACTACACACAAACGCCAGTTATCTGTGATCTGTAGTTTTCGCTGAAAAGTGATATACCATGACACTTGTCTTTGGCAGAAGTATGAAATTGCCACAGGTCGACCACTTTCAACCCCCATTTCTCCCACACCCCCATAGCTACCGACATCTAACAACCATAGTGCACTACATGAGATACGATTCTACTACCAAACACAAACACCAAGTGCACTATGCTATGTAGTTGTGGCAGGAAAGAGAAGTATACGGAGATACGAATTTTTGGTCGAAATATGAAAACGCCCTGCACTGACCAACTTTAATCATCATATCTCTCATATCCCCACAGCTATCGGCATTCGGCCAATGTTGTGCACGACAGGAAACTCCAAGCTACTTCCACCCACAAACATCAGTGATCTGTGCTAGGTAGTGGTGGCTGAAAAGTGAAATATAGGAAAAAACACGTCTATTTATATATATATATATATATATATAAGATTAGTGAATGTTGTAGTGGAACTGTGATCTCCAGTAGACCTGGGAAATTCCCAAAAGAGCAACCTCCTCCTCATCTCTTACAAAGAAGTGAATCACAACATGAATCTTGGTATTGACCTGGTTTTGGTCATGAAGCAGAGTCCAAACAATGAATCTACACGGTGCAGAACATTCTGAATTGAAAAATGAGGCGATTCAAAGAGTCCCGGTGGGTACTAGGCTTTAGATGTGATGCCACTTGAAAGATACAATAAGATAAAGTATTAAGAGTACATACAATTGGCATTTCTGATCTCATTATTCCACACCAAGTTACCATCTGCATTCTACAGAAACAAATCTAAAATTGCTGCAGTGTAATGCAATCTAAATATACGGATATAACAGATGTAATGCATTTTTTCAGCAACAGAGTACTTCTTTTTTATTCTGGTCCTGGCTACATTACAATTAGTATCTTTTACCCGTCACTTACCACAGATGAAGGCAGGAGGGCGAAACACGTAAAAACACAAAAACAAAAGAATTACACAATATTTCGACTTTTCAGTCTTACTCGTGTAGGAGGCGAGACATATGGCAGGGGGAAAGATGTGGTCACATCCGAGCCCGCCACATGAATGAAGCACAGGCGGAAAAAAACGCGTGGTAGTGGAAGAATTGCCGGGAGGGGGGGGGGGGAATAGGCCTGACCAGCGATAAAAGTGAAACAAATAAATATAATGTCTGTGTAGCTTAGTTAAAAAAGTTATAATTGAAAATATATACAAAAAATTAAAAAAAATAAATAAAGAAGGAAAAAAAAATTATATAGAATATAAAAAAAAATAATAATAATAATATAAAAATAACCGACTGTAAAATGAAATGAGAGATGGCAAGTGACAGGTTTAACGTAGGTTTAGGCCAGGGGTGTGTCTGGTGTCAAGGATATGTTGATAGGCTAGTTCCCATCTGCGGAGTTCTGAAGGGGTGGTGGTATTTGGAAAAACTCTAATAGCTCTGACTGTGAAACAGGTGTTGAGGTTGTTTGAATTATGGAAGTTCGCATGAATTGCCACGGGATGGTCTGGGTTGGAAGTATAAACTGTTTGCCTGTGGCCATTCATTCTGTAGGAAAGTTGTTGAGTGGTGAGACCAATGTAAGAGGCAGTGCAGTGGATGCAGGTGAGTTGGTAAATAAGGTGAGTGGTAGCACATGTGGCATGTCCAATTATTGGGAAAGATTCGCCTGTGACAGGATTAGAGTAAGTAGTGGTGGCAGGGTGCATGCTGCAAGTTTTACAGCGGGGTCTGTTACACGGGAAAGATCCCTGTGGAGGTCTAGGGGAGTCGGCAGGTAAATACTTGTGGACCAAGATGTTGTACAGATTGGGCGGTCTGCTGAAGCAAGTGCGGGGAGCAGTGGGTAGGATTTTGGGAAGGAGGAGACGCATTTCAGGGAAGGAACGTAAGAAATCATGCCCACGGCGGAGTATCTGGTTGACAGATTCCAGGCCAGGAAAGAACTGGGTGACAAGTGTTGGACCACGGTCAGCTTTAGGAGGTGCAGAACGAGGATTGTGGGTGATGGCACGGGAAATTTGTTTTTCCACCAGATCATGGGGGTATTGGCGGGAAACAAGGGCTTGGGATAGTTTTTGGGAGTAACTGGAGATTGATTCATGATCCGAACAGATGCGTCTGCCACGGATTGCAAGGCTGTATGGGAGGGATCATGAATCAATCTCCAGTTACTCCCAAAAACTATCCCAAGCCCTTGTTTCCCGCCAATACCCCCATGATCTGGTGGAAAAACAAATTTCCCGTGCCATCACCCACAATCCTCGTTCTGCACCTCCTAAAGCTGACCGTGGTCCAACACTTGTCACCCAGTTCTTTCCTGGCCTGGAATCTGTCAACCAGATACTCCGCCGTGGGTATGATTTCTTACGTTCCTTCCCTGAAATGCGTCTCCTCCTTCCCAAAATCCTACCCACTGCTCCCCGCACTTGCTTCAGCAGACCGCCCAATCTGTACAACATCTTGGTCCACAAGTATTTACCTGCCGACTCCCCTAGACCTCCACAGGGATCTTTCCCGTGTAACAGACCCCGCTGTAAAACTTGCAGCATGCACCCTGCCACCACTACTTACTCTAATCCTGTCACAGGCGAATCTTTCCCAATAATTGGACATGCCACATGTGCTACCACTCACCTTATTTACCAACTCACCTGCATCCACTGCACTGCCTCTTACATTGGTCTCACCACTCAACAACTTTCCTACAGAATGAATGGCCACAGGCAAACAGTTTATACTTCCAACCCAGACCATCCCGTGGCAATTCATGCGAACTTCCATAATTCAAACAACCTCAACACCTGTTTCACAGTCAGAGCTATTAGAGTTTTTCCAAATACCACCACCCCTTCAGAACTCCGCAGATGGGAACTAGCCTATCAACATATCCTTGACACCAGACACACCCCTGGCCTAAACCTACGTTAAACCTGTCACTTGCCATCTCTCATTTCATTTTACAGTCGGTTATTTTTATATTATTATTATTATTTTTTTTATATTCTATATAATTTTTTTTTCCTTCTTTATTTATTTATTTTTTTAATTTTTTGTATATATTTTCAATTATAACTTTTTTAACTAAGCTACACAGACATTATATTTATTTGTTTCACTTTTATCGCTGGTCAGGCCTATTCCCCCCCCCCCCCCCCTCCCGGCAATTCTTCCACTACCACGCGTTTTTTCCGCCTGTGCTTCATTCATGTGGCGGGCTCGGATGTGACCACATCTTTCCCCCTGCCATATGTCTCGCCTCCTACACGAGTAAGACTGAAAAGTCGAAATATTGTGTAATTCTTTTGTTTTTGTGTTTTTACGTGTTTCGCCCTCCTGCCTTCATCTGTGGTAAGTGACGGGTAACTGTTTATTTTCCCTATCCTATCTTATTTTCAGTGCCTCGCGGCAGTTTCTTTGTTTCCTTTATCCAATTAGTATCTTTTGCATGATTAAAATGATCATTAATGGCAGTTGTTTGTACTGTTAATGATGTACCATAGCATTAATTTCATGCGGCATCACAACTAAGATGCATTTCATTTTACTTTAATGTACACTTTTTGTTGAAAGGTATGAGCAGAGAAATGAGTGTGACAAATTTCAAGTTAATTTCGCAGTTCCTTCATACCACATTCATTTTATTTTATCATTTAGCCCACTAAGGAGCATGTGGAACCATTAATTTGCATTGTCTTTCTTATTCTTCTTGCTGTTCTCCATATCTTCCCAAAACCTCCTCATCCTTTTGCTGTGGGCTTGACGTCTACTTGTGTCCACGCATTTCTGAGTTTTAGATTTTTAGCTGTTGGGATCATAGGCTCTATTTTCACTAAGCAGCTAGTCACAGGTAGCTAGTCGCTGGCGGCTGGCCGCTTTCGATTTCTATTTATTCAGTTAAGTCATTACTCATACCCACTGATGCGACCTAAACTTGGAAGTCGTCACGACTGTAAAGGAACACGCGACTGGAGTAGCCGCGCGTGACTCAATAGTGATGTAACATTACTGTGTAATGCACACTGCGACTAGCGGCGTGCGACTGTCCACCTTTCACACACAAAATTACGTGAAATACACTTAGCTTACACTATCTATAGCAAAATCTATGTCTGTGTTTAAAGCTCTGTGAAATTTACGCCATTTAAAAAGAGCTGGAATGGGATTCATTGCAAGACAGGATGAGGGTGAAGAGGGTCATCAGAGTGTACAAGTCGTATATTAGTGATGAGGCATGGAAAGATATTGGTGTAAGACTGAAAAGTAATGCATGAAAGGCAGGAGATGACCATGACCACAAGCTGCTCGATTTTAGGCACAAGGGGTAGAAAGATTCTCTTTTTTTAGTTAAGGGTGTCAGAGATTGGGATTAGTTACCACCATAAATGATGACTAATTTACCAAAAACATTGAAAGAATTTAAAATTAAAATTTGTAGAGGGTGAATGTAGGTGGATGCAGGAAGGAGGGAAGATGGGTGTGTGGGAAAATTGCCACTAGACTGTGTGCTCTATTGCAATTTAATTAATTAATTATACCAATTGTACACTCTATGTATCGCCTTGCTCTGCACAACCTGTAGTTAAACGCTCTTTTTTGTTGTTAAAGTTCGCCCACTATATGGACACAAAACTTTATCAGTTAGTTAGAAAGCATCATCACCAACGAAAACATAAGGCATCGGTGTGTTCTTTTTTGATGTAACTGGCGTACTTTCTGGAATATTTAGTTCATTTTTTGTCAGTTCTTTTTATGGAATGTATTATCTTTAAATATAGATGCGACACTGTATTTTCCGAAAGCTCTGAAGTCAATTCAAATAACAAATGATGTATCAAAATGTATGTTTTTCTTTTATTTTTGTTAACTTCATTTATTTCTTCGAAATCCACATTGAAAATGAGCTGGTTTGTGGAATGCATTCATGCTCGCAGTCACTAAAAAACTAGCTGCTAGCGACTGCAGTCGCCTGCGACTAGCCGCTTAGTGAAAATGCAGTCTTAGGGGCAAATTTATGTGAAGTGATTAATTGTTTATGTATACTCCATAAATTTGAAGTAATAGCATGCAGCCGGTCAGTCAGTAGTTCTCCCCTGATCTCGAGCATCTTGCTTATTACTCCGCCTTTCCCTGGTGCTTTGTTATTTTTCAACTGAAGTATGAAGTTTTGAATCTCAACCAGTGTTGGTCGAGCTGAGTCATGTTGTTGGGAGGATATCTGGAAATGGAGTTTCTCTGTATGTGATTCACAGTTGTACAGCTTCTCGAAGAACTGCTTCAGAATGTCACAATTGGCCTTTGTGTTTGTTTCAAGCATTCCATCAGGTAGACGGAAGCAAAGACTAGGAAGATTAAAGTTCATCCTGAAAAGTTTTGAAAATTTTTTTTGTGTTGTTTCTTTTGAACTAATTGTCGATTTCCTTTAATCTTTTGATGTGGTACACACGTTTGACTCGTTTGATTATTTTAGATGTTCTTTTCTGTGTTTCTAAATAATTTGCTAATTACCTGGTGTTCGGTGGCTATGCCAATTCTTCCAGGCTTTGATACGTTCTTATTGAACTATCATCAGGTAGTTAATGGTAACATTTGTCCTGTGGTTAGGTGCAAAGAAGGAAAAAAGTTATTTGTTAGAATTAAGTAACTTTTGCTATAAAACAAGATTTATCCTGTTGTTGATCTTGCTGAATTTTGAAATTAATTTTTCTGCTCTTATAATTAACAAATAGTTTGTTTGTTCCAGTAATATTGGAAGTTTCTCTTCTGCCCTGAATAGATATTGATCTTGAACTTTTTATTAAATATGATATAGTTGTAGCATGTAAGAACTGAAGTGAAGGGGAAGTACAAACAGTGAGGTCAGAAACTTAAGAGGCTCTTGTTTGTATCTTCACCCATGCATTATTTTATCTCAAAACAGGAAAAGCTCTTTTCTCACATGTAATAGGAATTGCTAATACTCTCCCTTCTACAGCTGTTGTATGCTAACACACTTACGATACTCTGTACCATGTCACCAGGAAGGTTCATCAATTATCTCCCTCTGATTTTGGTATATATTTTAGTAGATTGAATTGAAGATTGTATTTCTTTTTATCATTAAGAGGTGAAATAGTGTCCTAAAGTAGTTAAGGAAAATTTAACTGAATGCCACATGTGGCATCCAGCTGTAGGCATTTAATGTGTAAGGTATTACCATTCTGTTGGGACATTTGTGGAGGTGAACCTTGGTGGTTTCTTACACCTCCCCAACCTTTTGTCCATGTCCCTATGATGAAAATTTCTTCCATCACCAGAATTTGAACTAATCCCATGTTAGGTGTTAGCCACCGTCACGTTTTCACAACCACGACATTTCTTCCTTTTCCATTGTTATTAAAAAAAAGTTATCATGAGGAAGGTTAAAAACATTCATTTGCGAAGTCCGGTGACTTTTAAAATTTCCACCTCAAATTGTAATTACAAGCAGAAAAACCTGAAAAATATGTTAATCTATGTGGAAACAAAAGTTTAGCACTTTTGATTTTTTAAAAAATAAATCAAAATTTGTATTAAGTCCTCTAAAAATCAATTCAGCACACTCTGCCACAGATGTGATCTTGCCCACACCTATTTTGTGATATATTGTTGTGGATTAAAATCTAAATATGAAATAATTTTGTTTAACTGCGGAAATGCCTTTTTAGTCAATGAAACACTATATTGAGCATGGCATGGTGCCCTTCATACCTCAGTCTACATCAAACCTACTAATTTAGAGCAATATCTACACTTCGATAGCTGCAATCCACTCCATTGCAAATTTTCCCTCCCATACAGTCTTGCCATCCGTGGAAGTCACATTTGTTCTAATGCTCATTGCCCCAAGCCCTTATTTCCTGTTGTTACCCCACGGATCTTGTACATAAATAGATCTCCCGTGCGATCACTCACATTCCATGTAACCAGTCTTGCTTGTCTCCTACAAAAACCAACCATAGCCCTGTCTTTATCACCCAGTTCTATCCTGGCCTTGAGTCCATCAACCATATCTTGCGACAGGGGTATGACTTCCTTCGCTCCTTTCCAGAAATTCATACTCTTCTACCCAAAATTCTACCCAGTGTTCCCCGTGCATGTTTTAGCAGACCACCCAATCTTAAGAACATCTTAGTCCACAAATACGCTCCGTCTCTCCAAAACCACCATATGGATCTTTTCCTTGCATTAGACCTCACTGTAAAATGTGCAGCAAGCTTTACCCACCACTACATATTCCAATCCTATCACAGGGAAAACTATCCCCTTCATTGGACATGCCATGTGTTCAACAACTCACATCATATACCAACTAACTTGCCGACACTGTACTAGTTCCTACATAGGCCTCACCACACAGCAACTCTCAGTTAGAATGAATGGTCACAGACAAACAGTCCACACTCGCAATTTGTACCCTCCAATACCAAAATATGCCAATAGCTATGATTCCAACAATCTCAACGACTGTTTCACTGTGAGAGCAGTCAGAGTTTTCCCCGATAACACCACTGCAGCAGAATTCCGGAGATGGGAACTAGCGTACCAGAATATCCTGGATATCTGGAATCAATATGGAAAAAAGCTACATGCTATGTGGGGGAGGGGGGGTATAGACAAAAGCCATGTCTAAAGCTATAATTTGTTACCTTCCTATCATTCATCTATGCTTTTCTTTTTTATAGCCATTCTTGTTTTCTGTAACTGATCTAGCCAGGTTTTCATTATATTTCTTGATGTCAGCTGTTATTTTTTTTCTAATGGTCTTGCACAGTTCAGCATTCGGCCGTAATAAGGAGTCCCATATGGTACTGCTTATACGTTGATTATTTTTTAATTTTTTTGTACATCATCTAGCCTGAGAATTTCTAAGTGGCAGCTGCAGTTCACGCTGAACAGGCAGGATGAAGTGTCGGTACATACCGGTTTTCGTTCCTCTGCCGAGAAAACCCGGTGTGTACTTCTTACTCATAGCAGAAGTCTTTTAGCAGAACCTCATCTTGCCCTGAGGAACACTGTTTTAAGTTCTACTGATACTGTTCAATTGTAAAATGAATCACAGCCAACCTGTTGCAATATTCATTAAATTTATTGTTTACCGGTTTCGACTCGCCTTAAGGGAGTCTTCTTCAGAACCTGGCCAAAGTGAAAAGATATCTGCCCTGTTCCAATTTCACATCTGATTGCTGTTATAGGCCTTTCAGCAACATCAACTGGGAGAGTTTATAATTGACTTTTAACGTATTACACAATTGCAGCAAAAAATTGAAGAACAATTTTTTTCTATTTTTAAAATATTACTTGGAAATTTTTTAAAAATTTTATGGGGTTCTCATTCTTTCATTAACATTATTGTAAATTTTCATAAAAATTTGTTGAAAAATAAATGAAATATAAATTATTTTCAGTCAAAGAGCAGAATTGTCAGAATTTAGAAAATCAAACATTGAAATTTTCGATTTGCTATAAAACAAAAACTAAACCAGGCTGAGAACAAAAAATTGATGTGGATTCTTTCGTATATAAGAGGAGTAAACTCACCAAGTTTCATCAAAATCCGTGTTGGTGGGTGTCAAAATGTCATTTTTTTGGTTAAGTTCACATGGAATGACCCTTGTTTAGTATCAGCCTGGAAAGAACTGCAACCAAATTACTTAGAATTAAATTGTACAATATAGCTCATTGGCTTAAAGAGGCTGCATCCTGTAATAGGGATTGATAAAGCTGTAATAATAATAATAATAATATCAATAGGAATTTGTAACTTAAGAATGCAATATATGAGTATTGGTCAAAATTTTAAATTATTGAGTATGCGACGAATCCATGTCTGAAGGTATTTGTTCAAAGGGCTCATCAAAATGCTCTTGACTGATATTACTAGATAGTACTATATCCCTGACTGATACCATGCTGGACAGTTACCTGGCTTTCAGAACTAGAACCTGGACAGTATTCTCCCATCAGTCAAAATGTTGTTGGTGTGATATTCCTTCACTTGATGTAGCTCTGATGCTACATATTTTCCATAAGTATGAAATTTGTCCTGGGCCATCATTCTGCTTCTAGGAAGTTGCATAACTTGGTAAGCCTCCTCCAACCTATCTTCTTTTGGCAGGATTCTTTTGCAAGAAGTACAATACGATAACGGTGTCATCTTTGTGGGCTGTTGTTCTTGCTGAAAAATAGATTGAGATTCTAACTGAATGATAGTCTGAATTTCTTGAACTGTAGATGAACGTCATCTTCATTTGGAAAACTAGGAATCGTGTACTGGCTTTGTTGGCTCTGAAAAAGTAATAAGAAAATAAATATTTTGTTATTATAAATATGTTGCAAAACATTCTAATATTACAATAATTATACATAAGTAATTCAGTAGTAACATGCTATGACTTTATTGAAAAATTGCACTTACTTGTCACTTTTTGGGTTTGCGCTGCGTTTTTTTGCTGATGTCGCCAACATTTCTGCACCAACCTGCAGCCTTCGTCGGGGGCTTCTGTCTATCTCGCTGTCTGGTGCTTTTTCATCAGCCGGGATGATTTTGTTTATCCGCCAAAGAATATTTACTGTTCCCAAGAGGTTTGTGTATTATGGAGCGATCTTGTAGTTGTTACGTGTTCATTTGCTAGCACACACTTCCACATTTGGCTCAAACCATAGCTGCCGTCTCTGTGAAATTGTTAGGATTTTTGTAAATTTCTATGGATTCCCTTATTTTTCATTCTAAAAAATTCTTTGGCTTTGCAACAATCGTAGTTTTATCCCACTGAATTTTTTGTCCTCCTTCTAAATGATGATCTGCCACTGCCAGTTTTGTGGTTTGTTGTAGTCTCGCATGACAAAGATGTTTTTTCACCCGAACAGAAACTGCTCGGCGTGTCTCACCGATGTACACCTGACCACAATCACAAGGAATCTTATATACACCACTCAATTGTAATGGAGCTCTGCGATCTTTTCTGATCTTAAAATGCTTCTAACCTTGTTTTTACTGGTGAAGATAGGTTGAACATTGATTGCGGCCACACTTTACCTATCCTCTCAGTGACTCCCTTTACACATGGGAGAAGAGCCTTATCCTTTGGTTCCATTTCTTTTATGTGGCCGTCCTTAAGCTGTCTGCGGCTCAAAGCACGGTTTATCATCTGACTAGTATACCCATTCTGCCGCAGGGCCCAATTGAGATGTTTCTTTTATTCCTTTATATGGTCATAATCCGTGATTCTCTCCACCCTATAAAATAAACTATTGACCAGGCACTTTTTTGAGCAGGGTGGGATGTAGCATTTAAATAGCAGTCAGTATGTGTAGCTTTTCTGTAGACTGTGTGTGTTAGTTTCCCTTCTTCCCTTTTGACCAGCACATCCAAGAATGCCAGCTGTCCATTCGTTTCCATTTCCATGGTGAACTTTATTTTCGAATGAATGCAATGACTTTGACTAATTTTAGTTGTATCATTTATGTAATCCACCTAAATACCTTTGTTACTGCTGTGATGTAACTGTTTATAGGTAGCCTTGTTAAACTATTTTGTCTGTCTGTCTGTTTCTGTACAACTTAATGAACTCTTCTTTTACATGCCTCATTTTTTAATTCTATTGAGGCAAAGCAATGAAAAAAACCGAGCATGATGGTGTAATGGCTAGCGTTCTGGCCTCGCATTCGGGAGGACGGCGGTTCGAATCCCCGTCCAGGCATCCAGATTTGGGTTTTCCATGGTTTCCCAAATCACTCCAGGCAAATGCTAGGATGCTTCCTTCAAAAAGGCCATGGCCAAATTCCTTCCCATTCCTTGCCCCCCATCCTTTCATGTCTCTAAAGACTTCACTGTTAGAGACACGTTAAACAGCAACATGATATCCAGTGGATCAAAAGAGGGTCTAACACCTGGGTCTGAAGAACCATGGCCCATAGAAAAGTCACTAAATACGCTTCGAGTTGGAGTTAGCCATTTCAAAGATACTCTTATCTTATGGGGATACCTGGGAGAAAAGCCAGATACTACATGTTTTTGAGGGGAGAGGGAAACTATGGTATATCTGTTGTCTTGTCCATGAATCAGAATGAATGTATCCCAATTTGACCGCCAATCAGCTACTTACAAAGCCATCGCATTGAAAGAAAAACTACCTCATTTTAGTTGCTGTCATTGACATGAGATGAAGATGAAGAGGCAAAGATATTCTGAAGAAAAGAAATAGAAAAGATGATTCTTTTCTGTGACCAGAATGTCCCTATTTTCCCTCTGAGGTCTTAAAATAATTTTAAATTGCCAGTTGCCGACTGTCTGTTCCTTGCGAGGGTGTCCCCGCCCACCCTGCGATCGGATGTCACACCTAGGCGTTACTTCCTGCTGCCTCATAGCTGCAATCCTACTCAGCTGACTAGCATCGACATAATCAATATACATTCTTAGACAATATATTCTCACACAGAGAAAGAAAACTTAAAATTTCTTTACAAAGTATTATATTAATAATTATTTATGCTATTTCAGCTACTGCAAATAAATGGAAGGTATAATATAATATATTTTTGAATTTCCCACATTGCCTTGGATTTATTGATGGTAAACACATTTCGATTCAGGCTCCTTCAATTCCGGTGGCACCGAGCGTGGTGGTGTAACGGCTAGCGTTCTGGCCTCGCATTCTGGAGTATGGCGGTTCGAATCCCCGTCCGGCCATCCAGATTTGGGTTTTCCATGGTTTCCCAAATCACTCCAGTTAAAAAAAAAAAAATCCGGTGGCAATTAGTATAACTATAAAGAACAATTTAGTATTGTCCTGTTGGCTATTGTTGATGCCGATTATAATTTTATTTTTGCAAATTGTGCTACAAAAGGAATTCTTCTAATAGTGGAGTGTTCCAAAAGACAGCTTTTTATACAGCTCTGGATAGATCCAGAGCCAGTACAAGGTGGACCAAATATGCCTTTTGCATTGGGAGGAGACAAAGCTTTTGCATTAACTGAAAATACGATGAAGCTATATCCCGGTAAACATCACGCGGGGACTACAGACTGAATTTTTTTCTACAGTCTATTAAGAGCAAGAAGAGTTGTAGAAAATGTGTTTGGAATCTTATGTGTCGTATTTCGTATATTCCGAACACCAATAGCCCTCCAGCCTGCAATGCTGAAGTAGTTGTAATGGTGTGTGTACATCTACATAATTTTTTAAGATGAAATAGTAAGTCTATATCACTGTACACCCCACATGGAACCTTTGATTCTGAAAATATGGATCACAAAATTGAGTGAAGGATCATGGTGCAGAGAAATTTGGCTCATAATATGTTGAATTTAGATGCTAGAGGAAAACGTTATTCTCAATCTTCTTTGAAAATAAAAAACAATTTTGCTGAATATTTTGTAAGTGAACAAGGAAGGCTTTCCTGGCAGAATAATTTTTAAATATAATTATAGTAAACAAATGATCTATCCTATCACATAACTGTCGTAGATTTGTACAATTAAGATTCAGATAACTAAATATACGTGACTCACGTGTCCATGCCACCAGGATTTGTAGCTCCCTTCAGCAAAACTTTCATTGCTTCATATGCAAACCATACACTAGAATTCACATCATCTCATCCACTACTGGTAGCTTTTGCAGAAGTTAGCTTCTTGTTTCATGAATAATCTGTGATCAGGGGTTATGCACTTTAGCCTCTATTTCTTTTCTTGGCAGTTTTAAAGTATTGGTAATATCCTTCCATGTGTCATTTTTCTTCATTTTGTTTTTGTAATCACAGTTTTAAGTTTCCTAAAACAATCCATAGTTCTGGTGCAACTCGATTAGTTGAAGACCCAATTCATTTGCCCACGACACTGAAATTGCATGTTGTGCACACGGCTACACTCGGGTACAAATTACATGGTACAGGCACACGATGTTTTTGCTCTGGGAGTGGCAACACACATGTCCCACGTCACGTAGATGTTGCACAAAATGTTGCACACAATGTTGTGTGACAGTGGGGAACATTGTAGCATCACCAGACTCAGTGTTGCCCATCACATTTGACCCCTAGTGTATCCGGCTCTTAACTGAGTTTGTCTGCTGATTTTCAGATTTAAAATAATAATATTCATATTTTCTCTCCAATATACCGATTCTGCCACTAATATGTTTTTCTGACTTAACATTTTGATCTGCACTATGGAAAATATTTATAGTTGTGCAGCAATTATTAAAATAATTTGAGTATAACAAACATAGGAAGCTGAAGTATCATCAGTGTTATTATTTCAAAATTTCATACAGTGTTCAACACTTTTTTGTAGAAATGTGCAAATGAGTCGTATCTGCTTAAATCTGCAGTGTATGTGTGTTCCTACAAGTTTCTTAAAAACAACTTTGTAATTTTATATTCATGGTTACAGGCTGCAATTAGTTGCTACACACATGCAGCTGCTAAGTGGCAACAGCATCATTCTACTGAGCAGCCTACAGTTGGGTCAACTCCTGCACTGCCTTGCCCTCTATCTACTGGTCTAACTGTGGAACTTGGTCTGGCTCTGAGAGATGACTTAGGCCGGGTTTCGGAGGCTGCAACACAGTTTCGGCAGGCTGCACAGCAAACAGTCAGTCCCCTTGATCGACTCCATTGTCTTGGCCTTCTTGCATCCTGCCGTGTTGAACTGGGTTTGTAAAAAATATAATAAAATTGACAGAGGTTTAATCCTCGTTTTTTGATGTGTGAACTGGTTACGAATCATAATATATTAATTCTTTAGTAGGTGAGTAAGGTATCATTGCGTAGTTGACATTTGGAAACTGATATGATATATTAACTATGGGCTAGTGCATTTAGTCAAATGTCTACCCATCTCCAAAAACCTGGCAGTCATTGAATGGATGAGGGTGTATATTCTATTTTAATGCTTTGAAACTGAATGGATTGTTCTGCAATTGAGTTGGGATTGGGGCAGATGAAGAACACCAATGGCAAATTCCTTTTCATAACATGCCTCTGAATCCTCTACTAGGACTAATAACCTTGACAAATTATAAGATATTAATTTGGGGGAGGGGGGAGATGATCTGAATTTACTTCTTATGACTGTAGTCAGTAACAGTTGAATTATTTTAGCATATGCTAAATGGCAGTGAAAGTCACAAATAATGCCTGCAATCTGATGTGACTTTTGATAAAAATATTTTTCTAATGTATGGCATCTAGCATTATTTTCTCAAATGGCTTCCAACTTTAAATACATTTGCATTTTCATATATTGTTATAAGGTCATAAAGTGTTATGTAATATGGAAGATTTCTCGACGTTGTACATTAATAAAAAAAATTCTCGGGTTACTAGCAGAGTTAGTGCATTGATAAAATGCAACATTTCGGTGGTCATAGTCTCTGCTGCTATTGACAAGTTTCACTTGACAGTAGCAGCAGAGACTAGACTGAACCCCGTGTTGAAAACTGAAAATCACATTGTTGTTTATTAAAGTTCATTGTACTGACAAATTTGAAGATGGTTGCTGCCATGCATGGCTGACATGCTTCCTACTAACACTTCTGCCTCAGCACTGAAAGCACAGCATGGACCACCGACCTACACACTCTGAAAGGCACCGAACGCCTGAGCACAAGCTAAAGATTGCTACCGTCCTAGCTCTATTTATACGTTCATAAGGCGTTGGCGCAGGGCTACACTGACTGCATAAAATAGTTCTCCGATTTCAGCTAATACTGCTTCTAGGGTACTGAAAATCTATCAGTAAATAGATTTCGGATTAACTAACATATTATATCCTTATGAAATTTTCTGTGTGTTTAACGGGTTCACCGTAAAAGGTAAGTTTAGGTGATTTTAAATAATGTGACACACTTGCTAATAACTTTGTCAATTTAGGCGATAGAACACCAAATTTTTAGGGCTTGTAATGAAATTAGCTTTTGTTTAATACCAAATATGGCCAGTTTATTTATCGGTCTTATAAAAGTTTAAACATGCTGTCTCTGACATCATAACGAATATTATTCTGTTGACTTCAAAACGTATTTTAAATGATTCTCCAGGTTTCCAACTACTCAGCAAGCTTTTAATCTCGCCTGTACCTGCTGTATTTGATTTGTAATTAATTTCTGAAAATGTCTTATTTCCGTATACCCTCCTAACATAGCCGCCATAATAAAAAATTCACTGTTTTCTATTATTATCATTAAAGGACTGCATATTACTCAAAAAGGCTTATGGAATTCCGTTTAGAGGTTACTCTTTTATTATCTGAAGATTGTTTCTTCTACCAACTTTATGTGGCAGGCTTTTAATTTTTTAAAGTGTCTACAATCTTGCAGAGACTTTAATGCCTTTCATCTGAAAACAATCTTTAAACTATTTAATTGTATAAGTCTTTCTAGAATTTTACTATGTTATGCTGAAGTCTATTAAGTTAGTCTAACACTATCAGCTGACTTCAAATGCTACTTCAAACACATGGTTTCATGAAGTTTATAAGGTAAATTTATGTAATGCATTACAATACCAGTGTTTTATGCTTTAAATTACTTTTGATTTTTTCCTATGGTGCCTTGAACAAAATTTATTAACTAGAGGCTGTTTATTATTATGAAGAGCTCTCAAACTGTCGAAAAGTGTTGTGTTATAGTGATATTACTTCGTAACAATTTTAGTGCTTTAGTTTACTGTGTAACTGGCTTTGAGGCTGCAGTATTGGGTCCTTCACCTATGCCCATTCTACTGTCAACAAACTGTTTTAAGAATTTGCAGAATAGTAAGGTAGCTTACATTAGAATTCCAATCATCCAAATCAATTGGGACCAGACCTCATTCGGATAAACAAAAATTCGGAAAATTGTTGGTTTTTTTTTCGAAAAAGGGTCATTTTTAATTGCAGTTTGTATGTTGAAAATCGGAGAAAAAAACTATTTTTAAATAAAAAGAGCTTTTAATTAATTAAATGTAAATGCAGGACTTTTACATGTTAATCGTACTACAAGTGCTGTACATTAGTACAGTATGTATGTATCATACTGTAAACAAAACTCGTTGCTTGCTGAACATCTCGGTCAAAGTAAGCTGTTTGACAGTATTCATCCGTTTTTGCCCCAGCTTGGAAAATTCCTAGATCTGCCACTGGGAAGGACAATAGCATATAGACAGAATTGTAATTTTGCAAATCACAGGTTGTTTACTTGTTTCTTTCTTAATTAAAAAAGCGATTCGGATATTCAGCGATTCAGATAGTTGGAGTTCGGATAATTGGAATTCTACTGTACTTGATTCCAGGCATAAGTGTGTGTGAGAAATGAGATTGAAATTAGCTATGGAGGAAAGTGCTAAAAACATTGAAAGAATTAATAATTAAAAATTTGAAAAGGCAAAAGTTGGTGGACAGGGAAATTGCACTCAAAGAATTTAAGATAAACCACATGGCTCAGTCAAGGGAATTAGGTAAAAAGCTATTTTGGAATACGTGGGGAAGGGGAGGGAGATTCTGCATTTGTTTTAGTTGTCACAGTTGAATAGAATACAGGATACATAACAGCATGTGAATATTATTTTCACCATTTGTTTCCTATTTTAAATACCCTATATACTGACAGTGCAAGGTAGGCATGATTTGAAGTCATAGTGCTTGGATTGCATGGGGCCTACACATTTGAACCAGCTGACACATGACATTGTATTATGTGCTGAAAATCATTAGGCAGTGGATTGTAGATCAGAAGCGGTGTAAGGTGTGGGAAACCACCTACGCCCTCACAGTCCGAGGTGCCTCGCACGCCATACGCTGTTTTCTAATTTTCATTTAACAGTAGATCTACATAACGGTGAAATTCAACATCGTCCCTGATTGGTTTATTCAAAATCTCAAAATAAAGTTTTCTGTTTTCCATGCAGACAATTTTGCAACCACAAACTCAGATGGTTCCGGCAAGGTGCTGATACTGGAAATGTTTATGTAGCATTTGACAAAGACGTGAGAATACCAAAAATATATGACATTTTTGTTACAATGGAGTGCATTAGAAAAAGGAATAACGCATGGAAAAACAATACACTAGAAAAATGAAAGGTCAGTTCGTGATCTCAAAAACATTGGCACAATTTATTTGAGAGATTAATTGATATCATTAATTTCTTAGCCTCCCAAAATCTGGCATTTAGAGGTCACACAGAATCTCTCAAGATGGTGACTATATTTGGATTTCTAGTAAGTTCATAGACTTGTTTAAATTGGTATCTAAAAAGGACCCTATATTGTGGGAACACATGAAACTCATTAATGGCAAACAACTTAACACACCATTATTTAAGTCACCACATTCAGAATGAACTGATAACATTGGTGTAAAATAGTATTACCGATGAAGTGATTCATAAGGTAAAAGAGACAAAAATAATTCTATTTATCTCGACTGCACTAGAGTTTCTGATCGAGTTGAACAAAAGTCAGTTATCTTAAGAATTTGTGACACATCAACCAGGACAATAGTAGAAAACTTTATAGGAGTTCTTGCTGTCTCTGGGACGACTGGAGGAAATCTGAATAAGACAACACTGGAAGAGCAAATAATGAAGGATTAGATATTCAAAAATTTGATGCCCAAGGATACGACAATGGTGCGAATATGCTAGGCATAAATGGTGAAGTTAAAACTAGAATATTAAATATTAATTCCAGGGCATTTTTTACACCACACGGATGTTATAGTTTGAATTTTCTGTTGACAGACACAGTTAGTTCTTAGGCTGCAATGAAAACATTTTTTGTTTTTATTCGGAAAATTTGTTATTTTCACTATCCAGCAAACACTGGGAATTAATAAAAATCAAACTAAAACTCATCATAAAGCCTTTAATAGACTGGGAAAGCAGAAGTGAGGCAGTGAAGAGCGTATTATCCCAGGTTGATGATTTGAATACATTGAAAGGTAAAAAGACTCTTATGGAAGTCAGACACACTTCGTGATTGTGATTTGGTTTTTAATGAAATTCTCAGCTTAGAATTTATCATATCATATCTTTATATTCATGATATGAGTTACTACCATGTGATAACATCCTAAGAAAATTATAGCAGTATGTACAAATTCATTATAGTATTGCTCTTGAATATTTTCATAAATTTTGTGACTGGATCAAAGAATATTGATAATCTAGCTTCAAACAATGATTGACATTCGATAATTTATTGAAAAAAGGGGCTATGATCTGCAAAAGAATTCAAAAATAAAAGTGTAGGCAAAATGAAAAGGACGTTCGATCATGAAAGCAGCAACTAGGCTTTACTGTCTCCCAAAAGCTGAAACAGATGGATTTAACATTTCTTTAAATATACACTTTGAGAATTTTGCTTTTCTCTCTGACCCAAGCAAGTTTTAAGAAATCTGCCCAGATATACACACGGTCCAGTGAGTGGGTGAGAGCAATGGTTTCCAGCTTCATGAATTAAATCAAGAATTACAAATATTGATCCTAAATTTATCTGACTTCAGAAAATAAGTTAAAAGAAATTTACCCAAATATTTATACTTTGACTATCGGCCCGGTACGTGCTTCGCTACGTATAAAGTGAAATAAAAAAATTTAATTGGAACATCAAATTAATTTATTCAAACAAAAAATATTTTATTAATTGCTAGCTATTGTAAAACTTAATCTAAACATTTAGATAAACAATATTTTCTGCTTTTCCATTTTGAGCATGAATAAACAAACGGCTGGGGATACCGACTCTGGAACAGGCAACATAAAGTTGGCCATGTGAAAAACATGATTCCTCCAAATTCACACCACAAATGTGAAGTGTTTGCCCTTGGGCCTTGTTGATGGACATCGCAAATGATAAACGCACAGGATATTGTAATTGTTTGAACTCAAATGGCATATCAGTTGGAATCATAGTAATACGCTGTATCAAACAAACTTCTTGTTTTGATTTACCAGTCAAGATCGTAGCTTCAATCAAATTTGGCAATAACTTTTTCACTGCCAATCTGGTGCCATTACACAATTTTGGTGGATTAATATTTCACAATAATATAATCAAAGAACCAACTTTCAGATTCAAGCAATGTGGTGGCATACCAGCCGGTTCCAATGAATTTAAAAATTCAATTGGATAATTCATTGCCTCATCTTGATTCATAATAATTGATTTATATGTCGTGACTACACCTGGCAGTTTCGCTTGAATTTGAAAATTTTATTTATTTATTTGTCGTATGGCAAGCAACTAATACAATAATAAATATATACAATGACAAGAACGTTGGTAGCGTTCACAAGCTGATGTCCAATTCTTCCAGCCATTCTAAGAAGGAACTTGTAGCTCCAAAAACATCTTCATATGGTCCATCATACTTCCGTAGAGGGCATTCCCTGATAATATGCTCCACGCTCTGGGAAGGAGCACCGCAGTCACATGCAGGAGAATCCTGAAGACCCCACTTATACAGCATGGCGTTGCATTTCGCATGGCCTGTTCTTAGGCGATTTAGTTTGACGTGTAGATAACCTCCTCGTGGTGTACCCTGGACAATGGACTGCTGATGCAGGACGGCTGATAATCTACACAATAGGCGACCAAACTAGATCCCGTATCTCTCACGGTCACACAAAGCAACATCAGAAGATGAAATTTGAAAATTAATGGCATTGATATGAATGTTCTTCAGTGCTAAAATGGCATGCTCTCTCAACCAATCATGATTTCTGTAATTCTGAAGAATATTTGGAATAACACATTCAATCAATTCATCTATCGATTGCGCAATTGTACAAAAATTGTTCGGTACAACGATCAATCCGTTGGTACTGTCGATTTGTATTTTGCCATCACCAACTTCTAACAATTGTTTTGAAAACTCATGGGCAGCTGGATCATTTTGTAGGTGAATACGCATATTAATGTTCAGTGTCAATTTTTGTACATATCTCCAAAGAACTGATGACTTCAAACAGGCATTTATTTCATCAGCAGGAGTTGATTGAGGAATAACAGGCAATGTTTGACGAAAATCCCCTGACAGTAATATCAGAGCACCACCAAAAAGCTGTTGATTACCACGTAAATCTTGCATTGTTCGATTAAATGCTTCTAGTGATTTTTATTCGCCATTGTACACTCGTCCCATAAAATAATTGACGTTAATCGCAGAACTTTTGCCATAGCAGAATTTCTCAAAATATTGCAAGTTGGAGTTTCAATCACCTGTACATTCAATGGCAATTTTAATGCAGAGTGTGCGGTCCGACCACCTTTTAATAATGTAGCAGCAATTCCCGAAGATGCAAGTGCCAATGCAATTTTCTGTTCCGATCGAACAGTCGCTAAAATCAATGATATAACGAACGTTTTGCCTGTACCACCAGGTGCATCCAAGAAATATAATCCACCTGTATTATTGGAAACGGCTTGCATGATTGTGTCATATACATGTTTTTGCTGAATATTCAATTTGGTTATATTCGATTGTACAAATAAACGCAAATCATTAAAATTGAATTCCTGCTCACGTTGCAATTCACGATCAAACAAATCATGCATCTCACGATTTGGTGCACTCATACCCAATTGTACTAATGCTTTATTTGCAGTCGTTAGACACATATCTTCAATTATTATCAAAGCTTCATTGTACATTTCCAAGGTAATCAACAAATCAGGATTTCTTGCATGATGATGCATACGAATTAAAATATCTTCTGCCATATAATGTTTATATTTGTTCCATAATTCAAGTGTATTTGATGGCATACGTGTTTATAATATAATAGCAAATAGCATTCGTATTTGTTCTGGATGAGCTGAAGTAGATGCATCATGAAGTGTTGAATCCCAATGTGTATCATCCTCCAACAAATGCAAGAGTTGACATGCTTCAGGATATGTTTGACACAAATGACCGTTGACTGTTCTCAATTCTTGAAATGATTTTGGGCCTTTGACGTTAACTAATAACAATCGCAAATAAAAACACTCAGCATTGTTTGGATGTACTGTATATATTCTCCCAATTGCATCTGTTTGGAAAATGCCTGGATGCCCATCGACTGCTGTTCCTTGTTTACGTCTTTGGAATTTTTTTGAAGACACATTCCATGTGTAATACTGAGGCAGTTCAGAATATAACAAATTTATCGCAAATGTATCAGTTTCGCATAATTTGAAAAAGCGGTCAACGTAGTCGCTCGTGGTTGTGCTGCTCTTTCCAATACATTTGCTTCATTAAAATAAACACGTTGGCCATTCTCAAGATGCACAGCCAAGTGAACAACCACAGGATGTCTTTCGTGCGTTGGAAACGACATAATCCTCCAGGCAGCTTACATTACTACTAATATAGCGCCCCATTTGATACTGAGTAATTTCATCATTTCTATTATCACCAGCAACACCGAAAACAGCCATATCACTCCCTTTATTCACATACTTGCAAATAAATTTAATGGATTTGACTGAATTACAATACTCCACATTTATATGAGCATTGAATATTTTCGATAATAATGGAGAATACGGAACCACCCAACGATTATCAACTTCAACGTCCTGGTTACGCTTTCTAATGGTTGCCGTTTTGCCATTATCATTAGGTGATCTACGTCGATACAACAGATATCCGTCATTGCCCGTTATTGTGTCTGAAGTCAATTGCCTTGGGTATCGTTTCGAACACTTTCCATCAATCATACATGGCGAATTCATATTTAGTTCACCGCACGGACCATGTATCATGTTTTTAACGACAACGTGAAATAACTCTGGATCAACAGTTTGATCAGGAATTTCAGCTGATATAACGTTATCGATTTGATCCGGAGTTATTTTATGTACCAGCCAAATTAATATATGTGCGTGCGGCAATCCACTTTTTTGCCATTCGATGGAGTACATATAGCAACTCACCTCTCCAAATACACATAATTTCACAATTAAATCCATAAGTGCTTTCAATTTTTGCCAAAAAACACGTGCTGTAATGTCATGACGATCAGTTGTCGACTGTCCTTCAAATAAATTGTTTTTGATGTCATCCCACTGCGGATTACATGTAAATGTAATGAACAGATCCGGTCAACCGTATTTTCGTACATAAGACATTGCGTCTTGTGCATATTCGTTCATATGCCGTGGGCTACCAATATACAAAGATGGCAATATAGTTAAACGTCCGATGTCATTAACATTAGCATCATTCGCTATCGCATCTTGCAAATTAATATATTCTTCGGATCTTAATTTTGCTTGGTTAAAACGAATAAGATTAAGACGTTCAGTTTCTATTTTGGCATACATATCAACGATGTACTGATGATATAGTTTACCACATCTCAAGATGTAATTTTGTTCTTGTGGACGATCCATCAATCGATACAAATAAAAATTCAAGGCACTAACTTTTTTCTGTACACGTAGACCTGAAAATAAGTGCAAAATGTGACTTTAGAAAATTATACAAATGAAATGTCAACACACTGAAAATAGGTCAATTATTTACCTGTTCGTGGATCAATCATTGGTATATTGATATGGTAGCCATCGTCACCTTTGCAATGCAATATTGGGTATTGTAATCCATCGTAACTACGATGAAGTTCCGAAACACATTGCAACTGCTCATTTCTGCGATGAAGTACATTATCACGGGATTGAAACTGATCACCAAGAATTACAATTGCAACCTCATCAATTTTCGGTGCATTGAATCGCCTTGCATGCTCTCAAAAAGTTGTTCTATCAGCCCTTATTACGATTTTGTGATTATCAGATGGCATACAATCGAGAGAAATTTTGAACAATTGAACTAATGCGTTATGCTGATGGAAAAGCCTTTGTAGCTCACGAATAATTTCTCGTCTTGTATTCGAAACAATTGCACAACGTTGATCCAATTCACGATTTTCATCACCAATAAAATAAATTTGTAAAAATTGATGATCAGCATCGGGGTATGGCAATAACGAACCAGCTTGATGATAAATCTGGCCGTGAATCTGTAACATGTATGCAATTTTAGGCAGATGTTGGATCAGAATTTTTAAAACTATCAAATACTTTATGATTCAGATTGATATAAACATGGGACAATCCTGTTGAAGTATTTGCCTTAAACGTCGGCATAAAATTATCTCTAATAATTATAGTAGCACCAAAAGAAGTCATTTGAAATGCCGAATTGTATTGTTGAATATGACTCAAAAAGTGCTTCGACATTTGAGATGTCCCAAAAATAAATGAATACAATTGTTTGGGTGGAGTTTATAATGCTGGCAATCTCACTTTGCCATTAGCACAACACATGCCGGGCGTTTCACCTGGAAAGTTAGCCGCATCACAATGTGGACGCATTGCGTCCATCATTCCAATGTATCCGTACATACTATAATCAATCTGACTGTTGTAATTAAAAGCAGCACGCATCATTTCAGCCAAAACAGCACGACGTATTCATGATCGTCGTGCAAGATTCGGTACAGGTATAGGGTCAATAGATCTATTTCGTGCATTACGTTCACGCTGCGATGCATTAGCTTGTGCGCGTTCATCTGCAGTCTGTGATCGTCTTAGTAATGGCACATCATTTGCATTACGTGTTCGCCGACCTATATTTGCTCTTCTGGCTCGTGGCATTTTTCCTTCATATAAAAAAGAATAAATCAAATTAAAAACAAATTGCTACATTAATAGTGGTGTATCAGTATTTATACATGTGCATATATGTGTGTATGGAAATATATATGACTGCATACGTCAATGTATATAAAAATGTCATTAAATAATTCATTTTTAAATCGACGTGCTTCCATCTGTTACAAAAGAATAAAACACCCATATGTACACAATATGTTTACATACATGTAATTCAATTCAACAGTTCAAAACTTACCGTTTGTGTAAATGCGTTTTACAATGTAATTCAAATAAAGCCTGTAAACGATATGAAACATCGACGGCTCGCTAAAAAACTGAGAAAAGTACACACACATATACATAGTACATTTGAACGATTCAAGACTCACCGTTTGTATGAATGCACTCAACAATATGTTTAAAAATATAAACACAAAGCAATAATTATCGCTGACAATTTGCTTTAATCGAAGCACGTCCAAAATGAAATGACCGCATGACTGACATAACATGCTTGCTTGTCAACACTGAAAAAAGTTTCAATTTGACAGCAAAATCCCCATTAACAAAATGATCCGCCATTTATTGAATTCATTTGTTACAAAAAATGTGATAAATGATTATCAATAATTATCGCTGACAATTTGCTTTAATCGAAGCACATCCAAAATGAAATGACCGCATGAATGACATAACATGCTTGCCTGTCAACACTGAAAAAAGTTTCAATTTGACAGCAAAATCCTCATTAACAAAATGATCCGCCATTTATTGAATTCATTTGTTACAAAAAATGTGATAAATGAAGAACCGCTCGACCGATTTTGTGCAGACTTCACATAAACCATCTACTAATTAGTCCGAACAAAGCCTAAACATTTGGTTTGGATAGGTGAGCCCGTTCTTGAGTTATAAAATTACAACGAAAAGTGGCATTTATTTTTATATATATAGATAGAAGATAGATTCAAATTTTGTTAACTGTACCATTAAGCAGATTCTTCGCTGAAAGGAGCTTTTCAATACTAAAATTAATAAAAACATATTTGCAAAATGCAAGTAGGTAAGCAAAGACTTGCAGCTTTGACAGTTTTATCAATTATAGCTGATAGCATCTAATCTGGATTACAATATAATAATTTTGGAGTTTAGTAAGACTGAAAGCAGGAAATTTCTCTTTCTTTAATTTTTTACTGCTAGTTATTACTTTATAATTTTACAGGGAAGTCAATTGCATCTATGAATAAAAGTTATGATAGTTTCAAAATAATATATATTTATAAATTCCATCCTTTTGCACCAACATAAGGCCTCGCAAAACTTTTCTTGCCCACGTCAAATTTAGGCCTTGCCCCGCCAACGATGTAGATTCAAATTTGCTTTCAGCTGTCACTCGTCAGGCTGGTGGAAATAGGGGGGAGGAGAGTTGAAAAGAGGCCAAAACGAAGCTTCATAGATTGTGGATGCTCACTAATAAAAAGAAAAAATGATGAAATAAGTGTGTTGAGATTTTACCACCAGTACTTTTCCTTCGTCACAATTAAATTCCTGTGAAAATTATTTGATATAAACATCGATATATATTAAATCAAAGTCCTAATATCTGAGAGAAATTATATGTGCATTGAACTTCATTGGATATTGCTAATTTGCTTTTGCTAGTGTTAATGCATTCTTGTTCATTGATCGAAATAGATTTACACCATCAGCTTCTTACTGTTTTTTTTTTTTTTTTTTTTTCCTATGGACAAAGGCTCCCACTCTACAACATTCTTTTTCTACGAACTGATTTCATCAGTCAGTTTTTGTTACAGCTCTCCTTTCTTCCACTGCTGATGTAAAGTCACAACTTCACATTCTTTTATAGAATGCCACACATGGATAGAAAGCTGACTTCAAGAAAAAATTATGAAACTGTATAATCTATTGTTATTTTGTCAGTGACTTAGCAATTTTCCAGTTTCTTCAATGACACATACGGACTGGAGCAGCAGTGCTGCCACAAAAGTTCATGCCATGTAGAACATTACTATATGAATGGTCTACATCCTTATTTTTGTGACTGTCTGAGATGTCAAATGTACAGTTAGCAACCAAATGCTTGCAGGAGAATATGATTTTGTAGAAACTAATTGGAGGTGTCCTTTCACAAAACATAAGAAAAATGTGATACTGACATTTAAATAGGGGAAACTGGATGCATTTCTACTCAAAGACACAGGCAAGATATTTCAATCAGTGAAATGTTGCTTTATAAATCTAAAAGGAATATCAATTTTAAACTTTCCATTTTTTTTTAATGAAAATTCGTAGTTGTGAAATGATGACCTACGCATTCTATTGAAGCCTAAAAATGGATATTGGGTAAAGAAAATGAAAGTAAGCAATTCTAGTTTAGATCTGCCAAGTGGATACCACCTCCCATCCCTCTCACTGCCCCCAACTGGTAACACTCTGGCCGGGCATTTGGTAGGACATAGATCTAAATCCCCATCTGGCCATTCTGAATTAGGTGGTTTACAGGTGAATGCCAGGATGGTTCCTTCAAAATGCTATGACCAAATTCTCCTTTTTCTTGCCCTCTAATGACTTTGATGTTAACGAGACAGAAGGACATAGCAGAGGGAAAACCCTTACTGCCTCCCCATCCTCATCTCTCTCCATTAATCATGACATCAAAGAATCTGATTTATTATGCAATCAGATAAATTAATTTCAGTGCATATATAGTCTGAAGTACATAATGCAGAGCTTTAGGAGAAAGTGAAAATAAAGATAATAATTTAATTGGTCAGAAGAGTAATATCATTTTCTCCCTCTGTGATAACTCTGTAGATAACTTTATTTACTTCTGATAGAACTACGTTTCTTGACTGATAGCCATGTACATGATGTAATAGTAAAGTTGGTGTGTTTGTTGCCTGTGTTAGATATAATTTTGTTCTTGACTTGTTGTTGCTTTGATTCTCAAAAATAATTATTTGTTAAAAAAAATACATACATTTGCAGGAGATTATGATGGCGCTCTGAATATATTTAGTGAGATGGTTCGCATCGCCAACCAAGGAGGAAGACTATCGATGGGAGCATTCACTGACATTCTTCATAGGTCTGTTGATCATTAAATATTGATATGAATTCTTCTCGGTTTTGTAGAATATTATTAAATGTGACTTTACAAAACTTTTTAGTTACGGTAGTATTATAATATCTTGTCTCCAAATAAATAGGGTATAAACCATATATGGGCAACCCCCGGCCCCCGGGCCGCATCCGGCCCTCCACTAGCTTCAATCCGGCCCGCGAGAGGTTCAGAAATTTCATATACAGAACATACCTTTCCGAAGAAAAATATCCACAGCTGAGAGTTTTCACACGAATAATAATTTGCACATTCGGAAGCACGTATTAATGTGAGCAGCTTTTTTCAATCATGAAGATTAATAAAAATAAGCATCGCACTCGGTTTATAGCATGGTTGGCCAACCCGCGGCCGCCTTGAAGATTTTTTCGCCCCTCGTGATTCATCACACTTTTTCAAATTATATTTAGTTTATAATAGCCATTGTAGAGAATATATTCAAAAAAATACATTATTTGTGCATCCATATATTCAAAATTAACTCTAGAAATTATGAGAAAAAAATTTCTTTGATTTTAAAATAATTTTTTTTGCGAATATATAACAGATATTGCCTGTTTTATATATGAATTTACAGTTATCAGTTAGTGGAGTAATTATATTATATTCTGCGAACTCATAATACGCGCGCATCTCCGAACATCTAATATATAATTTTATATACGGCCCGCGGAGTTATGACGCATTTCCAAAGTGGCCCACAAGATCATTTGGGTTGCCCACCTCTGGTATAAACCATTGTTATTTGCTGGGTAGAAGAATTCATAAAGGTAGAAAGCAATGCCTTCATTGTGGTATATATAATTTGGAATTTGATCTCCTTTGGAGAGAATTTAATCTGAAACTCGATACAAGTTGTGACATTCTGTTTCCTTAGCTTCAGTGAAAATAAGGGGCAGATTTTATGCAACTTGAAACAGTGACTAACTTTTAACAACTACTATAATGATGATCATTCTTATGGGGTTTCCCTCAACGTGGCTCCAGGTATTCCACTATATTATATTCTAAAGAGGGAACAAATTATTTATTAGTTCTGCACAGAAAACAGAACAAATTATGTTTAAAAATTTAATGTAAGGAAATTGAGAAACTTCAAATTTGAAAGAAACGTCAAAAATTCTACAAATAATTCAAAACTTATAAGTTATTTGTTGTTCAGGAAGGAAGGGGTTTTTGAAGCATAGTAAGGTTAAAAATAGATAAGAGGGCCAACATTTGTCAGAGCAGAGGGCATGTATAGGAACAAAAAAAAAAAAACACACACACACACACAAATATACTTGACTGTACAGCACTAGAAAGGAGGTAGTTTCACCTTTTCCAGTGCTCATTGTATAGGAGGTTTAATCGACCCGGGGGAAGGGTAACATTTTAGACATTCGGCTTCATAGGAAAATCCTCTGCTTAATCACAGATCGATCCCGGCTGTCAATGCCGTTGTCAGATGCTTTTGCAACTGATGTAGGTGTCCTACCAAAATTTAGTGGCTTTGAGATTGATTACATTGGTAGAAGTGTACCACAGGTTAACAATGTATTCAGCCTTACCTGTTTCATAATGAGTCCTCCCTATAGATCACTGAATTTTTTTTACTCAAGTTGATAAATTTTTGTGTGTGTGTTCTTCCAACGATAATTTGTTTTTGTACAAGATATATTATTTTTTTACCTCACTTTATTATACTGCTCAGCATCATTACTCATGTGCTTATTTTTACACAGTTACTTATAACTATTTATCCCAATTTTGGGCTTTAAATTAGCATCTTAATTTAATTACAAGCATGATACTGTACTATCTTTTTTTTAAAAAATTTCAGGTGTGAAGTAACACGCGTTCTTCTCCTGTTAATCCTACAGCCTGCTGCACAGAGGCTTTCTCCAGATCTGGCACAGGTTTTAGAGAAATATGCATGGGAAGCTGGTGGCAGTGTGCCAGGTAATAATATTGCTAAAAAATTAAATTCATTCTAAAATAATTGTGAGATATAGAATGTTAATAACATAGTCTAGATTTACAGACTTCCCAACCAATGCAGTAATTTAAAATAAGTATAACTGTTTTAGACCTATTTTCAGATCAGATTTCTTCCCTTCCCCCCTCATTGTATGTAATGAGTAGGTAAAGTGCACAAAATTTGTTATGGGGATTTCACACCAACAATCACTGTATGTTTCATTTTTTTAATATAATTTCTGTAACTTACATTGCTGTCAGCTGTGATTTGATTTAATGGCTCAAGAGTGACAGCTAGGACCAAATATGGTTAGTTAATTGTCTTCTTGATAGCAAATAGTAACCATTTATTGAATAGGACTTTTCACTTCCAGGTTCAAATTCTGATCCTGTGGTCTATGTCCCCCCCCCCCTCCCCTGATCTTCTGAAATTAATTGCACTTAATGTAAATTTGGCTCTATTTTCCCTAATCAAGTTCTCAAAATTCTGACACTAAATAGTCCCATTCTTTTACTATACATAAAACACCAATTTAATGGTAAGGAGAGCATGGTTAATCATGTGTTTTTTTTCTTTTTTCTAATACTTAACCAAGTAATCCCTGTATGGTTATTTTCTCATAGAATGGTTATTTTCAGTAAGAAAATGGAAGATTTGATTTTTCCATGTGTTTAACCATTTTAATTTCTATCCTGCTGTTTTTCATTTACTGTGATTAATTTTGAAACATGTTAACTGCCATAGCAGTTTAGCTAACTGAAAGCTTATATTCACTTTTTACAATCGATTGGAAGTTTCTCAGACTTTTACTTCAGTTTTTTTTGTACCAGACACTTTTCTTTACCTCCATTTTTGTAAAACAAAATTGGAGGCAGGAGGGTTTTTTATTCAAGCAATAAAGATATTATGTAAGAATGAAGTCTTTCTCAGGATTTGATATTAAAACATGTTTACTTGGTTAGTTACCCGAGAATATTTTTAAGATAGAGGATGAAGCATATGATTAGATTTTTAGGTTATCATCATTTATTTTTCAGAAGTTCCTCAACTTATTGTAGGAATTTTAGTTTCCTTAATTTATTCTAATAAATGAAATCGAGTAACTTTTAGAACGGAATATAGTATTGTGTTTTTTTGTTTCTTGATTGAAGAAGATGATATTCTTTTTGTTTTCTAACAGTGAACTATCTGACAGAGGATGAGTTTCTGCTTTTGCAGTCATTGGTGATGGCGTGCCAGTCACAGGACTGCGAGTCTTTACAGTTACTGGAGGGTCAACTATGGCCACTCCTTTCTGCTGAACAGCGTGGTCTGCTGCGAACTCTAGTAAAACACATGACTAATACATGAGGGTAGTGACCAGTTTCCAAATACTTTATCTTTATATGGTATGTGGTTTGCTTCGTCAATGAATACTATTATTACAAACTTTGATTAATTCTTAAAAAAAAACTAGTTATGTTTGAAAATCAATGGAATTAATTATGTTGCATGTTAAAGTTGTATGGGGAGAGAGTGTATTAAAACTGGTTGAAATTTTTATAGAATAATTTTTTACATTTCGTTTGTAATGATACTCATGTTGTTGGTTTAATAATATTGTTGAGTAAATGTATTCACAATAGGTACCGAACACTCTAATGGTTGTGCCACTTATTCACTCTACTTCAGTGTTTACTGTGTTAAGCAATTCTGGTGAGAAGTATCACACACAATGAATATAGTACATTGTTTTGAAGCATTTCAAAATGTTTGTGTCTGGTGACTTATTTTGCTGACTGAAGCAATATAAAGTTAAATTGTCATAAAAAAGACTCGGTATTATCTCTCTTGTTCTAGGCATTATAATATTTTAAAACTGGATAAAATTTATTTTCTGATGTATCTTTATATTAATAGAACCTGACCTACTGTGCTTCACTTGCTAATAATGTTAATGAACTTTTGATCAATTCTATATTAGCCCAAGACCTGATTCCATGCTATTTTCTGAGATTGATGTGGATTTTATTGTAGTACAAGTACTTTTAATGTACTTTCCACATGAAGTTCATGGTCCATGCCAGCAAATTAAATAGTTGGTCCTACACTTTGTGTATTGTAATAGCAAATGAATTGACCGTCTTTTGCCAAGAAGTTTGAAATACTTAAAAAAAAAAAAAAAAAGCTCCTGCATTAGCTAATTTTATAATTTTTTATAAACTTGTTAGGAAGCAATAAATGCAATTGGAATTTATTGTTCTATCATCATTTACATTGAAGCATATAAGTGGCTTATTCTATATGTGACAAACTATGTTAAAGGTTTATGAAAATAAAATTCAAGGAAGCATGTATCAATGTTATACTGTAAATTTCAGTCACTTAAATTATTACAGTTTATGCCAATGTTTCTCAAACTCTTCCAACACTATGACCAGTAAAATATAAAAAATAACCCCACAGATCACTAATATAGAAGACCTGTTTTACCCCTCTGTTTATATTATAAATATTCAGGATATGTTATTTGTACTGTTATAAAAAAATAATTTAAAAACATTTTTTGAATTACAATGGAAAAACAGTTATTAAATTGGAATTGTACTATTTATTAATCAAATTAATAATGTTATGCCTGCAGATCACCTGCCCCATCTTCATAGACTGGTGACACTCGGATCGAAGGTCAAGAAATGCTGGTTTATCGATCATCACTTGCTAAGTTTTTGCATAAAATCATCCTGCCACTGTTTACTTTTGCATTTAAAAATATCATAACATCAAAACAGCATGGATTCTTTGGCGGAAGATCTGCTTCAACTAATCTCTTCATTAACTTCATACTTAATGCACTGAATAAAGGTCAGGTTGTGCACTCTCTATATACTGATTTTGACAAGGCCTGTGACGTGATATTCTACTTAGTAAATTAAGTCATCGTGGGATACAATGTAAAGCCTTGGGCTGGCTTCACTCGTATTTATCTGACAGACATTTACAAGTACATGTGAATGGTCTTTTGTTGAATGAGTACACTGTTATCTCTGGTATTCCACAAGGTTCCCATCTCGGACCTATCCTATTTAGGATATTCATAAAAGACATTGGTGAAAAATTTAATTCTGAATATCTGCTATATGCTGATGATATGAAGATCTCCAGAGCAATATACAGTGATAATGACATTGATATTCTACAACGAGACATTTCCGAGATAGAGGTATGGTGTCAGGTAAATAAGATGCACCTTAACATAAAAAGGTGTGCTGTCATGGTGTTTTCCCGATGTCACAACCTGCTGCCTGTTAACCCTTTCCTCCCTGACGGTACTTATAAGTACAACTGTATTTACCACCATATAATTCGACAATATCAGTGTCCACTGCATTGTTAAGCCTGTTGATCTATTGTTGTATGATTAGGTCAGACATTGAAAATATTTATTTTTAAATTCTGCGTGAAATTGCCGAGAAATTAATTTTCTAATTTGGGGCTTGACAGCATACTGACCAGAGTAACAAGTGCTATATTACAATGAATTTTTAGATGATAATTTACTTGGTAAGTGTCAATTTCTATTATTACTTTTTATTTTGAACATTTAACCATATATTTTTTATCTATAAAATACGTTTTTCTAGTTTCATTACTAAATAATCTGGAAAAACCTATGTGGACTTATAAGTACCGTCAGGGAGTTCTGGGTAGTTTTATACAGGTTATTGGTCAATAGGTTTAGCAAGTATACAATTGGTTTTATCATTGTTTTAGATATTTTCAAATGGATATTTTTATGAAATACGCTCTGACTGAAGCTCTTCTCTTAGAAGTTTATAATTTATCAAGGCCAAAATGAAGAAATGACTGGAATGTTCTCAGATTACTCATTAGGTCAAAGAGTGGTCTTAGAATTGACTGAAAAAAATGGAGCAATGATGATGTTATCTAGTATTATCATTATTTTTCATCAGTTTCATTATTAAAAACTGAAACAACTTTTGTTTGTGGGAGAATCAGACCCTACTGCAAGGGACTTTCTAACAATCTGCTGATGGGAAACAAAAAAGAGGAGATCGTGACAATGAATTTACAAATCCAGATATTTGCTACTGGAAATGGAAGGATAAAGAGGTCATACATTTAGTATCAAATTTTCATGGCAGCGGTGAAACTCCACTACAATGGTTGGGGTCAATGGCAACTTCAACAGATGAGCCCTCTCTTAGGTTGGATTGGTGACCTGGTGGATCTCTGGCCCGTCATCGTGGGCCACCTCCGGCAGTAGGTCCCGTAGCATTTTGCCCGTACTGCCACCCTGTTGTTACACCACTAGTTATATGCAAAGAAAAAGATGGATTGAAGTCGACAATTTCATGCTCAGGAGTCATCAAGGACTACAATACCTTCATGTGTGGGGTTGATACTGCTGATCAGCTGATGGCTTTGTGCAATGCTGACAGGAGATTACCAAAATCATGGTAAAGATTGCTTTTGGGAATTCTGGATGTTGTATTTGTCAATGCCTATGACATAAATGGTCCTATATTTGAATAAAGTCTGTAAAAATTTTTAGAAGATCCTTTGCACAAGGTATGATGACTATGAAGGATATCGGTAAGAAGAAAAGGTCATCTATATGTATTTCACCAAGCCCTCATCCATTCAAACAACGCAAGTCATACTATTCCACAATGAGAGCTATGTAAGATTGGGAAACAGAGTTATACACTGTCCCTAAATTGTAAAAATCAGATGAAGATGTGAAGTATGTAGAATGAAGAAAATACAGTCAAAACATCATTCAAAATGTTCCACTGCAATGTCTTTTGTGTCTGAATGTGCAAAAGAAATTGGATTTTTTGAATATCATGAGGCAAACATTTCATACCAATATGAACATAATTGATTTCAATTGCTATTTCTGTACATCCTGTGATACACAAAGTCCCTGACGGTACTTATAAGTACCAGTTTAGTAATTAGCACTTAGAGTTAAAAAAAAAAAAATGTTTGTTTAATTTCAAGTACCTTCATACAAATATATAATGGAAATTATAAATTTCCCTTTATTTCCAGTAGCCGGTAGGAAAGGGTTAACTACTCATTACGTGGCCAAAATATGAAAATAGTTAACTCAGTAAAGGACTTGGGAGTGATAATTGATGATAGGCTTACTTTCTCTGAATACACTGTTTCGACTTTTCTCTGCCTTTACCAAACCATTACTGGAATATGGAAGTAATGTCTGGTCATCATTTACAGATCAACAAATTAGCTGTGTTGAAAAAGTTCAGCGTAAGTTCTGTAAGTTCCTGTTACACTATCCTCATGATGAAAATATTGCAGACGTTTGTGATGTGTATCTCTATTATAACATTAAGAGCCTTTGAAGTTGGAGGCAATTGACAGACCTATGCTTAGTATACAAAGTTTTGATTCACCAGAAATACTTGAGCAATTCCGATTTAACTGCTCTAGGGTAGATCTTCGAATGAGTAGACTGTTGGATGCTGTAAAACACATCATACCATAGAATAGTAACTTACATGCTACCAACATAAACTTCTTTGGAGGATCTCATGCTGGACTAATCTCTGACATTAAAAGACTTTTATGAATTATATAACCATATACATACCTTATATGTTGATGTTAAGTATAATTTTTTATATAAAAAGCCAGTTGGCATATAAATAAATAAATTTGATAGAAAAAAAGTCCTCTGAAAAATGTAAAGTGCCTCAGTGGATAAAAATTTGTTTGGCCCAAACCTTTAAAAGCTACACCTGCAGCAACAGCGTATTTAAATGTTGGTAAGAAATTGCTTTGTAAATCCCACATTATATAAACATATCTTACATAGCAAGAGCATGGTGATTTAAAATTAGTATTACATCGAAAGTTAATTGTAATAATTTTGGCTGCCTGAAGGTAGCCCATCAAGATTTAAACTTTTTGAATATCCCTGTCTGGCTAAATTGATTAAATGAAGACAGATGAAACTTTATCAATTTTGAGAAATAAAAAGTCATTGCCTGAACATGAATTTTCTTGTGGATATGACTGACGGGTCAATTTCTAGACCCTAAAACACCCCTAATCTGTGATTTTCATTGAAATCTCGAGATTTTGCAAGAAAGCCAGAACTTTTCTGTATATAGATCAAAGATTTTTTTTAATAGGCCGATGTAAATACAGAAAAAAATATGTACAAGTGGAAATTTCATGAGCTTAATCTTTATGCTTAATGGCCTTTATCTGACAGATTTTTTAAATTTATCTGCCAGATTTTTGAAAAGATGCACGACATAAAATAACAATTTTTCTGACAATCTAAAAAAATAATTGAAGAGCTAACTAATATTGAAAATGTAATGTATCAAAATCTAACTGTATTAATATCCTATACTTATAAAACAGAAGTTTTGATCATCTGTCACGCCATGACGTCACACTATGATGTCACACTTTTCGCCAGATGATGATCTAGCTTATGCACAATATTTAATAACAGTTCAAATTAGCTAATTATCTGCAAATAAATTAATGGTCAGAAAGCTGAAGGAAATGCAGGTATTCCATTTAAATCAGCATAATAATTATTAGTTGCTTATTTTTATTTAATATTTATTTTATGTAGAAGTATTCGTTAAAATCTTTGGCCACAGATATGTAAGATAAAAGCTTTAATTTTTGCAATGTTAGCGGCAGTTTTGATGGATTGTTATTAGAACTGCCACTTTAACTTTACAGGAGAGGGCATGACTAATTTAATTTTTTTTATTTTTTTAATAATTTAATTTGTTTTCTTGAGTGTTCTGTTTCTTAAACCATTACTTCGTTTTAACGAAAGTAGTTCCATGCTGATAATTATCTATACAGTGTAGACTACAATTAAAATATAAGTTGTCAAGATTTATTTTTAATATCCCTTGCTTTTACTGATGCCATATTTCAGCCGCATGTTAGTCATTGAAAGTTTGTAATATCTATCTGAATCACGAAAATAAACTAAAAAAGGAAGCTGAAGAACCCATGAAGATTTTTGATTTAGTTTATATCGCGATGCATTATCACCACCAAAATGCAATATAGTACATGTATTAATATGCGTGTGATTGAAATATTTTCTCTTGCGGAAAGTTTAGTACGCGGTTAGGTTGAATGCAACCTGGACCAGGATAGAAATGAAAACCTTTTGATAAAGTGCAAGACACTAGGAATTGCATTGATCTTTATTTTATGACAATTCTATTTATTTAAGCAATTGCTAAGAAATGGTTTAAATTGGCATATTAATTATCAGTTGATTTATTACTGAAATTATTACTTGATTGAATGAAAGAAGTTCCAAATTGATCACGATCTATGTGCCTAAACCACAATTAAAACTAATATTATGTGGCATAACGTAAGTTGTTAAGATTTATTTTTAGCATCCTTCATTTTCACTGGGGTCATTTCAGCTGGATGTACGCTCTGTCAGCCATTAAAACATCGATCTTCATCATAGATAATAAAAAAAAAGATGTTAGAAACTGTGAAGAATTTGGATCAAGTTTGTATCGCGATGCATGATGACATTGGCATGCGATACAGGTAATGTATTAATTTGTGTGTGATTGAAGCTTAGATTTTTTAGCGGTGATATTGGGGAAGATTGTGGTTATGCTGAAACGCAACCTGGACCAAGCTGACAACTGAAACTTTTGACTGCCGCACAAGGGATGAGAGAAATTGGCTTGAGCTTTATTTTATAACAGTTCTATTTATGAAAGCAACTCCACAGAAATTAATTGCCAGAACACTCCGTAAAACCTGTCATTTTTGACGGGCTTTGAGGCTAGTCTGTACTTATATAATGCAAGATTTGGTGATCTGTGACATCTGTCACGCCATGATATCATTATATGACGTCGCTCTATGACGGCATGCTTTGTCTTTGTTCTAGGTTATGTACGTTATTTGGAAACCTTTCTAAGCATCTGCGAATAAATTGACAGAACACTGAAATAAAAGTATGTATTGCATTTAAATCAACAATATCTGTCATTAGTTGCTTATATTTATGTATTGTTCTCTTGATATATAGAAGTATTCCTTAAATTCTTTGTCAATACATATGTAAGATTAAAGCTTTAATTTTCGAGCATTAATGTTGGTGAAAGTTTTGATTAGATTGTTATTCAGCATGGGTCAGAATTACTACTGTCATTTGACTTTACAGCAGAGGGCATGAATAATATAGTTTTTTTTTTCAAAATAATTTAAACTGTGTCCTATTATTGAAATTATTAAATCGTTTGAACAGAAATAGTTGCACACTGATCGCGATGTGTGCAGCCTACACTACAATTAAAACAAATATTACATGGCACAATGTAAGTTTATAAGATTTATTTTAATTTCCCTTGCTTTCACTGGGCAATATTACTGAGGATATTATTTCAGCAACATGTAACTGTGTCAGCCATTCAAACGTTGTAATATCGGTCTGAATCACGGATAACAAAAAAGAAAGGTGTAAAAACCCTTGAAGATTTGTGATCAAATTTATATCACAATGCATTATTGGAACTAAAATATGATGCAGTACATGTGTTAACATGTGTGAGATTGAAATATTGTTTTTCTGGTGGCAAGTTTAGCATAGTGTGTGGTTAGGTTGAAATGCAGTCTGGACCTGTATGGAAGCAGAAACATTTTGCTATAGCTCAGGCACAAGAATTTATTTAGTTTAGCAATTGCTAAGAAATGAATTGTCAGAATACTGAAAGAAAAGTAAGTATTTTGCTTGGATTAGCATATTAATTACCATTTTTTTTTTTTTTTTTTTTTTTTTTTTTTTTTTTTTTTTTTTTTTTTTTACTAAAACCATTACATGGTTTGAATGAAAGAAGTTCCAAATTGATCACGATAAATGTGGCCTAAACGACAATTAAATATTACTTGGTATAGTTTAAGTTATTAAGATTTATTTTTAGTATACTTCGTTTTCACTGGGGTCATTATTTCAGCCAAAGTAAGCTGTGTCAGCCATTAAAACATCAATCTTCATCACAGATAATAAGAAAGAAAGGTGTAAGAACCTTTAAAGATGTGGGATAAAGTTTATATTGCGATGCATGATGACACTGACATCCAATACAGGGAATGTATTAATTCACGTATGAATGAAGCTTTGCTTTTTTAGCGGCAATATTAGCGGAGATTGTGATTAGGCAGAAATGCAACCTGGACAAAGTTAACAACTGAAGCTTTTTGTTACAGCACAAGGGATGATAAATTACAATGAGCTTTATTTTATAAAAATTCTATTTAGTTAACAACTGCAGAGAAATAAATTACCATAACACTCCATTAAACCTGTCATTTTTGATGGGCTTTGTGGCTAACATAAGAATAAACGCTTAACTGGCATATGCCACTGGAGTGTTAAGGTGTTGTGTGTTACTGAATTGCATTGTAAAACACGATTTTTTGACACGTTACTCTCTATCCTTTTTGAAATGTAACCATCTATTTGGATCAACAGACCAAAAGCTTCTTTGCCATCTATGGGCACTGCATCATTTTTAAAGTTACACTTCCTAGTCCTTGGTAGGGAGAAATTTGTGAGCATTATGAGTTACGTGTTATGCTACGTGATTAATGTGCCACAACATTCTGCACATATGCAGAACCTAATGTGTGTAGATTAATGGCATCAACAGGTGGCAACTTGTATATGGTTCAGTGTCAAATCGAAGATAAGTAAAACACTAGATGATGCGTGTGAAAATTTTGTGAATAAAATACGATGAATAGTGAAGTTGGTGGCTTGTAATAGAATGTAGCATTTTAGTAATTTTTTTAGTATAATAGGAGCACATCAAAATACTTACAACATATTACCAAGAAATCAGGAAAATATAAAACATACTGCATGTATGACAACTGATCTAAACAGAATACAACCAACCTGAACAAAATATACATAGCCTATCCATATATCTGTGATATGTGTTGTTTCAATTATAGCCTGTGAGAAAATTTTATGAATAAAATGTTTACACCGGATTGTATAGCAAAACAAAAATGTTCATATAACAGAAGACAAAACCCGAAAAACTGCTTATTGCATAAAAAGTCTGACGCATCTGTGATATGTGCTGCTGGTATATAGGGACTTTGAACTGTTTCATATGCACTCCCTTCACAGTTATTACTTTTACCCTTTAAGTGTCAAATTCCAAAAATTTCTTCCTTAATTTATGATTTTAACTAATTGGAGACCTTAAACTTAAAACCACACATTTTAGAAATGACGATCCTTTAAGGGTCGAATTTGGAAAAAATTTCTATCTTAAAATATGATGTGACTAACGTGGGTACTTTAATCTTTAAAATTATACCTCATTTCACTATTTCAATTAGGTATCAAGAGACATAAATAGCTCACGACAAAAACACACGTAATGGAAACAATGATATTTGTGCCCTTTAAGAGTCAAAGTCAACAAAATTCCTTAAAATATAATGTTACCAAATTAGGGACTTTAATCTTTATAATGATGCCTCATTAATCGATTTAGGTTAGGAATCGTGTGAGATAAATGGCTTTTGGCAGAAAAACGCGTTGTAGAAATATTAATATTTCTACCCTTTAAGGGTCGGATTCCAAAATTTCCTTGCTTAAAATTTGATGTTACCGAAGTGGAGACATAAGCTTAGAAATGATACCTCATTTATAGATTTCAGTTAAGTATGAAGGGAGATAATGGCTTGTGACAGAAAAACACTTTATATAAATAATATATATCTCCCAACATGCTGGTAAAACCAGATACTGCTGGCCACCATTGAGCCAGGGTACAACATATCCTGATGTTTTGGCAGGGCCAGATTCCAGATTTTACCAGTTGTGTTGTGGTAATGGTAGACCCAGCAACACAGAATACGATGACATTATACAGTGCAAAAACAGCAATATCTTGGTTAGAATATTCATATTCTTAAAATCAACCCTATGGCCACATTTGGAGACATGTTTGCTGATTATTATGTTGTCCCCGATGATCATGGCGTTTATGTTTATGTGTAATTTTTTCCAAAACTAAGTAGATTTTATAGGTGTCGGGAATGATCAGACCCAGATTATCCTTTGCCAAAGAGAGGCATTTGTGTATTTTGGCTTGTGTGTGATATACTTCTAATGGTGTGAAAGACTTTTGCTCGTCTAGTCTAATAGTTTCTGGTGAACAGAAGGAAAGTTAAATTTTTAGCCGTTTCTTCACTTATATGTGTTTTTTCTTCATTTCTTCTGTATATGCCTCCGTTTTTACCTATTTCTCCTGAATACAATTCTGGTATTCCAATTCCCAAGCTGGAACATCTAAGAATATACATTGAAGGGCCAAAGAAACAGGTATAGGCATGCAGAGAGATACGTAAACACTTCAGAGTACGGCGCTGTGGTTGGCAATGCCTATATAAGACAACAGGTGTCTGGCGCAGGTGTTAGATTGGTTACTGCTGCTTGTTGCAGGTTATCGCGATTTAAGTGAGATGAGAGATGGGACACAGCATCTACGAGGTAGCGATGAGGTGGATATTTTCCTGTACGGTCATTTCACGAGTGTACCGTGAATATCGGGAATCCAGTAAAACATCAAATCTCCAACATCGCTGCGGCCGGAAAAAGATCCTGCAAGAACGGGACCAACGATGACTGAAGAGAATCGTTCAACATGACAGAAGTGCAACCCTTCCGCAAATTGCTGCATCAACAAGTGTCAGCTTGTGAACCATTCAACGAAACATTATTGATATGTGCTTTCGGAGCCGAAGGCCCACTCTTGTACCCTTGTTGAGTGCATGACACAAAGCTTTATGCCTCATCTGGGCCCGTCAACACAGACATTGCACTGTTGATGATTGGAAACATGTTGCCTGGTCTGACAAGTCTCGTTTTCAATTGTATCAAGTGGATGTACGGGTATGGAGACAACCTCATGAATTCATGGACGCTGCATGTCAGCAGGGTACTGTTCAATCTGGTGGAGGCTCTGTAGTGGTGAGGGGCATGGCAGTTGGAGTGACATGGGACCCCTGATACGTCTAGATACGACTCTGACAGGTGACACGTACGTACTTATCCTGCCTGATTACCTGCATTGATTAATGTCCATTGTGCATTCAGACAGACTTGGGCAATTCCAGCAGGACAATGCAACACCACACGCGTCCAGAATTGCTACAGAGTGGCTCCAGGGACACTCTTCTGAGTTTAAATACCACTTGCTGTTCAGAAGACATCTCCACCCCCTCGTATTCTTACGGATTTATGGACAGCCCTGCAGGATGCATCGGGTCAGTTCCCTCCAGCACTACTTCAGACATTAGTCGAGTCCATGCCACGTCGTTTTGCGGCACCTCTGCGTGCTCGCGGCGACCCTTACACGATATTAGGCAGGTGCACCAGTTTCTTTGGCTCTTCAGTGTATAATGCTATGATCTCCAATGTTATTGTGAGTTTTGGAGCTAATATATTGATACTGTGCTCTAAACTGGGGAAAAACTTATATGGACATTATAATATTTAACTTCATCATAAAATTCTTTTAGGAAGGTAAGTGGTTTCCAAGTCAATAAGTAGGCTTTGGGCACACATATTCATGAGAACCTAAGTTAGTAGGCTATATGAAAGATATTTCACACGAAATGGACAAGGGAACCAAATTGATAGAGTAGCACTAGTTCTATCAATGACTTGACAGAGTGAGCCATAAAATGGTGCCAAATAAGATCAAAATGAAAAAGTGATTTTCTGGTTAGAATTCTTTAGATCTAGTAAGCAAAAAGATGGGTAGGAAATGCATTATCACAAGAAATGGAAGTGAAAATGGTAGGGACTAGTGTCGTGCAAATTTCCGCGCTCGAACTTGTTCGGTTATTCCTATGACCGGTCCTCCTTGGTCGCGCTAGCTGCGACCGTTTTAGCTTCCCCAAGCTCGGTGGTCAAACGAAGACTTGGTGGGAAAAGGAAGGCTCGGCAAGGCAGGAATAGCGTGGTGTCTTCCGCGCAACAAGGATGGAACATCGTGTAATTCTCGGCAATATTGTACTTAAGGGGCATCCTAAATTTACATTATTTCAATGACTAGACGACCCGTGCGAAAATTTCGCGAATAAAATGCTATGAATACTGAGGTTGAATGCTTGTAATATAATGAAAAAAAGAACCGTTCTTTTGTAGCAATTTTTTTTTAGTGTAATAGGTACGCATCAAAATACTTACACATATTACGAAACAGGAAAATTTAAAACACTCTGTATTTACGACAAACTGTCACTAACCTTAACAGAATACAACCAACCTGAACAAAATGCACACAACATATCAACATCTCTGTGATATTTGTTGCTGTGCGAATAAAATATTTACATTGGAATTGTATAATAAAAAGAAAGTGTTTCCATAACAGAAAAAAATATACGAAAAGCTACTTATTGAATAAAAAAAAGTTTATTGAAATCTCTGTAATATCTGCTGCTGCAATCTAGGGACTTGGCTCTGAACTTAC
This sequence comes from Vandiemenella viatica, assembly GCA_031002005.1. NCBI lineage: Eukaryota > Metazoa > Arthropoda > Insecta > Orthoptera > Morabidae > Vandiemenella > Vandiemenella viatica. The sequence continues at coordinate 221,790,244 of JARYHS010008074.1, read as the reverse complement.
GCGCTAACATTTTAAGCACCAAATTCAGAAAAATTCTTTCTTAATTTATGATTTTACCTAACTGGAGGCCTTTATCTTTAAAGCGAAATGATATTTATCGATTTCGGCTGGGTAACGAAGAAGATAAATGGCTTGTAATAATTATAATAATAATAATAAAAAACACGCAGTAGAAATAATATTAATACTTTTGCCCTTTAAGGGTCGAATTTCAAAAAAATTCTTTTATAATATATGGTGTGACCAAAGCAGCCACCTTCGTATTTAAAATGATAACTAACCGAAATCGATAAATGAGGTATCAAGGTTAGTTATTAAGCGAGGTTAAAAAAAAAAGTTGTAGAAATGACGATACTTTTGCCCCATAATGGTTGAATCTGGAGAAAGTTTTTTCTTGAAATATGATGTGACAAAGCGGATAATTTAAAAAGATACCTCATTTATTAATTTCAGTTAGATATCAAGGGAAATAAATATCTCGTGACAGAAAAGTGTGTTATAGAAATATTAATACTTTTGCCCTCTTAGTTTAGAAATTTGAAAAATTTCTTTCTTAAAATGTTGTGTAACGGAACTTGGGACCTTACGAAGATCTCAGTCTTTAAAATAATACCACGTTTATCAATTTTATTTAATTATCAAGGGAGATAAACGACTCGAGACACAAAAAACACATTTTAGAAATACTGATATTTATGCCCTTTAAGAGTACAATTAAGAAAAATTCATTTCTTAAAATGTGATGTTACCACAGCGGAAACCTTAAGTTTTAAAATGATAACACATTTATCTATTTCGGTTAGATATTAATGGAGATAAATGGTTCGTGACACAAAAATGCTTTGTACTATTTTCCATTAAGGGAGAGTTAAAAAAAAAATCTGTCTTAATATATGATGTCACCAAAGCTGAATCATTACTCTTCATACTCCTACTTAATCGATTTTGTTAGATATCTAGGGAGATAGGAGATAAATGGCTCCGAACCCAAAAAAACGTATTTTAGAAATATTGACATTTTTGCCCTTTTAGGGTCGAATTACGAAAAATTCCATTCTTAAAATATAATGTTACCACGGCGGAGACCTTAGTCTTTAATACGATACCTCATTTATCTATATCGGTTAGATATAAAGGGAGATAAATGACTCGTGACACAAAAATGCGTTGTAGAAAAATTTATACTTTTTCCCTTTAAGGGTTGAATTCCAAAAACATTCTTTCTTAAAATATGATGTTACAAAGCTGAGACATTACTCCTCATAATCCTATTTCATTTATCTATTTTGGTTAGATATCCATGGTGATAAATGTCTCGAGACACAAAAAATGCATTTCAGAAAAATTAATGTTTTAGCCCCTTAATGGTCGATTTACGAATAATTCCTTTCTTAAAATAGAATTTTACCACGATGGAGACATTATTCTTTATTATGAAACCCCATTTATATATATATCGATTAGATATCAAGGGAGATAAATGGCTCGTGACACAAAAATGGGTTGTAGAAAAATTTATACTTTTTCCTTTAAGAGCTGAATTCCAAAAAATATTCTTTCTTAAAAGATGATGTCACAAAGCTGAGACATTACTCCTCATAATCCTACTTCATTTGTCTACTTTGGTTAGATATCAATGGAGATAAAAGGCATGAGACACAAAAAAAGCATTTTTTAAAAAAATATATTTTTGCCCTTTAAGGGTCGAATTACAAAAAATTCCTCTCTTAAAATATAATGTTACAACGGCGGAGACATTATTCTTTAATATGATACATCATTTTTCAATATCGGTTAGATATCAAGGGAAATAAATAGCTCGTGACACAAAAATGCGTTGTAGAAAAATTTATACTTTTTCCCTTTGAGGGTTGAATTCCAAAAACATTCTTTCTTAAAATATGTCACAACGCTGAAACATTTCTCCTCATAATCCTACTTTATTTATCGATTGTGGTTAGATATCAATGGAGATAAATGGCACGAGACACAAAAAACGAAATTTAGAAAAATTTACATTTTTGCCCTTTAAGGGTCGAATTACGAAAAAATCCATTCTTAAAATATAATGTTACCACGGTGGAGACCTTAGTCTTTAATATGATACCTCATTTATCTGTATCGGTTAGATGTGAATGAGATAAATGGCTCGTGACACAAAAACGCTTTGAAAAAATATTGATGCTTTTGCCCTGTAAGGGTCGAATTCCGAAAAAAAATTTATCTTTGTAAATGACGTCACTAAATCGGAGATCTTAATCTTTAAAATGATACTGCATTAAACGATTTCAGATAGGTATCCAGGTTAGGTAAATGACTCATAACACAGAATACAGCATTTGAGACATATAGACATTTTTGCCCTTTAAGGGTCGAATTCCGAAAACTTTCTTTCTTAAAATATGATTTGACCAAAGTGGAGACCATAAGCTTTAAAATGACACCTCATTCATTGATTTTGATTATGTATCAAGGAAGACACAGGCTTGTGACAAAAAAATACCTTATAGAAATAATATATATGATGATTATTACCAATTTTGTGTTTGTTCTATCAATTGAATTACCATAGACATGAAGTAGATCGTGTATGTGTTTAATAAATATATGTATTGGAAGTATTTTAAATTATGTGATCAGAACACAGTGTAACGAAAACCATAACATAAGTTATGTATCTCGTAGTTATTGACATACATAAAGTATACCCTGAATCCACAATCAGTAGATTATGATTTATTCGGATTTTTCAAATATATGTGATGCCTTGTAAGCATTTGTACCTATTAATACACAACATTGAGCTCGCTTTAATGACAAGTGGAAATGCGGTGCAATCTGCCTATTTTGTTTTTTCATTAACATAGAGTTGTGCCCAGTCTTTAAGTATCGGAGTTTTCAAAAAAAGTAAACATATATAATGTTATAAAATGTTTCAACAGAACATAGTAAATTATTAGAAGGAGACATACACTCCCCACTCTTTAATTTTTCAGTTACTTCGTTCTTCGATTTAGCGATTTTAATACTCCGATGCAGTTGGTGGCTGTTCCGATTGTACCGGTCGACTACCAGCGTCACTTTGTCACCACACAGCACGCAAATAATGGACCGAGCCTCGCAGATAACAGACTGAGCCTACTGTCAGGCTCGAGCTTGCGACCAGGTTCGGTCCTCTGCACTGTATTTCCGGTATTTGGCCAGCAGAGATCGCGCTGGCAGCTACAAACTGGGCAAGCTTAGACTGCGTTTGCATGACTCTAGTAGTGACATGGGGTAGTGCATTGTGACCATTGCTATTCATTATTGTATTGAATGATTATGTTGACGGTTTATTATCAGAAGTTGTTTGCTATATAATGCTATAAAATTTGATCAAAATAGTAGAAGACTGTGATCAGCTGCACGGTGATCTGAACAGGATATTTGACTTGGTAGTTCCACATGGGATGAAGGTTAATGCAAAGATGAGTCAGGTTATTAGGTACCTACACAGATAAAAATATAAACGTTGATTATAATTATAAAGTGGAAAAAGAATTATTTGTTTGAAGACTTGAAATTCAAATACCTTGGAATAACATTTGATAACAAACTTAATTAAGCAGGACACATTCGACATGTCGTAGGAAGATGTTCCAAAGTTGTTGACTTTTTGGAGAGGGTGATGGGGGATGTCAAGAAGAAATACGGGACTAAACTTTGGTCAGACCATTGCTTGACTATTGCAGTGTAGTATGGGATCCGCATTTTGGGTATTAAACTCTGGAGTTGACAGGGGGTACAAAGAAGGGCTGCTGAATTTTTTTCTGGAAATTACCACAGAACACAGTCAGTAATAGATATGATAAAGGAGATGAAAAGGTATTAATTGGAAGACAGGAAGAAGGGAAGAGAGTCATGGGAGTGTACAAAGAGTATATAGGTGATGAGACATAGAAAGATAATTGTGGAGCAGTGGCAGTTCTAGGAATTTTCTGAGCCGGGGTAAAAACTAAGATTACCGCCCCTTCGAACATTATTTTGCTGCCCCTATTGTCACTATCCCATTTTTATATGGTCAGTTCATCCGCCGCTCTCTGTTCCATCACAAGCGACCCACAGTTCTGTCCAAACAATATGTCCCAACATGCTGGTAAAACCAGTTACTGCCGGCCACCACTGAGCTAGCGTACAACACACTCTGATGTTTCGGTGGCGCCAGTTTTCTGACTTCAGTAATTGTGTTGTGGTAATGGTGTCAGCAAGACAGAATTCAACAATGTCACTACACAGTCCAGAAACAGCAACATCTTGATTAAAATATTCTTATTCTTAAAATCACAATTGCAGACTTGTTTGCTGATTATTGTATTTTCCGCGATGAACATGGCGTTTATGTTCTGCAATGTCATTTTTTTCTAGTGCAGATAATGTGTCCAATGTAATTTTTTCCCAAACTAAGTAAATGTTACAGGTGCCAGGAATTATCAGATCCATAGTATCCTTTACCAAATAGAGGCAATCATGTATTTTTGCTGGTGTGTAGGATATATGTTTCTAATGATACGCTATGCAAGAATTTTGCTCATCTTCTCTAATAGTTTCTGGTGAATAGCTAAATTTTTAGCTGTTTGTTCTCATTAATGGATTTTTTCTTAACAAGATGAACTGTGCGAAAATTTCACGAATTTGATAAACTAGCTGATACCCGCGACTTCGTACGCTTGGATTAAGAATTTCTTTTGCCAGATTTGATTATAGAAAGTTGGTAACGAAGGATTGTAACAAACGACAGAGACTTACTTCCGCATTTATAGTATTATTAGTGCTGATCACATACACACTGACTGTGAATCACCCCTGAGGGATCAATTTAACGTGAGAAACTGTACACCTACAGTATTGCAAGATTACCTACGTTTTGACTCTCATTGCACCCTTAACTTTGTGAATTATTCAGTTTAACATTCAATCCGAATAACCGACGGCCCAGGCGTGACTCTTACAATCAAAAAATATTTTTTTAATAATCGTAGCCCCCACGTAGATTTGAACCGAAGACCATGACCCAAACATCAGTAAGCAAGCGCTTTAACCACTGAGCTAATTGACCGCTTCGCGGGAAAACTGTACAGAGAACTCCACACCCAACGCGTCTGTCTTTCGTCGTTCAGTAATTTTTCGAAATTATAAGACAACATGTATTATTTATACAGATAACTTTTCAACCAAATGTAGACAGTATTTTTCCCCTTTTTCAAAGGATAAGTGTGCAAAGTTTCGTCAAGATCGAATGAAAACTGTGGCTTTGTGTGAAGAACAAACATACATACATTCATCTTTATATATATAGATAATGAAGTTGGGGGTTTGTAGTAGAATGAAGAAACAATCACCAATTTTTTATTTGTTTACTGCGATAGGTATGTAATAAATAGGTGACAAAAGTCAACGCCAGTGGAGCAGTTTCTTAATATCTCTGTGATATGTGGTGCTGCTATCTAGTGGCGTGGATCTGATCTGTCTCAAACGTGCGACTTTTACAGTTTCACAGTTATTACTTTTGTCCTTCAAGGGTCAAATTCCGAAAAACTTCGTTCTTAATTTATAATGTTGCCTGACTGGAGACCTTAATCTTTAAAATTATACCTCATTTATCGATTTTGGTTAGTTATCAAGGGAGATAAATGCCTCGTAACAAAAAAACACGTCATGGAAAAAATAATACATCTCCCCTTTAAAGGTCAAATTCCGCAAAAATCCTTTCTTAAAATATGATGTAACCAAAGCGAATATCTTAATCATTAAATTGATACCTTATTTTATCAATGTCGGTTAGATATCAAGGAATATAAATAACTCGTGACAAAAAATACGTTATGGAAATAATAATACTTTTTCCCTTTAAGGGTCGAATTTCGAAAAATTCCTTTCTTAATATATGTGTCCAAAGTTGGGACTTTAATATTTAAAATAATAACTCAGTATCTATTTCGGTTAGACATCAAGGAAGATAAATGGCTCGTGACTAAAAAAAAAGCTATGAAAATATTGATGCTTTTGCCCTTTAATGGTCAAATTCCGAAAATTTCCTTTCTTAAAATATGTTGTCACCAAAGTAATTACCATAATCTTTAAAATAATGCCTCATTTATGTATTTCGTTTAGGTATGAAGGGAGATAATGGCTTCTGACAAAAAAATACAGAAATAATATACACTCCTGGAAATTGAAATAAGAATGGGAAACTTTATATACACATTCCTCGGGTCAGATACAACACATGATCACACAGACAGAACCATAGGCGCATAGACACAGGCAACAGAGCATGCACAATGTCGGCACTAGTACCGTGTATATCCTCCTTTCGCAGCAATGGAGGCTGCAATTCTCCCATGGAGACGATCGTAGAGGTGCTGGATGTAGTCCTGTGGAACGGCATGCCAAGCCATTTCCACCTGGCGCCTCAGCTGGACCAGCGTTCGTGCTGGACGTGCAGACCGCGTGATACGACGTTTCATCCAGTCCCAAACATGCTCAATGGGGGACAGATCCGGAGATCTCGCTTGCCAGGGTAGTTGACTTACACCTTCTAGAGCACATTGGGTGGCACGGGATACATGTGGACGTGCATTGTCCTGTTGGAACAGCATATTCCCTTGCCGGTCTAGGAATGGTAGAACGATGGGTTCGATGACGGTTTGAATGTACCGTGCACTGTTCAGTGTCCCCTCGATGATCACCAGAGGTGTACGGCCAGTGTAGGAGATCGCTCCCCACACCATGATGCCGGGTGTTGGCCCTGTGTGCCTCGGTCGTATGCAGTCCTGATTGTGGCGCTCACCTGCACGGCGCCAAACACGCATACGACCATCATTGGCACCAAGGCAGAAGCGACTCTCATCACTGAAGACGACACGTCTACATTCGTCCCTCCATACACGCCTGTTGCGACACCACTGGAGGCGGGCTGCACGATGTTGGGGCGTGAGCGGAAGACGACCTAACGGTGCGCGGGACCGTAGCCCAGCTTCATGGAGACGGTTGCGAATAGTCTTCTCTTATACCCCAGGAGCAACAGTGTCCCTAATTTGCCGGGAAGTGGCGGTGCGGTCCCCTACGGCACTGCATAGGATGCGACGGTCTTGGCGTGCGTCCGTGCGTCGCTGCTGTCCGGACCCAGGTCGACCGGCATGTGCACCTTCCGCCAACCACTGGCGACAACATCGATGTACTGTGGAGACCTCGCGCCCCATATGTTGAGCAATTCGGCGGTACGTCCACCCGGCCTCCCGCATGCCCACAATATGCCCTCACTCAAAGTCCGTCAACTGCACCTACGGTTCACGTACACGCTGTCGCGGCATGCTACCAGTGTTAAAGACTGAGATGGAGCTCCGTATGCCACGGCAAACTGGCTGACACTGACTGCGGCGGTGCCCAACCGCTGCGCAGCTAGCGCCCTTCGACGGCCAACACTGCTGTTCCTGGAGTGTCCGCTGTGCCGTGCGTTTGATCATTGCTTGTACAGCCCTCTCGTAATGTCCGGAGCAAGTATGGTGGGTCTTACACACCGGCGTCAATGTGTTCTTATTTCAATTTCCAGGAGTGTATATGATTTACTTTTGTATATGCCTCCCTGTTTACCTATTGCACCTGAATACACTTCTGGTCTTACAACTCCCAGGCTGGAACACCTTATAATGGCATAATTACCAATATTATTTGTAGCTAGTATATTGATGCAGTGGTCTAAACTGGTGAAACCATGATTGGACATTACAATATTCAACTTCATCAGAAAAGTCTGTTAGGAATGTAAGTGGTTTCTAAGTCAATAATTTGGCTTTAGGCACACTTATTCATGAGAACCTCAATTTGTAGGCTGTATGAAAGATATTTATAAATGTATATAAGGAAGTCAGAAAGCAAGAATATGTGCAACATGATCGAACGTATGGCATAGAAATTTCTGAATTTCTGTAAAAATGTGAAGTATGAAGCAGCCATTGCCAAGAAAAATTATCGTATTGGAAAGTACAAGAATCAATGTGAAAAGGATCTGCCACTATTCACAGAAAAGACGTTTTCCTATACTTATCTGTTTATTACTGTTAAGGATAATTGGGGAGTAATTTCGCTCAGTGTTGTGCATATATGCAGAATTGCTAAAAATGTATAAGGAACGAATTCATTTGCTGTGATTTGCAAAATTAAAAAAATAGTTATTTTACAGATATATAAATTTTATTATTTGTTCACTAAATTGAGGGATCGCATGTTTGAACATGTTTATCATGAAAATGATGTTATTCCACTTTCAAAGTAAACTATTGATATGTTTGTGAGACTGATTATTTATTTATGAGTACCATGTTGCAAAAATGAAATGTGTAGGATAATACAGGCGCTAATGACCCCGACGTCGACGCGCCCTAAAACACCGATAATACAGAAGGTATCAGTTAATCAGACAGAAATTAAACGAAACTGTGCTTGTTTAAAATCAATAAAAGATGTAAAATGTTAATTTCCTGTATTTACTTTCCTTATATTCTCATTTGAATGGTATATTTGTTATTAGTTTTGTATTGTACTATTCTCCAGACATTAAAATGAAGATTAATGGACACATCGGCATCTTGCAAACTAAATTTGCGGCAGTATTTAAGCTATACAAAAAGTGAAAAAATATTGGTTTTAGCATACTAGGCCAGGGATGGCGAACCTTTATTGATCTACGTGCCATTTTTTTCTAAAGAAATATTGAATGAAGCTGTGACGTGCCATCAAACAATAATGACTTAGTTATTAATATGAAAAGAAATAAAAGTAAGTACTACCACCTTAAAACTTTATATCACCAGAAATAAACGTTTTTGACATTAAACAATAATATAAACAGCTCTCTGTTTGATTAAGTAGATGAACGTCTTGCGACTTCTGTTGTTGCAAATCAAATGCCAAATAACTTAGGGCGGGATGCTTCCTTCAAAAGGCCATGCCCGAATTCCTTCCCATTCCTTGCTCCCAATCCTTTCCCGTCTCTAAATACCTCGCTGTTAAGAGACGATAAGCAGTTAAAAAAATAACTTAGATTCATAATTTGTCACTTTTAGCAGAATACAAGCTCGAGTCATCTTACAAATGGTTTAGTAGTGAATCTTTAAGGTTATTAATTTCTGTAAGTAATGACTCACAGGCATAGGTAGATAAAAATAATATTAAGAATTCCAAATTTCCATAATTGTGGTATTGGCATTTTTAATCATATTGCTTGATAGTCTTGCTAATTTATTTAATTCCAACTCCTTCCTCACTTCGATGATTTTTAGTCCATTTTGAACTACACTGTAACTCAGTCAGAATCATTACTATTTCTTCAGATTTTCACGTGAATTCACATCAGGATCCATAGTAAACTTAAGAGTTTACGATAATTCTTTGAGAAAATCTCAATGAAAAGTCTTTGATTGATCTGTGCCCTAAGTAGGAGTTGGTAACGTTATCACAGTTAAGTCTTCCTTGATCTCGTTTATTTCATAATATCGAGCAAAAATAGTTAAATGAGCAGATTTAGTTACATCAGTACTTTCGTCAAGACACAATGATATAAAAGGAGATGACTTTATGTCATTTGTTTGTTGTTCTTTACATTTTCCGCCGGTTTTAGTATTCTATCTCTTATTGTGTTTCTGTATAAAGGAGAATATTTGATGCACTCAATTATTTAATCCTTGAAATATAGTCTTCGCGGGTTTTCCGCCGTATGTTGTTGAAGAGAGACAACAACGAGCTTTCGGCGGCTGGCTCTGCCGCCATCTTCAGGTTAGATGTGTACTGCAGGGAGTACCAGCGCTGCACTGACAGTGTCTGGCCTCCGCGCGCCCTAATAAGGCCTGGCCTCTCCCCTCCCCTCGCTCCGTCCCGCGGCTGCCGTCTTGCGCTCGTCGTTGATTGGCTGGTGGGGCGTCGGTCCCAGCCAACCCCGGCGGGCCGTAAACACTTCCCGTCGGCACCCGCCCACCTCTCTGTTTGCACGGTGAATGTTTCAGAAGGGACAGAGCCGGCTTCCACGCATCACTGAGCCATAAACCCGTGTCCCTGTTGACTGTGTTGTTGTTCAGCCGTATTTCTATCGCTTCCTTAATGACTGACTCCCAATATAAGGAACACTTGGCCAGCACCTTTACGTTGCCGAAGTCCATCTTGTGGCCGTTTTCAATAACATGCTGTGCGACCGCTGATTTATCTATCTGGAACATGCGGATGTTGCGTTCATGTTCTGCCACCCGAGCCTTGATGGTCCGGATCGTCTGACCAATGTAATTCTTGCCGCACTGGCAAGGTATGCTATAAACCCCTGGAGTCGTCAAACCCAAGTCATCCTTCACAGGCCGGAGGTAGTCCCGAATCTTGGGAGGTGGACGAAATACGCTCTTGATTCCATACCGGGCCAAAATCCTGCCTATTTTTCCCGAGATGTTGCCTGAGTATGGAATAAAAGCCAAGGCTTCGGGCTGAACATCTGGGTCAACAGGGCGTTTGTGTGCCTTTCTTCTAATCGACCGCTCTATTGCACGTTAATCCTTATTTTCAAAGTCTTCAAAAAGAGAAGGGACGCATGTTAACTAGGCTTCTTTCAAAAACTCTCCCTCGCTAAAAGGTTTACTTTGCCGAGTAATAACATTTGCAGCCGAGAAACTAGCGGCGCTAGTATCACAATCCTTGCTAACACACTTAATACATAACTGTTTATTTCTCTCTCTAATTGCAAAAACAATTAATTGTATTTGCTCTCGTTCGCTATTTTTACAAATATATTTTTTATTTGTTTCATAGTGCCATTTTGCATATGAAGTTTTATATACCCAAACATAAAATACACATTCTGAAATTCTGTAATACGCTTATCTTGCACTTTTCGAAATGCCAAACTAGCCATGTTGAATAGTTCTAGATATAACAACCAACAAACTTAAAACAAGCACCTGTGTTAGCAAAATTAGTTTTAAATCCACAACAACTATGCGTAATTCGTAAAAGCAATCGACGGCGTCAACGAAAACAAACAAGTGAATAACTCCACATCCTTCCCGCCTCGGCGCCGCCTGCGTTAACTCTCTCAGTCCGTTCGGTCAGAAACTCGCTCGAAATCCACCTCTTCTGCACAATCGGTAGTCGCTTACGCACCGGTAGTTTCGTTCACGATGATGTTTGTCGCTATGATCTTGAATTATGTCGGCGAAAAATATAAATTACTTATGTGGATTTGATACCTACTTAATTAATGCCGTGCCCAAATTATTTGGACGAGTGCCATCATTGGCATGCATGCCATTGGTTCGCTAGGCTATAATTTCAAACCAGGGGATGTGCTTGCAATCAAGTGATATGTAACGTGAAACAAAGTAATTTAATGGTAAAATTTGATTAACAAGGAATTAATCATGCTGGAATTTCGTACATCCATTTACTAAATTGTTAAGTGATCAAATTTAGAAGAGAAAAATCTTAGTATAATAAGAAGAAAAGAAAGAGAGAGAGACAAAGGTTCGCAACATAAAAGGCAGACCTTTCCTTCTTTGGTTGCCTTCATACTGAAAGAGCCCGATGATCCATTCTACATTTCACTGTGATAAATTCAGATTCCATCTTTGAATGTAAAATTGAACAGAAATTGATTGCTCAGCTTCAGCTAAGTTTTGGCTCAGACCTGTTAATATATAAATATTTATAAAAGTTCTCTGTTATTAAAATGTTAAAATCTTTCCAGATCAGTTAAAGTAGCTTGCTTGAAGAGGGCAAGGTCGGGCGTTAGAGGGAGGAGGGGAGGGGGTAAGCGGGCAAATGAACCTCGGGCCCGTTGGCCGAAGGGAGTTCCGATAACCGGGCGGAGGGACCCCCGGCCCAAGAATCCGTCCATTGTCGCCCGGGCAATGGCACCCGATAAATTTGCCATGAACCCCATTCGGTTACCTGATTGCTAAGAACGCTTAACCGGGGCCCGAGAATCCTAGCGCCGGCCCTGGAAGAGGGAGAAAAAACTTAACATTGCTCTGTATGAAGAAAACAGGTCCGAGAGTGAATATAGTCAAAGGCAATTCTATAATTAGCTTGTGGTTACCTTCATTCGATCATCTTTGGGAAAGCGAAGAGCCTTATCAGTATAAAAACGTCCAGTCTGCAGTGGTTTGTTCAGTGGCGTAGCTAGGTCAACAAGGGCCCCGGTGCAAAAAAATTATTTTGGGCCCTCAGGCCAGACGGATGACCTTTTTTTTGCTTTGTGTGCTGGTAGGGGCCCCCTGAACTGAGGATGGGAGCCCTTGAATTGTTCTTTAGGGGCCCCTGATCAGTGGTTTGGGCCCCCTGAGCAGCGAGGGCCCTTAGTGAGGGGCTCCTGTGTTCTCAGGGACCCCTTAGACGACGGTAGAGCTAAAATAATAATAAAAAAAAGGTCGCTAGTTTGCCGTGAAGTCTCGTGGGCCCTTTAAACTGCGCTTGAGGGCCCCTAGAGGTGCACTTAGGGGCCCCTTGAGGTATGCTTGGGGGCCCCCTGAGTGTGAGGGCCCCGGTGCATTGCACCGCCTAGCCCCATAGTAGCTACGCCCCTGGGTTTGTTACACGACTTCCCGCGATCATTTGTCCCTAACTCCCTAACATGGCGCGGCGAACCGTCTTCAATTCACTAAGTACAATGGTTGCCTTCTGCACTTGATAGGAGGGATCTGGTTAGTCCAGTTGAGCAGCCAAGTTGTCCTTCCCACATACCGTGCGAACTCTAGGATCAAGAGTAGTCAGAATTGCGTTGCGCCGCATTGCAGTAGGTGATGGCAGCTGTTTGCGTTAAAATATTGATAAGTGTGTGTGTGTGTGTGCATGCGGAAGCAACCGTAGCTGCTTCAGCTATACAGTTTAAGCATCTAGCCTCTACCACATTACACTCGTTTGTCTCGTGAATTAAAGCAAAATAGTATCTTTTCATGTGAAATACACAATATAGACAAAAGACAATTTCTAAGAAATTTACCCGTTTGAAAGTGAAAATGCCAGAGTATATGGTAAGAAAGTGGAAGAAGAACGCAATAAAACTGAAGCATTCTGAGTAAAAGTTTATATTTTGTACATAATCAAAATGTTAAGCACCCAATAGTAGCTTTCTCTATACTGAAATACAATGTTAAGTTATAAACAATATTTGTAATTCTGTAAACCTACAAAACTCATGGCGCAGAAGTACTGAACAGTAGCTTCTCTACATGAATAAAATAACAATGAAGGATTCCTCAGACTTCCCCGGCCATCTTTGTTCATGATTAATTGACTTTCGGATTTTGCCGCGTTGTTTATTTCATTACCTAAGCTTTCGGCTGGTATCCTCCAGCCTTCGTCAGAGATACTGTTTATGTTGACATAGCAACGAGCACCAAGCATCACAGAGTAAGAGGCCGCTATCTTCGTTGATGTTGTTGGTGTTTTTTAAAATTTCTGCTGCCTCTTTCACGCGTCGGGGCCACCACTGGTCTTCTCTCCACAGTAGCCTCGTTTCTTGAAATTTTACTTCATGCCCGGTTTTAATAGCATGGGGTACTACGGCGGATTTGTCACTGTTGTTATATTTGTAGTGGCGGATATGTTCTTTAAGTCTCTCCGCCACAGTGCGACCTGTCTCGCCGATATAAACACTGCCACAACTGCAGGGGATTTCGTAAACACCCATAAGCTGGTGTGGGTGTAATTTGTCTTTTACCTTTGTCAGAGACTGACCAAGTTTGCAGTTAGCCTTATATACTATTCGCACCTCCACCCGCTTTAACAATTTCCCAATCCGGTCTGTGATACCCTGTATGTATGGGAGACAGGCGAATTTTGTTGGCACATTAATATCATGGGATAAGTTGACGTCTCCCATAGGTTTTTTGGGTCTTAAAACTAGTGTTGCCCAAAATCGGTCTTGGTCTTACAGTCTTGGTCTTGGTCTTGCATTTTTGCAAGACCAAGACCAAGACCAAGACCGCCTAATTTTAGCAAGACTAAGACCAAGACTGACTGTGCAAGATTTAAGCAAGAACAAGACCAAGCCTGCGAGACTCTTGCGTCTTGCACTTAGGACTTTTTTTTATACTTTCTATACAAAATAAGTTTCTGGGTGCTTAGAATGGACACGAATACATTATGCTGATCTGTTCTGTGTGGTTTTAAAACACAAAGTGCTTAAATATGTCGTCACCCATTTAATAAATATTGTAGACACTATTAATAAACTTCAAACGTGAAAATTTTTTCTATAATAATAATAGAATAATATAAAAAGCGTGCAATAAGATTTATGTACTGTTTAGGAGCCCGAATATAATAATATATGAGAGATTTGTTTAAATAAATAAATTGATATATTGACTGTTGCATCACAATATATTTTTGCAAATATTCATTTACATGTAAAGAATATATAGTATTTGCACAATTTTAACTTGAGGAGTAAACTCCAGAGTCAATGGACCGGACAGGCTTAATTTAATTATATACTTATCCTATATAATACAAGAAATTGACACATAGAAAACAAACGAACCTTAAAGAAAGTACTAGTACATAGAATTTTGAAGAAGAAAATAGGCAGAAAATATGTAGGAAGACGTAAAGTACTGATATAATATAAATGACTATCAGTGCGTTTTCGTTGAAGAAGGAATTGACGGTCTGAATAAGTAAATAAAAAATAATACATTAAATATAGTAAGTATGACACTTAATTGAAGTATCGAAATAATAAAAACGAAAAATAAACTATATAGAACTTTATAGAACTATATAGAATATGCGTAATCAAATTATATGTAGTATGTTACCGAGAAGATGTTTATTTTCTTAATATTTCTAATAAACTTTAAACTTCTATCAACGAAACTTGGCGGAGAAAAATATGTTACATTACCGCTAGTCATTGTATCATTCAATCTCTTGCTCGATAAAATTGAATCCATGGTAAAACAACTAGATGAGAAACCAAATCGATCCGAAGTGGATGAAAGGCTCATTATCGGTTTCCAAGCAGCTAGAGACAAAATGCTTAAACATTATAAGAAAAACAACTGGACTTATTGTACCTCTTTGATTTTAGATCCAAGGCATAAGGCTCAGGCTTTTGACATGACATTTTGGGGCAAGCAAATTAAAACAGAAAGCCTGCACAAATTTAATGAACTTTATGAAGAATATAAAAGTCTACACTTAGCGAATAAATCTCTAGAATCACCAAGAAATGAAAAGAAAGTATGTGAATATGATGAAAATGAAGACGTAATAGACTTTGATAAACTGTATGCATGTCCCTCGACGTCATCTGGATCTTGTCTTCAAGGCTTAGTTATTGAAGAGTTGGAGGAGTACCTACGTAAACCCAGAGCCGCCAGCTCAGAAGACATTTTAGAGTGGTGGAGGACGCATGAGACAGAGTATCCGGTTTTATCGAAGATGGCCCGTGATTTTCTTTCAATACCTGCAACTTCAGTACCTGCTGAGAGATTATTTTCTAAAGCATCATTAGTAATTAGAAAACATAGAAATAGGTTAAGCGATGAGTCAGCCAGATGGTTACTTTGTATTAATTCTTGGTCAAAAGAATTAATATAAAGTAACAGTAATGTCAGCTATTGTGTACTGTTCTGTAATTTCATTTGTGTTGTATTTTTATTGAAATAAATGGTAAATTCAGTAAATTGTATAATTATTTTATTCCATTTCATATAAGGGGAGGGTCTATCAATCTCTTTCTAGACAGATAATGTTCTTTAAAATACAGTCAAGTTAATGTCATTAATTTGTTTTCTATATGTTTAAACCATGTTTTAGTACATTGAAGATTATTAAATGTAAACGTTTATTAAGAAACAGACTGACTCCCACGGGACACAGTTGATAGCTCAGTTGGTTAGTTAGCGCATCGCCACTGATCGCTTAGGTCGTGGGTTCAAACCCCAACCGGTGTCAGTTGATTTTTTGAATTTCTCATGAAATGTTTAGACATTTATTAATTTGGTTGGTCTTTACCATGGCTATGTTAATTCAAGCTCAAAATTTACCTATTCTGTTGCGTTGTTCTAATATCTAAAGTAACGTTTAATAAATAGCGACAGGCTAATAGGTAATTGCAATACTTGCGAGACTCTTGCTGCAAGACCAAGACCAAGACCAAGACTGGGAGTGCAATACCAAGACCAAGACCAAGACCACGTGTATTGATGCAAGACCAAGACCAAGACTGGCCAAGTCTCGTCTTGTTCTTGCATTTGGGCAACACTACTTAAAACCCTCCTGATCTCAGATTCACTATAGCCGTTGGCTTGGAATATTTTTGTAAGTGTCTCCATTTCTTCATTCAGACTTTCCGAGTCACATACTGTCTTAGCTCTTAAGTTGAGTGATGTCAATACGCCTCTCTTCGTTGCCGGATGATGGTGCGACATGGCGTGCAGATACCTATTAGTGTGGGTCGCCTTGCGATACACAGTGTGACCCAAACTTCCATCGCCTCGCTTGTGAACAAGGACATCGAGAAATGGCAGTTGTCCATTTTCTTCCACAACCATAGTGAACTGAATTCTTGGGTGGGCACTATTCAGTTGGTTTAAGAACTCTTGCAAACTCTCCTTACCGTGAGGCCAGATGACAAAAGTGTCATCAACGTAACGGATCCACTTTGTAGGTTTTAGGCGTGCGTTGTTAAGCACCTTCATCTCAAATGATTCCATGAAAATGTTGGCGGCTACAGGTGAAAGTGGCGAGCCCATTGCCACACCTTCAACTTGAGCACCGTACTGGAACACAGTTGACTTAAGGCAGAACTCTGTCAGGTCAGCCCACACAGTAGACTTTCCTTGTGCAAGAAGTTTATCACGTATTACAGCAACGGCTTCGTCTACTGGCACATTAGTGAATAATGAGACAATATCGAAACTCACCATGACATCAGTCTTCTCTAGCGTCAGATCATCAATAATTTGTATAAAGTGAGCTGAGTTCTTTACAGCTGATCTGATATCTTCCGTGAGATGTTTCAGTTTATTAGCAACATACCGCGCAAGTGGATGAGTAGGTGAGTTGACCGCGCTCACAATCGGACGTAAGGGAACCTCTTCTTCGTGCACTTTGGGCAATCCATAAACCTAGGCATCATGCAATTGTTTCTTTTTAGGTTTTTCTTGTCCTCCTGCTCAATCGCTTTGGAGGTGTTAACTCTTCGGGCCACCTCTGTCCTAATCTTCTGTAGTGGGTTTCTGCTTAATGGTTCGTAGATCTTGTCTGCCAGCAAGTTCGTAATCTTATTGTGGTAGTCCAGTGCTTTCATTACTACGATTGCACACCCCTTGTCAGCTGGGAGAACCACAATATCATCACGTTGCCGTAATACCCGCAAGGCTGATCTTTCTTCGCTAGATAGATTGCTGCGTGGTAGTTTTGCGTGGGCAAGAATGCGAGCTGCCTCCTGTCGGATGTTATTTGCCTGATCGGGTTCTAACCCCACAATGGCACTCTCAACGCCAGCTATGATATCTAAAGTTGGCAAATGTGTGGGTACCGGGGCAAAATTAAGACCTTTCGATAGCAAAGATATTGTTGCTTTATCTAGTTCCCCGTTCGTGAGATTTACCACTGTATGGACCAGTTGCGGAATTTTAGTTCTGCCTTGAATTGCGGGTATTACCTCAACTTGATGATATTGTAGTTCTCCCAGCTGACAAGGGGTGTGCAATCGTAGTAATGAAAGCACTGGACTACCACAATAAGATTACGAACTTGCTGGCAGACAAGACCTATGAACCATTAAGCAGAAACCCACTACAGAAGATTAGGACAGAGGTGGCCCGAAGAGTTAACACCTCCAAAGCGATTGAGCAGGAGGACAAGAAAAACCTAAAAAGAAACAATTGCATGATGCCTAGGTTTATGGATTGCCCAAAGTGCACAAAGAAGAGGTTCCCTTACGTCCGATTGTGAGCGCGGTCAACTCACCTACTCATCCACTTGCGCGGTATGTTGCTAATAAACTGAAACATCTCACGGAAGATATCAGATCAGCTGTAAAGAACTCTGCTCACTTTATACAAATTATTGATGATCTGACGCTAGAGAAGACTGATGTCATGGTGAGTTTCGATATTGTCTCATTATTCACTAATGTGCCGGTAGACGAAGCCGTTGCTGTAATACGTGCTAAACTTCTTGCAGAAGGAAAGTCTACTGAGTGGGCTACATGACAGAGTTCTGCCTTAAGTCAACTGTGTTCCAGTACGGTGGTCAACTTTATGCTCAAGTTGAAGGTGCGGCAATGGGCTCGCCACTTTCACCTGTAGCCGCCAACATTTTCATGGAATCATTCGAGATGAAGGTGCTTAACAACGGGCGCCTAAAACCTACAAAGTGGATCCGTTACGTTGATGACACTTTTGTCATCTGGCCTCACGGTAAGGAGAGTTTGCAAGAGTTCTTAAACCAACTGAATAGTGCCCACCCAAGAATTCAGTTCACTATGGTTGTGGAAGAAAATGGACAACTGCCATTTCTCGATGTCCTTGTTCACAAGCGAGGCGATGGAAGTTTGGGTCACACTGTGTATCGCAAGGCGACCCACACTAATAGGTATCTGCACGCCATGTCGCACCATCATCCGGCAACGAAGAGAGGCGTATTGACATCACTCAACTTAAGAGCTAAGACAGTATGTGACTCGGAAAGTCTGAATGAAGAAATGGAGACACTTACAAAAATATTCCAAGCCAACGGCTATAGTGAATCTGAGATCAGGAGGGTTTTAAGACCCAAAAAACCTATGGGAGACGTCAACTTATCCCATGATATTAATGTGCCAACAAAATTCGCCTGTCTCCCATACATACAGGGTATCACAGACCGGATTGGGAAATTGTTAAAGCGGGTGGAGGTGCGAATAGTATATAAGGCTAACTGCAAACTTGGTCAGTCACTGACAAAGGTAAAAGACAAATTACACCCACACCAGCTTATGGGTGTTTACGAAATCCCCTGCAGTTGTGGCAGTGTTTATATCGGCGAGACAGGTCGCACTGTGGCGGAGAGACTTAAAGAACATATCCGCCACTACAAATATAACAACAGTGACAAATCCACCGTAGTCCGCCATGCTATTAATACCGGGCATGACGTAAATTTTCAAGAAACGAGGCTACTGTGGAGAGAAGACCAGTGGTGGCCCCGACGCGTGAAAGAGGCAGCAGAAATTTTAAAAAAACACCAACAACATCAACGAAGATAGCGGCTTTTACTCTGTGATGCTTGACGCTCGTTGCTATGTCAACATAAACAGTATCTCTGACGAAGGCTGGAGGATACCAGCCGAAAACGTAGGTAATGAAATAAACAACGCGGCAAAACCCGAAAGTCAATTAATCATGAACAATTTAGGAGTTTAAAGATAGGATTCGTAAAGGACGAAGTAGGTGGTAGGTGGGAATTTGGGGACAGTGAATGCCATCCCAATTGAAATTAAATTAATTTTTTTTAGCAGTTAAGAATTTAATGGTATTTTTTATTTTCTACCTAAATATAACGTTAAATTATAAATAATATTAGTTGCTTCACTGAATATTTCACTAAATAAAGATGTATTCACTTTAACACTTGTAATAGTAGCTCATACTGCTGTCTACCTCCATTATTTTTATTTTTAATTTGTGTTTAAGTCACTGAATTCTAATTCTAGCATTCATCATATTTGCGGTCCTATAATTTAAAGCTTCCGCTGTACGCGAACATGATATTCAGCTAAAAAAAAAATATAACTAATCTAAAACAGTCCGTTCTGTATGCACGATGTGAGATGATTGAGCTTTAGTATTATATCAACTCAGCTCTCTACCCCGGGAGACATGAAACTCTTTTTCGGTTTAAATTTCACTTTCTACAAGTATAATGGTACAATCTAAAGGAGAAATAACATTATCAATATATTATTTAATTTCTATGGCATGTATGTTGATTGTGGTCGACGTACTCATCAATCTTCGATATTTTAACAGCTTAAGCAATAGAAGTAGTGTTCAAGAACAACATTGCAAATGTATGTTATGTAATTTATAGATATGCTGCTACATTCTTAAAAAAAAAAAAAAATTACGAAGCTGGCATAAAAGTTGAGGGACAAACCTAAAGTTTTCTAATGATAATGTTATACGATAACATTGTTTAAGACACTTTTCTGTAATAATCTAATCAAATGCGGGTTTCTTGATATTTTTCATAGGGGGAAAAAAATATGTACATTCCTTTCCATATGAAATATTTCGTTACCTCGAGTTTTCGACTTCGTAAATCTGTACGTCGTTTCCTGCTCAGCTTCCAGAACTGTAATAATCAAACAATGTTAAATTTTGTTCGTATATTTCATCGTATGAATTTTTGAAACTGATTAAAGTTAAAGAAAATTAATGATGATTGTGAAAATAACTACATAAATTATTTTTGAATCTGATAGTGATATTTTACGGAAAATTACTACTTCTTCGCACTAAATGGACGGTTCCAGCAGTAAAGTAGGTTGCTTACTGCCGTAAATTATTGAAACTTTTATCATTTTCTATACATTAATTACTAGTTGAAAAATAACGCCAATGCAACTGTTTAATTTATTTATTTCTGGGTCGTTCGCGTTTCACCTCTCATCGAAGCATCATCAGCGACGAATCTGCGTTAAAGTTTTTATATGCAACTTTATAAACATTTAAATTATATTATTACGTAATTGTGAGCGTGAGATATTTTTGTAGCTGATATTTACTTACTATTTACATTTGTTATTCAGGGTATGCAGCTGCGCATCTCCGTTTTACTAACCAAAGCATGTTTTGCTTGCATCATATTTACAAAATTGCTAAATTAGTAATTATTTAAGCAACTGTGGAAACATGACCTACAATACAGTTTAAAACTGTATATCTGTTAAGTATTTTAAATTGCATGTATTTCATTTTTATTTGGGAACAAATTATTTTCGAACATAAATCAAAAAATTGTGAATTTATTTGTAAAGTGTATTCTACATGAGACAGAAATTAAGAATCAGCGGTCTGATGCCTGAAGTAAAGAAACTAAAAGAAGAGAGGAAGTAATCATGGATAGGGCCATGGAAACATCTGCTTCTATACATGGAAAAAATCATGTATATCATGTTTTAGGTTCACAAATATTGTCTAAAAAGAAGAACAGAAGTGTTCTCCTTGAGAGCGGAGTTCTTTGAAGCAGTGCTCTGCCTCGATGCACTATGCTACATGCGCACATTTACCGGCTGAGTGGTTCGATATAGGGAGCAGCAAAACATAACATGAGCAGTAGAACAGCACGGCATTGTCTGGCCGTGATAGGGTAGGCTACCTGCCCTCCTGTGAGCACAGCAACCATCAGATACACGTGAAAGCAGATCTACACCGACACGTACAACATGCCACAATACGGGGGCGTACATTCACTGGTACCAATAATAATTTCTCTGAAATTTTATGTAAAAGTTTGAATCAATAATACAACTATTTCCCTAGAATTATTTGAGTGAAATTGTTGCTATCATCTATAAGCAATAGAACATAAATTAGCACACGCAGTAATAATAAAGATTAATGCATACAGAAATAATTAACAGAAGCTATTTCATTAATTAGCTAAAAATTAAGTGAATATATATGTATTTTGGAAGTTAATATTGACAATTTTTCATTTTCTTTCGATTTTTATCACAAAACTGTACTGATGTCATAAAAAGTTACTATCATTTAGTTTGTACAAAACATTCAAGTGGAAGTTACGCTCCCTGACAGGATACGTTCAGAAAATGTTTTATGCTCTATTCATGTTCTCTAAATACCTAATACAGCTTCAAAACAAGTTCTGTTTTGCATTTTGGTGCGATAATAGAGGGATAGATGTATCATAAAAATGGATGTAATAATATAGTTTTATAAACACGTGGAGTTGGTATTCGGTGACTGAGTCTCTCCCGGTAATTGGAACCTGACTTTCTCATTGTCAGGTGGTGCGTTTTCGCCGAATGCCTTATATCGGTATTCTGGTGAGAGCGGCAGAATACACTTCTAGTCAACTATGGTTTCCATCTCCTCGTCGGTCGTACAAACGCTTCGACAAATGGAACAACTCAGCGAGGAAGAACTGTAAGTTAGTGAAAAATCAACTTCTTAAAACTGTAAGATATAGGTAACGTTGAGCCATGGATTGCTGCAGGCACTGGGATAGAAATACCTATAATTATAGACGATAGGATTCTGGTAATCTGAATGCCTCTTAATGTGGGAAACTATTATCTAGTTCAGTTCTTCTATCGGTGACAGTATATAGGCAGGTTGTCACGAATCTGAGAAAGTCATCGAAAACTACGTTTTGCTGTGTGTCAGTTTAGAGCGACACTCACCTGTCAAAGTATAAAGAGCACTTATTGAGTCTTTTCGCAAGTAAGTATACCTGTTACTCAGCTAATTTTAAAGAAGATCAATCAATATCTGCCATTTTACATAAGTCAAGGGTTACAAGAGACTATGTAACATAACAAATGTATGTCGGACAGTCAGAAAACTTAATTTGTTTAGGCTCTCCGGTGTAAGATCGTACTGATACAACGTTTGGAATTTAACCAAAATCAGGTGATAATGTAACCGCACTGGTCATAATTTCTGAAATACGACTGTCCTGTTAGCAGGAAGGAATTACCGGCGTGGTGCATACAGAACTAAAACACTGAAGTGAAATGACCGTAATCTAAACATCTTCAAATAATGCAAATGAATGTAAGTTCCTTAAAACGAGGAAAATTGTGCGGTGATTATTTCAGACATCACTTATTTAGTGTCCTTCAGTTACGGATTTTTCTTCTATAAATAAGAAATTATCTTTAGAGTATTCAGAGATTGTGAGTAACAAAGGCTCTTGTTTCAACCTCTGAATACGGGAAAATGACACAAATTTATTTGAAACTCTTACAGTTTGGAATAACGTTAATATGAAAAAGAAAAGTTATGAGTTCAATTTGGAAATATAAAACGCACAACACACACAATATATATACACTGGAACTTGTCAAACCTCCCGAGGTGTATATATTTCGAAGTACTGAATTTAAAACAAATGCAACATAAACAAAATTACAACACACTGCTTGTCTGTTTTATGGCACATGCCGTAACTCGAGGCTATACGCTGCGTAACTACTTCCGCTACTGAAAACAGGCTGCAAAGTAATAACGTACTGATCAGGGCAGGCAGTAAATGCATTCCACAGCGGAATCATATGTTATGCAATGTCTGCTTGTACGTGGAGACCTATATTGCGGTGCTGGTGTGATACGGGGATATGAAAGCCGCTGTCACAGATGATATTAAAACTGGCAGAACTTCCAAACAACTGTCAGACTGGAAAAAAGGAAATCGAAAAAAAGTCATTGTAAAAATCTAAATGGTAATAGCTACTGAACGACGGGATTATGAACTTCTAAATTGACGTTTTATTCTTTAACTATGAGTGGAATAATCTAAATGATAAAAGAAAGATTTTGATATTGTGGATGGTTTCGTTGTGACCAAGGGAGGTAAATCATCTTATATTAATTCCAAAGAATGAAGCAACACTTAGCTTGATGATTTCAGTATATATCCAGATTTCGTAAAAAAAAGGATAAAGAATTTATAAGTATTTATTAGACTTGCAACGAATAGTATATTCGGCCATACGCCGAATACCGAATATTCGGCAGACTTCCTGGCCGAATAGCCGAACATTCGGCAATAGTATTCGGCCGGAGTGAGCCAAAATCTGTATTGCTGTGCTTGTCTCTCGCCTGCCTGTAAAAGCAGAGTTACCTCCCACCACTCTATGTCTGTTTTAACAAGCTTGAAGTATGGCCTCAACTATCTACATTGGATTATTTATGACATTACTCTTTTCTTCTTAAGAATAACATCCAATGATGTGTGAAGATGGAAAAGCTTTCTTAAGATAGTTCATAATACGGGATAAGCAATTGGTATAACCTTCTTAAGACCGAATTGCTGATACCACTTTCTGAACTGCCCCCTACATAGTACGATAGTGATTACTTCGATCAATAATGTTCTTGTTGTATGATACGCAGTGGCGTAGCTAGGTCAACAAGGGCCCCGGTGCAAAAAATTTATTTTGGGCCCGCAGGCCAGACGGGCGAGGCTCGTGGGCCCTCTAAACTGCGCTTAGGGGCCCCCAGAGGTTCGCTTGGGGGCCCCTAAGCGTAGGGGCCCCGGTGCACTGCACCGCCTAGCACCATAGTAGCTACGCCCCTGATGATACGCCATTGTTCATTATATGTATTGATAACAGAGTGCAGTATTTCCGTAGTCACAACATCCTCATACCTCGTTTTTAAGTCTGTGAGAAGGGCTTTTAGACTAAATGTTGAATATAGGCCGAAACGTCATCATCCTCAACGTTTATCAGTTACAAGTTGGAGAACTGGGAAGATTCGTGGCTTCCGTTTTGTTTGAATATATTAATTCTGACAAGAAAGCCTAAAATTATTAAATTCACACTATCACTTTGTAACCGCAAGGCAACACAATTAAAATTATCAAATACATCTGTTAAATAAGCTGTGTATGGTTTTCATTTCATCTGTGCTAAAAGCTTGAAATTATTATTATTAATTTTTTAATGGATTTCGGCGACTAAGCCATTCAGCCAGCGCAATGTGTTTACGATATCTCTTCATGTGAATTAGTTTCTCCAGTACGTTTTATGATTCCTAAGTATAGACACCACAGGACGGACAGGACATTCACACAGACACACAACACTTAACATCCATGCCCGCGGCCGGATTCGAACCGGCGACCTTCGGCACGCGGAGCTACCACGCTAGCCCCTACGCTACCGAGGCCGGCAGAAATTGTTTTACTAAATGCCTGAACTGTTGAAAGTCGGTGGACCCCCTGTTTTCATTTCGTGGATTCCCAAATTTCCTTGTTACTCACACGGAAGTCCCTGTAGGGTCAATATCAACCACTTTGGGAATCATTGCTCTATTTTTAGAGATAAAGTTAACCACATTCACCAGATCGACATCGCACCGTCACTGTAAACCAAACTAATAACTGTAGATGACGGCGGGTATCGGCCTTGTGTCGGACGGCGATGCGGTGTTGTTTGAACCAACTTCAATCGAGTGAGCGCCAACAATAGAAAAACAGTCGACGTGGTGGCGGTGCACCCGACTTTTAGTTTGATTGTGCAGCGTTAAGCAGTCAGTTTACTTCTTGCTGATTTGATTACATTAAAAGTGAAGTTGTGTGGCAATCATAGCTTCTAAAAAGAAGTCGCCTATATGGACATACTTTGAGGACGATAAAAATGATACGAAAACTGTCGTTTGTCAATTGTGCTAAAAAAAATTTCTCGAGGTGGAGTTGGCAAGAAAGCAACTACATCAGGAATGGTGAACCATCTGAGAAATAAACACAACGAAGAATACCGTAAGTCGCAGCATACGCTACCTAAGGGGCAAGTATTTACGGATCAAAATATGGGTGCAAATAAACCTAAGACATCAAAAAGACCATTGAGTCTTGAAGAATGTACTGAAATACCCCAAGGCTAAAAAATACCATCGCTTGATTGGCGAAATGATAGCACTTGACAGTGAGGCAGTAAATATGGTAGAAAGGGCTGGTTTTAGAATGTTAAATTGCGCTTTGCCTCGGATATACCATGTCGCCCTTACCTTTCAAACAAAATAATTCCAGAAATATACCAAAAGGTAGTAAAGACAGTTAAAAAAATTCTTTGAGAGACTGATTTTATTTCTGTCACATGTGACATGTGGACGTGCTTGAATAATCACATTAGTTTGTAAAGTTTTACTGCGCATTTTATTGATCGTAAATTCAATGACAAACATGTCGTTATGAGCATCAAGCATTTTGAGGGGCAGCACACTGCACAAAATATTGCACTTGCTCTACAAGAAATAGCAAGTTTTTGGGACAACCTGCTGACAAAGATTCATGTCGTCATTCATGATAACGGACGAAACATAGTAAAAGCCGGCAGTAATGCAGGGTTGGCCTCAGTTTGTTGTTTCATTCACACCCTCCAATTAATTGTTGTCGATTGTCTGAAAGTTCAGTCAGAAGTGATGGAAATGATAGCTGCAGGAAGGCGGATCGTGACTCATTTCAATCATTCCGGTATTGCGCAAGAAAAACTGCTTGCAATCCAAAAGCAATTGAGTCTCTCCGAGCATGAATTGGTGCAAGATGTCAGTACGCGGTGGAATTCCACATATTATATGCTTGAAAGGCTAATGGAACAAAAACGGACTGCAATATTGCCAACTTGACTGTTGCTCAATGGGAGCTTTTAGAACAACTTTTGAGATTACTTCAACCATTTGAAGAGCTAACAAAAATCACTAGTTCCAGATACGCATGCATTTCTGAAATTGTTCCGTATGTTGTTACTCTAACGCGATATTGCGATAAAACTAGCACATCAGAGCTAACAGACAAATTAAGCCAAGTGAGACATGTCATGCAACAAGGGTTGAACGAACGATTTGAAGACATTGCCACAATTAAAAATTATTTGTCACCAACCGCTTTGGACCCTCTCTTCAAAATGAATGTTTTCACCAGTCAACTGCAAAGAGAAAAAGCAAGGCAGTATATTTTGATGGATGGTCTAAAGACATACTCTGAAACAAACAGCGACGGCAGCGCGAATTCGTCCCCTAGGATGACGGAAGAGTCGGGTCACAGCCAGAGTACACACTCATCTTTTATGGATTGTTTTGAAGAGATTGTTACAGAGTAAAGTACGATCAATGCAGGGACATCACAAGAAAAAAATGCAGTTGAAACTGAAATTGTTGTTTATTTAAATATTGATAGTATATCATGGCATGATAATCCATACAATTGGTGGCAAGCAAGAAGAGAGAAATTTCCGTGTTGGACAAAGCTTGCAGCAAAATACTTGTCCGCGCCAGGAAGCAAAATTTATTCCGAGCGGCTTTTCTCTGAATCTTTAATGTCTACGAGAAGAAAAGAAGTAAACTACTACCTGACAATGCAGAAAAATTAGTATTTCTGCATCACAATCTTCCACTCCTAAATTTTAATTATGATGATTCCAGTGAATAGGTATTTTATATTTTTGTTCTGCTTTGACATCGTGTAAGTTGACCATGCACGATTATTATTTTGTAGTTGTAAGTTAAATACATTACCATGCAATGAATCAATCGTTTTATTTTAGGCAATTATCTAACTAAAAAAAAAAATCCTAAGTATTCGGTATTCGGCCGAATAGTACCTAGATATTCGGTATTCGGCTGAATAGTAAAAAAGTGGCCGAATAGGCCGAATAGTTGCCGAATATTCGTTGCAAGCCTAATATTTATCGATACTGCTAACGGATATACATACGTAGTAAATGTAATATTTTAAACTGCCTGAACATGAGACATGCTGTATTCATATGGCATGATATAGAAATAAAAAAGCGTAATTGGTGGATCATGACAGAGACATCAGATGATTTTCTTGGCGCAATGATATGAAAGGGACCTATCTAAATTTTAATGTAATTTCAAGCATACATCTTTTTAGCTACGGAAGTTGATCGTCAGACGCCTAAGAATTATGTTCTTATGGTTTCCAGCAGTATTTCGTGCAGCGTAGCTACGAACATGATATGGAGGAAATCTACAGGAAACAACACGACCGCTTGCAGTAAAAGCAATTTTTTCCAGTGATAAATCGGAGACGGTGGAAAACTAACAAAAGAGATGAGTGAATCATCACAATATTTCAAGTTAACTACCAACAGTGTAAAATAAAGTGTGTAGTTTTAAAATTGATTGGAATTTTACTTGGGAAGGCAAATTTACCAAACAAACTCTGCAGCCCTCAATAGCCACTAGTGATGAAAGCCAGTGAAAAAATAGTCTGAATTGGGTTATAGCTGAAAACCATCTTACAAATTGCACTCAAACAGCTGGTCGCAGGAGTTTCCAAAAGAACAGTAGCCATCACCTAGGCTAAAAAGCGCCCCTGACAAAAAGACTGCTGCTTTTCAAAATTTTCTCCTGGACACAATTATATAGTCACCTTGCTTGGATGTTGTTGGTCATTTTTCAGACCTTCCTGAGGTCAGAGAGAAACAAAGTATCCAGTAAGTGTGACCCTGATATGAACTTTTCACTAGCAATAGTGCAAGAGTTCTGTTTCATCACTGAACAAGAGACATTTTATTTCAATTGAATACATATATATATATATAGCATCGCACAGGCTCAATGGAATAAAGGCAGGTTCTTCTTGACCACAGGTGTAAATAGTTTAACTCTATTTTAGTTAGACACACTGCAAGCAATTAAACTGAAAATCAATTTGAAACACTAGCAGGGATATAGACACAATGCACACAAATATGTGTAAAATGCAGGTGATCATTTAACACAGGGATTCAACATTATGTTATTAATAATTTATTTAATGCCATTATAAGCAGGAAGTTAATCTTTTGGTAATTTCCTCTATCAGATCTTCATATTTGTAATAACCCTAGAGACGCATATTGTATTCCAAATTTAACCGAGAATCTATCTTGTAATAGAAATAAGATTTTTACACAGGAAACCGGATTTAATGTCAATTTTAATGTAAAACTTATGTTCAGCAACAATAGAAGATACTCAATCTACGTGCTTGTAAGGCTTTTTTTATCACGTTTATTAATACAAATGAATGTTAAGAGGATTGGGTAAGAGTCTTCCAAATTCTGATAAATAAACAGAAGTAAAACATGCAACTGCATAACTGAATTCCCATGGAGTCAGTATTTTGACACTATTTATAATGAAGCCATGCCATTATAACTGTCTGGAATTTATCTCAAATTTTGCGCAATAGGTTTCCTGTAGGAAGAAGTAAGTATGGCGGATTTTCGGACGTCCTATCACGATATTCACGAGACAAACGCAGGATCTAGATTCACTGAGATGGGATAGATAATTTTAATCTGGTAAAGACGAAACCATAACCCCACTGCCGTAGCACCTGTTAAAGTTTAGTTTCCCCGATCGTCTGTTATAGATATACAGGGTGTTACAAAAAAGGTACGGCCAAACTTTCAGGAAACATTCCTCACACACAAACAAAGAAAATATGTTATGTGGACATGTGTCCGGAAACGCTTACTTTCCATGTTAGAGCAAATTTTATTACTTCTCTTCAAATCACATTAAACATGAAATGGAAACACACAGCAACAGAACGTACCAGCGTGACTTCAAACACTTTGTTACAGGAAATGTTCAAAATGTCCTCCGTTAGCGAGGATACATGCATCCACCCTCCGTCGCATGGAATCCCTGATGCGCTGATGCAGCCCTGGAGAATGGCGTATTGTATCACAGCCGTCCACAATACGAGCACGAAGAGTCTCTACATTTGGTACCGGGGTTGCGTAGACAAGGGCTTTCAAATGCCCCCATAAATGGAAGTCAAGAGGGTTGAGGTCAGGAGAGCGTGGGGGCCATGGGAACGAAACTAAAATGAGCTCTAACATGGAAAGTAAGCGTTTCCGGACACATGTCCACATAACATTCTTTCTTTGTTTGTGTGTGAGGAATGTTTCCTGAAAGTTTGGCCGTACCTTTTTGTAACACCCTGTATTGTTTACGGCCTTTATTGCAGAACATATCATGCTTGATTTTCCCCGGCACTATGCAATAGATATTCAACTTATCATGCCAGAATTGACAAAACTTCGACACTACATTATAAATAGTCAAAATTTCTGGGCCAAAATTTTCTTCATGCCATTCAATATTTTCACTCTTACTAAACATTATCAGCACATGGCAGCATATTGACTTTTTTTAAAAAATAATAAAGGATCACAGCTTTTTGCCGATGTTATCATGATATGATACAGCTTGGTATCATTTTTATTGTTTCTGATCTTCCGTCATTCTCTACGTTTATTATAGTCATCTGATATTTATTTAGTTTGTGAATTATAATTTTATCTCGTTATTTTAGCTATGAATTATTTAAGCCTATCAACATCCCATCGAATTCAACGTTATAAAAACTTTTTTACTAATTAAAAACTTCCATGAATGTAGCTTTGTCTTTCATAATACATCCTTCTTAAAATAACATTTCTGCTCTTGTATTTTTCCATCGAAGGGGAACTTTGTTTAAGGCGCTTCCCGTTTTTTGAGTAGCAATCTGCACCTGATAACGAATGTTGTACTGAAAGCCTACGTCTCTTCCAGTGCATGCTTTTTAGCCAAGGAGCTGACATTCAATACCTAAATCAGTCTTCTATTTTGCTATTTACTCCCCCCCCCCCCCTGTCTTATTTTTGAAGTTTTATCTATTCGAATGTGAATGGCTTAGTTTCTACGCTAGTAAAAATTTCCTACCTTCACTAAACTGTTCGTAATCAGTGACCTGTTATGATACTTTCTTATTATAAATTCCAGTAACCACGATGGTAAATTTTGTGCTAGCTCCTTCCATAAGAAATTACGCGTGTCGTTCCACTTACTCTAGGTGATCCCAGCGTTTAAGTGTGTCTATCTCACAATTTAAACTATTAAACTCAGCTGCGTCATTTGGACCTGTAAATGTATTTTTTTATTATTCCCATCGGACACTCCTTATACCACAAATCTTTCTGTCGATAATCTGAGCAAACAGGGTGCACCACTGAAATGGTTCTTTGGCATAAATGGTTTAGTAGGGGCTGCCAATGGGGCCCAGAAACCACGGATTATTCTTTGATATAGAATCACTGGCTTAATATTTATCCTACAGTATATCTATTGAGATTGTGAGGATGAGTTTCAAATCTGGAATGTCTTTAAAACATCTATTAGGGTTTTCATAGCTCACCTCATGGTAATTTTACTCTTTAGTAATTTAATGTATCAACAATCCTACATGAGATAGAAATATATTTCATCTTTTTTATTCACAGCTGTAAAATAAAGCTTTATGGCTTACGGTGTTGTTCTCCAGTGCGATCATCAAGCTGCCAATTTTCTTTTTCATGCTCAAGCATTACCTTCTCCATTACATCTGCTAGAAGCGTTTACCTAGTCTCATTTCTTGACCGACAAGGACGTCTTCATTAAGGTTTTTTAATTCATTTTTGGCTTCCAGTAGTTCTTATCTACGATACATATTTTGCAGAACTTCAAAAATCCTACTTTTTGAAGGGGATGGAGAAGTTAAAAAAGCGTTTGGAAAGTGTATAGAACTAAAAGGAGGTTACGCTGAAAAATAAAAAAAACTACAGAAAATTATTTGATTTTTAACCTTTTTCTAAGTACTTATTGAAAGACCCCCGTACTATTCGGATTACTACTAAATGGTGACCGTTTTCATATTTACATTGTCATAATAGTACTGACAGTTCGTACTACGCTGTACTTACGAAGAGTGTACGTCAGGAACGATAAATTTTTGTAATTTGTGGTAGTTGGAACAAAAAATGATATTGAGTAGAACCTCAAAGCTATTTTTAAAGTTCCGCACATTCGGAGTGAAAACAAAATCCTTTAGGATTCTCTCATTTGTGCGACTTTCACGCTCCTATAAATTCTAAATTCTTTAATGTAGAGATTAGTAATTGCTAAATAATTTAGTTCTTTGTAACTTTAATACGATTATAATATAAAATTCGAAATATCTTTTGGGATGAAAATAATTATAAATGATTTAGTAGAGAGCTGAAGATAAGATTTCCTTAGATAATCTTCTTTGGTTTTCAATGTTAGTGTACAACTTGCTAACTTTCAAAATATTTGGATTTTCCTTTTACTCCAAAATTTGTGGAAGCTTCATCCGAATATCTATTAAAAATATAATCCCCCCTTCTTTTTACCAAACTACTGATCCGCTTTTTTTTCAAGCCTGATTAAGTTTAAAAGAAAACTGTAGCGATATTTCTGGTGGTGATAGTTTTCATAAAATTACTAAATGTGTGATTCTAACAAATTTGATACTTCAGCAGACAATTTGAAAAAAAAATCATATGAATCATTCGATGGAAAATTTAATGAATTCGATAATAAATATTTGGAGGATTTAATTTTAGAAATTTTCATGAGACTTAAAATACTTTTTTTTAACTGATCTTTTGTTTGCGTTTGATTCAAACACACAAACCATGTAAGGAGCCCTCAGCGTGTGGCTGTAACTTGTACTTGACAGTACCAGTTTGGTTGCAATTACAAACGGTACATTCCATAAATGTAATTATCGCTTGGCCTAATTGGCAGCCAATAAACTCTTGTTTCATTTACCCCTCGTGCTGTAAATGGTTTGGAGTGTTTTGCGGCTCTCTTAGTCTCAGCTAGTATAAATCTTCCCTTATTTGTTAGCTGCCTGTAATTTAAAAGTAGCTGTGTGAAGACTATTCGCTCCTGAGGCTCTTGTCTCTCTGCCTTTTGACCAATCCACTTGTGCTGTTCCGTCGCCCTAGTTTCTTTCGTTCGGAATTATCTAAAAATAAGTTCATTACTATTACCCACTACCCAGTGACAGACGACCATTTCATGAAACTTCAAGACAATCTACATAATCGCTTTTGGGATACTGTTTCGGATAGGATGATGGATGAACCCTCACTGTTCTAAAAGATCGGTACTATGTTTTCCACACTTTCCATATGTTACCACAATGAAGGAAGATGACTCACTAAAAGTTGATATCGATGTGGGTATCAAACATATTAAAAGGATTTCTTTAAACAAAATCGAGAAAGTAGATGGTATGAAATTCACTTTTTGAGTAGAAGCATTGTCCCTCAGTAGTTAATTAGGAAGGGCAAGAAATACATTGTAGCATTCACCAATACTGGCACCACTTTCTTCCCTGCTGAAAGTCTTGTGCGCCAGAAACAGAATTTCACCACTGAGCACAGTGCGAAAATAAAACGTTAACCAAATTTCTATACTTGCATGAAGAATTAGAAGATATTGCTACGTAATAGTTGGGAAAATTGCCATATTAAATGCTACGAAGATTCATCTCAACATTATTAATGAGAATATTCATTTCAGTTTTATGATATTAGCTTAGTAGGTACACAGGCCTAATTAGCTCATTTGTTTACGCCTAGGAACTTATAAACAATTATTCAAAAGTATGAAGAGGTATGATGGTGCTTATTCCCCCCAGGTGAAGACCGGAGTTGGGACGGTGTAGCATCCGAGTAAAGCCCGAAGTAAATAGTTACGTATGTCGACTTTCATCGACGTTATTTACATACAGCCAATAGAAAAAATGAATTTTTGAACAAGGAGAATATTATTTCGAGATAAATATGGTTTTCAATCGGAGCCTTATACGTTGAAAGTTCCCTCTGTTCGATGCTTTCAAAGCTGTCGAAGCCATCTACCGCAGTTTAATCGATGATAAGTAACGGCAAATAGACACCACTGCGTGTGAAACGTTTCTCTGTACAAAGCAGGCAGCGCAAGGCACATTTGCATATGCTAATTGAATGAAACATCCGTATTGGAAGTATCTATCTGTTTGTGGTTGTTCTCAACTCACAAAGAGAGACGAGAGACAATTCAGCGTAGAGGTATATAACATTCAAAAGCAATTAACTTAAAACTGAGTAGGTCGCAATGCCTTTTATTCCGAGATGAAAGTCAGTGAACACTAACGATGCACCATGGAGCACAGACCGGTGAAACTGACATTTGGACACATAGAACCAAATGATTATTCCGTGTTTATGCGATCTGCTACACAAAATTTTCTCGACATTTACTTTAACAACTCCAGCGGGAACGAAAGACATCAAAAATTACACTTAGAAAAAAGCTGACTTTGAGAAGAGTTACGAGATAACGAATCATTCATCCAGTTGAAAAGCAAATTATTAACCTTTGCCGATAATTATGAAAAAGTATTTTTAGTTTTTGTACTTTGAATTAGAAACAGAGAGCATCACGTACAATTTGTCTTTTCGGAAATTGAATTTATTTTCGCAAAAGCGCTAATATTGAATCTTATATTGAAAACATGATTTCGGAAAATGTTTAAGGCAGAGACTAAACAAATGTCGGTACGAGTACGACAATATAATGAAGTTACCCCTGATTCTGCATGGGATTCATATCTCCATGATCACACAAACCTCTATTTATTATTCATTCACCACAAAATGCTTAAGTGAAATATGCTCTCTAATGAAAAGTCAGTCAATTTGTGCTTGTTAAAAGGAAATCTTTCAGTAGTGATGAAGACAGAGAAAATGAGTGTCGCTAGTGACCCCGCTGTCGACGCGCCCTAAAGCAACAACAACAACAACAACAGAAAATGAGTATTTTTGTCTTATAAAATCTAATGTCAAACACAACTGCGCCAAGTAAAAGATGAAATTCCTGTGAAACTGTAAGTTTACGATTTTCTTTAATAGAATATTCTTTAACACTGCTTTAGTTGTGAAAGAAATTATTTCACCTGGATAGTTTGTGTCTTTTTACTGGAAAGGGGGGGGGGAGCGAAACAGTAAAATGTGTGGTCTTGTGACGTGGTGACAGAGTTTCGATTTTCTGTGCATTCCGTCTCTGATATGGATGGACCTACGGTTTAACGTGGAATCTGAACCTCGGGCCATTGTGGCATCAACTGTAGCGTATCTCTGATTGCCTACAAGCTGAAAGTGTTCACTTTGATGCTTACTGTACAACATCAGCTTTGGATAACCGGTCTTTGCATCTCATCGGCTATACTGCCCGTACCAGAGTGCCCAAAGCTGGTTTCTCGTCTCCCAAAACATTCGTACCATGATTTCTCTCTTAAAGTTAAGCAGTTTGATCGTGCAGGTATTTGAATGCTTACCACTGTCTGAACCCGGCTTGTGATGCATAAGTACAGATGTTTGGTCCACCGACCTGGTTGAGGTGTTAAGTGGTAACTGAGCCGAAGCCCTCCCCCGCACCCCGAACACACCATGCTATAGTACCACTTCACTACGCCCCCGCCACGGAATTGGGCACTTCAGAATCACCCGCCACTACAGCAGGGACGGTGAGGCAAGGCACCTGTCGCCACCCCTAATGGGTGCCCACGGGGAACGACGTGGAAGCGGAAGTAGCGCCCGCCATGAACCAGGCCGAAAAACAGAC
This sequence comes from Vandiemenella viatica, assembly GCA_031002005.1. NCBI lineage: Eukaryota > Metazoa > Arthropoda > Insecta > Orthoptera > Morabidae > Vandiemenella > Vandiemenella viatica. Next base: position 221,755,028 of record JARYHS010008074.1, on the reverse strand, counting down.
CCTTCCAAAACCTGGCCGTATAGCATAAGCCTCTGTGGTTCCTACGCGCAACACCCAGCCCCTCCCGAAGCCCGCAGGATGGGCGGAAGCCGTAGCGACCGGGCCCCGCGCAGGAATACCCCTTCGCACGATCCACCACGCCAGCAGACCGAACGTATCGTCACTGAGTACGCGGCTTCCAGCACTAGGGCCCGCTCCTAGTGCGCTTTCCCCCGTACCCGCCCGACACTCGTGTCCAGTGCGAGCACGGGTTTCCACGCATTCATCCAAGCTCCTCAGAGCACCGTCGTAGAGCACGATCCCGAAGCAGAGGCCCGAAGGTCCCCACAATGTTCACAGTGTGAATGCTTCCCCACGCCAGGTAAAACCCATGCACTACAACTCCACACTTATGTAGTGGACCCACAATGGTAGCAATAGAGATGGCTCCCACCAGCAGGGATGCTACCCCTGAGCCCCAGGGTCCGAACCCAGAGGCAGCGAACCGCAACCAAGCACAGCCCCCAAGACCGTGGTATTGACCCCTTCATTCGACTCCGGGGGTAATGCTGCGCTGGACAGCAGAGGTGCACTAAACCTCAAAGGTTCTTGATCTTCGCTAACCAGGACACCCCCAACACTGCAGCGATCAGGGCAAGATTGCTCGGCGTCTTGAGCTGCGGCCAACACCGTGGTGCGCCTCGATGCAGCTTGATCACCCAAAAGCCTGCCGTCCAGCAGCCGACGAGACCCCACTGAACCCCCAGCCCGAAGACCGGGAGCGACGGGACTGTGGACGCCGGGCATGAGTCCCGGGGACGGCAGAGGCGGTAACAACTCGCCCCCTACAACAGACCCCTACAAGGACCCAGTTCCGATGGCCAGCAATGTCCCCTCTCTTGGCAGACACAATAAGTATAAGATTAACACTAGTGGTTTCATAGTTTGCCAATCATCACACTTCAGAAAGATATTATAACAGTAGCTCCAGCACATAATCAACCCGTCGCGTCCTCCAATAGGGAGACAACAAATTTCCCCCGACGCCGGAACTTGCACCCATAGCGGATACAAGAAAAGCGTCGGGGAGACTCGGGACCCGCGGGTGCGCCAGACCCGTCATCTAGCTCTCCTCGGGGGGAGGCCCAGACCACTGGAGGTGACTTGTGATGCAGAGGGAACTATTTTCTGAGCTTGACTGGGCAGATCACAGCGCACAGGTCGAAACCCATTATCCCGGCAACAAAGAAGTGTCTTGCGGCATGAAATCGGGAATTGCGAGCGCTTATTCCCAACTTCACGTAAACTTTTCTCCATATTACTTTCCCGCTCCTATTCATAATTAATTTATTCTTAATAGATACTGATTGGTCTTATTATTAATTCTAATTTCATAAATTTAACGTGGTCCACTACAAGATTTAATTGTTTTATTTTTAAATTAAATTCCAAATCAACCATAAAGAAACGTATGTAGCACATTTCGTTCAAATTAACTTGTTAATTAACCGAACTTTGTGGGTGAGCAGTAACGCTCTGGTTTCGAATTCGGGAGGACGCTGGTTCGAATTCCCCATTCGGGCATCCAGATTTTGGTTCTCCACGATTTACCCTAATGGCATGATGGTTCCTTCCCGTTCATTTTTCCCAGTCCTCTTCTTCCTGTAATGACCTTTTATATACAAATATGTTAATTACGAGGAGGATTCTCAATAGAACGCGGTTGAGTTAAAATATGTGTAACATTACGTGTCGTTGTGAACGTTATTAAATGAGAACTCTGTTTAGATGAGCAACTCCAAGAAAATGAATTCCTAAACAATGCGATTTTTTTTTTTTTTTTTTTTCTGGCCCGGACTTGCAGCAAATTTGCAAGTAACGGTTTAGGATGTTTTAATTACGGGTGATTAAGTAGCTGAATGGGTCGGTGCGTAAACCACACAAACATTGTGTGCTACACACCTCATTCTACAAAAAACAAGCGCGAATGTGGAAATACAAAACAGGAGGAGGTACGCAGTAATTACGCACGCGGTTCGTACAATGTGTGAGCAGGCGCCTTGGAAGCGTTCCAGCAGTGTCGCTGTTGTAATACCTGGTTGCAGCCCTGCAGCAGAGCACCGCACAAGAGTGCAATCGCAGCGAGAGCAGCGCACCCGTATCGACCACGCCACTACTCCGCATTAGTTACCTCTCCCACAACTGCACACTGGCCATCACTGTGATAAAATTACCTGTCTATAAGCAGTTTATCGAGCATGGTAGGTGAATTGTTATACTCTGGTTTCACATTCCGGAGGACGCGTGTTCGAATCCATCCAGATTTGTGCTATCTACGGTTTAGCCAAATCGCGCAAGGCGAATACCGGAATAATTTTTGGAAAAGACCATGGCCGTTTTCCTTACCGTTCCTTGCCTCCAGACCTTTCCATTCTCTAATTATCTCGACATCAACGAGTCATAAAACCAGAAAAAAATAGGTTCTTGAGTCAAAAAAGTAGCAGTAAAAAGCTTCATTTCAGTATCTTTGGCTCCAGTGTGCCTTGATTAGGGAAAAAACTAACTTAGTTCTCAACCATAAGATGGGTTTAAACCCCTCGAGATTGAATAGCCAGTTACTTTCCTCCGAGAAACTACAGTTCAATGTGGAATCCGGACCACAATACGTCTTGGCGAATCTCTTATGAACAAACACGTCTTTTAAAAAACCTCGGCTGTATCTGGATTTAAACCCGGAATCAGACCCTGAACGTTTCGTAGCAAGCGTCTTAACCACTTAGCTACCAGACTAAACTGAAATACATAGTACAAAATTTTCGAAAAGCGGTTATGTGAAACTGTAACTCTCTATCGCCAACTGTTTTAAATCTGAAACCTCACTATAGGCTGTAAATAACTATAGCTTTTTGACGCTGACTTGTCAACTACTGTGTTTTGCCGATGACATGGAACAGAAGAAAGAGATGTTTTAGCTTTAGAGGCCTCCAAAAAATGTAGTAATTTTTTCAAAATATCTTCAATCCACATATAAATCCTTGCTATAGATTTATAATAATATTTATGACGACTCCAGAAATCAAATCTTGTATACTAACTCCCATCGTTTCAGCGAAGGGCGGGTACATTTTTAAACTGATATTCAGTCACTGCTTTCCTATAAAACGTATTCGCATGACACGTCACTAAACCAATCTCCTTTACTCATAAATACAAACTTGATATAAAATGTATACTGTATTATCAATTAAACGGCCAATGACGCTCAGTGCTCTAAGGCGAGCTACTGCGGGGCATTGCCGATTCTTGGCCCCCTCCCCTTACACTGGGCGTCCTTATTGCGTTTTTAGGTGGTTTACTGCAATCACCAAGAAGAATACCGGAACGGTCTCCAATCTCTGTCTCACAAACTACACATTACATAAACAAAAAATAAACTAGAAAATACACTCAGAGCATATAAAACATAGTTAACTCTCAGACAGATGACAGCCTAGCTGTCTCCCTTGGAAGGCGTCAGGCTTAGCAACAAGCCTGTCAAATCCCAACACGTCGCATCCTGAAAAAAAGCCTGCCCTGCAATACAGGGATAAGTGCAAGGAAATAGGAGAAAACTGTATCACAGGCAGGTTTCAATATAGAAATATTTATGTATAAATGTAGAGCAAAACGAACAGGCTTTGAACGGAGAACAGCGTAATCGCCTCCGGTGTCCAGACCATAGGCGTAGTGAAAACCCCAATTTTCACAGCTGGATTTGCTGTCTTTAATTACGTGTATCGTGGCTTCAGGTCGCTGTAATCCTACTTAACTGCCTTGACTGAGGGGTGTTCAAACCCTCCTCCGGCAATCCTGACTGCTGTTTTCCGGGGTTTTTCGCATTCACTTCAGGCGAATGGCGGGTTGGTTCCTTTCAAATGCCTCGCCAAATTCCTTCCCATTCCCTTCTGTTAGGCTGAAAAGGGTCCCCGAGACATTCCAACAACCCGTCTCCCATGCTACACAAGGGAGAAATGAAATGTATATAAAAAAAAATCTATTCCTATGAAATTTAAAATAAAAATTGTCTCTCCTATTAACTTTTATCTGTGAAATTTTACTCATTTGCGGTATAATTTACGCTATTTTCAAAGATTTTTTAATATTTAAAATTGGCAACATTTTTCAAATGTCGTAGTGATGTTACTTAGGTAATTGTCACTTATAATGGAATACAAATTCTATGACGGCTTGATATTGTACTGAGTATGATAGATCTTTAAGTTTTAGAATTGAAATTAGTCATTTAAAATAGAATACAACAAGTGTGAAAAGTAAGTACAAAAGTTTTTGTAGCTGTAGTTAAAGTGAACAGGAATTATATCAGGAAACATGTTAGAGAAGTAGAAGCTTGATTGCTTTACCTTCAACGGAAGACAGATTGTCGGTAGGTACTACCATGCTCATATGTATCCGAACGATCTGAATCGCTCTGCGCTGAATTTTCTCCTGTAGCTTATTCAACCCATTATACACAGCTACGAAGAGAGTACTATATGCTTTAGGTGGTATAGTCGGGTGACTATCCCAAATTGACACTGATCCAACTCCAAAAATACTTACTTTTTTCAGGTGATTCGTTTTACAAACTAAACCGATGGTTATATTAAGAGACTAAAAATGTTTCGTAGACATTGAATGCACGTCGTTTCACATTTCTAAAACATACATCAGTCTCAATACACATCATAAAAGAGAACATACTTACACAAATAGTAATTTCGAACAGGTTCTAGGACAGAAAACATTTCAACTTGTTATATAAAAATTCAACAGTATAGAATAACAATAAATACAAGAAAAAATCATTGTTTGCAGTGTATTACGGACTATTACAGTTTGCGAAAGTGATACGCAGTTATCTAAATTAGTTGATATAACATTGCTGGTAAGACATTTATAGCGCCATTGACTTTTCAGACTGCTTGTTCTAACGCGCGCTTCTTTTGGTTCATCAACTAAAATCTATTTTGTGGGAACTCATAGCATGAAAAAGAAAAAAATTGATAAAAGCTGCTATCAGTAACTTAAGAAAGCAATCTGCGGCGTCCAAAAATATAGAAGTAGAACCAAAATAAATTTAGCATCACCAAACTTATTTGCACTCATTCACTGATAAGATCAACTGCTTGAAGCATGCGTAACATACTTGATATTTATTATTTTAAAAAAAAAAATAAAGAAAGAAATAACATTGTGACGAGCTAAAAATCTCTCTGTAGTGCTTCATACAGGGAGTCTTTTGTGTGGTTTGAAAGAGGATTTAAAGGTACGCTATAATGTAGTGCCCAGCTCATCTCAGGCAACAACTACAGGTTAAGGGTTTGAGTCCTGTGCCAAAAATACAATTCTTTTCGCAAAGTGTGCGTTATTCATGGCATGGAACTACATTTGTGGACCAACATCTTATCCTTTCTTTACGAGGAGCTCTGCCATCAGAATTTAGCAAAGGATTCGCTAAGTACTAGGCGACAAAGTTCCTTTGCAGTCACATTCTAAAACTGGAACAATACATTTAAAAAAGAAACTATACATAAATACCGGAATACGGATATTGTACGGAAGCTCATGGTGTTACATACTTTGAGAAGTTTATTTTGCAACCAGAAGCAGATACCATCCTAGGGTACGATTATTCTTGCCAGAACTATATGGCGATATATTTCTTCTCTTTATTTCTTCCACGAGGTATATTTTCATACCCATTTTTTCCAGTACTGGGTACTGCAGTCTGTAAAAATTAAACTTCGAAACAATAAACAGGAAGTTTATGAATGAGGAAATCTAATGCTGTGGAGCCAAATGTGTGGCTGTTAGCTGCCATCTTTGGCGGTTCTCACGTGCTGGGGCTTTCAGAGGTCGCAGAGGCGCACCAGGAAGTAAAGTAGTTAGCGCCTAGCTCTAGCGCTCCGAGGGTACACGGTTCGAGTCCGGCATTGGACACAAGTGATTTTGATGTAGTGCTATTTTCTTCTTGGTATATATTGCAAATACATGCATAACATTAGTTGACTAAGAAAGGAAGGGAATTAGGCCACAGTATTTATGAAGCAATCATTCCTCTGTTCAATGAAGGGACTCTTTTCCTTCTTTTTTTGATTGAAAATAAAATTCTCGATTGTTTGATCATGAAATTAAACTGGGTACCCTACCTAATTAAATTGAACAACGTTACCAGTCACTCGTTGATTTCAGTTCTTCATTCATTTTCGTATTTGTTCTATGATGGAATACATACAATTAATCATAACTGTATTTAATAGAAATTTCGAAATCGTTACTGAAAATATAACTGCAGAATTGGAATGCTTTGATGAGAAAATAAGTTTCCAATGCAATTTTTCAATTCAGAAACGCTATTTGATTATTTATTTTTATTTTAGCAGCTCTTAAATCTAAATTCTGGTGCTATTGTTATACTGCTATTGTTGTACTGAGGAAACTTTAAACCAAAAATAAAAAGCAAATCTGATCAGTTTCCTGGTCATCAAATGTGAAAATTTTCATCTTTTCGTAAAACTCAGTTAATTTAAATTTTTGATATCAGTGATTTTAATAATCTCTAGAAGTCTTTTTTTTTCCAAGAAATTAAAAGAAGTACGTCTGATCGTGGACGCATATATTTCGCTCATGTTTGAACAAGAGTCAAATCTTGAAAGACATATTAATCAAAAGATAAATGAGTCTTACGTCTCTTTCTACTTGAACAATGAGCTCAAATCAGCTGCTAAATTACCGTAGGTTGCTGTCTTCATAAAAGGCAGTAAAATAAGAAACTATGTTATTGAAAGGAACTAATTTTATATGAAACGCCGAAATTTTATCAAGTATGTCTTTCAGTAAACATTAAGAGGATTCAGGTGGAATTAAGGTATCATGCTGAGGAACAATACGACAATTTGTTACAAAATTTTATAAATCTGCTCTTTTACTCTCTGCAAGTAGAGTGTAAATCAGGAACGAAGTAGAAGACGGAATTCATGAATGTTTACAAAGCGTTTAATACGGCTTTCCCCGTACGTCACTGATCTCGGTCTAAGGCTCATTTTTCCGCACACAATATTCTGGCTGATTTCTTCAAGAAGGAAAGTGTTTCTGGTCATTCAGAGAGAGAGAGATCATAATTTATATACGTTAAGGACGAATAAAATATGCAATAATTATTGTTTCTTTTTTATTTCTGTAGGCTACTAGGAATTCACATCTATCATGTAGACGGGTTACAGTGCAGTTAAAACTTTAAAATTTACAAAATCGAGGAAATACTTTAAAAATATCTATTCCGTAACTCATGGCTCCTATCTGTTTTCGTTATAGTTTTTAACCGCAAGAGAACTATGTTAATGACAAGTAGACGGAGGGTTCGAAGCTATTAATGAGGTATAATTGAGTTTCATGTTCTCAATGATCTCCTCACTGTGTTCCATTTGTAACACGGTTGTGGGGGAAACTAATTTTTATTATTATTTCCCGCTATTCTGCATTGTTTCCAACTCACAGCGCCATTGTACGGAAGCTCCTGGTGTTACATACTTTGTGAAGTTTATTTTGCAACCAGAAGCAGATACCATCCTAGGGTACGATTATTCTTGCCAGAACTATATGGCGATATATTTCTTCTCTTTATTTCTTCCACGAGGTATATTTTCACATATCTATTTATCTTTATAATAATTCTTACAATCATCTCTCTCAAGCTACATTAAAAATGTCTCAAAATGATTTCTTTTAAAACCTTGAAAATCTGCCGCAAAAGCCATTATATTGTGGATACAGATGAAATAAATATTCTCTTACTGCTTTCAGTTGCCAACATATACCAACTACAAGTTACAAAGATGGGGGGGGGGGGGTTAATGCTTAATGGATGAAAACTTGTGAAAACTGCCTTTCTTTTGTTTAAACATCGATACTACGGTTACCTAATTTCTTGTAAATTGTTCAAAAGCCGAATATTGCTAACTAATATCTTTTTCTTTGCTTTGAACCTCGTAAATTCATCACAGATGGTAGAAATTAAAAGTCCGAAACAGGAAATCTGTCTGCCAACAAGGAAGAGTGAGGACAGAGTGGCTTTGCACTGTTGTCAAAAGTTCTATCATCGTATGTTGCTCGTAAGGTCTTGCGGCACATTCTGTGCGGATTCCTGTAGCAGACACAGCAAGTGGCAGACGTGTTGGGATATATTCTTACGCTTCTGGATTCTACATTTTGTTTTTGGAACTATTATCAGTCAATTCATCATCAATAAATTTTAAGAACAACGTAAAACGTAGAAAAGTGACCTACGTGTTCTCTTTTCTTGACTGATTGAACCACGAGGCGACATTAGCTTAAAATTATTTAAAAGGTATTAAAATAAACTTTTAAAAAAAAATAGGAGCTTATCGGAACACTAACCTCGTTAGTATTTCTATTATGCTGGACGTCAATTTTCACATCATGAAATATGGTAAAATACATTACCAGCTTTTCAGAGTGGCCAAAGTAGCAAAGACTAGACAGAGTGTTACATTTCATCAGATTTACCGGCTTTACGCTACAGAAACGTTTTTTCTTATTTTATTTCGGATGGTTTCTTTACTTATGCTTCCTCTTCGTATGATCCATAAATCCGTCGGACCAACGGAAAGCGAAGTCCCGAATCGTTGAAATCTTAATTTATGGTTGACATGGAAGCGGCCATAAGGATATTAACTTGAAAACAAGTATTTCGAGGCGGGCCAGGTTCAGTGATGTGCACTGACAGAAATTTCCATGTGGGTTGCTTTGTTTCCCACTGGATCAGGAAGACTGCAGAGCAGCCCGTATGGTCTAGCGGTGAACGTTCTCGACTACGAACGCTGTGGTCGGAGGTTCAAAACTGTGCTGGATGAATAAATTTTTTCTTTCGTTTTCAAGCCATTCCAACATACCTTCTGCTTATATATAAAACATGTAATTTCTGTAATAAACGACAAATAAAAATTAACACATGAGACAAAAACTATTTCTATTAAATCTTGCTGAATAAAATCTTCTTTATACAAATCATAGGGTTTAATAGGGAGCACTGAGCTATAAAAAGAATGATATCTTAAATTCAATCCTCATAACTAATGATTTCATCACTGGAATTTTTGAAAGGGTGACTATTTTCAAAGAACATACCAGATAGAGATTTTTTTTGGTAGCTTATGGCTTTACGCCTAGTCGACATCGAGGTCATTAGAGGCGGGAAGGGACTGTGGACAAGGATTGGAAGGATTTTGGCTATGGCCTATTGAAGCATCCATCCTAGCATTCATCTGGAGAGATTTGGGGAATCCACAGGAAACCCAAATCAGGATAGCCGCACAGGGATTCGAATGTGTATCCTTCAGAATGCGAGGCCAGAGCGTCACTGCTTATTCCATCACGATCGGTCATTCAAAAACTATCGTAGCGTCACAAAAACAACTGCGTCGGAAAAAAATGGTATTTACAGTAGAAAAATAGATGGTTTTCAAACTTTAAAATGATGTATATATTACAGAAAATAAATTAATTTTGTATGTATAATTGCTTACTTTTGCGATTGCCCTCGTACAATTAACATGGATTCTCACTTTATTTTATATACCAGTCTGATTATTTAAGTTTGATAATAGTGGACAAAACCAATAAAATTTTTAACTAATGTGCTCGTGACAGATTATTTGTTTTGCGTGTTAGAGAGGCTTGTATGAGGAAATTTATGCTTTATTTCCTCGTACAGGGTTGTCAAATCTATTTCCTCCACCGTTGTCACATTGACTGCCTTCCAGCAGTGCTGAAGAGATTTTCCGTGTTCAAGGAGTAAAGTCTCACCGCTAGACGTTATCAAAAGTACAGACACATTTCCGTTTACCTCCAGTTTGACGTATCATACTTTTATGTGATTGATTACTTACTTTATAAGAGTCTGATCCTTTATACAGACTGTAAATAACCATTTAATCACGAAATTTTCTCTCTTTATATATCTTTACTTCGCTTACACTGTGGACGGTGCGCTACGTCGTGTACGTCGTCGTGGCTTTGTGGTAAAACCGTGGTTTGCGGAAGCCACGATCGTGGGTTCTAGCCAGCTCCAAGTTGAATATTTTTTCGTTCTTTATTTCCTTTTCACTTGTAGTAAAATAGTTATCATATATGTGAAAAACATGAAGTGTCCTCATACGGGTAGTAATTATGTTTTACAGCGAATGTTTTAAAAATAAATTCTATTCTCAAACGTCATCAAGACTCAACAATGAAATACCTACTGTTCTTCCTTACATTGGCTTTAAGAAAATGCCCTCTCTGCCCATTGACAAGTGGCAGTTCTTTTCGAACCATGTCGTATTTTAGACTCGCCTCAAGCTTGAATGGTTCTTCAGCAATACACTTACCATACAATTTCTTACGTTCTATCTTCTTGGAATTATTTAAAACCGGAAAATTATTGAAGAATATTGTAGTTAAAGAATCACGAATTTGAACCGCTAATTTGTGTATGTAAGCTGGAAAACATTATCCTTTTGTTTCTACGAATCCATGAATATTAACCCGGCTCTTAATTTTTTCACTATAGCAATTACTTTCAAATGGAAGTAGAACTGTATGGCTGCGTGCATCTGATTCTTGTAAAAACACATCGATAAATCACCTACATTGTATCATGCTTAAATAGTGAGTCGGTTAACATTGAAGTAAACGACTGAAAGAAGCAAACGGACTACCGGACTACCGTGCATACCGTGGTAATAAGAAAAAAATGTGAACGATGTATAACTAGCAGTGAAGAAGAAATGAAATCAATGATGACAAATGCACTTAAATGTTTAACGTCAAAGAAAACCGGTTACAAGCGAAATGTGGAGGAATGAAACTAGTGTATATGCGGCATATAGGACAATAAAACAGAATTATGGGAAATTGGAGATTTTAGAAATTATTTTTAAAACATTCGCTGTAAAACATAATTACTACCCGTATGAGGACACTTCATGTTTTTCACATATATGATAACTATTTTACTACAAGTGAAAAGGAAATAAAGAACGAAAAAATATTCAACTTGGAGCTGGCTAGAACCCACGATCGTGGCTTCCGCAAACCACGGTTTTACCACAAAGCCACGACGACGTACACGACGTAGCGCACCGTCCACAGTGTAAGCGAAGTAAAGATATATAAAGAGAGAAAATTTCGTGATTAAATGGTTATTTACAGTCTGTATAAAGGATCAGACTCTTATAAAGTAAGTAATCAATCACATAAAAGTATGATACGTCAAACTGGAGGTAAACGGAAATGTGTCTGTACTTTTGATAACGTCTAGCGGTGAGACTTTACTCCTTGAACACGGAAAACTCTTCAGCACTGCTGGAAGGCAGTCAATGTGACAACGGTGGAGGAAATAGATTTGACAACCCTGTACGAGGAAATAAAGCATAAATTTCCTCATACAAGCCTCTCTAACACGCAAAACAAATAATCTGTCACGAGCACATTAGTTAAAAATTTTATTGGTTTTGTCCACTATTATCAAACTTAAATAATCAGACTGGTATATAAAAATAAAGTGAGAATCCATGTTAATTGTACGAGGGCAATCGCAAAAGTAGTTAAGCAATTATACATACAAAATTAATTTATTTTCTGTAATATATACATCATTTTAAAGTTTGAAAACCATCTATTTTTCTACGTAAATACCATTTTTTTCCGACGCAGTTGTTTTTGTGACGCTACGATAGTTTTGAATGACCGATCGTGATGGAATAAGCAGTGACGCTCTGGCCTCGCATTCTGAAGGATACACATTCGAATCCCTTGCGGCTATCCTGATTTGGGTTTCCTGTGGATTCCCCAAATCTCTCCAGATGAATGCTAGGATGGATGCTTCAATAGGCCATAGCCAAAATCCTTCCAATCCTTGTCCACAGTCCCTTCCCGCCTCTAATGACCTCGATGTCGACTAGGCGTAAAGCCATAAGCTACCAAAAAAAAATCTCTATCTGGTATGTTCTTTGAAAATAGTCACCCTTTCAAAAATTCCAGTGATGAAATCATTAGTTATGAGGATGAATTTAAGATATCATTCTTTTTATAGCTCAGTGCTCCTATTAAACCCTATGATTTGTATAAAGAAGATTTTATTCAGCAAGATTTAATAGAAATAGTTTTTGTCTCATGTGTTAATTTTTATTTGTCGTTTATTACAGAAATTACATGTTTTATATATAAGCAGAAGGTATGTTGGAATGGCTTGAAAACGAAAAAAAAATTTATTCATCCAGCACAGTTTTGAACCTCCGACACAGCGTTCGTAGTCGAGAACGTTCACCGCTAGACCATACGGCTGCTCTGCAGTCTTCCTGATCCAGTGGGAAACAAAGCAACCCACATGGAAATTTCTGTCAGTGCACATCACTGAACCTGGCCCGCCTCGAAATACTTGTTTTCAAGTTAATATCCTTATGGCCGCTTCCATGTCAACCATAAATTAAGATTTCAACGATTCGGGACTTCGCTTTCCGTTGGTCCGACGGATTTATGGATCATACGAAGAGGAAGCATAAGTAAAGAAACCATCCGAAATAAAATAAGAAAAAACGTTTCTGTAGCGTAAAGCCGGTAAATCTGATGAAATGTAACACCCTGTCTAGTCTTTGCTACTTTGGCCACTCTGAAAAGCTGGTAATGTATTTTACCATATTTCATGATGTGAAAATTGACGTCCAGCATAATAGAAATACTAACGAGGTTAGTGTTCCGATAAGCTCCTTTTTTTTAAAAAAGTTTATTTTAATACCTTTGAAATAATTTTAAGCTAATGTCGCCTCGTGGTTCAATCAGTCAAGAAAAGAGAACACGTAGGTCACTTTTCTACGTTTTACGTTGTTCTTAAAATTTATTGATGATGAATTGACTGAAATAGTTCCAAAAACAAAATGTAGAATCCAGAAGCGTAAGAATATATCCCAACACGTCTGCCACTTGCTGTGTCTGCTACAGGAATCCGCACAGAATGTGCCGCAAGACCTTACGAGCAACATACGATGATGGAACTTTTGACAACAGTGCAAAGCCACTCTGTCCTCACTCTTCCTTGTTGGCAGACAGATTTCCTGTTTCGGACTTTTAATTTCTACCATCTGTGATGAATTTACGAGGTTCAAAGCAAAGAAAAAGATATTAGTTAGCAATATTCGGCTTTTGAACAATTTACAAGAAATTAGGTAACCGTAGTATCGATGTTTAAACAAAAGAAAGGCAGTTTTCACAAGTTTTCATCCATTAAGCATTAACCCCCCCCCCCATCTTTGTAACTTGTAGTTGGTATATGTTGGCAACTGAAAGCAGTAAGAGAATATTTATTTCATCTGTATCCACAATATAATGGCTTTTGCGGCAGATTTTCAAGGTTTTAAAAGAAATCATTTTGAGACATTTTTAATGTAGCTTGAGAGAGATGATTGTAAGAATTATTATAAAGATAAATAGATATGTGAAAATATACCTCGTGGAAGAAATAAAGAGAAGAAATATATCGCCATATAGTAACTCTGGCAAGAATAATCGTACCCTAGGATGGTATCTGCTTCTGGTTGCAAAATAAACTTCACAAAGTATGTAACACCAGGAGCTTCCGTACAATGGCGCTGTGAGTTGGAAACAATGCAGAATAGCGGGGAATAATAATAAAAATTAGTTTCCCCCACAACCGTGTTACAAATGGAACACAGTGAGGAGAACATGAAACTCAATTATACCTCATTAATAGCTTCGAACCCTCCGTCTACTTGTCATTAACATAGTTCTCTTGTGGTTAAAAACTATAACGAAAATAGATAGGAGCCATGAGTTACGGAATAGATATTTTTAAAGTGTTTCCTCGATTTTGTAAATTTTAAAGTTTTAACTGCACTGTAACCCGTCTACATGATAGATGTGAATTCCTAGTAGCCTACAGAAATAAAAAAAAGAAACAATAATTATTGCATATTTTATTCGTCCTTAACGTATATAAATTATGATCTCTCTCTCTCTGAATGACCAGAAACACTTTCCTTCTTGAAGAAATCAGCCAGAATATTGTGTGCGGAAAAATGAGCCTTAGACCGAGATCAGTGACGTACGGGGAAAGCCGTATTAAACGCTTTGTAAACATTCATGAATTCCGTCTTCTACTTCGTTCCTGATTTACACTCTACTTGCAGAGAGTAAAAGAGCAGATTTATAAAATTTTGTAACAAATTGTCGTTTGTTCCTCAGCATGATACCTTAATTCCACCTGAATCTTAATGTTTACTGAAAGACATACTTGATAAAATTACGGCGTTTCATATAAAATTAGTTCCTTTCAATAACATAGTTTCTTATTTTACTGCCTTTTATGAAGACAGCAACCTACGGTAATTTAGCAGCTGATTTGAGCTCATTGTTCAATTAGAAAGAGACGTAAGACTCATTTATCTTTTGATTAATATGTCTTTCAAGATTTGACTCTTGTTCAAACATGAGCGAAATATATGCGTTCACGATCAGACGTACTTCTTTTAATTTCTTGGAAAAAAAAAGACTTCTAGAGATTATTAAAATCACTGATATCAAAAATTTAAATTAACTGAGTTTTACGAAAAGATGAAAATTTTCACATTTGATGACCAGGAAACTGATCAGAT
>JARYHS010008074.1:221614176-221739341 GCA_031002005.1 Vandiemenella viatica | reverse complement strand
TACGTACCCTAGGATGGTATCTGCTTCTGGTTGCAAAATAAACTTCTCAAAGTATGTAACACCATGAGCTTCCGTACAATATCCGTATTCCGGTATTTATGTATAGTTTCTTTTTTTAAATGTATTGTTCCAGTTTAGAATGTGACTGCAAAGGAACTTTGTCGCCTAGTACTTAGCGAATCCTTTGCTAAATTCTGATGGCAGAGCTCCTCGTAAAGAAAGGATAAGATGTTGGTCCACAAATGTAGTTCCATGCCATGAATAACGCACACTTTGCGAAAAGAATTGTATTTTTGGCACAGGACTCAAACCCTTAACCTGTAGTTGTTGCCTGAGATGAGCTGGGCACTACATTATAGCGTACCTTTAAATCCTCTTTCAAACCACACAAAAGACTTCCCTGTATGAAGCACTACAGAGAGATTTTTAGCTCGTCACAATGTTATTTCTTTCTTTATTTATTTTTTTTTTAAAAATAATAAATATCAAGTATGTTACGCATGCTTCAAGCAGTTGATCTTATCAGTGAATGAGTGCAAATAAGTTTGGTGATGCTAAATTTATTTTGGTTCTACTTCTATATTTTTGGACGCCGCAGATTGCTTTCTTAAGTTACTGATAGCAGCTTTTATCAATTTTTTTTCTTTTTCATGCTATGAGTTCCCACAAAATAGATTTTAGTTGATGAACCAAAAGAAGCGCGCGTTAGAACAAGCAGTCTGAAAAGTCAATGGCGCTAAAAATGTCTTACCAGCAATGTTATATCAACTAATTTAGATAACTGCGTATCACTTTCGCAAACTGTAATAGTCCGTAATACACTGCAAACAATGATTTTTTCTTGTATTTATTGTTATTCTATACTGTTGAATTTTTATATAACAAGTTGAAATGTTTTCTGTCCTAGAACCTGTTCGAAATTACTATTTGTGTAAGTATGTTCTCTTTTATGATGTGTATTGAGACTGATGTATGTTTTAGAAATGTGAAACGACGTGCATTCAATGTCTACGAAACATTTTTAGTCCCTTAATATAACCATCGGTTTAGTTTGTAAAACGAATCACCTGAAAAAAGTAAGTATTTTTTGGAGTTGGATCAGTGTCAATTTGGGATAGTCACCCGACTATACCACCTAAAGCATATAGTACTCTCTTCGTAGCTGTGTATAATGGGTTGAATAAGCTACAGGAGAAAATTCAGCGCAGAGCGATTCAGATCGTTCGGATACATATGAGCATGGTAGGTACAATGTTTCGAAACCAGTGTATCTTCAGAAAACAATGACTGACACTGCCCTGAGAACTTAGCCTGACATCACAGGCATTGCGACCTAAGTCAGAAAGCTTGATAATGTGTTAGTAAAGATTTTCTTCAAAAGGTGAAGCAGTGAGGAACTTTAAAATCTGAAGCAAAGTGTATAATACCTTTAATTGAGCAGGGAGAAGGAGAAGTCTGCAAGAAGCTAATCAAATTGACGATTGAATATTTTGATATACCACAGGTTGGTTTTTAAGAGTAATGTAGTGTATGAAGTGAGTAGTGAGAGTATTTTTTTAAAATAAAATAAGCCACCAGTCCCAGAGAATGTTGAATGAATGGTTACAAATCTATATAAAAGATGAAGGAAAGCACAGGAAATAAACAGTGCATAAATGAGAGGCTAAGGACTTGGGACACCTTTCTGCTCAATTATTAGAATTTTTAGTAGGAAAGGCTAAGCGTGTAACGTGTTTCATTCAGTCGCTATTCTGTCACGTTAGTAAGAACTGTTCTGTCAGGTGTCACCACATTCTGTAATGTAACACACCAATCTTGATTATTTTGTTAAATCTTAGATCATGTATACTATTACAGTTTTCAAATTTATTGCATTCTTCTATGACCGCATGTTTAAGGGAAACTACGGCCATTTGCTAGGTAACACAAAAAATTACCATTAAACAATAAAAGTACGAATATTAGTGTTAATGCATACTTCTTGGTAAATATGTAGAAACGTGACAATATATCTATGTTGTTAAAATAACTTTATTATGTAACTTCATTTGAATACCTTAAAAAAAACAATATAAAACATCACGTAAATTTAAAATAAATCAAATGTCACAAAATTCCTATTAATAATATTTACTACGAGAGGATGGCTACATTACTGATTTTATTTTAGATCACTGTTATTTATATTTCCTCAACATTCGTCCCAAACCTAATGACCTCGATGTCGACGAGGCAGTAAAGCCATAAGTAAAAAAAAAAGTCAACATTGGTATTTGTCACTTTATTATTCATATTACTACTTTTCAATGTGAATATAACACAGGGCAAGCACAACACTTTGTCAGAACCAACCTCGGTCCAGGCCTCACCCGGTAACGTACGCTCTACGCCCTACGCCACAGGATCCGGTATCTCGCTGATTCATAAGGGGGCATCCATAAATTACGTGAGGTGAAATAGGGGAGGGGGGGGTCCGGCGAAATCTCACCAGATCTCACCAAGGGGGAGGGGGGGTCTACGGAAATCTCACGTGAGATTTTGCGAAAAATTTGGGGACAATAGAGCAAAAAAAAAGGTCTACAATTTGCGGCAAAGTCGATTTTAGGAGGGTATTTCGGTTAGGGTGTGACCTAAAAAAAAAATAAAAAATAGTCTACAAAAGTTTCCAGGGCGATTTCTAGGGGGGGGATTCTCAGAGACCAGATCTCACCAGAGGGGGGGGGGGGGTCCGGCCAGATCTCACGAAATCTCACCAGGGGGGAGGGGGGGGTCCAGAAATCCGGAAAAACACCTCACGTAATTTGTGGATGCCCCCTAAGCAAATTTGTTAACTACATTTCCAGTAGTTACTAGGCAAGTAGAATCTTGCATCGCTGGTGAACGAATCATTGCTAAACAGCTGAAGTCCTTTAGAACCGCGAACGAATAGATGGAATCTGTTTCGTCTAGCGATTTCATTTCAAAACCTCCCAATCATTGCTGTCTGCTGCCGTGAACGGGATTCATATATCGAAGTCGAGACAATGAAAAGCCCTGCAGGAGGTATTTTGGTCTTCAGATGTACTTTCGGAAGATAACACTCCGATCCAGGGAAAAAAATCCATGTTCCTTCTCAACCTCCATGCCAATGCACTCATTATATCCTACATGTTGGAAATTCGCTTTAATTCCATCTCTCTTTTTTTTTTTTTCATCTAGCCGTTTTCCATTTACACATTTACATGATTAGATACATTCATGTGGCCAGTTACATAATTCATTGTACACTTTAAAACGAAAACTTGCATACTACATTTTGCACATTAAAATATCTAATTTACAAGGTACAAAATTTACATTATTGTACAGGTTAAAATGACAAATTGTGTACTACATTCGGTACATTAAAATATCAGGTTTATAGGGTACGAAATATACATTAAAACCCTTATAATACATAGTGAGCCTTGCAATGATAGGATTTGTCTGTTAAAATTATTAATAGAGCCGTTTTTATAATTCCAGTTTGATTTTTCGTAAGAGAGGGTACATGAGGGAAGATTCTCTTTTTTGGGTGTCAGGGATTGGAATGATATACCAAGAGAAATGATTAATAATTTACCGAAAACGTTGAAAGAATTTAAAAATAAAATTTGTAGAGGGAAAAGATATTGTAAATGTTAGTGGCTAACAGAGTAGAAACATTTGCTGGCAGTTGTTGCTCCAACTGCAGCAGTTTCTTAGTAAGGTTGTCGGATATGTCTTTTTTTAATTAACATTAAAAAATATATGGTTGACGTCTTCTTCCTAACCACATTCACAGTATGGATCGTCTACCACACCGATCCTATATAGATGCTTCTTGAGGCGTGCATGCCCAAATTTTAGTCGAGATATACTGGTGTATAGTTTCCTGGTGCATCGAACATTTTGGAACTATGATTGTTTTACAATTTCCGGTTGTAAGCTTGCATAGTATTTACCCTTCATGGTGGATGTATGTTTCCATTCTTTGTCCCAATCTTTATATTGTTTGTCTTTTAATGTCTCGATTAAATCCGACATGGGTACCTTCACGTGGGTAGTTTTCCCAGCAACTGTTGTTTCCTTTGCCAGTTGGTCGGCTAATTATCTCTTAACTTGACAAAGATCATGCAGTAGAACCCTTGAAAATTCATAAATTCGAACTCATCAGAAAATAATTCTCTATTTATTATATACCCAATTCACAGAAGAAGTACATATTACAGAAAATGTTACTTAGTGCTCCAGGATTTTTTTTATTTATTAACTAATTTCGATCACAAACCGAAGGAGGCATTCTAAGCCATCGTGTCAGAGTTCCATTCCTCTGGGAGTTACAGTTTAACGTGGAATTCAAACCACGGAACGACCTGGAGTGGCCCATATGATCAAACAACTCTTAAAAATGCCTGGCTACACCGGTATCTGAATCTGGAACCGGACGCCTAAATTCGAAATCAAGCGTCTTAACCAGTGAGTGAACAGCTCAATAAGTATCTTATGAGAAATAATATCATGTGACCTCATTGGTTTAGCTATTACTTAGTGTTACAGAGATTTTTGTATAGTTAGATAAGAGACTTTTGGGAATAATGAAGGAACAATGGTCTTTTGGATAAGAAGTAAGAAGGGTAAGAGATATCGCAAGTCATGTCTCCCCAAGTTCCGGTAGGTGGTCCTAAATATCAGTGCCATTATTTTTGGTAACATATCGGCCCTAGTGAAGAATGTCTTCAGGCGGCAACGGTGAAGGATGGTAATGCCTCCTGAGGAGTTGCTCCGGTCAACAGGTGTTCGGAGTCCAAGAGTTATGACAGACCAGACTGCAAGACACTGTAAACAGCCACCTGCAGGCACCTGTTGACCGTACATCAATCAGCTGCACGCATATCTGTGGCTTCAGGTACGAATTCTATTAATAGGAGATACTACACATAAATGTTCACAGCAAACTCAATTAAAAATTAACACACTTATTATTCGATAACATCTAACACTAAAATAAAAGATATAATTCGACTTGGTGATTTGATTGCAATAATATAGGCAGGAGCACCTCAAATGCTATTAGAAGTGATAATTAAGATTTATAAAACCGTGTTCGCAGTTCTTGATGCAGAAATTTTGTCAAATCCAAATGGTCACGTTAAGAAACAGCTCTCAATAATCAAGGAAGTGAAATAATTGCAGTAAAAGTTATTATCAAATTCAGTAAGCACCAGAAACAGGGAAGAATGTTATACAAGGTTTGTATACCTGTTTATAGCATTATGAGTATGTAAATATGTTTATCAAAGCCTTGCTGAGTTAGTTGAGTGGTAAGGTTTCCAAGTCGAGGCCACACCATCTGGTTGGTTTCCTGGCGCTTTGTTGAGGAGTTTACCAGAAAATGCCAATCTCGAGAGTTCTTGGTCATTTATATACGAAAAGAAGTTAGAATAACTGTATTTACAATCAGGCAGTGACGAGAGATAATTGGGATGGTGGTGATGCGAGAGTAGGACTCCTTTGCATCTGGTTGCCATACGAGAAGAGACAGCATATCATCTCGCTAGCTGTGAACCGTGTCGCCAGACGGAACAAATGTTTCCATTTACTGGTAAAACATGTTACACAGTACCTACATATCATCTACAAGTAACAGTGAGATAATGTAGCTGTAATTATTATTATTATTTTGCTGCCATCAGTCTTTCGACTGGTTTGATGCAATCCTCCATCTCTTCCCATCTTGCGTTAACCGCTTCATCGCCATGTACCCCTTACTATATGCCTCTTCTATTATCTGCTTTACGTATTAATCTTTGCCTACCTCTACAGTTCTTTCCTTCGACTGTTTGCTCCGCTAACAAATTAACTAATCCAACATTTCTTAAAATGTGACCGACGATCCCGTTTCTTCTTCCTGTAAAACTCTTACAGATCCTTCTCTCCTTACCAATCATCACCAAAACAGGTTCATTTCGTATTTTATATGTCCACTTAATTTTCAGCTCTTTCTGTAGTACTACATTTCAAATGCTTCTATTTTCCTTCTTTCTGGTATTCCTAAAGTCCATGCTTCGCTACCATAAAGAGCTGTATTCCACACATAGAGTTTTAGAAAGTTTTTTTCGGTCCTGCAATAATAGTGCTACGGAAAATGTGTTTTCAGTAACGTTTGCAGAGACACATCTTTCATGCTCTACCGATATAATCGCAATTTTTTTTGTATAACAGTAAAATATATGTATGAATTAAATAAATTTACACCGTACTCTTTCAGATGAAGATGAAGTAATTTTCTCAGAGTTGTGAATTTAACATTCTGAATTCGAATAATTTTCCTTGAGCGTATAATTTTCTTCGTCTGTTACAGGAGTGCTTTAAAAAGCAATAATGGAATCAGGCTTAAATTCAGTATTTGCGTTCTGTATTCTCCAATGCAGTTAATTGATGCTAAACAATCTATAAATTCACATCACAGCCTGAGGCTGCAATCAGTCTAAACGGTTACATCACAAGTTAATTTAATTATTTAATTTTATTGTGACGAAACATACTCTTCGGTGGTAATTTTCATCCACATCTATTTTTCACTTACTTGTACCTTCATACTTTGCCCTGTACAAATATTAACTTTAATCCCTTCAACTTTTTAGGTAAATTATTCATCATTTCCCTTGGTAATGTATTCCAATCCCTGACCGCTTACCAACGAGTGAAATTTTGCCACACACGTATGCCTGAAATAGGTTGCATCTTGTGGTCACGGTCGTTTTTTCCCTTCCACGCACCTCTCTCAATTCTTCCACCAATATATTTCCACGCGTTATCACAAATATGCGCCCAGTACACACCCAGCACTCTTCAACCTCCTCCTATCTTCCAATGAATCCTTTCTCAGCTCCTTTATCACATCACTTACTGATTGTGTTCTGCAGTAATTCCCAGAGACAAATATGGCAGTCCTTCTCTGCACCTCCTTCAAATTCTGTATTTGAGATCCAAAATGCGGATCCCATACTACACCATAATATTCAAGCAATGTTCTGACCAAAGTTTTGTCACGAAATTCCCGTACTTCTCTGGTACTCATCACTCCCTCTTTTAAGTGAAGGATTTTGAAACCATTGTCTACCCCCTCCTCCAATGTGTCCAGGCCCGTTGCCAAGGTATTTACATTACAAGTCATTAACAAGCAATTCCTTCCTCTCCTTACTATCATGGTCAACCTATAGTTTTTATCCGTGTACCTAATAAGTTGATTCCCCTTTGAATTAATCTTCATCCGAAGTTGACCTACCCATATTCAAAAGTATCACTGAATTTCTGGGGGTGCACTTTGTATTTATAACAGCTATGCTCTAATATTTTATGTTGTACTTTACTCATTACGTCACTAGTAACCTCAATCTCCTTTGAAGGCACGTTTATGACTCCAAACAAATTTATTTCCTGTTCTTCTCTCATCTTTACGGCAGCTCAGCTTCTGGGTCGTTACGTTACGCCTTTATTGCAAAGTCGTAAATGAAATTCCCTGGCGTTAGCTCAAAGCTTTACCGGAAATCTGCTAATTCGAAGTTTGGATTAGACAATCTGAATTCAGTGAGATTCAGCCTGAATTTCTTCATCCTACACGAAATTAGCATCTGTTGTAAAAAGAAGTTTCTGTCCTAGAATAATATCAAATTTTGGTGTGAGAATTACGTATTTGACTGAAGCATGGCTCAAACTATTTTTTAACAAGCTGATTAATTAAAACAGTCAGAGATTTGATATATGCGTGCATGTTACTGTGTCCTTGCTGCAAATAAATTAAAATGTCGTTCACGGAATGTAACCTTGAAAATTGTTTGTGGTGAGTGAAAGGATTGGCGTTTATAATGTATTCATTTGTAATTTAATGAAAACAATTGTGGGTATCAAACGGGACAGAAACATTGTTTTATTGACAAATGAGAAACAGCCATTTGTTCATATTAAATTATTTTAACTATTGAGATCAGTAATTAAACACCATATATGGACTTGACACTTGGAACAAATGAAGTTTAATAATATTGGGACAAACAGCTAGTCAATTGCAATATATTACAGAGATATTCGCTTCAATTGATAGTTACTAGAAATTGTTTTCATTTTGGGTATTATTGAGATTATGAATTTTGGCCAGCTAGCTAATTTCACAGCAGAGTGCATGTTTATATTACATGTATTATTTCACTAAAAAGTTATGAGATTCATGCGAGCTAACATATTTCAGCCATGAATTAATTGCTTGATAACTTCAAGTAAGCTGGAAAAAATGTGAAGTGAGTTTCCGATAAACTGAAGGTTGTTTCAGAAAGTTGTCTCGTAATGATCGTTGATAGTAAGCAATGAGAAGCATAGAATTAATAAGTTTTAAACGAACTCGAATACAGAGGTAAATTAACAAAATATCGCAAGCACAAAGAACAGTCAATTGGGTATACTTTCTTGACCAAACGAAGAAATTACTGCTACAATAACTGATTATATTATCATTGTAAAGAGAGGATTTAATTTGACAAGAACGAAAGCTATATTTCTAATACATTAATATGCCATACAGGCAATATTGTGAATTAATGATGGAATAATATTGAAAATTATGTAAGAAAGTGGTAACTTATTTCAAACAAGGGAAATACGGGACTGAAAACGATTCCGTCCAAAAATGCGAGTGGAGACAATCACTCAGAAAAATGTAGACTGGGTATATGACCTGGCGACTACGGAGGAAGGTTGACGCTTCTGCAGATTGAGGAGATTTCGGGAATTCGAAGAGCGACAGTAGATCGCATTCTGACTTGGAAGTACGTAGAGTTTACTACAGCAGATGAAAAGACTGTAAGGAGAGACGTCTCTAAGGAAATATTTAATTTCCTTTTAAACCAGTCCAGAAGTTGCATGGAAAGATTTATGTCTGTGGCTAAGAGCGGAACAACCGTTTTACTACAGAATCAAATCAACATCATGTGATAATACGGTAGTTGTCTCCAAAAATAGAACATCAAGGCTGTTCCTTCTATAAGGTAAGAGATAGTGTTTTGTGATTTTGAGGAACTACTGCTTCTGGATTTTTTGGAAAAATTGCAGTAATTACGGGAGTAAATTACGGTAACCAAAAGAAGAGGAAACTTGTTGAAGTAAGTGTTCTTTAATGAGGACAGCACTCCCAGTCTAAAGAGTATAATTTTCATTGTTGAAATTCATGACTGTGGATTTCATTTCAAACCTGAACCCAACCTGTTGACAAAATCTGACCTCCTTAAGCTTGGAACTATTTTCATACCATAATAAATTTCTGGCTGGCACCCATTTCATATCTAATAACGACGTCAAATATGCTGTCACCGCATTTTTAACAAGCTAGAATTTTTTTATTACTAATGGCAGCATAAAGGCATTGGAACATCAATAGAAAATGTGCGTGCCGCTCAGCGGCGACTGCTTTGAAATATATACCACAATTCTTAATTTATATGAATCTGCGTCGGGACACGAAGTGAAGTCTTTGAGTCATCTCGTGCTCTCGTCTGAAAAAAATCTGCTTTTATTGCCACAATTTTCACGTCGCATCCCTGCCTCTAGCGTGGCTAAAGTTGTCACGGCTTCATAGTTGCACATATGATGGATGGGCGACAAGTTTGAAAAGTCTGCCGGCAAGGGAGAATGGCGGGAGCATGTTTACAATCTGATGAAGTGCGTACTTTCCCGGGGGAGCCATTATCTTTCTGAAAGCACAGGAAGCATAGGAGGACGAAGAAAGTCCTTTAGCATCAATATTTCAGGACACTATATCATTCATGAAGTTAATCCAGAGATACTTACACGTCCTCTCCAAGACAGACAAGACGTTTGAAGGCACAAGTCACTTGTTTACTCCCATACAGTAGTCATCAGGATGATGTAACGACGTGAATTGTCGACACGCAATATAACGATTCAAAATAGTACCTTTAACCAGGGAAAACATATATATGTTTACTGAAAATACTTTTGTTAATTTTTTAACGATTGCTATTCCTTCAGATATTATTTCTCAAAACGTTTTATGAAAATTGAGAAAAAACAATAACTTTGTTATCCCATAATTTGTTTACTCTGAAATTTGGTTTCGTGTTTCATTATTTTCTCACCAATGTGTTGTTGTTGAGACGAAGATTAATTACAGAAATAAACCGAGCGTGCTTGGTGAACGTTCTGGCCTCGCATTCGGGAGTAGGTGGGTTCGAATCTCCTTCCGGATTAAGGTTTTCCATGGTTTCCCCAAATCACTCCTGGAAAATGCCAGGATAGTTTCCTTCAAAAGGCCATGGCCGAATTCCTACCCGTTCCTTGCCTCCAGTCCTTTCCCGTCTCTAATGACCTAGACGTCGACCAGGTGTAAGGCCATAAGCAAAAACAAAAAAAAAGGAAGTATGCAGAGATAACTGCTTTGATCAAGAGAGTTGGAATTTTAAGATCTTTAGAAGCCTACAAACGAACAGATCTATTCAGATAACAATACAGAATATTTGTATTAATACTACAGCATTTTATATAAGTAGAATTGTGCTCCGGAAAATTCAAGATATCTATAAACGCATAAGTGTTTGACAGTTTTCGTATTATTTATCTGGAATGTTAGAAAAGTTCGCAGTAAACTTTTAGTTTCACTTATTGCTCAAAAAGGTAATCCAGTTCGAATTTGTTTTGCGTCGCACGTGTGTTTTATCATCCCCGTTTATCCCGCAGCAGTTCGTGTTCTTGCAAATGCCGATCTGATTTATTTTCTTCAAGTAGCCTTTCCCCATCTCGAGAAGAGATCTCCGATATCAGCAGCTAGCTCAGTTAGGTGTCAGCGAGAAATAATATTTTTCTGAAGGGTTTACAGGTTTGAATGGTTCAGTTTCTGTCGTTTAGTATCAACTTGTAGTGACAGAGCTACCGAATTGATTGTCAATTCCTTGTACGGTCTGAAATCACTTATTAACGGTTGAACAAAAACTTATCGTGTAACACCACAAAACACCATTCAGACTTCTGAATCGAATTAGAAGCAGTGAAACCATGGGCCTGACGTTTTTAGTTGATTTGGAATATTATGTAGTTTACTTAATAGCTTCAAACAAATTCTTAATTCATGTGAAGCTAATAAGCATCGTAACAGTGTATGCGAGAAATTTTTCTGATGCAATAAGCTGTGAAAGTGTTGCAGGATATACTTGAATTCGTATTATTGACGCTTTTTCATTTATGAAGCAGTAATTACTCCCAGAAAGAATCTGAAAACTAGGTCACTCCGATTTTAATGAATTTTGTTGCGATAATCCTGTATCATTCAAAAGTGGGACCTGAAAATGATTTAGGTCAATTCTCAAGAGTTGTATCGCATTTGGATTAAGCAGTATTACATTCAAGGACCGCCAATTAATAATATGTGAAGAATCGCACTATTTATGACTTGTGAGTGTCGTTTGATTTAACCCAAAATTTAAAAAAAGTGATGACTGAATTAATGAATAACCGGTTTGACTACGAATCATTGGCTCTCGAACCCAAATGTGCTGGCTTCAATTTTTTCTTATATTATCATTTCGTTTTTTTAATAAAAATACGTATTTGTATGAATTTTTTTTGTTCCTGAATACTGTTTATGGAAAGATGCAAGGAAGTCGTAAATCAAAGAATCACAGCAGGAATATGAGCCCAATTTTTCTCGAAAACTATTGAGAGTTACCGTTAACCCTTCCAGTGGTACTCGACCATCACACCAAGCTTCACTGACAGCGGTCGGTACAAGTATTAGCATTCTCTTGTTAGTCATAAGATATTCTGTTTCCATAGATGGTTTTTGCGTGCTTTTTACATTTCTATTTGCTTTAATAATGGGCTTTTGTAAATATCGGTGTCTGCTTTGTTCTGTTCTGCTTTCTGACTTCAACAGGAAGGAAATATCTGTAGGTACAACACTAAATAGGAAAGTCTACTGATTTTACTAATCAGAGCGAAGATTTCTAAGCCTAAAGATGCCTATTTCTCTGAGTCGTAATAAAAATAATTTTATTAAAGTGTTTCAGTAAACCCGTGCGGAGGGAGTGATGGTAATCAATTTTTTTTGTTAAATTTCATGTTCTGCAGATTATTGCTAGCATTGCCATCTGTGGCCGAGTAACTAATAAAAATCTTTAAATACGAATTTATGAAACTAATGTTCTCGAATCAGGAGTGCTAGATTAAAATTGGTCTTAATTTGTATAGGAATGTAATTCATGTATAAGTAAATATGTCGGTGAAGAAATTCTCTTAATCAAACCAAATGAAGCAAATGTTGCTCACTTGGAGTCTGTGAATTCAGCTTGATGCAAATAAAAAAATTCTGAAGGAAATTGCATTTCGAAATTGAAAAAAAAAGATTAGATCTAAAATGTAAAACATTTAATTTAATTTAGTAGGAATGAAGCGCACGCTCTGGTGGGAATTTCCATACACACCTTGTACTCGCCTACTTTTGCGCTCTACAAATTTTAATTTCAAAGTTTTTAAGCGATTTTGATAAATTATTCATCACTTCCCATGGTAATTCTTGTGATCATGGTCACCTCTTCCCTTTCATACACCAGTCTCCATTCTTCCACCAATATTTTTCCACGCCTCATCACCAGCATACACCTTGTACACTAGCAATACGCTTTTCACTCTCTTCTAATGAATCCCAGTCTGTCTCCTTTATTATATCAATTCTAGTAACATATTACATCCTATAGTTATAGACGATATGTTCTTAATCTTCAATAACTGTAGAAAAACATAATTTTAAGTAGTTACTGCATGCTATTTGTAACATAATTCCTAGATCATCTTTTTGTAAAAATACCAGTTCATACGTATCGGTGTGCTGATGGATTATTCATATTTGTTTCTCTAGCAGGCTCTTAGGCCGGAAACATGATTTTGCTTAGATGACATTCATGCTAATTGTTCGACATGGGTAAAATAAACAGTGATCAGTACTTCTTATCCCATCACCTCAACCGCCTCAAATTCTATTAACTGTATAATAATCTTTTGGAACAAATCATAACACTTTGCAGCCCATACTCGAACCATATTACTTAAAGAGATTAGTTTCTAACATTAGCTCCAATTCTTGAAGAAAATTGAGTTATGAAAATGTTTTAAACCATAATTTGGCTGAAACGAAACATTAACAACACATTATAATAAAAAACAGCAGAAACGGAGGCCTAAATACTCAGGTAAATTATTGAAACATTACAAATAACGTGAAATGTAGCAATCAGAAGACTTTTGCATTTTATTTTTAACGCCGTAAACATATTTGTGTTTCCAGATTATCTTTCAGATCAGGAGCCGTATGACCTGAAGTGAAAGAAACATGTTAGTTTCCTCGATCACTCTAAGTTGCTTCACGTCCGTAGGTATAACCTTAATTGCCCTACACGTGACCCATGGGTGGTGCTAAGAAAGCAACAGCGATGAGACCGAACTGTCTGAATAGACCTCTCGGTCAAAGGATACACAAAAAGAAGCCAGAAGGTCCTTTTCAGGACCCACAAGCTCGTAGAATTGGACCATCTCTACGCATTTGTCAACTGAATATCGAAGGATTAAGTCGAGCAAAATGTGAATATCTTTCGAGACTTGCACAAAAATATGCAGTCGATGTCACTGTGCTCCAAGAAACTCACACAGCAGACGAACAACAGATACAACGCAGAGGGAGAATACCAGGTTTTAAATTAATAGCCTCCAATTTTCATCCCAAGTACGGCCTTGCAATTTATGTCAAGAATGATTTGACAAATTACCAACTCCTGTCAGTAAATTCTGATAATGACATTTATACCATCACGGCAAAAGTTGAAAATCTGACGATAGTCAATGTGTACAAGCCACCTGAAACTATTTGGCCTAACCCTCCTTTTCCACCTCAACAACACCCAACTATACTACTTGGTGACTTCAACAGTAAACATCACCTCTGGGGCTACAGCAAGAATGACCTTAATGGTGAAATACTTGAAAGCTGGATGGAAACTGATAATCTGGAATTAATTTATGATGCTAAAGATCTGCCGACCTTTCATTCAGCTCGATGGTGTCGAGGATACACTCCAGACCTACGTTGTACAACCCAGATCCAGAGTGCAATCAGTCGTCGTTCAGTGGTCAAGGATTTTCCTCGAAGTCAACACAGATCTGTTATCCTAGAGGTAGGAATGTCCATACCTGCTATACGATCGCACCCTACACCAAGATGGAACTTAAAGAAAGCCAACTGGATTGAATTTGCAAAACAAACAGACTGCAATATCAGATGGATTAAACCAACCTACAATAATTATAATAGATTTGTTGGGGTCATTAAAGGTGTAGCTAGACGATGCATTCCTAGAGGATATCGCAAAGAGTACATCCCTGGTTGGAGCCCAGAGAGTGAGAATTTATTAATGAAATATGAGGAACATCCAATCTCTGATAATGCAACACGCCTCCTTCAATCACTAGATGAGGGTCGTAGAAATATCTGGCATCGCACAGTAGAATCCTTGGATTACACCCACTCTAGCAGAAAAGCCTGGTCAGTCATTAGAAAATTAGATTGCTCAAACCCTGTGATCAGAAGATCAAAAACTGCCATCAATCTGAATGATTTTGCCAAACATCTAGTATCGGTTTCTAAGAACACAAAAGATAAGCAAACCAAAAGAGATATCAAATTAAAATTACGCAACAAGAAAAAAGCAGCCCCACAATCTTCTGAATTCTCCATTCCATTCCAAGAAGAAGAAACCAAAGATGCAATCAAACAAATGAAACTGGGAAAAGCAGCTGGATTTGATGGTATATATCCTGAACTTTTGGCCCACTGTGGACCAGCTACAGTAAGATGGCTTACCAACTTTTTCTCAAATATCCTACAAACTAGAAACCTCCCACTGTTAATGAAGAAAACAAAAATATTAGCCATATTGAAACCAAATAAGGACCCCACGAAAGTGGCAAATTATCGACCAATAGCACTTCTAAGTGTAACATACAAACTCCGTGAGCGCCTGATCTACAATAGAATTTCTGAAGTGATCAATAAACACATTCCCATAGAACAAGCAGGATTTAGGCCAGGGAGAAGTTGTAGTGACCAGGTTTTCACTCTCACCTCTCATTTTGAAAATGGGTTTGAGAAGAAATCAGTAAGCGTGGCTGCATTTTTGGATCTGTCAGCTGCTTATGACACTGTTTGGCGAGAAGGACTTCTTCTGAAATTTTTGAGTATTATCCCATGTCGAAAACTCACAGAACTACTTAACAACATGTTGAGCAATAGATACTCTGATAATGACAGAAGCAGAATATTTATACTAAATGATGGTTTACCCCAAGGATCTGTTTTAGTGCCCCTCCTATTCAATTTGTATACTCATGATTTACCAGAAACATCTTCAAGAAAATTTACTTATGCTGATGACATTTGTTTGGTTAACCAGAACCCAAACTTTTCTGATGCAGAAACAACTTTATCAACTGATCTGGAAAAGTTAGATGACTACTTCAAGAAATGGTGCCTCCATCTAAATCCTCAGAAAACAGTTATTTCAGCATTTCATTTACGCAACAGACAAGCACACTATAAACCAGAAATTAAATTCAGAGACCAACTCTTGCCTTTTTGTGGCTCACCAAAATATCTGGGTATAACACTGGACAGAGCTCTAACTTACAAACAGCATCTCTCAAACGTGGCTGCCAAAGTCAAAACGAGAAATAATATTCTCCATAAGCTTGCAGGTACTTCATGGGGAGCCAGTGCTCACATTCTAAGATCCACAGCCTTAGCTCTGTCATACTCTGTTGCTGAATATTGCTGCCCATCCTGGATCAATAGTGCCCATACAAAATAGATGTGCAACTCAATCAGGCAATGAGGATAATTACAGGATGTATGCACAGTACGAACACCATATGGCTTCCAGTGCTATGCAACATCTCACCCCCAGCACTAAGAAGATCAGAAGTTCTCTTAAAAATCTGGAAAAATATCCTGAAGAACCCTCAGCTGCCTATACATCAAGACATGATTCAAACAAAACATCAACGCTTAAAATCAAGAAAACCACCATGGCGCTCAGCAATCAACCTTACAGAATCCTCTTTCAACACCAATAAGCTGTGGACAACTCAATGGGAGCAGTCATCAGTAGCCAATAAAAATCTAGTTGAGGACCCCTCAATAAGGTTACAAGGTTTCGATCTCCCCAGACGGCAGTGGAGAATCATCAATCGGATTCGAACAGGACAAGACAGATGCGGCTACTTATTACACAAATGGGGCTGGGTAGATTCTGCAAATTGTGACTGTGGAGACACCTTACAGACAATCAATCACATCGTTTCTGACTGTCCTCTTCGGGCCTACAAAGTAACAATGGCGGAAATCCATGATGCGTCGATCAGTGCAGTTGACTGGATTAAAACATTAGATCTCGAGATATGAAATTGTACAAGCTTGTGATATGTACATTTCCTATTGTGTACCTCATAAATAATCATACGATGAATAAATAAATCACTCTATTACTCATCGTTAAAGTCTACATTCAAGATACGATATTCATAATTATTTTTAAGCATAATTTCATAATGAATTTTAAACAAGTGTTGGTAAAAATAAAATTCAAATCCAATTATTTATATAGTGTTATCAATTCTTATACCTTCAGTATCAGTTTTCATCTACCGCTTTGCTGACAGCACAAGATCTTTAAGAACAATTCTGTACTTCAAAACCATGTTGGAACTGTTCATATCTTTTAGTGAGCAGAAGAACACCTTAAAATAGTCTCCAGATGTACTAAATTTTGAAAAAACTAATTTGATACTAATGCTGCGAGTCTATGGATACATTTTTAATTAATTTTTAACAGAAGAATAATTAATAAAAGTTGACAGAAGACGTTAGATTTACATTAAACATTGATTCATTGTAAACTAGACGACTCACTGAAATCAATTTCGTTGAAAATCTAGGTTTAAAGATTTCAATCGATTTTAACGTGTTGAGAACAACAGGGTACATTTTCAATACAACAAAATATGAGCCATTTACAGATTTTTTCGACTGTTATACATTATTTAAAAGTAATAAATTCCTTTTTTAATGATTTCTTCTATTAATTGTTATAACAATTTCTACTCTCATAATCGCCATACAAGACGAAAGTATTAACTAACTAGGAGTATGTTAGAGTTCATGTCTTCAGTTATATGTGGATATGTGGATTATATCTAGAAACCTTGAAAGGCAACATACGATATCAGTACTGTACAAGCAGGTGATAAAGTGGTAGGATATTTTTGGCTGTCTATTTATACTAGTGTGTACCTCCTTTTATTTGCATCAGTTTCGTCAAAATTAATTCTATTCCGAAAGAGTGTGTCATTATATAAAAAGTATTTATAATTTCAGTTCTGTTAATCATGTGCATCAGCATTATAACTCGTCCAGCAACCATTCCGAGTTTCCTCGTATTACATCTTCCGACTTCAGAAGTGGTTTCAGGAATTGGGAACTGCCGGTATGTTTTCGTGTGGTGTAGGCCTATGGTGTGTTTTTCCACCATTCTCTGAGACACGAACTCGTCTCGGCTTGCGATTGCTAGCTAGTGTCGGGGGACGGAGGGACATTAAATTTCCCTGGAGAGTCCCGGCGAGACCTCCTTAAGACGGAGCAGCTTCTGATTGGAGCTTCTGCTTGTGGTTTAGCGCTTCAAAGCAGAGTGGTGGGCTTTCCAATTTTATTATACGATCCTGCAGTGTGCACCAAAGATAAAAATCCTACCTGTTTAACTGATTCTTGTTAATACCATGCCCCTTATGACAAAAAATAAAATCACTTCTAAAAGCAACCTCCATATGGAAACTTTTGGCTTCCTGGGATTTAGGGGAAAAATGTTAATGGAAATTTCATGACAAGACACTGGTGCATAAACCTTAATAGGATAATTTAAGGGATTTGTCAACTTCAGTTACTGCCCACACTATTTTCCAAAAGACATGATCGTCTAGGTTAGGATTCACAGTTTAAAGAGTAATCTTAAATCTACTTAAAATATTTCCCACTTATTTTACTAATAAGATCTTACTTTGTAGTAGGATCAATCCATTATAAAAATAAATCAGATGTTACGCCATAAGTGACAAATCACGTGGCAAAGAAAGCTACGGCTTTAAAGGGCTAAGTACGGTAGACAGATGTATGATTTTCACGGAATATTACGAAAGAAAACCAGTGAAGTCAAATTAAATTTCAACCTTTACTGAGCGGGGTTCATTTTGTTTCCAGAGATGTGGTTGTGGGTACTGGACGACACCCGACACAAAGAAACTCTTTCCAGCGACAACCTAATAAAGGGGGGGGGGGAGCAAGAGGTGGCAATCCATGGCTCCCTCTTGCACTCCGGATTGAAAACGGACCTCAAACGCGTTCAAAACACCTGGACCCCAATAAACAATCAGAAGCCATTTTATTACCTTACAGTTCAAACAATTTTTCAACCATATTGAACTGCAGTGTAATGAGTTCATCGTTCTTGACTAAAAACAGTTACCAAATCTGATGTAGCATTAAATTTACCAAGGGTCTAGTGGGAAGAAAATAAGATCAATAACACAAGGGAACAAAGAGTTGTGAATACGTTATTAAGGAGACGAGGCTTTTTCACAATTTTAATAGTGATCATTTCGTGTGGTCGTAGTGACCTGGTGACAGAGTTTCTATTGGTCGCGCATTCCGCCCCTGTCGTAGCCGCCTTAATCTTAATGTGGAATTCGAACCACAGACGCGTTCTGACGTATTTCACATTACGCAGCAAGCTACGCCAGAAGTGAAGGTATTTGCATTGAAAGCAGTATTATTCATTCGAAGTGGAACAGTTTAAGAAGGTAATAAGAAGTTTCAAAGAAATATTTGTTCTAAATTAAAAAAGTACGGAACTTACAAAAAATAATAGAGACTTGTAAATTTTCTCTCTGTTGTTTATTAAATTTTGATCTGACAGCAATCAGCAGAGTATTTTGGAATATTGACAAGAGAAACCTGTAACACTACTGAGGGATTTATAGACATCTCTGTAAGCTTTGAAGTCGAGAACATAGCAGGGTGATGGATTAGAATATCGCTGAACGAAGTGAGAGTTATTTAGTGGGATAATCTGGCGGGGAAACAGTTGCAGGATGGACGTGAGATTACGTGGCACCGGGAATGTTGTGGTAAAAGTTAATCGTGATCTGATCCCATCGTCGTTAAATGAAGACAGTATTAATTACCGGACGACTACGATAAAAGTGCGGAGGCGTAGGATATACTGTATACCGTGCGGTGGACAAATCTTGGATTATTCACGTGTGGATATGACTTCTGATATGGGACATTGTTTAATCGCTGCGAGTGTAGAACCGATAAGAGTGCTGTTATGTGAATTAATGTAACTCAAACTCATTTTTTTTTCACCTTTACGCATGAACCTTGCATCTTCGGTGACGAAGCGTTAAATACAGTATTATTTGTCTCGTGGCTATCTCTGGCCTGTGACTGATGAAACAAGTTCAATATAACCTACGGGTGGATTGTTCAAATAACTACATCAGTGTGCTAAGTTGTTTTCGTAGTGGTTAGAAGCACATATCGTTTAGTATCCTATTGCATGCGTCCTAATGAACTGGCAATCGTTGAAGTCAAGCCTGAAATCTTTATGAGAACACTGAAAACTACATCAGTAGTGATATGAAAGTAAAAAAACGTTAGATAGTAAATGAACAAGTTGGTGAACATTAGGCTACTGTTCTGGCAGTAGAGCAAAACATAGTCAGTTACCATGATTTATGCCATACGAAATACAGGGGTCTGGACTAATTTGATTAATTAATAATTAATCAAGAACCATAGTTAGTACGTTACAAAGCTTCTCTAATTTTGCCTTCTAATTGTAATCCTCTGTAAGAAGTCAGATTTATACTTTGGAAAGGCTTTCATTAATGATTGAAAAGTGAAATACATCTCGAGTTTTCCCATTTCAAGTTACCTGACAAACACAAATGAGAAAGGTAATACTCTTAGTTTGGAGTAAAAGCATTTAGCAACCATCTAACCTGCAGTTTTCAAATTTTATGAAACAGTGAAACATCTCTATGGCAAAAAAACATTTGATATACACTCATGTCGAGAGGATTTAAAAATTGAAATCTACCAGTACCATTATAATATGGCTATATATTCCTTTTTTCTTTCTAAATTTGAGGAACTGAGTAATAAAATATGCCCTGCAGGAACTTTCTGTGATCTTGCAAAAGTATTAGACTGTGATATCCATTAATTAGTATAGAAGATAGTGTAATGCTATGGTATACATTAAATTGTTTAATATACAAGAAAAACGGAAAACAAAAGTCTCATTTTCATTCTAAAATCAGTCTTAGGACTCTTTCTATTTTTGGTATATATTAATTATCTTAGTGCGAACTAAGAGCGATTTATTTGCGGACGATACTAACAGGTTAAAATAAAATACCTTACAGTGATCTGGAATCAAATGTACACGAACTACTCAGCGAAGCAGCAAACTGGTTTAAGGTAAATCCACTGAAATTAAATCTTGATAAAACATATCACAAAACAAAAAATATGCATAACAAGACTAAGATACTGTATACATCATAAAAGTAAAACAATTTCTGAAGCAAAAAAATAAAATTCTTTGGCATTCAGATATGAGAAATTCAACCGGAAACAACATACCACACAGTGCTAAGGGCATGTAAAGTGAATAGAAGAGTAGAAGACACCAAGGAAGATGCTGGGCATGGAAGAGGCCCAGAGCAAGACCGGGGGACAAATGGGTGAAAGGTGCTTAAAATCTGTGGAAGAAAGAGCAGGAAATTGGGCGACAGTGGAAGAAGAGAGATGGTGATTGTACAGGAAGCGCTGGCGCGGCTTTTGTTCCCAGCAGCCCCGACCAGAGGCTGGAAGCTGCTCTTAATGGATATTATGATGATGATGAACAATATACCACATTATTAAGTAGCAATCCTGCCTCCTGCCATATACCATAAATCCCTTCCAAACTATTACCCTTTCGGATAGGTGCAAAACACCCTCCGCCACACTCTTTTAGTGAACTGCGGAGTAATAATAATAATAATAATAATAATAATAATAATAATAATAATAATAATAATAATAATACCACATTACTACTGAAGAAATTAAGTATTGACACCTTTACGGTTAGATACTTTCTTTAAAAGCAGAACCTGAAAGACAGGAAAGTATTGGCTTCAAGAAACAGGAAGGAATTTGGCTATGGAATCATTCAGTCAGTCACCTAGAGTGATTTCCAGAAACTATAGAAAACAGAAATCTGAATGGCTGGACGAGAATTTGAACCTGCGTCCTCCCGAATACGAGACCAGAGCGTTACTCACAACTCTCAGTGGGGTTTGTGCAGAAGTATTAATTGTATCTGATATGACTTTCACAAAATTCATACGTAAATTTTAATGATTAAATAATTGTAACATTTAATAGAACATTTAATTGTTTTTCATCATGATTATTATTCATGTTGCATTAATATGCATTAACAGTGACATGTTCCAGTTCACATAGATTATTCCTCACCAGAGATGTATCTAACAAGACTAATAAAAATGATATAAATTAAAATAAATAACAATAAGAACCATTATTTAAAATGGCATTTGGCTACGAGGCTATATAGCCAGCACTACGTAATTCTGTAGTTTGCAAGCATGTATTGTATCACTCAATGTATTATAGATTCTCCCTGGCATAGACGACACAAGATAAACGCAACACTTAATTAAAACCACCCAGACCCGCAGCCGGTTCGAACCGGTGACTCCTGCAATACGAGGCTAAAACAATATTCTTATAAATTCGCAAATATGATGGTGACAGTCAAGAGTCCACGCCAGAACTGGTCAACTATACTCCTCTAGTCTCACCGACCGGAACTTACAGGGTGCATTCCAAAAGTAATGCATTTGAAATTTCCGCGCCGCTCCTATTGGTCAAAGTGGGATCTAACCACTTGGAGTAGGTGGGGGGGGGGGGGACGCTAAGCTTTGGCGCAAAACCATTATCAGTGCTCTCCAAGTTGTGGAAGCAGCAGGACATCAGTTATTGTGAATCTCTGCGCTCCGACCGTGTCTCGAAAAAAATGGAATCAACGGTTTGTAGTGAACTTTTGCAGCATGTCGAAATTGAACCTCATTATTTGGACAACGTCTTCACTGCTGATGAAACCTGAGTTTTTGAATACGAAACGCCAAAGCTGTGAGTGGCACACCGACCAGTCCCCCAAACCCAAAAATGCAAGAATGAGCAAACCAAAAATGAAAACAATGCTCACTGTCTTTTTTGACAGCAAAGGAGTGGTCCATAAGGAGTTTTTTCCTCAATGATAGACAGTTAACGCTGTCTACTATGTGGATGTGCTGGAAAGACTCTGAAAAAGAGTCATCTGGACGAGGAAAGACATCTCCGCTACACAGCAACTCCATCACGACAACGCGCTTTGCCACATCGCGCTACGAGTCCCCGAGTTCCTAGCAAAACACCAGGTACCAACGCTGCCTCACCCACCCTACAGCACTGACGTCACCCCCGCAGACTTCTTTTTGTTCCCTCTGATTAAGGCAACCTTCAAAGGAACCAGTTTTTTGTCAATTGAAGAGATCCACCCAGCCGTGACGAAGACATCGCGAGCGGTCCCCGAAGACGCCTTCCAGGGCGCGTACCGGTCATGGCAGAGTCACTGGAAAAATGTGTAGAGGCCCAAGGACAGAAGCCTGTCATCCGCTAAATGTGGTCACTGGTGAAAGAAAAATAGGATCTGACCATCTATTGTCCAGCCAACCGTACTACAGCTGCTGTAGAACTCTGTAAAGCGTAATGGATGTTCCTCCCATCCTAGTGCTATTGAAACGACACATTTCGAAGCCAGCAAGTTATTAGCAATGACTTTTGCTAAGAACTATGTTATCGAGATAACTACTCCACAAAACTACAGAACTGTGCCCTCTTTTATCGGTGAATATTGATTCAAGGGATTCGTGGAATTCAATGCTCGCATTTATAAAATAGTTTCAAAATAAAATTGATTTAGAACTCTCTTTATCATTAAATAGTTGATTCAATAAATACGCTGTCTGAAATTAAATGTGAATTAATTTGTTTTTAAAATGTATCATAAGTGAAATTTTCTGCTGACTGTTGTAAATTAACTACTGCTTGCTAATTTCAGTTGAAATAAAATATCAAAGTGCAAAGATGTAACCTGAACGTATAGTTGCAAATAAATATTAGATTAAAATTAACATATACCAAATACAAGGTAATGTACTCACAGCGGATGCTACAGTTCTATCTAGTGCCGTGGTACAACGACGACCTAATTTGACATTTGTGTTTCGCTAATCGGGCTCAGATTTCTATGCAGTGTTGAAGTACTCGTACATCCCATATTATTTTACGAAGATCAATGTCATTTCTGCCTGTGTGTTGAATGAACATAAAATTAGACCACCGGAATAGACTAAGCGAGTTTTTTTTCGCATATGCCTTTAATAGCATGGAGTCTTCCTGTGGTTGCCTGGTGACAGATTATTGCTTAGCCGCGTCTTCCGCCTCTATCATTAGAACTATCTTAGTTGAGGAAATGAATTGTTGCTTTCTGTTTGTGAAATATATAACCTATTTTCTGTATGATAGGTGTATATTTTGTTTCTAAACATTTAATCAATGTTGTGGAGATTTGTAACCGTACCTGAATTTATCTACGTGGTTACGGGAAATTGCCTGTACGCGATAATCTCTAAATACTTAAGGTGCAAGAACAACGTGAAGAAACTACAGGAATAAATATTAGCTTAGCGATAAAAAAATATCACTATTAGTGAGTAGGTGAGAAAAGACTATGCTTACCGTATTATCGATCAGTGACAGCGCGCTTACGAACGTTGAATTACTAGTTAATGTGAGGGCAAAAGTAACTTATTGTAACCGTACACTACTACAAATTTTCTAAAAATTAGATTTTGATTATATTCAATATGTGGTCGAATGAATCCTATATCACAGAATCAATTAACCTGGCAGCTAAGTTTCTTTGAGAGCCCTGTAGCTGCTTCTTCCTTCTTCCCATCACATATCTTCGATTGTTCAATGACTGGTCGGTTTTTACTACAAGTCACTACAGAAATGTCAGCTGGACAACGAATTTCAATATCATGAGAAGATCACTTAACCCATACTCTGTCCTATTCTATGATAAATGTTTGTGACGGTGAAAACTTTTGCGTTATCGGATTTGAATTTTATGGAACCAAAATACGGACTTCTGTGGTAGTTTGAAAGATAATGAAACAATGGTTTCTGTTAAAGTAGGAATACGGGAATGCGATTGGCTGATAGGGTCAAGATGAAAATAAACTATGATTAATTGACTTTCGGGTTTTGCCGCGTTGTTTATTTCATTACCTAAATAACAACGCGGCAAAACCCGAAAGTCAATTAATCATGAACAAAGATGGCCGTGGAAGTCTGAGGAATCGAAAATAAACTAGTTTTCCCCAATCACTCCAGTTGAATGCCGGGATGCTTCCTTCAAAATACCATGTTTAATTCCTTCCCTTTCCTTGCTGCCTGTCCTTTCCCCGCCTCTAATGACTCTGACTTCGACGAGGTGTAAAGCAATAAGCAAAACAAAGAACGAAAAAAAGAATACACTAAAAATGGTTAAAGAAAAATTATTGTTTTGAAA
Source organism: Vandiemenella viatica (assembly GCA_031002005.1). Taxonomy (NCBI): domain Eukaryota; kingdom Metazoa; phylum Arthropoda; class Insecta; order Orthoptera; family Morabidae; genus Vandiemenella; species Vandiemenella viatica. The sequence goes on along the minus strand of JARYHS010008074.1, from coordinate 221,714,484 downwards.
TGATATAAAAACGATAAATTGATACCGAAACGTTGTGAGGCACAGAAGTATAGAACAATGTAGGATGACTGTATGCAAATGAACCGATAAAGAGACAATTAAAAGGAGAGAATATTGATTAAGAAGCGAATTGTTTTAAAATGTTAATGAGCAACCGGAGGGTGAACGGTTAACGCTCGCGCTTGGAATTCTGAAAACGCGGGTTCGATGCACGGTCCAGCCATTCTGATAAGATTTTAATTTTAATTTTTTTTTTTGCCCGGAATGGGATTCGAACCCGCATTTTCCCGAATGCGAGGCCAGAGCGCTACCACTCACCAACCACTCTCGGTGATTTAGATTTTCACTAGTAAGAAAAAATCACTTTATGTGAATACCTTTCGATTTCTTTAAAAAGGCTACGGCAGAGTTCCTTCCCATTCGTTGACCCAATGATCCTTAGTGATCGAAATGAATCGCCAACATTACCATGTGATATCGTACGAGAATACTGTTCGTACGTCGGTTTCATCAAATGACACGCGGCTTGTGAAGAGAGGATAATATTAACTATGCTTATCGCTAGTAAACTAATATTAGAAACAAGTGAAGAGATAGGTACGCTATAACGGATGAAATCACGTTAAATTAAATGTATAGGATGTTGAAGATTCTGTCAACTAAAGAAATACTTTTGTAGCATTCAAATAATTATTCATTCAAACCTACTTAACTGGAAGACATTTTCCTATCAGAGACTAGGGGATAGGAACGAACCTAGTAATACGTAGATGATTGATGTTTAATTCTCCATAGTTGCCATAAGATCCCTTAGGTACCGGCTAGAAAGGTGCTTCTACGCTGGTAGTGCGACGGGACAGAGGACCCTGCCAATCATTCTACACCAGAACATTAGTTAACTTCATTCGCTTATTCCCGCATACTGTGGAGTTAAGGGAACAGCATGGTGGAAGACGGTGTTCCCACTCTCTTGTTGGAAAAAGCTGCCCTTGAAGATAATTAGGATATCGTGTTGTAGGAAGTAATATGTCTGTGTCGGAGAATAAACTCCAACACTTCATGTTACTTATAAATACTATAAAAATATACTTGATCTGTACATTTCACTAGGCTCTAATAGTATTGACGTCGACGACCGGATATATATTAAGTAAAAAATTATAAATGGTTATATATGTGTGTATTTTGTCAGCAGTATGTAAAAATAGTGCACAAAATCTCTACAATTGAAAGAAATTCGACATGATGACAATGTTGATCTACGAACTGATTAAATTCATTATCTCGTTGGAGTTAGTGTTAGAAGTTAAAGAGAACAGAAAAGCAAATATTTGACCTGATGCAATATTTTTAAAGGGGTTGAAAAGTACAATTTTATGTCGGAATGAAACATAAGTCACTTTTCTCTTGCTACCTCATCTGTAGTCGTAATGGCGGTGGATGGAGCATATTTTTATGACTAGGTAGAAAGCAAAGATTGTTTTGAAATCACAGAAATAACTTGATACAAACTAAAAATCTTCATCGTTGTTAGAAAGTGTATGTTCTCTCGTTTATAACAAATATTATCATTCCCACAACTCTGAGGAAAGTAAATGGAATGTTAACTTGCACGACGGAATTACGCCAACGTGCATACACATACCTTGGCGATTGCTTAAAGCAGACCAGTATTGATTTCCGAACGCAATAGCTGGAAGGCCTAATGACATTCATGTAGATAAGCTATAAACTACGACAGTATTGGCACAATCTGTCTAGATGGAACAATTAGAGTCTGCTGAAGTCAAATCTCACTGATTTTTAATGAAAATATTATAATATTTCAAGTATGTTTTGGCGCTGCTGGAATAAAGAGCCTATTCTTTGGAATACGACTACAGCAAAGCCGTTTCTGAATTTCTTTCAAGCGATGGAAGTTTGTTATTGTTGTAAACCTAACATGTTACAGACTAAAATGTGAAATAATAACTATAAGTGTCCAAACAGTATCATATAAATAAGAAAAGAAAGGGAAATTAACCCACCACATACCAAAGTGGACGGATGCGATGAGAGAACACTAATGCTGACAAACAAACAACACAATATTTCGGCATATGCCTTGCTCACAAATAGAAAAAACGGGCCATTAGGGTCGGAACGTGTGTGCACACCGAACGTTACCTAATGACTAACCGTGTTGTGGTGGGGGGCGGATAAGGAGTAGACTATCGATGTCGGTATACAATGTCTGAGATAATATATTTAATATTTTGGCAGGCGATGGTAAAATGAGCAAATGTAGTAATGGTACGGTATAAACATAGAAAAAAAAAGGGAGTGATGGGTTAATTGGAATTTAACGGTGATTAAGTCCAGGTGGGTGTCTTGTATCCAGGATATTCTGGTACGCTAGTTCCCATCTCCGGAGTTCTGCTAAAGTGGTGCTGTCAGGGAAAACTCTGACTGCTCTCACAGTGAAACAGTCGTTGAGGTTGTTGGAATCATGGCTATTGGCATGTTCTGGTACTGGAAGGTACAGGTTACGAGTATGGACTGTTTGTCTGTGGCCATTCATTCTAACAGAGAGTTGCTGTGTGGTGAGGCCTATGTAAGAACTGGTGCAAAAGCGGCAAGTTAGTTGGTATATCAGATGAGTGGTTGAACAGGTGGCATGTCCAATAATGGGGAAAGTTTCTCCTGTGGTGGGATTGGAATATGTAGTGGTGGGTGGAAGCATGCTGTAAATAGACCCCGCTGTAAAACCTGCAGCATGCTTCCACCCACCACTACATATTCCAACCCCACCACAGGAGAAACTTTCCCCATTATTGGACATGCCACCTGTTCAACCACTCATCTGATATACCAACTAACTTGCCGCTTTTGCACCAGTTCTTACATAGGCCTCACCACACAGCAACTCTCTGTTAGAATGAATGGCCACAGACAAACAGTCCATACTCGTAACCTGTACCTTCCAGTACCAGAACATGCCAATAGCCATGATTCCAACAACCTCAACGACTGTTTCACTGTGAGAGCAGTCAGAGTTTTCCCTGACAGCACCACTTTAGCAGAACTCCGGAGATGGGAACTAGCGTACCAGAATATCCTGGATACAAGACACCCACCTGGACTTAATCACCGTTAAATTCCAATTAACCCATCACTACCTTTTTTTTTTTTTTTTCTCTATGTTTATACCGTACCATTACTACATTTGCTCATTTTACCATCGCCTGCCAAAATATTAAATATATTATCTCAGACATTGTATACCGATATCGATAGTCTACTCCTTATCCGCCCCCCCACCACAACACGGTTAGTCATTAGGTAACGTTCGGTGTGCACACACGTTCCGACCCTAATGGCCCGTTTTTTCTATTTGTGAGCAAGGCATATGCCGAAATATTGTGTTGTTTGTTTGTCAGCATTAGTGTTCTCTCATCGCATCCGTCCACTTTGGTATGTGGTGGGTTAATTTCCCTTTCTTTTCTTATTTATATCGCCTAGAAGCCGCTTCCATTTTCCTTAGTTGCATCAAACAGTATCATATGCAATTCTACAACATAAACTGCAAACATATTGAAAGAAACATATTGCATTTCAAAATTGCTTAAAAGAATTCGGACTTGAAACGTTATGAACTTTCTTTTTGAAAAGAAAAACAGAGAGAACTAAGATATTGAGTTCCATAATGAAAATATGATGAAATTAATTATTCGTTAAAGCTGTAATTCCGGGTTACAAAATTACTCGTCTGCTCTCCATATTTTTTAAAGACTTTTCAATACTGATTATTTTAATAACTATCCTCAAATTTATTTTTTCTTATTACTTGTGTTTATTTCTACAAAAATTTTCAGTGCCCAGTTTTAGTTCTTTCTCATTCATGGGACATTGAGATCGTCTACCACTGATAATAGCAATTTCAAGTGATAAAGATGAGATGATATAAAATTTAATGCTCTAAATTTGGCCATATGCAGTTCAACATCACTTCTATACGATTGACGAACAGCATAACCATGCTTACAACATTTGACATTATTCTACAGAAGAACATCACCAATGATGAAGTGCCACGCCTGTTTTTTCAACACCTGTCAAAAATATAAAAATGTGGACAGTGGCGACTTAACTTTTCTGTGCAATGGAGATAACCACTTTGTAACTTTAATCATTACTGAATATTTTTAGTACGCTGCTTATGATTTCCCAAACATTTAACAAATACGCTCAGAACGCTACAAAAAATTTAACAAATAATTTATTTCGATATTCGCATTGACCTAAACTTGACTACGGAAGGAATGTTAATTTCCTACGCGTCAAAAATTTTAAACAACGGTTTTTTTGTTGATGATTATTGGACAGAATTGTTTTTACAGGTCAGAGACAGTTTCGCATCTGTACCCTCCCACATAACTAACAATAATAATAATAAACATCACTCACGTAATTTTAACAATTTCAGAAAATAAACACATTCGTTTTGATATATCTGAACGGCTTGGTATGCTTCAGTTAGTTTGTAAACGTAATGCTTTGAGCCATTCTCCTTGTGTGCATAAAAAACACAATTTATTCGATAATGATATGATTTATCCGAAAATTCCACACTCAGTGGTACTGTTAAGACTGCTTCTTTTTTCTAAATCCCATTATTGGTTCAATCATTTAGATTTATCGATGTTTTTATCTCATATGAGTAGTTGAGATAAGTTCCCATTCATATAAAACGTTTAAAGTTTCATTAGGATTGCTCCGCAACGTGTCTTGTTCATACGTTTGCGATCAATATATCTTGTCAATAGTGTTAAAAGCTTCTGCAAAATACATGATAAGTTGTTAATTCGTTTTAATTAAACTTTGATACATAATGTAATGTTGAGACTTTGTAGTTTTTTTTTTCGCTTTAAATACTCTTTAAGTACAGTGCCAGATAAATACGAAATTCCATCACGGAGGAAACGTCTCTCGGGAATAAATTACTAAAAAAATTTGTAGGGTAAGATCACTCCTTTCTTTTCTTTTTAATAAAAAATAACTATTTTCAGTCTGTTCTATCAGTGATATCTAAAAAAATTACATTCGGTATAACAGACCAGTTTGGCGCACGTTTACGACCTTGCAATGCAAGATACATTGCGCTTTGAGCGGCTGACCCCGCTCGCAGCGCCGCGCTGCGGCAACGCGGGCAGTCGACCGTGGCCGCCGGCAGTGTAGACAGCCCGCGGTGCAGACGGACAGATGTAAACAAACTGGACGGCATAGGTCCGCGTGTCTCGGCAGTGGCATCGGCCGGCGCCAGACCTGTTGCAGCAACCATACCATCCACCAGCGGGGGCCACACGGTGAGTGCGGGGCTCTCAGACCTGTTGTTTTCCTTTTCTAGAGTCATTTCTGCATATATATAGAAGACTCTGCCCACGCTACCTGACGAAAGAAACATTTGAAGATGCCGCTTCAAACATAACCTTCCAGTTTAGTGTTTACTAATATATTTTATCTGTTTTCACGTCACTGATAGCATTGATTTACTGTCTGACAACAGTACTGTGCGACAAACATAAATTTGACCTATGGTGGAACAGGTCTAGAAATCGCATATATTTTGAAGAAAATCTTAGTCATAAAATTATTCTTGTGTGATTATGCTACAGATTTATATTGTTTATTAGCTGTTTTCATCGTTTATTTGTATTGCTAGTAATGACAAAAAATTTTAGTGCATGGATAAAGTACAATTTTTTTTAATTTCCTAGCTGTCTTTTCGAGTATTGATACTGAAGAAATTTCCGTAATATGTCAGAAAGTTCTTATCAAATAGGGGAATTGGTCACATCCTATTATTTATAGGAGTATCTTTGGGTCTATTGGAGATCGCGATTCTGCTACCACAACATTCAGTAATATCATTGGAATGCGGCTGTAGTCAGTCGCAAAATGTATTATTTTCAAGCAGTAATTCCGTTTTAACACAGCCTGGAACATTATTTTCAAGCAGAATAGGTTGTAATTCAGCCTGGACCAGCATGAAACCGTTACATGTACCACTGCAGTATTATGATAACTCCTGGCGGAATCGCGATCTCCAGTAATCCCGCATCTTTCACTTGTAAAACACCTTAAAGAGGCTAGATAAAGTTTTCAACTTGAACATGCATTTACAGATTCATTCATTACACACACCTTTCTTAGAACTGATTATTGCAATTGTTATGGAGCTATTTTGAGGTTTTTATAGGGTGATATCGTATTCATAACTACGTACATAACCTTCATTAATAATGTAAATAAATGGGCCGTATCTTATTGGTAGCAAAATGCACACCATACTTTTTAACTGATGCTCAAAATTTCTTATTTTACCACTAAGATACATTATTGATATGAAAGATGGACAGCGAAGTTCCTAATTTAGTTCATTGTATCATATTGTTCACTTTTGATACGGGTAAAATCGTTTTCGTTCTGACAAACCTATCGTTTGAATGACAAATGGAGTTGAAATGATTGTAAGCATGTTACTCCTCGTATCATTTCGATACTCAAAACTACTCAAGAGATAATCTACAAATAGCGCAATGAGTATTTGGAAAATCGTTTCAAAATACGTATATTCAGCAAGCCTACACTATAACAGATTTATGTACAAGATATGGGCGGGAGACAGCGATGTTTGTAACTTTGGTTGTAGCAATACGTTATCGATAGTAGATAACACAACAGTAGAGGAAATATTTTGTTTTATGTTTCAAACATACCTTGACATTTTGGGGCGTTTAAAAAGCTGTTTTAACAGCATTAGATCTAATTTATCTTGTTCTTCTTCTCAGTCAAGAGTTAGGCCTGCTGACCTATTTCGGTTTCAGGGACTATTCCCATCTCTTCCTTTGTCTACCTATACTTCTTCTACCTTTAGGTCTATAATGATTTTGGTCTCATTTCGTACTAGCTCTAGCCCTGTGCATCCCTTTACAGATCTTAGGAACGTCATCTCCGCTTCCTGTAAGCCGCTTTTATCTCTTCTTTTGATTATCTAAGACTCACTTCCATAGAGAAGCGTAGGAACTGCCATATGAATTTCATCTTTGTGTCTCTGCGCGTCCTATTTCCTAAGTTTTTAGCTATCGTTTCACACATCATCTGATACTTGTTCACATCATTATCAATATCTTTGCTTGCACTATTTGTAATGTCTCAACCAAAGTAGTTCAACAACTTGTTCAACCAGGGAACCACTTTTGCTCTAACAGGGTCTCGACCACAGAAAGTCATATTTTTGTTTTTTTCGTGGACATCTTAAGGTTGTGGTGCTCTGAACATATTTGTAATTTGTGAAGGGCTGTTTGAAATCACTTTTCAGTATCCTCTATTACCAGTAGGTCGTGAGCAAATGAAAGTACATTTAGGAACATACCTTGTCCCAAGTCTACACCCCTCGTTGGGTATTTATTCTGCCACATTTCACATATTTGTGGCATCGTTCAGATATGTGTTAAAAAGTGTTAAGGAAAGACTACACCCTTGTATTACGCCTTAGTTAATTGTTAACATTTGCTGTTCGTTCCTTCTTTCGAGGAGTATCTTTGTATTATTAAAGTGAAACTTTTATTCTATCGCCTCAAATTTTTCCGTTCATCTATCGCATGTCGCATTTTAGCATGCCAGACGCATGCGCGCAGGTATGACGTGACCTAGTGCGGAGGCCTCTTATCCGTTAACACTCACAAGAGGAGGTTTCCAGTGTGGAAACCGCAATCGTAGAACGAACAAGTCTGGAAAATAGCACGTCACCTCTGGTTTCTAGCCCTAAAGTACTTCTGCCTGGTGGGCCTCCGTTTACGAGAAACCGGGGATTAAAAAGTGCTTAAGTTGTATGTAAATGAGCTATACTTGTACGGAAAACCGTTAGTTTGTAATGTCTATTTACCCGTGCTCGTTGAGGCGGTGTGATCAGATGCGATGGGTCCCAGGATCGATGCTCCCCTGCCGCGAATTTTTGTTTTTTTTTTCTATTTGAAATTTTTTATTTTTTTGTATGTTGTAGCATTAAAAATTGTTTTGAAACAAATTATACATTTTTTTTATTTTCCTTTGACAAATACGCAAATATTAGGATGGTACCACCGAAATGTACTCATTTATGTGAGCCATGTGATTTGTATTTCTATCATCAGGTAAAAACACTAATAAAAAGCTTCAAAATGCGCGCGAACTGTTGCAAGATAACCGTACAATATCTTATTGTGAAGATGCTGTTAAGATATATTCACTTATTCACCACATTTTTCGAGCACCTGTATTTTATGACATGATAAAATATTCCTGGTATGGTTCAAAATTAACGAATAAAAGGCCGAAATTTACAAATGTTAACGAAACCTACTTTCCTAAATCAACAATAAATACTGTATGTGACTGTTGAAACATATCCTTCATAAAAAGTTCCTGGTGTGCACGTAATTTTTGTTTCAAATATTTTTATGATTTATACCACCCTAATATTTGCGTATTTGTCAAAGGAAAATTTTGTAGATTTTGTTCAAATCAAATTTTTAATGATAAAAGATGGAATGGCAATAAAAAAATAAAATAATAGAATGAAAATTCGTCGTTGGTGGGATCGAACTTCAAACCCATCGCATCTGATCACTCCGCCTTAAAGACCACGGCTAAATAGACATTATAAACTAACGGTCTTTCTTTTTTAATCCCCGATTTCTCTTAAACGGAGGCCCACCAGGCAGAACTGCTTTAGGGCGAGAAACCAGAGGTGACGTGCTATTTACCAGAATTATTCGTTCTACGATTGCGATTTCCACACTGAAAACCTCTACTAGACAGTTGAGATCTGTCTGCCGTCGACTACAGTGCTTGTCTTGCTATGCAGCTATGCGTATGACAAGGTTTCCAATCCATAATTGAATTTAAACAGGTAAACACGACACCGCTTCCAGTACAACCAATTCACGTAAATAATTACGATTACACATAAATAATTTCTACTGTGCTTATAGCAGCATTATTTGACATTTCTCAGAATTCTGATAGAAAATGCTTAATACCGTACTTTTTAGTCTTGTCCGTCACAATAACATAGTCACATTTCTATTGTAACAAGATGAACAGAAACAAATGAGCCTTGTTGACCCGTTTTTGTGTCATCAATTAATCAGTTGCATTGCGGATTGGCTACGCTGTTGTAGCTCAGCCTGATTTTGCCTTGCATAGTTAATATGATTTAGCGAGCACCAGAGCTGTTCGTCCCAACACGTTCGATTTTGCCGACACTGTGAAAACATAGTTGTGATAACTGGCTTGCAAACCGCATAATTAGAATCACACCATTCACACCGACCGGCTCAATGCGCCAATAATGACCAGATACGGCAAAAATTGTTTCCCCTAAGCGATACAAATCACCGACGGCGTGCAAGCGCAACTACGTAGTGGATAAAACTGCCTATTGAAAATATTCCGCGAGCTGTTCTCTTAGGAAGTAGGTTGCTTCCGTCTCAGCGTAGATCAAATAGACGTTCATGCTCGCACGACTCCTACAATTGACTCTTCTAAATGGCCTTCAGCTTGCTGCCACTTTGAGGAATGAGTCAATTATGGATATTTTCACATCAATATAGCTTTGCAGACGGCCAGCAGTCTGGTAAGAAGAGTGTGGTACATAGGGAAGACCGTAATCTCTTTATCTGGCAGGAAATTTTGTATCAACCTTGATGATTCGTCATCTCGTATTCGTTTTGTCCAACAAACAGAGGACAGGAGAGCTAGACCATTGAGTCAGCGAACGAGGTGTACGAGGAAAATGTTTTTCTTTAGCAGGAACTCCTGGTTTAGGTGTTACAGTTTCTGCCTCAATAAAAAGTTTTTCGAACATCCCCTGCCACGTTTCACACCGGGGCCTCGTTTGTGTTAATACCAATGACATTTTTCATAACATTCAGACGCAAAGGAGAAGTTCTAAATGCAGTGTCGCTACTATATTATTACTATCAAAGGAAACAAATAATCACACATTAGTTTTGGTCAGTGTATTACAAAAACTCTGTGGTACTGTTTGTGCTTTCTGTACTGTAAATGGAAATATTGTGATTGCTGAGGATAGGTTATGGATAATGTTTAGCAGCGATTTGTAAATAAATATTACCCGAGTACCCTAATTTGATTTGACACTTGGAATATCCATTAATCAGTTTAGATAAGTGTCATACCATTTCTTTTTGTTGTGAAAGTTATTATAAATACTTAACGTCGCTTTACGATAGATATATGTGAACCACCACTCAGAGTATTTGACAGCAAATAAACATCATTTAGAAAAAAAAATGGAAATCATTTTTAAACTTCCTTTAATTCTGCATGATAGATCTATGCTTTTTATTGAACGTCTGATACCTGTTAAAATTTCTCAAGTTTATTTTTTTTTTACGGCTTTACGCCTCGTCGACAGCTAAGGTCATTAGAGGCGGGATGGGACAGGGGACAAGGAATGGGAAGGAATTCGGCCATGGCCTTTTTGAAGGAAGCATCCCGGAATTCCCCGGGAGTGATTTGGGGAAACCATTAAAAACCCAAATCTGGATGCCCGGACGGGGATTTGAACCCGCATCTTCCCGAATGCGAGGCCAGAACATTAACCCAGAACCCACCACGCTCGGTATTTCTCAAGTTGATAGGCAATAGAAAAATATCTATCTCATTATAACAAGCCTAAGATGAGAGAAACGTTATATCATGAAATCACTGAAATAATATTTAAACATTAATAACTGGATATTGTGGGCCATTTCCTCAATTGCAAGTTAATCAATTTTTTTATAAAGGTGAATAACACGCCAATGCAATTGAATTTTGTTTTATTTTGGTGTCGTGCGTGTTTCGCTCTATTTCAAGAGCATCATTGGCGACATCTGTTAGATATTTATTCATTTGGTTAGCTACATTTGGTTTAAAGAACAATAAAAAGTAGGGGTGAAATTAAATTTACTTACATGTTACTTTTTTACATTTTACTCATCATCAGGGTTAGCTTCTCTGTGTAGGTTTTGTAGAAAACATCTGAATGTATAAATCACTACACTGCACTGACCAAATTTCACATTAACACTATTATTTGCTGTTACTATCGTAATCAAAACATGATAGAGTAAATGCCACGCCATGTTTTTCACAGGTCCATAGAATGTGTGTTTGCTTATATTTCAGGTTTCATTGTCCTTGGTTTTTACAGTCTACTTTTGTTATCTATGATGGTAGGCGGAGATTTGAAATGGTTGTCTTTTTGTGAATGTTTATTTATTTTTTAATATGGCATACAGTGTTTGACTAGTCAAGTTTGTATAATCATTTATGATCTGCTTTCCTTCAACTAGTGCTTTTTGGATGTAATAATTTTCTTGAATTGTTAATGTCTGTGGTTTGTTATTGTTTATGGTGAGTATTTGCATGTCTTTGTGGATATCTGTTGGTTGGTGATTGTGTTATAGAAGATGTTCTGCAAATGTGGAGTGGTTAGTGTATTCGAAACAAGATACAAAGAACACCTAAGAGCCTGAAGTACACTAACCACTTGGCCAAGGTGTTGGCTTTCCCCTTTGCTGCCAGGTACGCTGCTCCAAGGCCATCCAAGCGAGCCACTGGACTTTAACGATAAAACCACCTCCAACGATAGTGTCACCCACGCGGGCACACGCGGGAAGGTCAAGCAAATCGACTATACCTTGTGACGTCACACCACCATCTCACGCACCAATCCCTGTAGGTCTTACAACTAAATTTTGTAAATTTTGTGTTTGACATGTTACTGCGAGACTGGAAGGCGAGGCGAAAGTTTAGCTGCGAGCGGGAGACGCGGTGAGAGCTCATAATGATTGTGTTCCTGACTATAGTCGAGGGCTGAGCTAACTATCTGGCTTCCTGGGGAAGTCAAGCGCGTTCGGTTTCCGGAAGCTGGAGAGTGACTCACATGCCGCGGGCCCGTCTTCCACCCACGCCGCCTGTTGTAGCAGACTCTCAATTGGTTATGTGTCAACCATTGAAGGCAAAGGGAGAATTTTGTGAAACTGCTAGTGACCCATAAGCGACTTTGAGATAGGATATCAATGCTTGAACTTATGAATGAAATCCTACTGAGCTAGACGGTCCAATTATATAAAGGCCTACTTATATAAGAGAATATTTGTCTGGAACCATATGTGTTCACTCAAAATTTTGTACTGTCTTTCAATTTTTTCAAATGACGTCTAAGAACCATTCGTGACGCCTAACGTATTAGTATCATAACTCAAACTGAATTTGATTCTGTTATCACGAGGTTATTATGATGTAACTTAAAAATTGTTTAATTCATGTAATTTTGGTATTGTTTATTTAATTTAACTCATAACGTTAAGTTCATCATTTGTTTGCTTGTAAAAATTGTTAATTGTAGCAATGGGTGTTGCTTTGCCATATACACACTGTTAAGCTTAATGGTGAATTCGTGCAGGCCTGTAATTCCCAGCGATAATCAATAAATATCTCATTGTGGTAAGTTACCTGTCATCCTGAAAAATAATCGAAGTTCTTGCAGAGTATTAACTTTAATGCACTCATAAAATTCAACTCTTTCAATTAATGATCAATAAAAAGATAATAATCAATTATTACTATGTTCCAAAGTCAAATCATATCGTCGTGGGAAAGGTACCTCCACAACATCGAGCAAACGTCGCGTCACATGGAGAAATTAAACTGAAGGTATAAATCTTAACAGCCGTGGAGCCTGTGTGCTCTCTGGGAAAAATATCACAACAGGAAAAGTGGATGTATGTTCGTGGCTATTGCTGAAATTAGCTGCAATGTATTTGAATAATTAACTGGTGGTAAAATTTGGTCATTCACTGTTTTTTGGAAAATGAGGACTTGAAAGTAATAGCCCCAAGGTAGGTACTACGATGAACTCATAAGTGCAAAACCATTATCCTATTTTACTAGGCACAAATAGGGTCATTAGTTAATTAGGGAAGCAAATGTTCTAAGTCGGCATAAGTTATATTCAGAGAAGCCTTAATTTTCACACAATTACGCCACTCCTTTGAGATAATTGTTTAAACTGCTGAAATTAATAAAGCAATAAATGGTCCCTCGTATCTTTCTGGTAAAGATCTTAGATTGTCGAAAGTAAGTTATTCATCACTCACTAACATGTGCCAAAGAGGAGGAAGTTATGTTAGGAACTGATCAGATTTTTATTCGTGGAACACGTATGTCATTCATGGAATATAAGGAATATTTAAGAAACACCAGAATTGTAATGTGACAGAAAAACCTTTTAAAAGTGAGGAATTGTGAGAAATTATTACCTGGTAAATACTTTTTGCAGATAGTTTCTTCTAGGAGATCGACCTTTCAATATCGAATGTTGATTCTGAGCAAAAATTAAGTGACACATTAAGAGACAAATACTGAACCATTATCTCAGATTAACTGAGCTTTATTTAAGTAGTTTGGGATCCTTTATGACCCTTTTTTGAGGTTCAGAGGAAAATTTGATGCTGCTATGTGGTTCGATAGTAAGTGAGTTCTTTTGTTGATGTCCCCTTTTCTAACCATTTGAAAGTAGTGAATCTATCTTCTATTGAGAGCAACAGAGTTCCGGATTCGAAGACTTACTTATACTAGTCGCATCTCTCGTCAAATATTCTGGCTTTTCATTACAAGTCTGCTTTTTTACGTGACATTTATTTTATTGGCCAGTTGAGAATGCAAATCTAAGCGTGGTTTTCAACCCGAAGGTTGGTTGCACCGTCCCGAAGGAGGCGTACCAAGCCTTGTACCAGAGGTAGGACAGCCAATTCCTTTGCGCCTTACATAAGTAGAAGAGATAAACAGTTTAACTTCGAATCTTAACCACATAAGCGTTCTGGTATACAGTACGCTATGCCAGAGGTGAAGGTCGGGTTAAGGGTCTATGAAAATCCCCGCCCAGTCAAGGATTAGAACCGGAGACCTTTTGATATGAAGTCAGATGGCTTGATCAATGAGGTCATCCAGTTTAGAATTATTGTTATATATTTCATCTATTTCAAAAATTTAGACATAGCAAAGCAGAAACAGCCCTCCCCCTGCCATTGGTTAATTTGGCCGGTTCGTATCCTGGCGGTCAAAGAAATTTTCAACATTTCAAGACTTGACCGCCAACACAGCAACACACTACACTGAACAGGTATCCACGTAAACACTCAAATACACTTCCATCACTGGGAAACCACTTCAGTTGAAATTTCCCAAAAAAGAGCAGTGAGTTCACCAAAGTCAAAAAATTTCAAACGCGTTTTTTGGAACCAGGCTTTGTTCAGTTCACCATTATTATTATTCGCAACGCTTCATATCGATGTGCTTGGAAAAGTAAAAGATAAATGTTTTATCTATACGAATGTATAAGTTTGCAAAGATGTCTTAGATAGTGTTTTATAATAAACTAAGTTCTGGGAGCGGAACTGTTACTGTAAGATTTTTTTATTCTATACGAAGTTAACCTGCACCATAGATATTAACGTTAATTGTATATATATATATATAAGGTGCAATGAGTATGTGGTAAGGGATACAGCAGAGTACTGTTCGAAATTGAATGGATTCTGTAGAATGCAATTATGCAATCAGAAGGTACTTGTTTGCGCATTTGCTGTCGCCATCACAGACTGCCACTCATAGCAGTGACCTACATCTATAGGTCCGCAACGCGCGAAATTCCTCCCATCGATCTATAGCCACTGTTAAATGGGTCACCAGCGGGTGGCTTCCAAATGGTGAGGTACAGGTTCCTAACAAGGCTTGACACTTAAATGTACAATGCCTCACGCTTAAAAATTGTATTTGGCAAGTATTTACAGTATTTATACTACTATACTAACGAAGCATGAAATAAATCTTGTACTATGCTCAAATTTGTTTAAACGTTATTACTGTAACATTCTTAAAAATTATCACAACTGGAGGATCTAGGAACTACCAATTTCTTCTGATGAGCATCTGTCACAGCAGATATTTAACTTTTTACTGGTATCTAAATAAAAAAGTAAAAAATTCTTTAAGTCAGGTACATTTTTTTGCTATTATTATTTTCGAAGTGACTTGGCTGAAGCTTGCAGCTTCAAAGTGTCAGTCAAGAAATAGGACTATACGTGCTCAATTCGTAAATTTAATTATACCTCACAAAATGCAATACAGCCATCACACAATTTTATTTCTGAACCATATTTCTTAATGGAGTACACTGATGCTTAATTACTAAAGATAGATTATTTCAAGATATCATAGAAAGCACGCATGTTAAAGAAAAGTAAAATGTCGTTGCACTGTTATGCTAAACTATCAGTTACTTACAGAAATAAGAATGACAAGAAAGTTTTGTTATATATCCATTATTTCCACTGCATTGCCTTTATCACACATGCAAATGGAAAAAGGTAAATACCATAGCTTAAAACTGTTTACAACACGTCACTGCATTCTAGAACAGAATTTAGTATTATTGTTATATTAAGGTATACATTTAATATTTTTTTTCTATATGAAGGTATATACATTTAATATTAAGTGTATGAGAGAGTAGATGGGAGGTTGGTAGCAATAGGCAGTCATGTTGCTTGGCTGGTTGGAGATGCAAAGCTCAGGCTGTCGGCATTTGCCAATACTGGAAAACGAAAACATGCCAGGGTGTTGGAATATTTGAAGTTTGCCGCTGACATTTCTACACGAAATCCCACAAGGCATAGATATTGATTGTCATTCTCTAAAGTACAGTAAAACGTTGGTTTGGTGGCACGCCAGCAATCTGAACGAAGTATGAGAACTTCTATTGGAACATAAAATTTAGATTCCATTAGCTTTGAAACTATAAAGCTCCCCCTTGACCAATGACCATGCTATTTTGTTTGCTGCCGTTTGAGTATTTTCCACGAATCTGTGCTTCATTTGATCACTCTCACTATAGATAGTCGGCTGCCATTACTGCATAGTATGCATTTATTTCTCTCTCAGATGTTCAAGAAATTAAAACTTCATGAAGAATATAGATTTCAGAAAACTATCAGTCTCATTCTGTGTGGGCAATGCTTATAAAGTATAGAACAACCAACTTGTGTAGTATTTGAGAAACAGTATCATTGAGCGATACCGTGTGTTGTACTGAAAGAAAGAAGAGCGGTTCGTCTCTGATTATATAATGAAATATCACAAACGATAACACTCATTACTGGTGAGCTCGAGGGCCGCTTGCAAATGCATTGTGATTATTTAATCTTTAATTCCCTTAATTAATATTAATTTCAGTAACTCATTTCAATTTCTTTATACGGTCGGGGCGAATTTACGTCTGCAAAAGATCTTGTGATTATCACAGGGAGTCTTTAGTTGCAAGAATTATTGCAGTAAGATACATTAAGGCATCATACTTGCCTTTCCGGAAAGACATTGAAAGATTAATGATAAAACTTAGTGCAGTGTTGTGAAATTCCAACACGAAGCGGCGACAAGATGTCCACACGTGATGAAAGCTGACGCAAAACATTGTGGAGGCCATAGTGTTTATTGCGGGCCATATATAAGCCGGGAATGAAGGCTACTCCAACAACACTTTGTTGGTAGTAATCTTGGAATGACACGTAACCGCGGACGGAAATACTCGGCAATAGTGGCCACCAGGACGACGGAATTGATTTTAATGTTTAAACATTTTTAGCTGCAGAAGTGTGGACGAAAGAGGAGCCAGAAATAGTTTCGCTCCTAGGCACGGAAATCTTCGGCGAGAGTTGAAAGCGGTGGAATGGAATTCAGCTCAATCAAGTTTATTACGTGTGGCCGTACCAAATTGCTAATATATGTTTTATATGCTGACGAGCCGGGGCAAAGGAAGATTACCGCGCCTTCGACAGGGGCTCGATATGAGTCCTCTGTCCGGCCGAGAGACACTCTTGAACTCGGCCGAGGGTGATTGACGTCGCGCAATCATAGGCGACAGGCAGCGCCAACACCGGGATCCCGACACTCACCTGCCCTGCTCCAACGGCGGCAGATCTACTGGTAAACACACATGTATTGGCCACAAACGATACACATGTACCGAAACTCAGAACTGTAACTTCAATTTTCTTTGATAAAACATCTAATGATCCATTAAGCGAATTTTTATAAACCAATAAAGTAATGATTTCCAATTCCTCAAAGTAAATAAAATCAACAGATGCGTTATCATTCTTATTTGCCTTGTTTTATGTGAAATATATTTCCGGCCTGAGAACTGTATCCAGTATTATATTATTAATTAATTGAGGATGCTTATTAAACGGAGTAAGTTCCCAGAGGTACCCTTTAGGACACATCAATAGTATTTGCTTAGCCTTTATTAATTAACGTAGTCACTCTTCGGTAATGTATTAGATGCTCAAGTAATACCGTGTCACATGAACTGCCTGACACTCAGTTAAATTCTTATAGGGAGAAACCAAAGAAAAAAAACCCTCACAAGACACTGAACCAATCTGAATGATACATAGAAAACAAAATAAAAGGTTAGTAGTAAAACAATTTAATGCGGGTCAAGTTAGTCTTTCAGAATAGTGTAGAGTTAAACATTAGCTCATCGTATGATTACTTCTGATCCCCTGTTACTATTAACGCAAATTAATTATTTTTCCTCTCATTTTGCATTTTATTTGTGATTTCCACTGATGACACTATTATTTTCTTAATTTATCAATCAGTAAAGAGCTGCAGCGATAGAAAGTCATATTCTGAAGAAAATAAAGTGAAGGTTGACGCCATCATATTAACTCTCAATGAGGAAAATATACTTTATACTGTGGCATGAAATTCTTTGTGACTTTCCGAACAATCTATACATTGTTGAAATGGGAAGTTAGTCTGTTAATAAGACAGGGAGAGTGCCTCGAGTTTTAACACCTCCTGAGCTACCCGTTGCTGTTGAAATCGCCATCAGTACGTAGGAGGTGAGATCGAATGTTATAGTAAATCGTGCCATCACACTTGATTTTGTTTACGTTGGGCTGCTGAGCAATACAGTGTACCCGATTGCGTTCACCACGTAACGTCTAACACGTACGCGACCATCATTGTAGGGAAAGTTGAAGCAGCATTCGCGCGAAAACACTTCATTTTGTAACTCAGCGCGCCACTGGCGGCGTTCACGTGCCATTACAGTCTGAAGCGTTGGTGGTTTCTAGTCAATGGCGGCCTAGGAAATGGCACGTGACCCTCGAACCGTCGACGCAGACATGTTGTAGTATTCCATCGTCTAACCAACAAAGCTGGTCTGTCTGTAACGCCCAGGTGGACCAAATAACGGTCATGCAGTTCTGTGTGGTGCAGTACCCGCTCGTCGCTGTGATCGACCCTGTTCTGTCCACTGGTTCCACACACGCATCACTGTCGTAGAAGCGTGCCCTGTAAAAATACGCGCACACTAGAGCGGGCCTCATCGCGTCGCATCGCATTGAGCGAAAATGCTGCAACGGACATCTGAACGCAGCGAATCGCATTTCTTTTACTGTCGCTGCCTTTGGTTCTCGACGAATATTCACATATTTCTGCACTGCAAATGAACAAATCAGACAAAGGATTTTTTTTAGATATTCATTGAAGAAGAAGAAAATTAAGCAGAAAATTCAGTGGGTTTAATTGCGGTTCTCATTATTTATAATACAGAAAAATGAATGTTTTTCGTGGTTTTCCTAGCCCTTGCAGTTGCTGAATACCGTTTTAGTATTTTGGTCGTCGGGGGACTGGGAAAAAAATTAAGATGGCAAAACATTTAGCTACAACAAGTTATGTGAGGCAATAGCTGCAGGAAAACTGAATTTGCACGTTGACAACTTCATGCAGAGAACTGAGATAAAATGCAGTATGTAATAGTAGTGGCTGAAGTTTTTCCCCTTTCGAGATGAACCTATTCCAGGATATCAGATAAAATGAAATGAAAAAAACAAACTTTAAATTACAGGCTCAATAAACTATGGAGGGTGCTCGATAATGGCTTTGATGTTATAGATAAAAGGTTTGAAATCTATGAAAGAAGAATGTCGATGTTACCTAATAAGGTAAATAAAGTAATATTAGGCACATGCTGCATTCATAACCTTTTGATTAACGATATCTGAATTGGGTAGCAAAAGATACGAACGATAGTGACAAAAAGAAAAGTACGTTGTTTTAACTTGTTTCCTATTTCCTCCCACATATTTTTTTCTTTTGTTATTATATTTTGCGTCTTGTAAATCATAAAACTCTTTGAAAGTCTTGAGATGCAGTGCTCTTTATCCATTACGTTTGAATAAGTTAGTTTAAGTTAAAACATACAAGCAAAGAACAAGTGAGCATGAGCGAGAAATTTTATAGTTTTTTCATCTTTATTAAAGTTAATAAAGTAATTAAATTTTCAGATTGTAATTACTTATATTTTTTTTTGAAAATCATCCACCATCCTGCGTGCAAATTTGCAACGAATTTTGTTGAAGTAATGCAGTTAATTCACAAAAATTGGAACACACAAGTTACCAAAGTCAGTCAGTGCTGTTGGAGCTCCTATCGCAAACCTGGTCGCGACTGAGCGCATCAGGGCGCACAGGCGGGAAAATACGCCTAGGGAAGCGATCCGGCAGTGCGGCCCGCCCCGCCCCGACTCGACATCATTAGAATCAGTGTAAGCGATTTCTGACGCATTTCTGCGAGGCAACGCGACGCGATGCGGCCCGTTCTAGTGTGCGCGTAGCTTAAGAGCTGCAGCGTCACGGCATGACAACCCCGTTTCCCGGAGACCAGGGATAGTGCCACGTTCGAACTCTCTCACATGCTGATGTCGAGGCACACCGCCACTTAGTTACACGTTTCCAATTTATTTGACAGCACTGACAGACTGAGCGTGGCGTAAAACTGATCTGCCGAGGACATAAAAGGCTTAACCACTTGATATGCTTCCACTGTTCTACATGTTCTCTGATTTTGGAATAATTGAATTCCTCCTGGGTGTTACAATTTTCACAGAAGGTTGTGTATCTAAAAATCACTTATAATTTATATTTTCAAAGACCTTGAGGCGTAACACTCTGCTTCGTTTTACAGAACTATCGTAGAAATCAGGTGTAATGAAGCGTCACAGTGGGATCCTGCCTGCAGCGGACGGTTACGCCTGAGGGAACCTCTGCAATTACGGATACCGGAAATTAGACGTCTGCGCGGGACCAGACCGGGACAGACTCACCTGGATCACGGCGAGTTTACTGTCTCATTCCTCAAGAACAACGATTCCGCAAGCTATCAAGAAAATCGTGAATTCTGTGCAAAACATTTGAAATGTTTAACGTTCCTGCCAGTTGTTGACACTGCTCAACATGAGCGAAACAAATAAATTGTATATCAGTTTTATAATTACTTTTTTTCTACGTAACAAAGGTTAGAAAATTAAGTGAAGAAATGTAACAACGAAATAATACTCAGTTTCTATTGTAAACTGTAATAATAATAATAATACAGAATTCATTGAGTACAAGCATTTTTTTAAAAAAAATTCGTCCCACTAGCTGTGGGGAACGAGGGGAGTTGTTGGATGGACTGCATGTAGCTAAGTGCTATTCAACGATCGAATTCTTTGCAATAATTAGAAGAAAATTGAATTGTCTTATTCTGTGTGTATGTAACGCTATAACTTTCAAAATCATAGACGGATCTTCGTAAAAATTGGTATGTAACCTCATAAGCCAGCAGTAAAATTCAAATTAGTTAGACCAAAAAAAAAAAAATTGACTGATGAGCTGGGAGAGGGAGAACCAATAATCTTGAATTTTTTGAAAGTAGTGTTCTGTACCAGAAAAAGAAAAATGTTTTAAAAATGGAAAACATTCCTTAGTAAAATTAAAAAATGTGACGAATTTAAATTGAAGCTTCATAATTTTGAATGAAGATGGATCGTGCATGAAAACTCTGTAATCCTCGCGCAGGTGTTTCATTCTAATCATTTCAGATTAAGAGCTTGTCCGGTATACGTCACATCGATTGAGAATTGGTGATAGAACGGTGTATTAATGGCGCTGACTAATGGAGGTCAGAAATCAGATATACTTATTGAAGACAATACAAAATTCAGATAGGCCATTAGGTTATCTCCATTTAACAAGGATGTATTGGCATACAAACTCGAAAAACTAGTCTATAAATCATCCCACACGAAAAATTTTAAATAATTGTCCCGAGTCTAAAAAATATTTATCCGATTTAAAGTCGGCTCGATTGCTACGTTCAAAACTTATCTCCAATGAATCTATTCGAACTGTATAAAGAATATGTTATGCACCTAATTCTACATCAATGACTATTATTATGCTGATACGTAAACTTCGAAAAATACTCACTAACAGAACAGTTCCAATACTGCCTATCACCAGATTATGGGACAGAAATAAAACGACGTTTTAGAGGACCCATTTTCCTCCAGTATTAGCGTGACGATTCATAGATGACAAAGTCCTTACCCTCGACCGAGTGGTTTTTGACTTGGGAAACAGTTCTGTAGACTTTTTTCTCTTTATATTGTGCATATGAGGATTGCTGCAGTTTACAGGCAAAACATCCAAGTCTGGCTCCGATGGTCGTAAATGGTAGCCTCAAAATTACACATTTTATGAAGAGAACACGTTCATGAAAAATTTACACGGTTCGCGGACACATGGAGTTCACCACTTTACTCTATTATGATTTTTCTATAGTCTGCGAAACGTTACGTTCAAGCGGATATTTAGTGAATAATTTTAGTCTAGGCTGCATTTCAACATATTCACAGCTTCCGTTAATATTACTGATTGAAACTCCAATAATATAGTACTCCGTAAGCGTACGTTAAAGTCTAAGCAGGCGAAATTACTGACAGATGCTATTAGTCTCGTATAGTAAGAGCTCCATTTTAAAATATATTATAGATAGAGTTATATAAAAATAGACGGCTTTTCTGGTCCTACTTCCTATTTCTTGCTATTGGTGACTAGAGGCATTAAACATAATTCTTTTGAATGATGCGACTTGAAGAGAGTATAGATACGTAATAATAACTAAGGATTGCAATCCCGCAGTGTTTTCAATCCCGCGGGATCCACGCGGAATTTGCGCCAATCCAGCGGGATCCCGCGGGATCCGCGCGGGATTGTCGCAAACAGTTTTTTAATGCTTATATTTAAAACATAGTTACTTAAAACGTTAATAAATTAAATAATAATTAAATTAATAAATCAATTTTAATGTTAAATGATAGAAATTAATAGTTAACAATATTTTAATTGGCAAAATGATATTAAAAGTTTTTAGCATGTCTTAAGTGCATTTGGGTTTTACATTTTCGTTTTTTAATCTAAACCAATTTTTAAATAAATAATAAAAAATGGAAAATATTCAGTGTTAGGTAATATTATGTGCCTTACAATACATCACATGATTTTAAAAACACGGTTTGCTTAGTGGCCAAGTTACCAGAGTTTTTTAAAAAAAATTCTAAATAAACGTTCCATAACACCGAGAAAAGCATTCCATTTCACAAAGTGAAGTGAATATACTCTGTAAAGTGTAGACTTGGCACAAACAAGATCTCATAACTTTTTGTCACTGCACAACCACGAGACTTGGATTTTTTTTTTTTTTTTTACAAAAATTGTTTTTTCTGGAATTCATTATTATATCTCTTGATTCCTTGATTGATCTTACAGTTAATTCAATGTTATTAAAGGAAACTACTCACCAACACTTAAACTGTCAAGTATTTCAATGTGACGTAACGACGTTTTAAGAGTGGAAATTATTACTTTTTAGTAAGAAAGGAGACTTTCTAGGCGAATGATTGCAGTGAAGTTTTCATAGGTTGTATCTCCGGATTTCATTGTAAAAACACGAGATTTCACAAGTGAGGGAGACGGCGGAGGCAGCCGTCGAAGTATGGTGTTCCTACAACACAATTCGTCGATACACTCGTGAATACTTCATTATAACTTTTTTTTGCCTTTAGTAGAAATAATAAGGAGAAGAGGGATTCATAAATAGCCTGAGCGGCACATGTAAACAGGCGGCTTTCGTCAAATAAACGCATTGAGGCAGCGACCAAAACAGCAATAAGTCAAAGGATATACAATTGCCTTTTGATAGCTGCTAAATAAATAGGTATGCGATTAAAATTACGATAACATTAGTTTCCTATCAACGAATAATCAAATTTTCAGCCGCAAAAAAGGAAATTGTCACAATAACTTTATCTGCAAATACAGAACATGGGAATAATGAAACCGTGAATAAAAAGCTGTAACTTTGTAGTTCAGATAACGTTTGCAACACATAAAAAATAATTATATACTTAGAAAATCGTACTAAATACGCAACATAACTCAAATTACAGAAATGTGAACTCGAAAATGAATACATAAAAGTGTATCTATTTACTTACGAATGACGAAGGTTGACAAAAACAAACGTTTGTCCACATGCGCCAAATTCCAAGTGGAAGGATATAGGCAAACAGTGCAATACATCCGATAGAGACCGAGTGGGGCAGCGAGTCACGCACTGACACGCGTTTACGCCGGATTTTGCGGATTGCGGATGCGCTTAATTTTGTGCGGGATCCGCCAGACTGTCTAATGATGCGGGATCCCGCTTTGCTGGATTGCAATCCCTAATAATAACGTATGTAGAAGTGTTTCACAAGGCTAGAGTCCGGCTAATAGTTGAATCGAGTGCTAACAAAGTGGTTTTCCATGAATTATCAGATCTGATTCATGCATTGATTGGATGGTACTGTACGTACTGAGTCTCCACTTCACGGGAGGATAACCGAATTTCAAATCTCACGATTGTTGAAAGAAACCACTTCCTCATGGTAGAGTTATGAGGCAGAGCTGTAACAGGGTGGATTGAAAAAGGAGACGTATTTGATTCATTTCCCCTTGGAACGAGCAACTGACGGGCAGAACGGACAAATCGTAAGTGGGCCACTCAGCTTAGCTCTGGAGCGGTAACTAATAACGCCCGATTGCTCGCTTAACCTAGTTTAGTCCCATGTTCAGGAATCGCATCTGAACTGGTTGTAGTTCTCAAATGGTTTGATAAACTGGACCATTTTTTCACGCCTGTAGCTTGCCTAAGATAGGTTTCTTAAGAAGTCCCTGTGTTATGTAAAGTTGATATAGCATTTATTTAATTTTTTGACACCGAATTTGTGTAAAATAAACTTACAGTAGGTGGCCAAATTATTATACTCGTTTGAAAAAAAAAACATTGTTTCGTGTGTTATTATACATTTAATCTACTAATAGACCTATGATATCGTTTTTATTGTTATCTTTATAGGTTTAATGAATTAAGGAAAAATAAATAAAACATAATTTAGCATAGGAATTATGTTATATTAATAGAAAAAAATATTAATCAATATTTAGTGAATCCTCCCTTTTGAGCAATCACGTTTTGTAGATGCTGCGGCATGCTGGCAATGCACTTTTTGGAAATTTCTTGTAATTCAGGTGTTCTGTGCCATGCTGTAATAATATTTTCTATTAATTCTTTTTTATTAGTAATAATTTTATCCTTGCAAATTTCTTTTTTTAGCGCCGCCCAGACATTCTCAATAGGGTTAAGGTCTGGCGAATTTCCAGGCCAATCCAAGAGGGTTATTTTTTCGTCTTTTAAAAACTTCATGACTTTTTTTGCTTTATGACCTATTGAGTATAATAATTTGGCCACCCACTGTAGTTCTGTGAATGTTTACAGAATTGAATGTCTCCGTAAGAAATTGATATTTTATCATATTTGGGCTACACTTATGGATTAGTTTCGTTTTCTTGTCTTTTCGAGTAAACATTTTCAGTTAGTTAGAACCCAAAGCTTGCGCTGTTGTCTAATTGAGCCCAGAAGCGACAGAAAAAATCGGTTTGTAGGTAAAAATGAATTAAAGCATGCAAAATCCTTTCTGCCGTACTAGTCCATATTTCACAGCTTGCAATTACGATGATATTAATTGACGTCCTCTGAGCTGCGGTGTTTTTGTTAATAAAATGATGGATTTGAGGTATTTACCAAAGAAAGTACAGTACTTTTAACCATTTTGTAGTGTAACCTTTGTATACAATTACAAAGTGAACGTTTAAACCATTAATACGGAAAAGAGTAAGAGTAGAGTCTAAAACACCTTTTAAGGCTATTTCTTATTTTCTCTGCAATTCAAGATGCAGACCATCTATAATGAAATGTCTAAACTGTCTCGTCTCTCATTTCGTTGCACTAACTTTCGCATGAATCCTTACCGACAAGGGCGCAAGAGGTGAAGCGCTGATTCCTACTTGAGTCCCACCCTCATGACATGGTATAATTTGATCCCATGTGAACGCTTATACAAATATTGGAAAAGATTCGAAGGTGGTTGTATTTTACTTAATATAGTGAAAATCTCAGCTTAGAAACTTTCTCTGTGGTCTTTTTGATATTGTCCATTGCTGGAGTGGGATACTTACTTTCGCTGGAGTAGGATATACAGTACAGATACTTTATACAATACAAAAAAAAAACCATAGACCTTGGTTACATGGTTGACATTTAGAGTTCAAGATGTACTGAAGCAGAATGTTGTATCAATGGGTGTCGAAGTATCAAACCGACTCACTTCGCATTCGTCAGTTCGAATCCCCGTCCGGGCATCCAGATTTGGGTTTTCCATGGTTTCCCCAAATCACTCAAGGCAAATGCCGGGATGCTTCCTTCAAAAGGTCATGTCCGAATTCCTTCCCGTTCCTTGTCCCCAGTCTCTTCCCGCCTCTAATGACCTCGCCATCGACGAGGCGTAAAGCCGTAAGGGAAAAAAGAGAAACCAACTCACCATTTCTCTGAGCCATCCTGCCAGACTCACCTTACGGCAAGGACAGGTTTCTGATCACGCTGGGTTTTCTGCCTCCAGTGTTGCTGTATGTCAACACTGCCACCTCAATGCAGTCGTCATTAAGTAGACGTCTTCGGCCACTGAGTTGTAGTTGGCGGGAGACAATACCAGAAATTACGTATTCACGGCACTCTCTTGACGCTGTGGATTGAAGGACGTTGAATACACGAACAATTTTTGAAAGGGAATGTCGTTAGAATAACGAGAATAAAAACAAAAGCCCCGCCATACATGGCACGTATATATGTTTCCTTCGCGGTACTACCACTATATGGCGATTTGAATCTTTTTATCCCATGACTTTTAGCCCTTCGGTGCATATAAAAATAAAAATTGCTATTTTACATTCCACCCGTAAGGCAAGTGGGACCCTTTACGAAACTGACAATTTTTACACATTTCAAAACATTTTATTACTTATCCGGATATTCAGACATGATTTTATATTGAATTCATTTAATAGTTTCTACCATAGCAAGGCCAACACAAAACGAAGACAATGCTTTGTTAAAATTCCCAATGCCAGAAGAGCGACTTGAACAATTTGAGGCCAGCACAGATGAAATTACTCTGCCGGGGCCAGTACGTGCATCGCCTCGGAAGGATATTACGTTCCTTTATGAGAATACGCACAGCCGTAAGATTAGATAACTACTGATTATCATTCAAGTCAGCTTACAAACTGCTAAGTCTCGTACGCGTCCTATCCGCCGTAAGATTTTATTAGAATTTTTTTTCAACATTTCACATGCCATGAATGTTACCATTTTACAGATTTCTTACTGTTTGTCTAAGGATATTTAAAAACTAGAACTGCACTTAGACTTTAACATAGAGGTATGTTGAATGTGACTCTATACGGAAATTTCTCTTTCAGAACAAATCATTTGCCGATGGTTGACGATTGGAATTATGAGCATACCTGGTATCTGATGGCAATGGTTATGTGACGTAAGCTAATTTCTGAATACCAGTAATACATCTTCATTCACATCGGGACCTTCACTAATTCTTTCCGTTGTTTTGTGATCTGTCACTATCTAAGCTGATAATTTCCGCATAATTACACAGTAACTTACAATACATTAGGAAATGTCTGGAAAAAATGAATGAATAATTACTGTAATTGCTGCAAATGTAACAACGGGTTTGTATTAAAAGTCAAATGAGCGCTAACGCTTTGGCCTGGCATTCGGAAGGACGCGGGTTAGAATCCCCGTCATGCTATCCATATTTCGATTTTGCGTGGTTTTCTGAAATCATCCCAGACGAATGCCGGAATTGTTTGTTTTTTCAGAATTCCGTGTCTGAATTCTTTCCCTTTACTTGTATCTAATCCCCTTTCGTCTCTAATATACCTGATGTATAACGAGTTATAAGGACCGGAAAAAAATTTAATACAAGAGATGTTCCATTTATGTTGTCCAAAAGCTTCAAGTCAACTTCAGCGTCTGAAAAGAATATGACGAAATATGGCTTACCAGAATAATGCAGAGTCTACCAGGGTATACTAACTAGTGCAGGATTTTGTACGCCAGAATTCTGCTAAGTCGTGTCTCACAATTTAGCAATTAACACGCGCCTATTAAACATTTCTTACAACTGTTTCATAGAATATAGTGAATTTTTCTGAGTTAGATTTGAAATATTTGGTGCGCTCTTCCTGAGTAGGAATGTTGTGATTTTTTGTTATGAAAATTAATAGTAGAGATATGGTTACTTTTACTTGAAGATTGAAAATTGTTCTCGGGGGAAACTAGAAACCAGACGATGATATCTGATTATTAGTGGAATGTTCTGTTAGCAAATCATGTAAATTTATTCGAAATTCACATGTATCAGTATAGTATTGGAATTCACACCAAGTTCTAGTTTTAGTTTTTTAGAAAACTATTTACTTTCAAAAATATGTCGCAAATCAGAGACAGTGTTTAATCACATCAAACAGTGAAAATAATTTTGTGCTTAATTATAATAAGGGAGCGTGCATAAACCACGTAGCTCCGTTTTTGCCTCCTGTGAACCCCCCTCTCCCCCACGTAGCCCTACGTGGCTTTTGCCCCCCCCCCCCCCCCACGTAGCACGTAGCTTCTGATTCCAAAAGACATTTTCATTTTGTACTGTTTTCTCGTGTCAGACTATTGTAAATTACATACGAAGATAATTAACTGAAGCAAATAAATATCCACATGCTGTTGTGTGTTCTTATCCTAATTTTAACTGTGAAAAATGTTATGAAAGGAAAGCTACGTGGCCTGGCTCGGAACCCCCCCCCCCCCCCACGTAGCCCAGCGTAGCCTTCCAGTCAACCCCTCCCCCCACGTAGCCCTATGTACGAAAAACTATAAAAATCAAAGATAACTATTACTAAAAAAAAAACCTTTAAAGTCCAGATATTTTTGTATTTTATATCTTGTTCTCTTACTTCATTATAACTCAGAGATGACTCAAGAGCAGTGGAGAATGCTCCTAACGATAACGTCATATATTGTCACGTATTGTAGCAATGCGTATTTTAGCGCGTAAGAATTGGCATCGCAGAAATACCAAAGTGCTACTCGGTTTCGCTCCGTTTGTGGTAGCTCACCATACCCTTGTATTTCTTCAACCAATCGCAAGATTATCGTAAACATTTCAAACTGACGCGTCCGCGAAAAATGTGATCTTGTTTTTCAGCGAGACTTGCAGACCCTTGTACCGCTACACCAGCCGTAGAGAGGGTCATCTTGTTAGGTTGGGTGACCGTTCATTCTAATTTGCATGTACGCAGAGACTGGTACCTATTCAGATTCATTGGCCTGTGGTAAGAGGCTGTATCCTCCTCATGAATACCTGCTTCTCGAAAAAACATGGAGACATGACATTTAGCTTCAAACTGTCACAAACGTCTCGCACTGCACACAATAATGGCTATCTGTTCTCAGAATTTATAGCGAACGAGTCATTACGCTGTGGTGAAGTTAATCAGACAGTCAAATATCTGTCATTTACTCCAATATTTCCGTAGCCTATGTGCATTTGTTGACACGGTAACAATGGATCAATTGATGCGCTCTTCAGGAGAAGTTGAAAACATGAATGTGAAACGATATTTTTTATGGTTGTTTTACTGCTGCCGAGATCTAACAGAAGGTAGACGTGTGGAGGACAGCGATCATTTTACTGTTGGGCGACCGATTTTGAAATCTGCCGGCGGTGACTGGTTGTCGATATGAGCGGATCAGCTGTCACGGGTAACAGAGGAGTGGACATTCGAAAACCTCACGGGGGCAAATGTAACATGTCCAAAATCGTTTCTCACTTTCACTTGATGTAACTTGTGTCAAACCTTATTTTTCTATACATTGTAGTTGAATAAACAATGGTCACAATAGTTTCTTTTATGGAATTTGTTTTATAAAATATACTTTTTTTGGCAGGTATTCTATGATAAATGGTGAATCCGGAGAGAACCACCTAAACGTTCCTTGAAATATAGTACATAATTGTGAAAATAAGTTAAAAATATATCTTTAACTAAAAAATATTACATAAAAACAGTGTAGGCCGAATTATCAGTTGGTTCCTTTTTCCGTGTTATTCTTTTTTCGTTTATTCTGCAATACTTTGTTTTTAACTTCATGCGCCACGTCTCTAAATACTAACAACAATCTACTTTCTCGTATCATCCTTCAAGTTATTTGATTTTCTTCTTTCTCTGCAATTCTCTCCATCAATTATAACTTTTATTAGCGAATTCAATTTCACCTAATTGTCAATATATGGTGCACTATCTCATACGTCATTTCGTAAGTTTAACAAACATTTTCAGACAATGCTCATTTCTTAGCGACCGATTACTTAATTTCCAGCAGTCCTGTAAGATCACGTCCCAGATTCTTCCAGTTTATTTGTAGGAGTTTAAGGTTCATAAACTGTGACGTCTTATACATAATTCTCAGGTTATTTTTCAAGTCTAAGCGTGAATCTTCAATCATATAGAATTTTTTGTATTGAAGGAAGCTCTTACAATATGTTTTGTATCTTTATGGCTTCCAGAATTCATAATTTTCTTAATACTGTTACTGCATCCGTTCTATTATTCAATTTTTTATCTTATTGGTTCTGTCTTCATGCGGTTTGTTTTCCTTTTTAACCAAACCAGTTGCGCGAACTGTTAACGTTCGGGCATAGTTTTAGATAGGACGCAGGTTTTGCATGATTTGAGGGGAATGCCAGGATGATTCCGGATATCTTCCTGTACGTTGTCTTCAGTTCGCTCCCGGCTTTAATGATGTCGAAAAGCCTCAAAGTTGTCATCAAAAGGATCGGAAGGGTTTTTATTCTTAGATCAGTATTTTTTAAATATATATTTTGTTTACATTTTTGTGCATTTCCTGTTCGTTTCGTAATTACTTTTTAACTCCAAAACTGGAGACGATCTTCATTTCTGCCTTTGTTCCATCAATGGCGCTTTTTAACGGCTGCTAATTTTATGAATGACAGTGCTTTCACCCCATTCTCACTTCTTTTTAAGTACTTGTCTGTTATAATGTTCTGATCTTATTTGGTTATGTTAGTAATAAACAATTGTTGTATCTTATAAAGTTGTGTTTCTTTTTGTATTTCATAAACCGTTGATCTAGAGTAATACCTGTAAATTGAATTGTATCTCTTGTATATCGTTTTTACACAAAATCCTATTCTTTCCTTTTTATTATTAATAATATTGAAGTAAAAACAGTATTTTTCTTTTTTGTTTCAGGAGCCGGTAGGTGCAGGCTCTCATATCCATCGTACAGATCACAGGTCTCTGAAACAAAACAAATTCTAATGGATATTTGTAGTTTATGATATATCACAGGTATTCATGATGATAAGATTACATTCGGGTACTTAAAGCAATTCTTATTTATACGTACAGCCTTTTATACCATCATGTACTTAGTTCAAAGCTCTATTGTGTATTCTGTTTTGTGAATATTTGATAAGATTTATTCTGTGTTGCATGGGTTTTGTCGATATCGTTTCCTTATCCCTATAACTTTTTACTTGCTTTTATAAATTCACTCTTCAATGTATTTTCGTGTCTTTAGTTTTCTCTGCATGAATATTTACAGCATCCTTTTCCATGTTAAATTCTCTTTGTTCGTTTAAACTCTAATTCTGCTGTACTGTTACTGTCAAATCACATTAGCTCATAGCCATCGCTACATTTAGATTCTAAAATTTGGTCGATGATTCTACATTCCATCTCGTATTTCCTTCCTCAAGTATATTGTTCTGGTAAGGTTGTTAAATAGATTTTAATCCAAAATTTCAGACTGTTGCTCGGTCACAAAGGTTTAAACCTATTATATACTTTTTTTGTTTATTATCGAACTAAAACATTCAAACAGATAATGATCTTAGCTCTCCTCATTCTGAAGGTAAGTGCTGAAATCTTTCTACCTGCCAGTATGGATGGTCAAAGGGTCAGCTTTCCATCCTAGGGCCTGGCATACCGCTCACTCTGATTACAATTTTAAGCGATTTTTCTCCACTATCCCCATGCTGGGACAGTTGCCAATGTCCATCTCAAATACTATACACTGTAAAGAACATTTACACCTTACATTGTTTACAAACAGATGCCGTCACGTTAAACCACATCAACTAGAAGCACACGCCACACTCCCCGTGTTAGGAGAGGCCTTGTCCGACATTGAGAATTAGGGATTGTTTTCCAGTTTTATTTTTGATGCTATGAATGGCTCAGGTTAATAATCCTTAACGTCATGGCTCTTCTAAATTTCTTGTGTAGTGGTTGATGTGTAAGTGAAAATAAACTATTTTCGTTATTAACCGTAGAAATAATTTTGTAAATATTTTTATTTAAATATTTAAAATTTTTAAAAATTTATAAATTAAATTTTAATTCACAATTAAAAACATACCTATATATCTTTTTAAATTAACCATTCACTTACTGTAGCGAAAAGGCAATTGCAAAAACTCAGCTATTCCTGTCTTTAAACTGATTTTACTGAAGCTGATTAAACTTTATCCTCCTGTAGAGAACACACTTGGCTGTGGCCGAAATCTGATATCTAACAGTCGTTTAGTTTAAAACATATATACTTTTTTTGCCATTCAACAATTACGATAAATGTCAGAACCAGCAGGTCCTGTTTGTAACACTTTCTGTCACTATAATTGAGATCTGCCGTTCGCTAATTAATTACTTTTGATCTGCTTCGAAATTAAACAGGTTCATTAATCGTCTTCAGTGGAGCATAAATGTGCATTGTAAGTTCCTCTTATAAGAAGTTACTTTTCTACGGAAACAGTTCAGATCTCTCATTTGGTTTTAGAGGAAGCAACTTATTCGCAAATACGTGTGGACAAATGAGAGATAATGAAAATGACTAGATACGTTTGCTTTATATATACTTAATTCATACTTCATTAATATAGCCTTAGTTAACTTTGATTTCATGATCTGCGAAGGTTATTCGCACCCGTTAACGGATGAGTAATGATTTTAAAATGCTATTTAAGTTACCTACTAACACGATTGACCGATTTGCCGAAGTACTTAAAGTTTTGTGTCAATTTCTTATATCATCGTTTTAGAATTCTGAACAGATAGTTGGTTCTATTGACTCTGAAACAGAAGTTCCACTTAGAACGAAACTATAATCCCATACTGATTTATAGATGGTTATGAATCATTTAATGAAGCTTTAACCGGTTTAGAGCTCAAGAAAACGTTTTTTTTACTGCTTAACGACTCCTATAACAACTAGGTCTTTAGAGACGGGAAAGGATGGGGGCAAGGAATGGGAAGGAATTCGGCCATGGCCTTTTGAAGGAAGCATCCCGGCATTCACCTGGAGTGATTTGGGGAAACCATGGAAAACCCAAATCTGGATGTCCGGACGGGGATTCGAACCGCCGTCCTCCCGAATGCGAGGCCAGGACGCTAGCCGTTACACCACCACGCTCGGTTCAAGAAAACTGAAAAAGGTTTAGTTCCATTGTACTTTTACTCAGAGATTCAAATATTTCATTGGTTAATAATCAAGACTCCCATTTCTCAAACTGATCACTGGTTGATTCAGAGATTGCGTAACGAAAGATTATATTTCAGTTGCCGAGAAGTCTCTGCGGTTGTGGATAATAATTCGGAAGGTTTAGTACTGTTTTCGCACTTCATTTCGATTCTAAAGTCTGAAAGTGATTAATCAAACTAATTTACGTGTGGAAAATACGATATAATTACTTTCTGGCCGAAAATTACATTGAATCCGAGCACTGCAGTTGACGGTGCTGCCGCATACATCAGAAGGCTGTTACGTGCAGTTTAACTTCCTGAAAGTGACCGAGTAAATGAAATGTTAAAGCTGTAGCTTAAATTCTGCGAGTATTATAGACAAACGTAAATGATTAGGCTGATTGGCAAAACACATTATACAAGGTATCACCTAAAGTTTTACATCTTAAGATAATCGAAAGCTTTTGCATGCTTCACTATGAATGATTTCCCATCAGAACGGTGAAATAAATTTGTAAAATCTTAACAACTAACAAAAACAAAGTCTAACGCAAGATAACTGCTTCACATATCTGTCATTTACTTATAAAAAGCCTACGTTAATTTCCTTCCAGGTTACTTGAACAAATTGATTTATGGTCTTCTGAGAAAAATATTTTCTGCGTTAATAGCTTTTGAGACTCACTCGTGTAATTTATATCATAATTGGTAGCTTTAATTTTAAAAGAATTCACTTAATAAATTCGTCATACCACTCTGAATGTTGCAGCAACGAAAATTCACACCCTTTAACACTTTTCCTTCCCCCCCCCCCTTCTCCTCTCTCTCTCTCTCACAAACACACACACACACACAGACAAAAAAACAAACAAACACACCGAACAAAAATATTAGTGTTTACCAATTAAATTCCGGTAACCGAACAAGATTGTTATAATCTGTTGGCTTAACCATAATCGAAACTTGTTTAGATAAATAAATTCTATATTCTTTCTATTATTTGGTTTATTAAATCGGCGAGCTGTACAGAATTTTTACATCTGATTAGCTATAAACTTTTTAACGCTTGATTTGAGGACAACCCAACTGGATTCCTCTGTATCTAATCTATTTTAAAGTGAGATATAGAACACATAGTGACATTTGCAAAACGTACGACACAATAAGTATAGCCACAATGAGCTAGTTAATCTAGATTTATAAGCTATGAAACATTGTGAATTTTCAACGATATAGATCAAATATGAATGATAATAATAAATATTAAGTTAGTTAGAAGTTAATAATAAATAATAGTTGTGAAGAGAAAGGAAATCTCATAACATTATCATCTGGCGTCGTTCTCATTTTCACTTCCAGTGTCTTGTGGAAAAAAATATGTTTTTAGCCTCGGTTATACTGCTGATTTGCTGAATAGGTTGTAAACCTATGATCCTTGAACAATGTTTAGATTATGAAAGAAGATTTTTTTTTCGTTTTTATGATGTAGGTTTTCATAGTTGAAAGACTAGTTTCTGTGTGGAGTTGTGTGCTACACGTAGACTAGGATGATTTTAAAATCATTCGAAGGAATTTCTTTTGGATGGATTGTATCATTTGTAGCTTGGGAGGAAAGCACGAAAGCTGAAAGGACGGATTAATTATTTGTACAGTAATAGGGCACTTTAAACTCTAAGGAAGCTTTTGTTTAAAAGTGCATATAAATTAAAAATACGACCGCAGGCTTCTTTTAGCTTAGATTTACCTATACAATATTTTCAAATCAGTCTTCGATCCATATGTTGCTCTAGAAATTTTATTGCAGCATTTGAAGAATGACATTATATTTCTTCGCCTTTAATGTTTAGAATCTTAGGTTCGCTGAGCGCCGGAGTGTAAACATTTTGATCTAACATTTCAGTTTGTTTAGCTTTGTGCACCATTTCCTCAACCAGTCTGAGAGAATGTTGATTAATTGCCAAATTTTGATTCCTGCAATGTCGATGTCAGAGTGTGAGGTGAAAAACCACAGTATGATCGTCGTACATATCAGTACTAACTAGATGGAAAGTACGAATATCCATCATGTATATACGAAGCAAAAGGGATCCTAAAATGGATCCTTGCGAAATTCCTGCTTGTATAATTTTTTAGCAGATGTAGTATTTCTTGTATGTACCAAGAATGGTTTAAATGACAATTATTGCGAGTAGATACACAGAAATATCAAGCTGCAACAGTTTTTAAATTAATCTGGGATGCCCCACCCTATCGAACGCTTGTGTGTCATCAATGAAAAGAACTACTGTTTGTCTCTTACTTTCAATGCCTTTCATAATATGTTCTGGAAGACGGTACAAGAATGTAAAATATTGTGCTCGAAAACCGAACTAGAATGAAGGTTACGCAGTGAATGGGTCCATGTATTTTTAGAATGATCTTTTCAAGTCAATCTCCATTAGGCTGGTAGCTTGAAGAGAGTACTTTCGTTTGTGGATGACAATAATAGCTGCATTTTTTCACACGGACGGAAACTAACCAGTTTGAATATTACACTAATTATTTTGGTTAGGAAATACAGGCTGGGTTGTGGAAGATTTTGGTAAACTGTGTTCTCTATATTATTAATAATTGGTGACGTCTTGGCTGGAACACATTTGCTAGTGATAATAGTTCCCTTGCTGATGTGTAGCTAATATGTCTTCGAACTGTGGGAAACTTTTTCCGAATATTGGTGGTTACAGGGTCACCATCAACATTCACTGTTAAACTCGACTGAAAAATTTTCACCATCGATGGAAGGGGGCGCCGCAGCGGACCGCGTATGGAGCCGCCACTTCCGACCAATCAGCGGGTCTTTCCGAAGCCACCGTTCCGACCAATCAGAGCGGATTCTCTACCTCGCCGACAGGTACATAGGAGGTCCGTCTGGGAGGCTAAGCCAGTTCCGAGTTAGACAGCGAGCAGTGCGGATGTCTAGTAAGGAAAGAGCGTGCCGCAATGCCGCGCCAGGCGGGCCGAGTGCCCCACCGCACTCGCTTTGCCGGCGGCTGACGCGGCAACCAAGACGACCCAGCAAGGAAACACGGACTTGAATATGGACACGGAATGGACGGCAGGAAACACGTTGTTGACAACCCAGCAGGCCTACGGACAAGAAGAAGCGACATCAGAGTACGACAGTGAAAGTGCGTCTGATGTTACAATGACAGAAGACGGAAGCGGATACGACACCATAACAACAAGACCCGGCAACTGTGTAACGGCTGATGAAACGGAATTCAGAGAGGTGGGAGGCAAAAGGAAAATAAGCAGCAAAATGATGAGGAAGGCCAAGCTAGCACGAGCAACCAAGGAAATAACTACAAGTAATAAATATGCACCACTCGAACAGCACGACGAAGAAATCAGTGCAAGTAAAGATGAGCCAGCTCCGAGCGCAACGGCACCAACGCCTGAAAGTAAAGAAATCCTCCCTCCAATCGTATAGAAGTCGTACAAGACTATATCCGGATGAACCAAGTAATCAAGGAAAACCTGACAGGCAACCTCAAAGTTGTTTACAGGGGAGATAGCCTCAAATACCATGCTGAAAACACCAGAGACTATACCTTTATAAACAAATTCTTTAAGGAAAACCATATACCTTACTACACATACCAACTACCAAAGGACCGACCATTGAAAGTAGTGGTCAAAGGCCTGCCACCAACAGTAGACATAGCAGACCTAGAAGAAGAACTACGACAAAAAGGATACCCCATTCAAGGAATACATCAATTTAAGAAGAAACATGTGGCCACTAAAGAGCTTATACCACTGGCTGTATATCAAATAACACTGACACCAGGACCGGAGGCAGAGAAGATATATAACGAACGAACGATCCTTTACACTAGAGTGACCGTGGAAAGATACAGGCATCAAGAAGGACCACCTCAATGCATAAGATGCCAAAGAATAGGGCACACTGCAAATTATTGCCATCTACCATACCGGTGCGTAAAGTGCGCCCAACACCACCCCACCAAACAATGCAATTTACCTGAACAAACAAGAGCCAAGTGCGCGAACTGCCAAGGAGCTCATGCTGCCTCTTGGAAAGGATGCCCCATATACCAGGCGGCCATACGACCACCAAGAACAAATAAATCAAGGGAAGAAAGAAAACAGAAAACACAGGAAGACGAGAATACCACGCAGATGGACATCAGAGGTAGGACGCAGCAGCTAAAACCACCAGCCAACAACAATCAGCATACATACGCGGATGCTGTGGAAGGAAGAAATAGAAAGGAGAGAGCACAGACCACACGACGACGAGAAGAAGATCGACGGATGGCGAGTGACGCACAAGAAGGAATGGACGAGACCACAGACAGTATAAAAGATGTATTCAACGTAATAAAGACAACAATGAAAAACCTGAAGAACGCGAAAACAAAATGGGAGAAGGTAATAGTAGTGGTCGAAGCGATAATGACCCTTCTGGCATAATGGAACGCACAAGGATAGGAAAACTACAAGACATCAAAATAGGAATATGGAACGCGAACGGACTAAGAAACAAAAAAGAAGAACTACAAGTTTTTATACACGAGAACCACCTAGACATAATGATGATAAATGAGACACATTTGAAGACAAAGGACACATTCAAGATGCCAGGAATGAACACATATCGAACAGACAGACCAAGAGCAAGGGGAGGAGGAACGGCCATTCTGGTCCGACACTCCATCGCTCACCAACTAATTCAAATGCCTCCTATGATGGAAATTGAAGCAACGTCCATCAAAATACATACAAGAGAAGGACATGTAGTACTGGTGGCAGCCTACCTAGCCCCAAGCCGTGCCATAGTGGAACAAGATTTCGATGCCATCCTCTCGCTGGGGGAGAGAATTATAATAGGAGGGGATTTTAACGCAAAACATGAGACATGGAATTCAAGAATAAACAACGCCAAAGGAGAAAGACTATTAGCTCTCACAGAGGAAAGAAACATAGAGGTGATAGGCCCCACAGAGCCCACGCATATCCCATTCAACCACAGCCACTATCCTGACGTACTAGATATCGTAATCGTCAAAAATATTAATCAAGAGATACAATTAACAACAGTAAACGACCTAACATCAGACCACCAGCCAGTATTAATGCAGCTGAGAAATTGGATAACAACCAACATGGCAGTAAAGAAGACTACAGAAATAAACTGGAACTACTACCAACGCCTAGTACACAACAAAATCAGAACAAACTATTCGGTCACATCACCCGAAAGGGTAGATGCAGCAGTACAACACTTGGGATATGTCATACAAGAGGCAGCATCTAAAGCGGCAATAGTCACCATAGTTGAAGAAAGAAACAGAGAAGAACTACCACCCCTGCTGGAGGAGCTAAGATACCTTAAGAACCAGCAAAGGAAACGATGGCAGAGATTCAGAGACCCTAAGGACCGAAGAGAATACCAACAGTTAGCCCGGGAACTAAAGACAAGACTTCTTGAAAACAAAATAGAGAGGTGGGAAAACAAAATGGCAGACCTCCTCCTACAAAACAAAGATGCATGGAAACTTATAAGAGCACTAAAAACACCACGGACAGCAAAAAGGCCGATAACAGGACCAACAGGAATGGAGTTCGAACCACTCGCAAAGGCGGAAATTCTGGCCGAGACCTTTGCAGCACAGTACACACTGCCAACAAGGGAGAAGGAAACAAGAGAAGAGGAGGAAACCAGGAGACTAGCAAGCACCATCCGAACTGAAACTATTAACACAAACCCGGAGTTAGCTACACCAAAGGAAGTCCGACAGATAATAAAGAGATTGGCCAACAACAAAGCAACAGGCCCAGACAATATCAGCAACGAGCAACTAAAGCATCTACCAATGAAAGGAATGGTACTACTAACAAGGATAATAAATTCAGCAATGTGTACTGGATACTACCCCCAACAATGGAAGATAGCTCGAGTGGTAGCCATACCAAAACCCGGTAAAGACCACACAAGGCCGGAAAACTACCGACCCATCAACTTACTCAGTTCAGTAGCTAAAGTGACGGAACGAGTAATACTCAAAAGAATTACAACTAATTTACAGATTAATAAAACAATCAGGAAAGAACAGCACGGTTTTCAGCCAGGGGCATCAACTACAACGCAACTTCTCAAACTAGTGGAAGATACAGTGAGAGCCTTTAATAAAGGGAAATCTGTGGCAGCAGCCTTCCTGGATGTCGAAAAGGCATATGATAAAACATGGAAGGACAACTTATTAGTCAAAATCGACACCAAAACAAAAATACCACGTTGTTACACAAAGTTAATTGGAAACGCCTTAACGCAAAGGAAATTCTACGTGATAGAGGACGGACAACAATCATCCCAACAAATCATGGAAGAAGGAATACCTCAAGGCTCCGTCTTATCACCAACTTTATTTAATATATATGTTAACGATATACCAGTCCCAGACAACATCTACATAGCACAGTTTGCCGATGATATAGTGATATATACCATTGGACACAGGCACGAAACAAACATTCAAAGATTACAAAAGGGAATAAATATGCTGCTACAATGGTGTACCAAAAACAAAATAACTATAAATCCGGGAAAATGTGCGACAATTTATTTCACGAAAAAGAAACCAGACTTCGATCATCTACCTGGAATAACTATAGCTGGACAGAAAGTTCCATGGAGAACAACACACAGATACCTAGGAATAGTATTAGATCAGAAACTATTGTTCCAGCACCATATAAGGGAGCGATTCCAAAAAGGACTGGCTGTAATACTAAACCTATATCCGATCCTCCGAAGTAAGGAGATGACGGTAGAAACAAAAACACGAGTGTATAAAATGGTCATAAGGCCATTTATATTATACGGATGCCAAATATGGGGTATAGCGGCAAAATCAAACATAGGAATACTGCAAAGATTGCAAAACAGATGTCTACGAATGATACTCGGAGCAAGAATAAGCACACCAACTCAACAACTTCATGACGCAACAGGGATATCTACAATCAAAGACGAAATATACAACCAGAGCCTACGCCTATACAACAAATTGGACAAAAATAGGAATACCAACGACGAAAGGCTCCAAGAACTAGGCAAAGAAACAATACAACCATGGCATAATACAAATTCCCACCACGAAGTATCGTCGAGTAACGGAACAAGTAAATAAATAAAACGAACCCAACGGGGTTTCCAGTAAGATCACACCCACCGGTGTGACCAAAGAAGGTTTGTCCCCAAAGCGATAAATAAACGGTGCCCTCAAAACATCCTAACGTAACGAACCAGTAGAACTGCACACTGCAGTGGAACTGTAGCAAAACGACCGTTGAGGCCGGTGAAAAAAAAAAAAAAAAAAAAAAAAAAGTTAAGCCAGTCCACGCAGTGACTGCCAGCTTTCGTCAGCCTGTAGACACTGGACACATATTGAAGACAGCCGAGCTGGTTGTCGAAACGTTGTGTTTCCAAACACCATCCGGCTGCACACCCGTGAAGACTACATTGCTTCAGTACGCCGGGAAAGTCTCCACGCACACATTAGTTTAACATTATTTTGTATTGTAATGTCGTCCAGTCAGTGTATCTTGTATTTAACTTTGGGGATAGTTTGGTACTGTAAATTGCTGTTTTGATTTTCATGACGGCTCCGCAGTGACTGGAGTCCATTTCAGGCAGATAATTTTATTTATAAAAACAAATGTGACTTTTTAGTTAATACGATATAAAGAATGCCAGGCTATACATTTACATTCTGAGAGTAAGTTGGACTGTTTGGGACTGCTTTTTCCGTTGCAATCAGTCCATTTGGCGTTATTACACGACATTCTCACAGTATATGTTTAGTGTTTAAGCCACAGAACATTATCGTTAGTGAGTTTGAAAATCAGCCGTCAATATAATTGTTATGAATCAGGTAATTTTGTGGCTTATGGGCTTTGCGAAAAATTTACATTTATGGCAGTTTATTTTGAAAGAGACCGTCATTGGTGTGTACAAATCCGAAGTTCATGTTCTTGCAATAAGTCCTCTCAGATTTCCTATACAAAAATTGTGAAATGAAAGAACGAAGAATAATATGCGACTTTTTTCATGAATAAATGTATTGTGTGAACTTCACATTAGTTATTTGTGAATTAAAAAGGAGTTACTTCAGTTCACTTAGAGATTGTCAGGTCACATGGCAGACTCTGAATTACTATTTATTCTGTGAGAATTGTAAGCAAGAGTTATTAAAAGTTGTATTTTATATCTTAACACTCTCTTTTCTGATATCCGAAAACTTTGTTCAGGTTTGCTGATAATAATTTTTTTTCTATCCTCAACCATAGAATATTTTTCAGATATGGTCTACACATTTTCACCCAAATAAATGTTAGATATTTGCTTACATTTGTAAGAAGTGTCCTTTATTATTTTGTGGGAAAAATTGTTGCCGTATGTTGCATACGAATTGATAACATACCTCATTTGTTCTATGACATAAGGAAGCCAAATGTTACATCTTGGGAAATGTTATAGAACACTTTATGCTGAAATGTATCATCTGCTTAGAAAGAATCTATGCATCTAATACTATTATGTTTATTTCTTTTGTTGCCTGTAGTCTTCCATTGTTCCAGTAAATTTTTCGCACCGCATCAGCTAAATATACATGAAACTGTAATTATGTATCAGCGGTTTTGTACGCCGTTGAAGAATCGGATCCTGGGTTGTCAGGAGCATTGCGATGGTTTATGACAGTTCCAACTAACGCAACTCGTTCCGCGAAGCAGCAGTGGCGAAGCTTTACATAACGACCCGGCCTGTCTGCCACCATTACTGTAATTGCCAGCTGCCGGTCTGCGCAGCTAACAACGGTATCCGTAAAAAAGAACAGGTCCGTTGTTTGCTTCGTACTTGTTGGCTGTAAAGTCCATTTGCACTTTACAATTGTAGAGTATTGTAACATGCAAAA
Organism: Vandiemenella viatica; assembly: GCA_031002005.1. Taxonomy (NCBI): domain Eukaryota; kingdom Metazoa; phylum Arthropoda; class Insecta; order Orthoptera; family Morabidae; genus Vandiemenella; species Vandiemenella viatica. Next base: position 221,672,516 of record JARYHS010008074.1, on the reverse strand, counting down.
AATTGAGTTAAGAATTTTGATTATAACACTTTATGATGCTGGGGATAGATAGTTATATTTTTCTGGTTACATCTTAGTCATATATATATATATATATATATCTATACTAATATTATAAAGCTGAAGAGTTTGTTTGTTTGTTTGTTTGAACGCGCTAATCTCAGGAACTACTGGTTCGAATTGAAAAATTCTTTTTGTGTTGAATATACCATTTATCGAGGAAGGCTTTAAGCTATATAACATCACGCTGCGACTAATAGGAGCGAAGAAACAATGGAAAATGTGGAAAAAACGTGGAAAATTATTCATCTTTGAGGGCTTCTGTTGCGTGCGCTGCGAAAACGGTTCAAGATACCAAAAAATATGTATGAAAGGATTATTCCTCTTGAAATGATCTAAAAAAATGTCCGCAACAGTATATGTCTATCTTTTGAGATTAACTCACTAGAACCGTTTTTATGGTAATCAAATTTGGTCGAAATTAATGCATTATTACCAATTATTTGTTAGAGTTCTATCAACATAATAATATTAATCTTTATCCAAATAAATGTGTTGTTGATTAAGAGTATTTAATTGTGAACAAAATTGTCTTTGGCATCACTTAATTTCAATGAACATCTTAGAAGATATTACGCGCGGTCGGCTCCCTTTTGAACGGTTGTATGCAGCGAATGCGTAATGAGAATCAAGATATGACATTAACATACAATAATGATATATACAATGATGGACTAATCATAATTGAAGATAAAATTCATGAGATTTGCGATAAATCACTAACCGATTTTGGGCTAACCTGTATCAAAAAGGATTAATTCACTTAATCATCTGGATCCGTTAGAAGTAGCGTTGCGAAAACCGTATGATCTAAATGAATTAAATGAGTATATTACTCAAAATGAACCAAAATTAGTTAATGACCAGGTGACCGCGTATAATTGTGTTATGCGAAGTGTTCGTTTTAATGAAGGAAAAGTATTTTTTTTGGATGCTCCCGGTGGAACCGGCAAGACCTTTATTACTAATCTTATATTAGCAAAAGTAAGGTCTCAGGGAAAGCTAGCTTTGGCAGTAGCGTCGTCAGGTATCGCTGCAACGTTATTAGCAGGTGGACGCACAGATCATTCCACTTTTAAACTGCCCCTAACTGTTTCTTTACAGAAAGATAGCGTGTGCTCTATACGTAAAAATGGTCCTTTGGGAAAAGTTTTACAAGATGTCAGTTTAATAATCTGGGACGAATGTACCATGATCCATAGAGCTCATGTGGAGGCTCTAGATAGGACTCTTAGAGATATTAGAAGCTGTGATAAAATCATGGGTGGGATTACTGTTATGTTTGCTGGGATTTTCGACAAACTTTACCAGTAATAGTAAGGGGAACTAGAGCAGACATTGTAAAGTCTTGCCTTAAAAGTTCCCCATTATGGAAGTTTGTTAACATTTTAAAATTAACTACAAATATGAGAGCACATTTGGGAAGAGGTAGTATAACTTTTCCTTCAAAGTTACTTTTAATAGGAGACTGGAAAGTACCTCATTTTGAAAATAAAATTGAAATTGATCGCGATTTAGGAGAAAGAGTAAGTAACATTGAGGACTTAATATCGAAAGTTTACCCTGAAATCAGCGAAATAGAAAATAAAGATCATCAATGGATGTGTCAAAGGGCAATATTGGCGGCGAGAAACAGTAGCGTGGACGAAATTAATGACCTAATTTTAAGTAAACTTCCCGGAGACATAGTTACCTACACATCTATTGATAACGTAATGGATCAAGAAGATGCGGTACATTACCCACAAGAGTTTCTTAATTCTTTGAACCCAAGTGGCCTTCCCCCATATTCCCTCAAGTTAAAAATAGGTGCCCCAATAATTTTACTTAGAAATCTCAAACCACCAAATTTATCTAACGGAACCCGACTTCAAATTAAATTTCTACGCAATAACGTGATCGTTGCAATAGTTTTGACTGGTCCAGCAGTTGGTCAAACAGTGCTTATACCTCGCATCCCAATGATTCCAAATGATGTACCTTTTAATTTTAAAAGAATTCAATTTCCCGTTAAGCTATCTTTCGCCGTTGCAATTAATAAATCACAGGGGCAAACATTTAAACACGTAGGAATCGATTTACGTCAAGACTGCTTTTCACACGGCCAACTATATGTCGCGTTGTCAAGATCGGGTTGCGGAGAAAACCAATATGTTCTTCTGCCACAAGAAAATAAAACTAAAAATATAATTTACGCAGAAGTACTTTAAAATAATTATGTTCTTTTAAAAACTTAAAAACTAAACTTGCAAAAAATTGTCTAAAATAACAGAAATTGAGGCGGACAAAGTCGTGGGTAACTGCTATAATTTATAAAGCTGAGGAGGTTGTTTGCAAAAATAAATATGATGCCCAAAATAACTATTCCACGCGGACGAAGTCGCGGGCACAGCTAGTATATATATATGTATTGGATCAGTAGTTGAGCACGTTTTTGCTACGTGGAAACAAATCTAGAAATTAAGCGTCTGTTTACTGTATCACTGTAAAATAATAAAACTTCCGAACTTTCCTCATCACGTCGAAAGGAAACTAAAACAAAAGACTTTATCTATATATAAAGATGAATGTATGTATGCTTGTTTGTTTGTTTGTTCTTCATACAAATCAACAGTTTTCATCCGATCTCGATGAAACTTTGCACACTTATCCTTTGAATCAAGGAGAAAAATAGTCTACATTTGGTTGAAAAATTATCTGTGTAAATATTACATGTTGTCTTACAATTTCGAAAACTTACTGAACGGTGATAGACAGACGCGTTGGATTTGGAGGTCTCTGTACTGTTTTTCCGTGTACCGGTCGTGTAGCTCAGTGGTTAAAGCGATTGCTTACTAATGTATGGGACGTGGTCTCCAGTTCAAATCTCCGTGGAGGCTAAGATTTGTAAAAAATGTTTTTGACCGTAAGAGTCACGCCTATGCCGTCGGTTATTCGGATTGAATGTTAAACTGTAGATATTACAAAGTTAGGGTTGCAATGCGAGGCAAATCGTAGGTAGTCTTACAATGCTGTAGGTGTACACTTTCTTACGTTATATTGATCCCTCAGGGGCGATTCGCAGTCAGTGTGTGTGTTATCCACAGTAATACTATAAATGCGGAAGTAAGTCTCTGTCTTTTGTTACGTTTTGACAACTAAATGTCTATACCGATATTGACGGAATTTGACAAGAAAATCTGTAGGGACGGCACAGGACATTTTTTTTTTTCGGTATGATTAACAGTTGTAGTCACGAGATTTTGAGAACTTATTGAATGGTCACAGAGAGACAGATGTGCGTGTAAGTCTGTGATGTTATGTCGCTTGCTCAAGCTAGGCTTCTCACGCATTATGTTAATGTATAATTTGTTAACAAATTTCGTTTAGAGAAAAAACGTATTATTTAGTATAGATGTCGATTTTCTATGTCCTTTTACTTTGTGTCTGCTTAAATGTTTCTGGCACCAGTTTATTTTGCCTTCATTTTTGACATGCCTTTCGGCCGTAAACTGGCCTAAGTTGTAGCTCTAGCAGACCACGAGCAGCTAAAGTTATTAGAACCCAAGAATCGGATGCTCATGCTGAAGAAAGAAGAAAAATCCAAGCTGAAATAAAGCTGCCCTTAGTTAACACCCCACCACTCCCCCAAATCCCTTCACATTCGTTTGTTGTTCCGTTTTTAAATATATTGGAAATTGATTATCTTCAAGAGACAGGTTCGATGGTAGAATGATATAGTGATGGCTTTCCGGTCATATTATGCCGACTCGGTGTTGTTTGGGACCAATCCTTCGCTACCAAAAACTTTCTATATTCAATTCTGGCAAAGAAATTCTTAATCCACGCGTACGAAATCGGGGGTATCAGCAAGTTTACAAATAAAATTAAAAGTAAAATTAGTACTATGTCGGGCAATCAGGGTGGAAATGGAGTTGCTTCACAACAATTCCATTTTGATTCTGTGATGTTTGCTCTTATATTTCTTAGTACAGGTAGTGTTTCTGTTGTTTACGTGTGTTGAGTGCAGATGAGTATGTGTTGAGTGCAGTGTTGTCAGTATTGTGGTTCAGAATCAAAGAGGTAGAGAACTGCTACATTGCGCAAAGGTTTGGGAATAAAATTATGATTGTTGTTCACAATATGATGTAAGGAATTGTTTATAATCTTTCCTACTGGGAAGCACAGTTACAATAAAAAAATTTATACAGCAGTGCAGCTCGAAATAGCTATTCATAGTTGCTGCACCTTAGCGACTACAGTCACGTGGCGGATGACACATGCTTAAGCTCTTACCGGTGCAAACGTTGTACAAACAAAAGTCCAATATGATATTTATTAGTAATCCCTCGCAAAACTTAGTAACCAAATAGAACCACAAATTTATCTAAAATTGATTCAGTAGGCTATCAGGCTTGACGTCTCAACAAATTTCTTGTTTGCGAAATAAATTTGAAATAATTCTATGGAGTTTTATTATGTTCGTCATAACGAAGGAATAGTTAAAGATAGTGTATAAAAGTTGATTATCTGCTAGTGCTCAGAGTTTTTTACGCGGATAAATGATGTTCCACTCAGTGCACATGGTATTCAAAGTATGGTACTTCTTGCTCATTATATTAGAAAAATTAGAACATCAATAAGCTAGAAAGCTGCAACAGTCAACAAAATTTGCAATAAGTGAATTGAAACAGAGAATCAATATTGATAAAGTAATTCTGAATATGAAAGAGATAAAGATGATAATAAAGGCTGGAATGTGTGGGAATCTAACGTTTCTTGAGCGAATTCACAGGTAAATAATTAAAGTACAATCAGGATATTGGACATCTATCGAATAGTTAACTCTTTGAAATTTCACAAGAAATGATACATAACTGATTGTAATTAATATCTCTAGAATATTTTCATGTTGTTATCGATTATTTATATTACATTACTTTTAGCAAAAATTATTACACAGTACCTTGTTACTGAATTGTAGTTTTTGAATTACGTGCGGAGTACCCAACGAATTTCTTGCAGTAATCCATTAATGCCTTAGGACTTAGGTATATGCGGAGGGACACCAGATAGGTCTGAACGAGTGGATGTAATTTTCTACATACGTAACCATAATGTGGAAAGTACATGTAGAATAGACAGTCTGTTAAACAATTGGTTCAGTAATCCTGCAACCACTGAAGTAATGAAATATTGTTTTCCTATTCTTTTAGAAGCAGAATTTTGAAGGTTATAATAGTATTTAATTTCGTGAGTTCCTAATCAATACCAATATTTTTAAACAATAGAACAAACATTTTAATAGTAAAATGTTTTTAAACACAACTGTAAATAGCGAAATTATTAGGATGAAATAACTGGTGTGACTCTAATAAAACGGAAGCATATCAAATTAAATTATTGTTGTTACCATTGTTCTTACAGAAAGTTACGATTAGTAGAATATGAAAAAATCGATATGCTGATTTCCTCCCTTTCGTCATGTGAGTCGACATAGAAATTAAAGATTTTTTTAACTTAAATGGTTATCACATGTACGAATTTCTTCATAGCTTCTCAATGTTCTCTGAACACCAAGAGGCGACGGTAGATTGGAACTTCCCATAGGGAGTATCAATCATGCTTTCTCAGTAACCATCTTAAATTGTTTGATAAAACGTGATGAAGAGCAATATTTTGTATGGTTTAACTAAGAGTACTCCAAGAAAGGCGTTATGTAAATGCAATGTACTGTTGTCTTTACAGGAAACTACATGCCACCTGGGGTGTATTGTCCACTCGGCTTTTATCTCTGCCCAATACACTTGAAACCAATTGATACTAAATCTAGTCACCGTGACAGAAGGATTATAACACAGTTTGTATAAAAATATATGTAAAAATGTATAAAAATAAAATAAAATATCGGAGATAAGAATAATTTCCTATCTGTCTTGAGTGAAAAGAAACTGATTATTCACTAAGATTTTTGTGGCAGCGAAATGGTAAAAATAAAACTGTTTTGCTATGTTAAATCGGTTTATAACTTCTTGAATAATTTCTAAAACGTTCCGTAAGTTGTAGGTTGGCAGACTAATGTCCCTATTTTTCTAAATACCAAAGAACAAAGAGCATGCAACGCAGAGGTACCATGCTACCCGTGTCGTGAAGTATACGGACATTCTGAAATTGGTTTACACGTGATACAGCCAGCGGCCTGAGTCTAAAGACATAATTCTTTCCCTTTGAGTATAGTTAAGGTTGTTCCCTAGCTATTGCTTCATAATCTTCCAAACAGTATATATATATTTATATATATGTTCGCTTAACGGGGTTATAAGCACAGTACGTAAGGAAGTTTAATCCCTAAGATTTTTTAAAAAAAATAGTATAGAGCTAGAAATGCGTATACAGAACGACCTTGTCTTCTAGTTCGCGATTATGCCGCAGCACAGCGCTGCCGGGCTGGCCGACCAGCGGTGACCCAGATTGAGTGGGGTATACCGGACCCAAAAGTGGGTTACCTGCACTACGTAGTGAAAATGTCCTTGCTTCATGTTTGGAGAAAAATCTGTCCGAAATAGGGTACCGTCTTTGTAGGAGAAAGTTTACGCTGATAATATTAGCAGGGAATAAACAAACTATTAGTACAAATTGGTATAACTGTGATGTGATACGATTAAATAATGTTGATGTACGTTAAGTCTATAAATAAAAAAAAATAGACGCCTGAATGAAGGATATTTTTGGCACCAGCCCACAGAGAACTATTCAGAGGCTGCATAAATACTCAAGATCTTTAACAAATGCTTTGTGAAGAATCTTCATTTACCTTTAAATTTTTGAATTTAGATTGATAGTAGAGGAGAATCGGGTAATATGGAATACCGAGGTTTCTCCTCTGCCGAATGCTGCTGTATAGTGGAAGTACCATCAACTGCTGGTCAAAACTCCTATGATGCTTTGTTGTGTAGGTCGGTCATTTGGGAGCTAAACTGTGTTTGCTGTCCAACAAAGTTTGTTTTTCACTTTCGAGAATTTTGCAGATAAGTTTTCTAAAATATATAAAAACATCAGATTTGTTTTGTTGATCGCTATTCTTAGTATAATGTGTACTAAAAGAGTGATGGTTTGTTGTACAGTTCTCTTTTCTGGCTGGTATTTTTTTTTTTGTAATATCTTAAAGCCTATTTTGTCCAAGATGGTGATTCTGGTAATAGGAGATACTTAGTATTCCATAAAACCCGACATAAAACTGTGGTATTTTATACAACCCGAAAAATAATTACTGGGTTGTAATACATTTTTAATAAAATATAAATTTGGGTAATACGATAAAATTGTGCTTCAGTTGGAGTAACTATCATGTATGAGATTCTTTCCAATTATCTAGGCAAATCTATTTTTTAATCAGTAACATCACAAAGTTAGAGCGTGGCAATTTTAAGCCACTTGTTAATTTAAGAGATTCCTGAAAAAAATGTGTTGTATTTCACTGTTTAAATTACATATCGTAAAACACTTGCATAAAGTTTTTTGTTTCGTAAAATGTTGTACGGAACTACATCAAGATAAATAGTTAACCTATAGAAATTATTAGAACTGCTGTTTATTATTATCTAAGCTCTTACTATTATTTTGGTAAGTGCGTAAGTACCGGTTTTGGGGAGGGAAATTACTTCAACTTTACTGAAATTGTCATTGCTCAATAAAGATTCACAGAGATACTCAACATTATATGTCCACCAGTTTGATGACTAGAAAAAAAAAACACTTAATGCTTGAGAAACACCATTTTCTTAAATACTCTCTTATTCCTAAGTGAAAAATATATTTTTCTCCCACAGAATGGCGGTAATACAGTTTACCTTGTTGCAACATACCATGCTATGTATTGAATATAATCTACCTGATGCTTCACAGTTGTTTGGAGTACAGCATATACACTGTTCAGCCAAAACATTATGACAACCTACCTAATAGCCGGTATGTACGACTTTGGCACGGATAACAGCGTCGACGCGCCTTGGCATGGAAGCGATAAGGTCTTGGTATGTCGCTGGTGGTAGTTGGCACCATATCTGCACACACAAGTAATCTAATTCCCGTAAATTGCTATGTTTTCTAGCGTATTAGTGGTGAAAAGTGTGGTGTGACACGACACTTTTTGTCCACAAGTTCTTGTTGACCAAGTATGCCAAGGCGAAGAGTGACGACACTCTACACCGAAATGTTTAAATGTGGGAGATGTCGGGTAATTGGTGTGTTTGAGATCGGTGCATCATATCGTGAAATCTCCCGATATATTTGCCGTAGTGCAATGTCGGTATACAGGCTTGTTACACAGAGGGTGAAAGAAGGCTCTAGTACTCCTAGAGCACTAGAGCAGGCAAACGTCCTTACATAAGGACAGCACGTGAAGACCGCCCAATTTCGCAGGAGGCTGTTTCCGGCAGACGGGTGACTGCAGAACAAATCTAAGTAGTGACAACGGAAATATTCACCTCCATGATGATTATAAATCAATTTATTGAAGTTGTGTTAAACTCTCTGGCACCTATGCAATATGTTCCATTAAACTGATTTTATTGCCAGCATTTTCTAACGTAGTGTAATGGAAATCGCTTACAGACACGTAAATGGCGTGCATTTGAGTTTAGAGTCGAGTCTCGATCTGTCTGTGTGAAAGTGATAATTGACGACTTGGTATGTACACACTTTGACAATAAATGTGGCCGCCATTGAAAAATTCTATCACTCTTATTTTGCACAATCTGACATCAATGTAATCCTAAGAAGCAGTAACGCAATACTGGGCTTGCCAGTATTGCATTAATGTTTCCTGGGATGACACTGATGTCAGATTGTGCAAAATAAGAGTGATAGAATTTTTCAACGGCGGCCAAAATGATTGTCAAAGTGTGTACGTAGGCGTAATGGAGAAACGACCTATTCTTTTGTGATTTCAGAACGTCACACAGGTCCAGTCACTCGTGTCATGGTTTGAGGGCAATCAGTTTCGACAGCAGGGCTGAGCTGGTTGATGTTGTACCCCATCACTATGTGGACAATGTTCTGCACTCTATTGTGATACCCTTCATGTCCACCATCGAAATGGCATCTTTCAACAGGACAATTCTCGTCTTCATACTGTGGCCATCACAACACTAGCCTTGCAAGGGGTTGCGATCGAATTTGGACCGCATGATCCCCAGATTTGGCCCCAATAAACATGTCTGGGATGCCAAGAGCAGACACATTAGATCACATGGTCACCCAGCAAAAACTGTGTAACAACTAACAAGACATGCAGCATAGAGAGACATAATCCAAAAAGACATCCGAACGCTTATTGATTCAATGCCGGCAAGGATACACGAATGTATGGGTGCTAACTGTGGGCGCACTTCTTACAGATAACTGATTCTGAAGGTAATAAACTTGGCCTCATTAACTGCAATTTGTTATCATTTCTTCTGGGTATAAACCTGGATACATCTACAAAGTCTCCTAAAATTCCACCATTCCTCTCTGGGTGTTGCACAGTGCATATCTGATGATAAACTCAGCTGGGCAGGACATATGTGCAGGTGGAAGTGTGTGACGAGGGGAAGTTCAACTACAGTGGTGAAACATAAATACGTTACTTTTGCCATACCGTTGCTTCATCGTAGTGGAGTAAGAAAGAACCCCTATTGTGGGTATAAATTTACAGGAGCTGTAGTAAAGGAGGCAGCTAGATTTGTTTGTGGAAATTATCGCAGAATTCAATCAGTAACAGAGGAGTATGTCAATGTAGGTCATTGCTGGATATTATTGTAAAGACGGTGATGCAGGCTATTGGACTACTATTGGCGTTGATATCGAGATGAATATTGGTAGAAGAATAACGAGTAGAACGTGTAGGAGCCCACCTTATTGACTCAAGACATTGCAGCACCATATTGCTGTCTAATTCCCTATCAATTGGCGGAAGAAATTAGATGTGTCAGCATTGGAACTTGGACAGCAGGATAGAAGAGTTTTGCCGTAGGATTCACATTCACCAGATTGGGTATTTAAGTTCTAGATTAATTACCAAACATCTACAAGGTGCATATGGATTGAGGGTATACGACACGGTTCGTGATTATAACTCGGCAGATTCCTCGGAATTTTCCGGAATAGTACGCCTGAATTCATCGAAACCAGGTTTCACCCTCTCCTTTCTATATTTCTTATCCAAAAAATAAGTAACACCATGAAAATTCACACAATCCGTATCATCCACACATACAATTCACACTTAGACACTGTCACACTGGAGTAACCAATAGAAAACCACCTTCTCTGGACGTTACAACGAACGTAGTTCATTGTAGTTACCTGTTTCCGCATACCGGATATGGCACACACTTTGGCAGCGAAGGGATTAGGTGACTCTGACAATAGACTGCCCCTATGGTCTAAAGCATAAGCTAGTGGAAGAATTTTATTTTTAAGGCAATGGAGTAACAAATAGACTAAATTACTGAGATAAATGCTGAACAATTTACTTCAAACGCTGGAATAAATATAAAGATATTTCGTGAACTACAAAAATATGTTAGCATGAAAACTGACACAGGGTCGTATGCTTTTCCACACTTAAATTAATTTAGATTAATACTGGAAAGCAGTTAAGATCATCAATCAGGATGGTTAATATATTGTGTAGATACTCGGGCACAGAAAGTAAAAACATTTTGTGTATTTTTACTTTTTCGTCTCTATTCTCTATTGAAGTTGACTCGCGCCCAATAAAACAGACAAAGTGGCCGCGGCATATCCAATGGTTTCCGCGCCTCCCCTGGAAACGTGCCAGTGTTATACAAAAACCTGCACTGAAGCGCCTTTGCCAAGTTCTTTGTTATTGGTTAAACCTCAAACAATGCGTTATTTCTCGTTCTGACTGCTGAGTTTGTAGGAAGTGTTATTAACTACAACACACGAAGGTTTATGATACCGTCTTAAGGTACAGGCACGCCTGTTGAGGGTATGTTAGACGAACAACATGAAATGTATTCGTCAAAAAGTACTAGAAAATTAAGCATTATGTGATACAATATGACAGATGTAATGTCCCGTTTTACGGTGGGGGAAGCTATGGAGAAATGTTCTGACACCTTAAGATTGCACTATTGGACGTACTAGTTAACACAGCTTCCTAACCGGTCACAGACATTACTGCCAGGAAGGCAAGAGGGGCCTAGCCAAGTTGGACTGGTTTGGCACTTACTTGGTTCGCTTCACTGTGTGATCCTCCGCTCACTCCTCCAGGATGCAGCTGCTCTTATGCCTACAAACCTAACTAGAAGTATAACCGATAATCAAGAGTGAAGGGTAGTATCCGATTGAAGCACAGTTCGTAACTCAAACCCGATTTATTCCAAATGGTTAGTTATTACACACTGATCATGAATCCTCGCGATAGCACTCCAGAGCGTGCACGGTACAGTTAACTTTAATCTACCAGGTGCAAGAGCTTTAGGTCGTTGGCGACAATTACTATGAATGGCTAAGTTCGGTGTTAAGTGATGTGACATGGGCAAGTGCTGGCATTGCCGATCACTCGACGTTCGCGCACGTAACGCGCTCGCGGATGTTGTTGCAGACAGACTGACTCCTTTGACCTTTGGCAAGACTATATAGCACAGCCCGAATGTTCTCGAAGGCTCAAAGTCCCTCGAACACTCTCCACGTGCCTGGCGTGCCTATTCTGCAAGATCATCGATCATCCAGAACCTTCTGGAACGGCGTTGAACTCGGTGGCTGTCCTTTGCCCGACACCCGATATTCCGCCGACACTGCATCAGCTGTATTTCCGCCGAATGCGCGTCTGGGCTGCCGTTGCACGGCGATGTACAGCTCAAGGCAGGCTAACTTCAATACTATTTTATAATCCAATGTATATTCCTAAATACCTCAAAATAGTCCACTACATTTCCTCCCTCTACAAAATTAAGCTTTGTCCCAAAGCTCTTTCACTTATGAATTTGTTAAACTTTTATGCAAAACAAAAAAAAAGAATGCTAATGGCACGCAATGGAATACCATCGTGGGGTTACATAAGTCATCGCAACAAAATTAAATGAAAGTTTTGTATAAACGTAGTCCAATCCTGGGTAAACAAAACAATTATTAGTAAAGGTTATTAGTAAAGGTATTACATGCTATGTATATAAGTTTTGAAACATCAACATTGTGTGTTAGCAGTTTGTTCATTACTGTCCTTTTTGATAGTGATTGGTACTGTCATCACAATTTCTTCTGCTGTAGGTATTTGTGTAGTTGTGTTCAAGGTTGCGATTTTCTTAGTTTGACGTTTGTACAGAGACAGTATGATTGATATTATAATAAATTACTAAGACTGATGTAAGGCTTATAGATGTTACCAATGTTTTATGTTTAGTCTGCAAATGCATTTGTGTTTCTACTTGTGCTATGAAGTGATTATACTTTATAGCGTCTCTAGCTTGCTGCAAATGTTTTTTAATTTCAGAAGTAAGCAACGAAGGGTTAGTTGATTCAGTTGTATTAATTTAGTACTATGGTACATGTGTACATTGAAAGTAGGTAAGACATAATCAGGAAAAGATAAGTTAACAGGAATTGTTGTTCTATGCAACACTGGAATGAAGAAATTTTCACCTATGAATTCACAATGAGTTGCTTCCTCAATTATACCAGATCCTACTAGCTTAATTCTAGTGGTAGTTTTTGTTTAAGTTTTCGCCCCAACATGTGGCTATAATTTCTTGAGAATGTATCATTGAAAAATCCAATTTTGATTAACTGATGACAAGTATGGACGATCTAACATTACAATTTCTCTCTGACACAAGTTTGAAAAATTGTTTGAAAAAACATTGAAGTTTCACATGTAGGTAAATTTCTATCGTGTAAGGTTAACAAAGGACAAATGGTTATTGCAGAATTATGACACTTATCTAAATCATGGTTATTTAATACTGCGTATGATTTTTGATCCGTGTTATCAACAATATATCATGTGTTTCCATTGATATGACGATCTGTTTGTTCCCATGATACAGGAAAAGTATGAAGAGAGTATCTACTTAGTACAGAATCTGTCGTCCTACTGGAATATCGATAATAATTCTTAAATAGTTATCCATAAGTATAGCATTGACTGTTGCAATCTGATAATATAAAATATATTTTCTAAATTACAAGGAATAACATATATGTTGAGCTCCTAAATATTTTTGAATTAGTTGTAAATGCTGTAAGAAGATTTTTGGACTGAGTAAGATATCACTGAGTTTACCATCTGCTGCTTGAATTAAGGCAATTCGTAATTTCGTAAGTTCAATTTTTGTATCAGATATTGTGGAAATTAACTGCTGAATGAGTTGGATAGAGTATAATTGTTTGATGAAAACTTTCTCTAGTTCTTTCAAATTTTGATTCAAAGTAGTTTGGATTTCAGAAACTTTAGACATGAAATGTATTAGCTAATTTAGAGATAACAAAGGTTGAGTTAGTTACTGCATTTTCTAAGTTCTTTGTTAATAAAACTTGTTTTGACACACTAATTTCCAAATTTTGAGTAATGGTTTCTATCCTACTAATCTAGAATTTAATTCTTTAAGTCTTGCTCTGTGACGACTCCAAAAAACTTATTTCCAGTACGGAGCCTCCTAGATTTACTAAACCTCGTTTAGATCTATGTGTTCCTTTAGGCAATAGTTCAAGTAAATTATAGTACTCATCATTCAATGAAGAAAAAAGAGTTTTCAGATTTAGCACTAAAGTGTGAGTTATATCATCATCATATACTGGAAAATTTTGCAATGAAGTATCCAATAATTGAAAAATCTTAGTTAATTGCATACTGTGGTTATGTAGTTCTTGAAAATCGATTTGGGCAATTATTGACCAAGTATACGGAGAATGAATCACATCTTGTTGCTTTACAAAAATAATACCATTTGTGAGAGGAGTTATCCTATAACTTTGACAAAAGTGATTCCCTTGAAATACTAATATTACTAATGCTATAAATCTACGGTAAATCCCTAGTAATTCCATTCTAATCTATTAATGATAATTCACAATTTTACTTAATACTAGTTTTGTTGAAATACTCCTTTACCAAGACAAAAGAAAAAAAAAATACAGTACTAGTTACTATAGCTAGTTGATACTTAGTTGCGTCCTTGCTTACACACGCGGAAGTTCGTACGCTCAGCGCTGCCGGCACTTGAGACGCTGAGTCACCACGACCTTGCGGCGTGCGTGGTAATGTCAACACACCTGTTAAACAAAAGTCTTGAGCGAAAATCATCTGTTAAAGCATGATACATTAACAAAAAAAAAACTTTTTGTTGAGTTCTGACACTTCTACACTTGATCTTTACGTTTGGTTCATTAACACTGCACGTAAATAATGATGTTTTCTCTTTCGTGTTTACAGTTATGATGTGTTAGGTCAAGTAGGAATCAACCCATTCATTACAATTATTTCTTTATTGGAAAACAATTTTATAAGAAACTTATGACAATTTTGTTATGCGAATTACTTCACTCTTATGCTTCTTCCAAGCAAAGTTCTTCACATGCAAACTGCGTAAGTATTTGACATTTAATACGTTTGAAATGGGTCTTATTTTCCTACTGACATTCCTTAAGACTATTTCCTTAAATTATAATGATGTTTCTTAGTAACTTTAGGAGTTTGATCTACTATTGCTTGATCATTTACCGCACATGTTTGGTCGTCATTAAGTGGACGATTCCGTAGCGGATAGCGTTGGTTAGGGTGGGTAGTTTGTTTACTTTCTGAGTTTGTTACTTGCACTACCTTATTTAAGGGTGGGTCGTTCTGTCTACTTAGTATTCTTCTGTCGTTTTTTCTCCAGACATAAGGCTTGACACGATTTTTATTTATTATGACATCTCTATTGGTAACCGTAATTTTACCGTAGTTGGAGATGGGACTGCTAAAACTTCGTGGTCCGCTCCATGTAATATTAAGCTTTGAAGTTGTTCCTTTTTTCCTATAGGGTTTATCTAACAATACAAAGGATCCTACTGCAATGTCTTGTGGATGTGCTTTTTTATTATACTGTCTTGCTTGTCTAGCGAAAGCTTGATTACTTGATTTTCTAACATTCTTCCAAATAACTTTTAATTTGTGTGCTAAACTTCTTACTTCTGGATTGTTGATCTCTTTTGACATTGGAAAAATTTCAAATGGTGAATTCATTTGTCGTCCAAATATTACTTCGTAAGGTGTTTTATTAGTGGATGTATGAACTCTACAATTGTAACTACTTACAATAAATGGCAAAATTAAATCCCAATTTTTGTGCGATTTGTTTACATAGCAACTCAAGGATTTTACTATAGTACGGTGCACCTCTCCGCTCTCCCATTAGTCTGGGCGTGCATGGCGCTCGTCCGTAGCTTTTCTATGCCTAGAAGTTTACAAGTTTCAGTGAAAAGTTGTGCTAAAAATGGCGTACCTTTATCGGTCAACACAGAAATTGGCGATCCAAAGACAAGAATCCAACGGACTACGAAAGCTCGAGCTATAGCTTCAGTAGTTTGTTCCCTTAGAGGCACCATTACAAGATATCTCGAGAAAGCATCTATGATAGTGAGGATATAGGAATTCCCATTATCTGACCTTGTGAAGGGGCCCACAATATCGAGATGTACTCTATCAAATGGTTTAATTGTTTCAGGAAGCGGCTGTAGTTCCTCGCAATGCCTTGTCTTTGCCCGCGCGCTGACTGCACGTTAGGCAACTCGCCACATACTCGCGCACGTCTTGCTGCCTAGATGACCACCAGTAGGCGCTCGCAATCCGGCGGTTCGTACTTTTAAATCCAGAATGACAACCATAAAATGAATCGTGATGTAATTTTATAACAAGGTCGCGCAATACAGTTGGTACTACTACACGCTCTCCCTGCTTTGTTTTTCGGTATAATATCTCTCCATGCATGACGAAACTTGGATGTTGACGCCATTTCTTACACTGCTCGTCACGCGATTGATGAATTGGCAGGTCAGCTAACGTCAGAGGTTGTTGTTTCTCCAGTACAGCGACCCTTCGGCTGAGGCCGTCTGCGTGTCCTATTTCACGACCCGGTTTCACTATACTTTGTACTGATATTCAGAAAGTGCCAGAGCCCACTCGCATAAGTCTTCCTGAGGATTTTTAAGATTAGCAAGTATTTCAAGGCTGCATGGTTCAGTTATTACTTCAAATTCGCGCCCCCATAAGTACGATCTGAAATAATTTCACTCCCCCATAGTAAACCAGCCATCTCCCTCTCTGAGGTTGGGGTAAACGTGTCTCTGCGGGGGTTAAATTGGCGAGAGATGCGTAGGCTATTGGTCGATATACTCCGTCAAATCCTGAGCCAAAACTGTCACCACAGGTCGTAACGGAGGAAACTATCCACAGGTTAGTCTGAAATACTTTGAGAAATCCGGTATTGCTAAAATCGGGGGATAATCAATTAGCTTTTTTCCTTTTAAAGTAGACATCGCTGCCTCACACTCTGGTGTCCATTCGGAAATTTGCTCCTTTCACTAATAGCTTAGTCAAATGGTTTCGATCTATGTGGGCATATCATTGCACGATTTCATTAATAGTTCGACAATCCCAAGAATGATTGCAATTGTTTGACATTAGTAGGGGTGGGAAAATCACGTACAGCACTTATTAATCTAGGATGAGGTTTAACACCATCTTTGGAGATTAAGTGTCCAAGGTATTCTATTTCTGATTGAACAAAATGGCATTTTTTGTATGATAGTCAAATTAGCTTTCTTTAAACGTTCAAACACTTCTCTAAGGTGGTCCAGGTGGTCTTGAAAGCTCTTACTAAAGACGATTACGTCATCGATATACACGAGACAATGGATTTCTTAATATGTCTTAATATATTATCTAGCAATCTTGAATGTAGCTGGTCCGTTGCGTAAGCCACCAATGGCATTTTTAAAATTCGTATCAAACCATTTGGGACACAGAACGCTGTTTTTGGCACGTCTTGTTTGGCAATATTAATTTGATGGTATCCCTCCTTTAAATCAAGGGTTGTGAAGTATTGACAGTTAGATAGGTAATCTACAGTCTCATTTACAGCAGGTAGCGGATAAAAATCAGCTTTTGTAATACTGTTTAATCGTCTATAATCAACACAAAACCTATATTTTGACCTCTATCCATTCTATTTGATTTCTTAGGGTACCAGTACCACAGGGCGAAGACCAATTCGCGCTGCTTTCCTGAATTACTCCATCTTTTAATTGTTGGCTCAATTAGTTCATCTAATATTTTCCGTTGATGCACCGGTACTCGATACGTGCCTTAGACTTGATGGGCGGTGCGTCACCAGTCACGATCTGATGCTCTACTAGACTAGTACCTGATATCGGTTGTTTTGGAACAAATAAAGTTCTATATTCTTGTAACAAAGCGTCTATTGTTCTTGTTGTTCCTCTGGCATAAGTGTTCTATTTTTTGTTTAAAAATCCATATGTGAATTTACACTAACTTCAGGTTTAATCTGATCAGAATTACTTCCTGTTTATTATTACTTTTAAATTCATCCTTTTTCTAACTTATTTTCGAGCTTAGGGTCCTCACCCCTCTTACTTTCGAGCTTGAGAGTTGCCCCCCTCCTCTTGTGCTTTTCGAGCTTGGGGTTCTTCCCCTCTTTGCTTTCGAGCTTGGGCCAAGCTACAATTTAATTGCTTAACTGTTAAGTCACTACTCCCACCTGAGTGAGCAGTAATTGACAAACAAATCTTCATCATTAATTACTGATATATTAGCTATGATCTGCTTATGTGGGACTTTCCACCTTACTATTACCAAAATTTTCAATCACTACAGGTATACAGGATTTCCCTTTAACAAATGTTTACTTCCCAACACTGCGTTGCACATAAACTCTGACGTTGATCTAAATATTCATTAGTTGGTAAGGATCAATTAACATAAGTATCTCCAGCTGTCACCTCTACTCCCTTAGGAATAGGCAAGTGCAGAATTTTCCCTGAGGAAGGTGGTATGTTATGCACGGAATTGGCTTTCAGAACTGACCTTGTGTTTGTTTACCATGGAGAACACACGTCTGTCCTTCCCCACTAAACACTTTATAGGGTCTTTAAGCTCTATTCTATGGCGTTCGCATTTACGATTCCCAAAAGTACAGAACTGGCTGAAAGATCTAAAAACCGCGTTGTACTGTTGGAGAAAAGGTAATCCTAAGATCCCATGAAATTTTAATCCTATAGAAGGGACAACATTATACTGATGTTTGATAATTTTTTCCATCTATTTGAAACACTACTTGTTTACTTCCTATGACTGACAGTTTCCTTAGACCCATCTAATCCGATAATTTTGCAATTAGGAGGATTCCAAGTCATCTGTTTCCGCATATTTCTTCGCATAGAAGGTTACAATTTGCGCCAGTATCCAGAATGAGTTTGCAAGTCCTATTATTACATTAGCCATTACTGCTAGGTCTGCCGGTAAATGCCCTTCACTATCCCAGATTGTGGCTATTGGGATGCATTTGTGAGGTAACTTGCCGGGCCCACAGTTACCTGGTTCTAGTTTTCCGAGTTTTGTTGTTTTGAACCAGATTCTTGACTAGTTTTGTCATGGGGTTTGTTTTTGTTGTGCTGACAGTGGCTCTGATTTTTTGACCAAGGTTTATGTTTGTTTGTCTGATCAAAGTTTCGCTTAAACTGATTGTTTTTGATTCTTATAGTTAGTAGGTGGTGGGTGGTGATGACAACAATGTGAACAAGAAGACTGCCATTTACCTTTTGGTTTGGCGAATCTGTCTTGCGTTTGATTCTCGCGATTGAATTTTTGATTGCCCGAATTTCGGTAGCAATTCCTTTGAAAGTGCCCAATTTTACCACAATCCTGTGCATTTTGTGTCTTTTCCTGTGCATAAAACACTTGGGTGGAGGGTTTTTTAGGCTTGTTTTCCCCTGTTTCCCCCTTAATTTGTTCATACAAGTGGCAAACTGGAATGCTTCGTCGAAGCTTTTCGGTCTTCTAAGTGATATTTCCTGATACAATTGAATATTTACACCTGACAACAGTGATTGTAATAATCTTTGGTCTGCCTCATAGGACAAAACTAGGTCCTCTTTTTCATCACCAGTAAGTTCAAAAGTATTAGCATTAATAGTTCTCAAGCGGTCAGCAAATGAATCCAAAGATTCCCCAGGCTTTCTCTTAGTATTTCGCAATTTTTCGCGATAATACATCGTACTACGAGTTGGTTCAAATCTTTTAATTAATTCCAGTTTCATTTCGTCATATGTCTCAGTTATTTTGCAATTAGAATCTACAGTTACGTGCTTAAATGCAATTCCAGCCAAACGAGCTTTCAGCAACCGAAGTTTGGTCTTAGATGTTAAATTAAACATTTGAACAATATTATCAAATTGATCTAAGAATGTTCTTATACTTTCCCCAGGCAAACCACTGAAAACAATGCTTGGAGATAGCAAAGCGCTCAGTAATTGCATATCTTTTACTTCTTCCTTAGTTAACGTATTTTGGAGTTCTAAATTCTCCATTCTTTGGTTAAGATTATTAACTGCTTGTTGGACCGTTTGGCCTTCAGGCTGATTGCTAGTTTCATTCATTTTTTTTTTCTTTGGGTTGTTTCCTACTTACCTTACGCGTTGACAGTTCTGATGCACGGGCGACGCGTGCTCCAGCGTGACCCTGCTCAGTCGCGCTCTCTCTGGCGAATGCGAGCTCGTCGATCCGCAAGCAGGTAGGTTGTCAACCACTGCGCCGCGGTGGCGAAGCTGGGAACTGCTCGCTCCGTCTGCTGTTGCGGGTAGCCGTCCCTCGCTCTGCAGGGGTATCCAGGCGCGCTGCACTACTGCGATATGAAGTTCGTCTTTTGAAAAAACTGTTACTTTGCTTTGCCAGCCACTTAGCCCATTCACTTTTAGCGTTATTATTCCAACTTTTATTCCAGTTTATTCTTCTTTTCTTCCTTCTTGTTACGCTTCACACTTAATGCTTTGCAGTTTGCCGCAAACTTTCGACTAACAGTTCTACTCAACTTTGACACACGCTTCGGATTCAGAGGATGGTTAGTTCGATTCTTGGCGCTACTAACATGTACTTTAGGTTTGAAACACAGTTCTCAAATTAAATTCTGCGTTAAGGAAGTCTTTATTTTAAACAAAGTCTTCAATTTCGACACAAAGTTCTAGCATCAAAATATAATTCCTGGTTTCTGCGGCACTAAGATAAATTCTGCATTCAGGTAATCTTGATTCGAAACACACTGCGATAGCCAAAATGTATCTATAGTTCTGGGTCTGACCTAATTCCGACACAAAATGTACTTTCCATTAAAAGTCAGTGCTGCATCTGACGGTCTTAAGTTCACTAGTTCGGCACAAATGTACTGTTGGCATCCGCGTTCAGATGGTCTGGGGTTCGACACACACTTCGACACCAAATGTAATGTCCCGTTTTACGGTGGGGGAAGCTATGGAGAAAATGTTCTGACACCTTAAGATTGCACTATTGGACGTACTAGTTAACACAGCTTCCCTAACCGGTCACAGACATTACTGCCAGGAAGGCAAGAGGGGCCTAGCCAAGTTGGACTGGTTGGCACTTACTTGGTTCGCTTCACTGTGTGATCCTCCGCTCACTCCTCCAGGATGCAGCTGCTCTTCATGCCTGACAAACCTAACTAGAAGTATAACCGATAATCAAGAGGTGAAGGGTAGTATCCGATTGAAGCACAGTTCGTAACTCAAACCCGATTTATTCCAAATGGTTAGTTATTACACACTGATCATGAATCCTCGCGATAGCACTCCAGAGCGTGCACGGTACCAGTTAACTTTAATCTACCAGGTGCAAGAGCTTTAGGTCGTTGGCGACAATTACTATGAATGGCTAAGTTCGGTGTTAAGTGATGTGACATGGGCAAGTGCTGGCATTGCCGATCACTCGACGTTCGCGCACCGTAACGCGCTCGCGGATGTTGTTGCAGACAGACTGACTCCTTTGACCTTTGGCAAGACTATATAGCACAGCCCGAATGTTCTCGAAGGCTCAAAGTCCCTCGAACACTCTCCACGTGCCTGGCGTGCCTATTCTGCAAGATCATCGATCATCCAGAACCTTCTGGAACGGCGTTGAACTCGGTGGCTGTCCTTTGCCCGACACCCGATATTCCGCCGACACTGCATCAGCTGTATTTCCGCCGAATGCGCGTCTGGGCTGCCGTTGCACGGCGATGTACAGCTCAAGGCAGGCTAACTTCAATACTATTTTATAAATCCAATGTATATTCCTAAATACCTCAAAATAGTCCACTACACAGAACAGAAAAGTGTCACATATCAGCACTGAGTACTTGTAAAGGAATCAGTTATCGATTTTAATTACAATCGACCGTCTGGATTTATTATTTCAGAATGCTAAACGCAACCCCAGTCAGAGTCTTGTGTTTTCTCCTCTCTATCAGCTTATTAGTATCAAAATAAGTGTAGCCAACATATCTTGAAGTTACCTTGGATCGACAGTATTTGGCTAAAGTTGGAAGGTAAGTCATAGGTCGCAGGTGCGCAAGTACATTGTAGAGCAAGCAGCCTTTGGCCTGGCATTCTGCGCAGCAGAATAATGTTTCTGTACCTGGTCTAGTAATTCTGATACTGCTGAAGTCGACACCCTTCTCAACATCGTAATGAATACGGCGAGTGGCGTCATTATATCTACTCCAATATTCTGGCTGCCAGCAGTTTTAAACATTCCTCCACCACATCTGCGGAGAAAATCGTTGCCGCTGTGAGAGTGAGAAAGAGGAGAGGAAAACAACGGCCTGCCTCGTACGCGCTTAAAATCAAGGATACCAGCCTATACAGAAGCAGATTAGCTGAGGATTAACATCTTTGACATGCCAGTGGTGTGGAGAAAACAGTAGCAAGCCAACAGGCCACTCAACTGTGACTCGGCAATCTGCGCCTGAGCATCTAATCAGCCTAGTCGTCTTAACAGGATCCGACCAGGACACAGAGTGTGGGGTGCAACAGCACGCAAGTGAGTGCTCCTTCGATGCGCTTTGTGACTGTGAAAATGCTCGGACCGCAAACCGCACTGTAACGGACTGTCCAAACAGAAACCTACCCGGAGGGCTGATCACCCTGTATCAAGCTGGACCGGCCGCTGCAAAATTGCTTGAATCCCTCCACATTCTCATTTAATTAGTAATGTTGTATTTTCTTTATGTTTTATGTCACATATGAACTGTTAATTGGCATACGATAATAATAACCATACTAACCAACAATCCATTACATTTTCACATCTTGACATGCCATAAAACGCGCTAAAGATCAAAAGCGACAGATACTACACGAAGAGTAGAGAAACGAGATTAATATAATTAGGCTATTCACTGAAGATTTTTTTTATAGGCTGGAGCCAAGTTTAAGCTACATAAGGGTACTTAAAATTACGAAGCAAAAATGCCTTTTTCATCGTGGTACTTGGTATTTAAGCTCGAATACAGGTTGAAAATACCTGGCTGCACAACAAGCCTTTCCTACCATTTATCTTAGCATAAGAAGAATTACACTATACGCGTGAAGGCTGTTTTCTTATCAGAAGAGGAACTTTTTCAATACCAGAACATTAAGTCACAAGGATAAAAAGTGAAAAGTTAATACAGGTCCTAAAACACCAACAACAATACTGAAATGACACACGACCGCCTGCGGGTTGTTAATTATAGCACAGAATCCCGTTTCCCCAAACACAATTAACAACATAGTTTTGCAGTCATCAAACAGGTAATGTGTAATCCTCTTCCAGTGGTTGCGGCATATGATGTTATAGCGTACCTGGGAACGCTAAATGTTATTCTCTTAATAATAATAATTTACCTGAAATAGCACAGGAAACTGTTAATTCACATTTATTTATGTACTGTTATGTTACATAAAAATTGAAGTGTTTAGAACAGGAATTTATGGAGGAAACATAAACTTTATAGTGGTAGAAAATTTATACAATTTATGCTCCCGTTTAAGCCATAAGTTTGGAAAGAAGAACGTAAACGAGATGCAATAAAAATAAGCACGTCTACTATGGGTGTCCAGTGTCCGTGCAGACTATATTTTCTGTGGCAGCATGTTTTACCACATAGTTACAGAATTCGGCTATTTATTTGTATCTGAATAGTTAATGGTTTCAGCCACTAAATTTTTATGTTGTAGTAGTTTTTTCTTATTTTTTTTTTTCAAAATTAATGGCAATTTTCTTCAAAGAAAATGGAAAGATGTTAAAAATTCAAGATTGCTACTTCCGCTGGAGATTTCGTGTATACTATGATCGAAACTCCTACATTATTCCAAATATTTTTATAGGCTGTATATGTTATGATCTTAGAAGTATACAAGTGAATTACAGTCTACATTTCCAACAGTTGTCTAGTCGTTTGTAACTTTTATTTGCGATCCTGAATCTTAGGTGAATTCAAACAAAGGGCGGTGTGCGTTATACAGTATTCATAGCTACACATGAATGCAATGTAAAATGGTACAGTAAAGGGGTATTTACAGATGTTAATCTCAGAATTAAATAATTTTTATGATTTGCGTAATAATAGTAAGATTGATTTGACGGTGGATGGGATTGATCCTGTTATAATGTGGCTATCATTAACTCGACTGGTTGCACCGACCGCTACGTGCAGTTCTAGCGTGAGCGCCTGCTCGTTATGCAACCAGCGCACCGTGGCGCTTGTCAACATTGAAACCCGACCAGGCTGCCTGGCTAGAGCAAACTTCAGGGCTGACAGGAGTCAACAGACGATTACACCACTCACATACGGTTCACAAGCTGACCATACGCACGCATTTCTAATAATTTCTTACCTGTTCCATCTCAAAGGTCACTATTCCCTATGTTTCTTTTAATAATTTGTTCTCTATTCCGAATGTCTTTCTGGCTCTGGCCTTTGACTCTAAAGTCCTTTGTGATACAGTTCTTCTTCTTTATGTACAGGAAGACAGTACGGAATACTTAAAACAGCTAAACAAGCAATTAATAAGAGCAAAGAGAGAAGCAAAAGAATAGGTTTATGAAGAATATTATTGGTGCAGGAGGACGACTGAACGATGCATCTAGAAATTTCTATGGCTATATTAGAAAACTGAGGGGAAGGGAAGGTATGCAGACCATAATAGATAAGAACGAAGTTGAGGTCACTGAGGATTTTAAAATTGCAGAGATATTGAGAGACTGGTTTAGTGAGACAACTAGGGATTGTCATCCTGTGATGGGAGGAAACCAATCGGAGGATAGTCTCCTTAAAAGTATAAATGAGGAAAATACAAAATTTGAAATAAATTCTCAGGAAATAATGAAGGAACTCAGAAAGCTAAAAAAAAAAAAAAAAAAAAAAAAAAAACGTAAAGGGGTTGCTGCAGATAATATTACTACAGATTTCTTAAAAATTGTGTGATACGATATTGTACCTTTAAATTTTATTTAAATGATTTTCGAGTTTTGCTGCTTATCAGAAGATTCGAAAAGAGCGATACTACTACCGTACTACCGGTTCATAAAAAAAGGGTTACAAATAGGGTTCAAAATTACAAGCCAATTAGTTTGACATCAGTGATAGGCAAAATGATGGAGAGATTGATATACAACTATGTCATAAATGTCTGTGAGGAAAGAAACTGGTTTTTACATCGACAATGTGTCTTTAGGCAAGGATATTCATATGAATCCCAGATGGTGGGCTATATGCAAGATATTTCAAATGAATTGGACATAGGATGCCAAGTTGATAGTGTGGTACTAGATCTATCTAAGGGGTTTGACAGTGTGAGCTATAAAGTGGTTTTAAATAAACTGGAATCTATTGGATTTGATGAAAAGTTTCTTGCTGTGTAGAGGAATTCTTAAAAGCCAGAAATCAATGTATTAGAGTAGAAAATACGTCATCAAAAGAGGTGGAAGTAACTATGAGAGTGCCACAGGATAGTGTATTGAGACCGTTGTTGTTCATTATTCTAATGAATGACTGGGTTGATGGGATACGGTCAGCATTTAGGTATTTTGCAGATGATATAATGGTATACAATAGGATCAATGCAGGTGAATACTGTGAACAGCTGCAGGGCGACCTGGATAGAATATCTAAGTGGGTAGGTCAGCATGGGATCAAGATAAATGCCAAGAAGAGTCAGCTTATTAGATACACAGTTAAAAGTAAAGGCTAATTATCATTATAGGGTGAGGTCAGAATTGTTTGATTAAAGCTTGACGTGTAAATATCTTGGAATAACGTTTGATAACAAGGGATTGGAACAAACTACCAAGTGAAGTGATGAATATTTTACCAAAAACGCTTAAGGAATTTAAAATTAAAATTTGTAAATCGGAAAAGTTAATGGGTGAGGAATTTAACATTGTAATTATAAAAGAAAATTTATATATAAATTTATATATTAATAATTGAAAGGGGTAACTAGATGACTAGGGGAATTGCCACCGGGGCTTTAGCTCCATAGCAATTAAAATTAAATTAATAATTAATGATTTTCCTCAGTTTCTGTTTCTATCCACCCGCAGAATTTTCATTCGTTGCCAGCACATTATTTATACAACATATATATATAATCATGAAATGTCCACTCCATTGTAGCCCCGCCTCTTGAACTTTTAGAAAAAATTGTCAGTCCCCTTCGTTCTTTATCCTTTCTTTCTTAGATTTTCCGGCTTTCTTTTCTTCTCCTTAATTCTTTGTTGTACTTTCTTTATTGGTCACACCGTGCGCGGTGGGTGCATCGTAACGCTCTAGACTCGCATAAGGGAGACGCAAGTTTGAATCCCCATCCGGCCAATTTTGGTTTTCTATGATTTTCCCCCGGACGATTCCTTCAAAGAGCCATGACCGAATTCCTTCCCTTCCTTGCCCCATTCCTCTCCCTCGTCCAATGCAATCGGGTTGACAGGAGTACAAACCATAAGCGAAACAAAACAAAAATTGTCACCCCCCCATCATCACAAACCTTTCATGAGCCAAAACCACCTTGTAAAATTTGACTGTTTATCACTGATTGTCTTATCATTAATATCCATCTCACTACTTCCCTACTAAATTTTCAGCTCTTCTCCATAAATGGATAATCTTCTTCGCTAGATCTATTACATCGCCGTCTTCCTACTTTCTGTAACTATTATTATGTAACTTGAAAATGCATTCAAAGAGAAGCTGACATTTTTTATTTGCTTCCATTACATTTATATCCAGTTAATAATTCATTCTAATTTCTAATTTCAGGTGTCGTTGCAGCCGGTGTGATGGAAAAGAATAATAGTGGATTATATTAGTGTATTAAGGTTTCATTAATCAGTTATAACTTTATCTGTTATGAAAAATGTAGGAACTTACTAATATCTCAATTTAAGAAACTGTAGTTATAGTGCTGCATTAAATTTTGAACTCTTGATCACATTTTACATAGTGTCAATTAGAAAGGACGTAGAGGTATACTTCACTAATCAACGTAAAAATAAACGCAAAATTTCATTTGTATTATGGCGAAAGGTTAATTTAATTACTAATATTCACGGAAAATCAAATAAAAGTCATACTTCGTTGGTGGGAACACTAAATGTGTTCTGGTTTTTATTTTTAATTTAAATTCTCTTTTCATTTCTTAACTCACCCGCATATAATGTAGCGTGTTGGGACAGCATTTAGAAAATCTCACTAGGACCTGAGATGTCAGCAGTATTATCATAACAACTCAGCCAGCGCGATATCTCCATCAATCATAGAATTGTCAAAGAAAATTCTGTCGAAGGATTTGGTTTAAATCCTTTGATTGTATTAACTTTAGAGTTAGTAGTCTATTTTTGTACAATAAGTGCCTCATATTTAGCGTCCCACATATTTTTTTGTTTTGGATCCAGTTTACTGTTTTATTCGAAGATGAAATTATTTCGACTCTGCAAAATGTTTATAAATTATAAACGACTTTTTTTTTGTAGATAGTCTTTCAGTGATGTTCGACAGATCATTAACAGTTTCAGCGAGGTTCTACTTTGGAATCCGGTTCGTCATGCAATAACTAAGGAACACGTCTCATAATAAGTTTAATTTTTCGCCATACTCCTGCGCCTTGGTTTAAGGAAAATATCAAAACTTCCTCTACCTTGTCTTTTGCATTTTAGACAGTCTGCTCAGCTTACCGAAAAAAAGAGATCTTTTTGTCGTAACTCGCTTGCAAAACGCTTGGCGCCATGTTGCTAAGAGGTTTCCTACTTGAAACTTTCCTCTTTTCGTCTTCAATTAGCTGAGCTCGTCGCTCTAGAATCAGTCCCATTTCTCTCCACAAGACTCTTCTACAGCTCGGCGAGAAGAATGGAAGCCCGTGGAATAAGGGCTCTCCTGCAGGATAATTGAAGAAGAGTATTCATAAAGAGAAATGCAGCAGGCATTCAGTGTTTCTCATTGTGGAACTGAGTTTCAATATGCCAGTTGTTATAGTCGTTTGTTCCTATGTTTAGATATTGCATACGTCTCTGTTTCTATCTTCACAGGAGGAGGGACTTCTAAGCTCCAATAGCTCTAGTATCTTTCTAGATAACCATAGACACTGACATAAAAATGGTAGGAGGACAATTTTTATATTCCAAACTGGAAGTCCGGTGAGGATCCTCACTTTTATGGTTATATATATATATATATATATAAAACTCTTGTCCAGTGGTAGCTCTATTTTGGTTTTTGCTTTCTTTAATTTGATTTCTGTTTATGATTCTTTTTAGAAAATCTCATTTCAAAATGTTTCAAATGTAAATGCAATTTCTTAAAACATTCGTAACTGTAATAGTTAACACTAATATCCTTATATCTAGAATCAGTGCTAAATGAAAGAAGAGTAACAGTAAACATCGTGGATATATGGTTTTAAGTCCCCTGATAGAGGACCTGGGCACATACCATGGAGCGAATACTCACCCCCCACCCTTTTTGACTTTCCGTATTGAACTGAATGAAACCCCTAATTATGTTTTCCTCAAAAATGTCTCAGAAATAAAATAACAGCAAACATATTAGCGTAGTGCTTACACGATTGGAAGGCAAGTGACGACATTTTATTCCCTACTTTGGATCATTATGAAGCCGCCACCAACAAAACTTTAACTCCACAAAAATATGTCTTTAAGCCATTTGTTGCCATTTTCAAGTTGTTTTTTTTTACGACTCCGCCATGTTAACGAATTTTCACGTAGTGAAGCCATGTCTCTACGATTAACTTAAAGCTGTGATAGTGTCTACTGTGTATGGGTTTTTAAAGAACATAGATCGTCATAGCATTCCTTTAGATAATTACGAGAAATCTTATAGAAAATGCAGGAAGTCTGTGGTCTCTTACGTTAAGAAATGATGTCAGCGTATTCTTTGATGCATTCGTCCCTATTCATTACAGCAAATGCGAGTGCCATCCTGGTTATAAAAGTTGTTACTGCACAAAACCGTTTGTAAAAGATGTTTAGCAATGCTGTAATGCAGTAAATGATTTTATCATACCTTTATGCAATTTATAACATACTCTTACCTTTATTAAGCCTTCATTTAGTAAACTATCATATATATAGAATGGCATAGGATAGACTGCAGTGGTGACTTTGCGTGGAAATCCAATGTTTCACTGGGAATTAAAGGATATGATGATGATAATGAAATAAAATGGCCAAGAACAAAGCTAATAGAATGTGCTGTATTGTTTCGTAGACTTCATGAAAAACCTTAGTTATGAATCATATCTTTTATCCTATAATTAACATTATTATATTTTTTATTAATCATTAACTAGTTTGAAACTGTGTTTGTGATTAACTGGAAATTATCGGAGGCTCTATCACCAAAAACAACATACCTTACTATTATTTCAGTTATTACAGATAGTTCGTTAATTTTACATTCCATTTAAAACATTTAAATCGAGTATGTGGAAATTATTAATAAGATATTTGATGTGATTATATAACAATAGCGAAGTATGACCATTGACCATTGCCAAATTTCGAGAGTGCTTGAGAAGTTTCAGACCGATTGAGAGGCTGTACCCATTGTTCTGAACTTTAGGTCCCGACTGACCTTACTCTATGCGGAAAAACTAATGCAGAATTCGCCTTGTTTCAAGATGAAATTTGGAACTAGTCTTCGATATACTTTCCAATAATTAGTCTGATGTAACAAGTTAATGTTAATAAGTGAATCCATTTTAAGCTGCCACTTTCATTTATGATGAACCTGTTATTGAAGTAATTAAGTTATTGAATGGGATACTTCAGTAAACAACCTAAATCGATTGACGCAAAAGCTTATTTGCAAACTTAGATTAGTTAATTCACAAGTAACTATTACTTTTCCCAGACAGTGGTTGTGTTATAAAGCGTATAAAAATTTTGATTTATACTTGTGTAAGAGATTCTGCAAATGACTTTTTTTAAAAAAGAAAATGTTATTCAGTTAAACACGGCTTAAAGTAGAACAGTGATTAATACACATAGCAATTACGTATAAATAGATGACACACATACAGGATGGAGGTCGTGCTCTTCAGTCATATGGACCCCTATAGTGTTGCTGGTTGACAACGGTTTAATATTTTGGTCGGGTACAGCGGCCACATATTTCCTCGAGGTTTGCGTCGTAGTTTCGAGAAGGCTGGACTATGGGAAGGCGGGCGGACTTAGCGCGGACGTTGTCTATCGATTGGCGAGACGAAGCCAACGGCGTAGTCTCCCGGTGCTATATACACATCTGACGACAGGTGACATGAGAAGAGACAGCATCAAACGGAATTACCAGCGGGCAGCGACGAAAGAAACTGCTGTTCATCTGGCGGCAGGAATCGGACACCATTGGTTACTGCGGCCACGACGGAAACAAATGAGTAAATGGAAGAAACAAATCCGTCCATTCAGTAGGGGAGAAATTCTTCCACTCCAACCACTTGCTACACATTAAATTTCCAGCTCGGATAACAGTGTGATAATGCTGAATACTATGAAAGTGTAGTAACCAAAATTTGACACCCAGTAATGTCTTCAGAAACATTTCTTTCAAGCTAACCGCTATAATCGCAGTCCTTTGCATTACGGGTATGATATGGGTAATGTAGTTTTGAACTAAATAAAATAGGACTGTCAGCTTTAGTACATAATTGCCATTTTATATCAACTGCAGACTGTCCAGTCAGAATCGAAACACTTTTTTGAGCTTGTTTCTTAATTATGTCTGTATTGTCACATTTCGAAATCAGGGAAAGCACGAAATTATTGCACAGTTTAACTTGTATCATACAGATACTATTAAATGTATTGTACAAAATTATGATGCAGATGTCAACGGAAATTTAGCTTTTGCGTTCCTTGTATCTAATATGCCTTTATGCGTATGGATCTTCACGTCGTAAGTGCATGTAAAGCTGAGAAAGGCATACTTGAATAAGGTGTAGCGTAATGATTTCAAAGTAATTTCATAAGAAGGTGCTGTATAACTTTTCCTCGAGAAACAAGAAGCGGAGACAGTCACAATAAATAAATAAACGCATACACTCATATATATAAATGTTGTATAAATCATATCTCGGGATAATCTTTTCATCTCTAAGAATCCATTATAACCCTGCGTCATTAACTATTGTTAACACCTATTCTTCGGTTTTGTACTGTTCTGTAGCAATCTGGTTTATTTCAAGGTACAGGAATGTAACACAGAATACTGGAATTCCTTTATAAAGATTTATGTATTGTACAAGACCAATGTGAGAGATTAAACTAATTACAGGTTCCCCATGCAAAGTTCACTTGGAGGAATCACAGCATTCATTCCCCCTCCAAAACACTTGTCGCGGAATGCACTTCAAGTAGTTTGGCAAGAAGAGCTGATCTCCCTCGATAAGTATGTAAGCAGATGTTACACAGAACACGCAAAACCGACCAATTCATATACTCACACAGGAGCTTGAAGACTTCTCACGCAACTAACATATGCCCATTCTTTACTAGTAAGGTATCCATGTAACTTGTTATGATCCATTCCAAGGCTATAGTGGAAATATAGAACGATTACTATCGGCATTTTTTAAAGATTAGATCAGGTCAAAGATGGAATTTGATTTACAAATAAACTATGACATAATTATAATGCTTTTCAACAGTTCAAAAGCGGATTCAGATAAGGTTCCAATAGAAAAATTTACAGGGATGAAAGTTGACTGCGTATAAATCAGACTTAAAGGAAGGAAACATGGAGCACGCTTAAGAAGCTAGTGGAAAACGACTCACTTTTATAGAGAATTTATGGATAAATCCCGATCAAATGTCTCACCATGTGCTTATTCCACCCAAAGCATCGCGAAATCGGCAACACACACAATATCAAAATTGATGAACCCTACCTGCCCCAAATAACACACCGAGAAAATTACAATCGATGAAACATCTTTCCTCATGAAAACGTCGCAGAATATTTTTTAGTGATTATTATTGGTTTTGTATTCGCGTTGACGAAGGGAAGGAAATTTTAACTAAACTCAATTAGCCAACATGGCAACAGAGATTGGAGCATTCGTAATTAGCATCTTGTATACCAAAGGTGTAGGTTAATTTGGAAAGTAGTACACATTCTCAACGTATTGTGCACTTACATCAGTGATGGTATCTATTAGATATGGATGTTACACCTGTGGCTTAGCAAGTGTAGGTCAAGACTACTGGCCGCAGCTTCCAATTATTCCATTCTTGATCTTCAAGTATCTCACATAGCACACCACTTGTCCAAACACGAAATCTTTTCACAAATACGCACAGAGGCAGAGAGAGATGTCCCTTCAGTCACCTACTGCTGAATTTCTAAGTAAATTTCAATTTTAAAGCTGTAGTGATGCGATTGCTGTTATTAGTATTTATTATAATTATATTTGTTCTGTATTTTACTAAAAAGTCATCGTCCTTTTCATATATTCTTCGAAAAATCAAATATATATTTATACTCCTCAAATAAATTACATTATCTAATACGTAGTTGTATCTTAAACTACTTAGTGTCTACGTTTGATTCATTAAAGTTTATTTCGCGGCATTTAGAAAGATAAGGACGAGTTTTTGCCTACCTAATACTGAATCTTCCCTTTCACTATTTCTTGAAAAAAGGCTATATCAAAGTTAGCAACGTTTCGGGAGAGTTACTTACCATTACTTCTGGAAATTAGCACAGGGGAGAAATTGATTTTTTTTTTTTTTTTTTTTTTTTTTTTTTTGTTGTGAATTGTTCGTTTGTACCTTTCCAGTCTTCCTGTATGATCACACAATTCATTTAGTAATTTAGTTAATTTAAGGATCATTTTGTGAATATGAGAGTGTATATATGGAAGCAGCACAATGGTATAACATTTACTGAATGATTGAGTGGAGGCTTTCCGGTATATTAACCGTATCAAATGTTCTCGGGCCTCCCACCGGGGGAACGCCTCAAATTGAAGCTATGTTTCGAAAGCGCTCAAATTTCATATTCTGCTGAAGTGTGGGGCCCAAGTACATTTTATACATTTACTGAATGTTTTATCGAATCATAACTTGTAATACGGTAGAATGGGAGTGGAAGCTCTGTTTTGCAGCGATAATATCGGTCTCAGTTGGAGCGGTGAAGAGCCACTGTTGCAAAGTACAATACTGTTCTATCGTGGCGAGGCCTGTACTCTCAAGGTTGTATCATTGGAACAACATTTGAAATGTGACTATACAAAAAGATGTTTCAAATATCCTACATTTGAAAGATGATAAATAGTTAATTCATGAACAGGGCCACAACGAAACATAATATTCAGCAATTGACTGGTGCCGTCAAATTTTATATTACTGTAATTTAAACCGTAGATTGGGACGCCTAAAATGTAGTTCCACCTTTCCATGATGTTACTGGTAATTTTCTGTTTGTGTTGAGATGCACGGTTAAACAAACATGATATTTTGTGCAAAGGCAAGTGAATTTTGTTTTAAATTTAATACCACGCGTTTAAGCAATTCAACTGGAACTTATTTGATTTATCTAACAGAAGCTAAAACAGTAAAGATATATTTTCTTAGTTAAAACATTAATTGAAATTGAACGAATAGAATATTTTCGCCTGCGGGTGGGTGTGAAAAATAGTGCTTTGGGTGTGATGTGGTTGTTGACACGTTATCCCGTATTCTGCGGCGTTCACTATGTCATGTCGTGTTGTTACTGCCACGGAAACTGTGGTCGATATCGGCGTGCGTGATATCCCACCCCATCAGACGACATCGGTTGGCCGGACTGATCAAATCAAATCACCGCACGGCTTTGTTGGCCGGGACATACCGAAGGATTGTTCGGCCACCAGTTGACAGTTTTCGATTCGCTGCGCAGTGCGCCCCTGGTAGTGGCTAACTAACGCAACCCGGTAATCCCAAAGCTTAACCTACAACTTAACGTAGAATCCGAACCACTGAAGCGTTCTGGTGAATCTCACATTGCACAGCAAATTGCGCCAGAAGTGTAGGTCGGGCTAATGGCCTTTAAAAATGCCTGCCGATACAGGGATTTCAACCGTGGACTTTTTGATAGAGAGTCAGACGCCTTAGCCACTGATCTACCAGACCGTTACGGCCGGGCTGATGACTGTAGATCACTGCAACTTGTATCGGGTTCCTACATTAACGTTTTTAAAAATCTGTTTTTTTTTTTGAAATCTTTTCAAATCCTAGGTTAACTTCCACCGTCTCAAATCCTGACGTTCTCCACATTAACAAGACTTTTTCTGACAGCCTCGTATTCTGTCTTTCAAAGAATGAGAATCACTTCCCTTACATCACAGCTTTGAATACATTTGGTGGTCTCCCTCTAGTTTCAAACGAATTTGTTTGTTATTAACAAGAGCGTTTCCGCCAAATTTTACTTTCTTACCATATCAGTAGACACTCAGCAGAACGTTACTTTCAAGCTCAGAGGATGGATAACTTCAATCACAATTCTCATGAAATTGACATTTACTGACGATGATTGGAGCATCATGCACTTATCTCTCATAGCGTCCATGTAAAATACCGGCAAGGCTAAATATAAATGAAAGTTCAATCTTCACACTGCAGAAAAATGGAAAGCTGATAGATGTGAAAGTTATAGAACAACGTATCTGACATTAAGAGTAACATTAAAAGGACGGATAGAGAAAAATAAAGACATGTTTTCGCCGTTTATTTATTACTTTCTTTTATAATTTAGGGAAAATGTTCAAACTTTTAAGGATGACACGTCTAAAGCAACGAAACTGAAAAATAATTTGTAATTTAAAAATCAGGTGACTATAATGAAAATAGGGAATCGCGAGGCAAGGATACAGAATATCACCGTTAATATTTAACGTAAATGTAGCGTAAACAATCAGGAAATTGAAATAATTATTTGAATGTAATATTACATACAGCACGTTGCTATTTGTAGATGACATCGTCCTATTAGCAGACAAGAGTCAGCTTACTTAGAAGTAACATCAAGTGCAGCACGTACAGCATGAACAAAATGCAAGGATGGGAATTTCGACTAAACATAAAGCAGAGTCATGAAATGTAGTAGAAATTATAAGAATTACGATAGGTTATATTCAAGAATAGAATTATATGTTGTAAAAGAAGTAAATAAGAACTAACGGCATAAGCAAAAAGCATCTCAAAATCAAAATAGCGCCGGCAAAAAAGAGTGTTATTCAGAAGGAGAAATCATTTAGTTTTTAACATCTTCCTAGCACTGTGAATTTTCTGAAACTTCATGAGTGCAGCATAGAACATTATGCTATAGAATATCCAATTTATTTGGATTCCAGAAAGAAAAAAACTCACATGTCTGAATTGCGGTGTGGTAGAAGAATGTTCAAAATTATGTGTGGAGACAAAGTATAAAATGAAGGTGTCTTTGAATCGAGACTGAAGATAAACGTCTGTGAAACAATTAGACAGAAAGAAGACATGATTTTTGATCACATTTTGAGGATTGGGTAGTTTGTTTTTGGAAATAGAAATCTAAGAAAAGAACTGTATATGAAAATCGAAATTAGAATATATAACGCAGACAGTTAGGATACAGGTTATGCTTCGTGTGTTGAGACAGAAGACATTATCTTTTTCTGTTTCTTCACCACCTATTTCCAAATTTTTTGGATCGGCTGCCTTCGGCCAGTTTTACTCGTTGTTGGCATGGTCAGATTCTGAGCTACGATTTTACGGCCGCATGCCGTTGCTGACGCCAAACATTTTATTACATACTCCCAGGTAATACGAAGTAGTGTCGCATATAAATGACTTTATGCGAGCAATAGATAATTATAATTAAATAAATAATTTCTTGTGGACTGTAGTTTTTAGGTTATGTACGTTTACAGTTTATTGATCTCATTTCTTTGTTTATCAATTCTCTGAACACCAATAACGATCACGCCTGTCCATATATTCCGAAGATTGTCAGGTTCGCCTTTCTACTCAAGATCTCTCTCAAATCAAATACAAGCTGCTGCCAAATCAATCTTTTTCTTCGTTGTCCTCTCTACTCAACAATTCTCACCTCACTTCTTTTTTTTTTTTTTCCAGAGAGCATATCCTTTTAAAGCCTCTCTGGGCAAACAATATTAATCTTTGTATTCTTTTCTTTTATATATAAATCATTTTACCTTTTAATTTACTACTATGTCACAGTAGTAATTGGGACGGAGGCAGGAATGAAGTGTTTCCATCTGTCTGTGAAACATGTAGCTATGTACAGTGATTGATGAGTGTATTATTTGTTTGTGAAACGTGTAGTTTATGAGCCGGAAATTGGCGGGTATTTGCCGGGTATTTACATGTTAAAAACTGCAATCAGAACGGTCGCCATGCTGTGGCCTAATCTGCGGCGTCACAATAACACTGGCGGGTAAAGAAGTTATATGAGGATAATAAATGTCGAGAACTGCATAAGATCATTCAAGGGAAAATAATGTTATTGGAAGCTCCAAGAATGTAGGACAGTAAAAGGCCAATAGGTTATTTGACTATTTTTTGTAAATGGTTTTAAATAGTTATTGATACACGTTATTTACCGGGTACTATTTATTTTTTGACTAAAATGCTTATTTTGCGTAAAATTCAGAGTATTTGAAAGCTCGCCCAAAACGCTCCTTTGCTGCCTGGCGCGGGCCAACGACACTCGTGACGTCACGTGCCAGCAAGCCTTCACTCTACATAAGTAACGTCTGGTTGGTTTCTCTGAACTTGTGTATAAATTGTTGGAAATATGGTTTATAAATAGTTTTTAGTACATCAGTCTAGTACCACAACAATAAAAACTCCTCAAATAAATATAAGTGTTCCCACAATAGCTGAAATAGGAAAAAAATTCGCTGCAACTTGCTGGTAGAAACCCAGACGACATTACGACTAAGTCGCATATCATTTAGTGTAGATATAATTTGCACCATAATTTCGTTGAGATAATGTAGTGCGTGATTTAAGAAGAGTATCAAAAGGTTAGGGTTCTTAGGTTCGATCCTCGCATCGGAAAATGTTTTGTTATTTGTGGGAGTCTTCTTTAGATACTAGTTGCTGTAGGTAGCGCCGCATATTCTTTTTCTAAAATCCTCCATAACATTAATTTTTTTTCCCCCGAAAGGTTCACCAATTTTTGGATAGCAAGCATATTATAAACATTTGAAACATAACCAAAAAAGACTTCAAAACTGAAACTGGACGTTACTTGCACACCGATAATTATTTAAAAAACCGAAAATTACTTGCGCATTAAAAGTAAATACCACATAAATAGATGCATTTATGTCATAAAGGCAACAGGCAGTTGTATCGTCACGTAAAAATTCCAACAAAAGGGATCCAAAGCGTTCGGGAACTGTTGCGAGATTAGCGTCAAATGTTAATGCAAAAATTAATTCACCGCCAAGCATTTGTAATTTTTGCAATGGTAATGTATCTTTGGTATGTTTCAAAATTAAAAGCGAAAGTTTATCTTTTTATAAAAGTTTTCTTGTATGGCAGAAATTTATGTTTCAAACGTTTGCATGACGTTTTATGAATTCTTCTAATAAAAACATGATTCTGTAAAGCAACAAACAGTAAACAGAAAAAAAAATGTACACACGAAAAAAATATTATCCTAATCAAGATTCGAACACAGGATCTTCAAATTCCATAGCAGCCTTTAACTATGCAGCAACCTGGACATCATGACATCGTTATTTATCTTCTTGTTAATAGTGAATACTTAAACATTACAGTTTCTAAGTGCGGTGAAGTGAACGCGGTTGGTAAATAGATAAACAATAAATTCAGTTTCGTAGTAAATAATCATTTATCCATAATTATTTATGTGCAGTTAAGAAAAATTGTCCACAACATCCAGTTATTAACTGTTGTGCTTACCATGTACTACACTTGCATTTTCTCGTAAATATCTCCTAAAACAACTTACCTAATTTTAAATTTTAGTCATTCTTATGAAGGATTTCAGTTAATCTCTAACCTCCAGTTTAACTGTAATGATTCTCGAATTGAAGTTATTATATTTTCAAGCTCCACAGAGTGAATGTCAGCTACCCCGGCAAATAAGGCTATTATGTTCGGTATATTTCCGCTATAGGCATTTACAAATTGTTCTTCATTTTATATTCAAAACAAAATCTCATTATTAACAAGAGATAACCAATAACAAACAATAAAAAATAGTAGAAAACATGGATAATAGGAAACGCTCCATACACAGTCGCAGCACCCACAGGCACGTGAGATCACTAAAGCTATCGCCAATCCCAGAGCGTTTTGTCACGTGACAAGGGGCAAGAAAAATTCTATTTTATTTCGAATTTTTTATTAAAAACAATCCACCTTTCTTTTAAAATTTAACAAAAATAGTTTCCTTAAGCATTAATCTATGCGAATGACTAAAATTTTTAATATATTTTCAGTACTGTCAAATAGCCTATTCACACCCGCCAATGGGCAGTGGAAATACAACTTTTGAGCCAGATAATTCATGTCCAGTGAGTTGTTCGATTTCATGTACACGTTTTCAGAGGATATTAATTTTAGAAATAAATGTGCTGGCTAGTCACTATTAGGAAGTTAAAATAAAGTCTAAAGGATTACCACAACTAGTGCATCTACACGGATTTGTTTGGGAAATTAAGTACTGAAAGTTTTTATTGTATATCTCAAGCAGTAGCTGGAAGTATGAGCGCAGATACCCTAATACCTAGTCAAGTCTAGTCTGACTGACTACAGCGGGTTGTAAGTAAGTTTATTACAACCGGTAGTGGCAGTTTGATTCTTTACGTTAACAACAAAGAAACAGGGGTGATATTATTTCGCTGCACAGTAGTAGCAGAGCCGAGGGGTGCCGACTAACAGAGACGGATGTGGGGGAGCAG
Source organism: Vandiemenella viatica (assembly GCA_031002005.1). NCBI lineage: Eukaryota > Metazoa > Arthropoda > Insecta > Orthoptera > Morabidae > Vandiemenella > Vandiemenella viatica. The sequence continues at coordinate 221,633,957 of JARYHS010008074.1, read as the reverse complement.
ACTGACGCACGGCCGCGCGCTATCTGCCGGAATTGATGTGATTGCCGGCCAGCAGCTTTGTACAGCCATTTACACTGCGCTGTTGGCCACACAACAACACGACATATTGCTTCGCACGATAACGTGACTCCGGTGGCCACAACCGTAAATTTCGGAGCGGGTGAAAAAAAAGGGGGGGCTCAATTTACACCAGCGCTGATGTTTCACTCGCATTTTGACATATTTTACATGTGTACCTTAATTCCGTCATTCGTTGCTGTGCTGCGGAACGCATTGCGATTCAGCGTTATTCTTTGTATGATAAAATTTTTACTAGATTTTTGCTTCCTTTGTATTTACGGAACTATTGTGTCAGTATGTAAGATCTATACCAATAATACATTCTTTTGCCAATGGTTTTTTGCCTCGTCGATATCAACGTCGAGATCATTGGAGACGTAAGTCGGGCAAGTAACATTCGTCCATTGCGTTTAGAAGGAACCATGCCGTCGTTCACCTGGATTGATTTCGGGGAACCATAGATTTTTTTCTTAATTACTGCTTTAGGCCTCGTCGACGTCGAGGTCATTATAGGCTAGATGGAACTGGGGGCAAGGAACGGGAAGAAATTCAACCATGGCCTTTTGAAGGAAGCATCCAGGCATTTACCTGGAGTGATTTGGGGAAACCATGGAAAATCCATATCTGGGCGCCCGGACGGGGATTCGAACTGGCGTCCTCCCGAATGCGAGGCCAGAGGGAAACCATGGAAAACCGAAATCTTGATGGTTGGACCGAGACTTGAACCTGTGTTTTTCCGAACGCGAGGCCATAGCGTTACCACTCAACTGTCACGCTCGTTATGTAACTTTCCTAAATAATAACGCGGGATGTCTTATATGATTTTGGTTTATAAACACCACGTTTGCCATTAGAGATTCAGTAATCGTGAATCAGTAGAAGGATTGCTGTCACATAAATTTCTTAGAGATTGAAAGATCCTTTACAGTGATATTATACAAAAATAAGCTCTTGCAACCACTTTATTTCATTTTATAATGTTCAGGGTGTACAGTTCGTTTCCTTCTTAGAGTATAGATGTTGTATGTGTGTATACGATTTTTGCTACGCGTAGTGTGTTATTTTGTTTTATGTAGAGAAAATGTTACAAAAAACGGGCTGCCACTTTCATTTTGAAACCTTCCGATTTACCAGTTCACTCAACATAGATAATTTTATTGTCACTTGCTTTTAAAAACTATTCTGATAGTAATATGAGTGTTCAAAGCGCCAAGAACCATTTTTAGTTCCCCAAAATCATACGATAAAGAAAGTGTTTGATTTTCAAAATGTGGTAGAAGTATGGTCTACTTGCATAAATAAGAAAATAAATAAATATCAAATTTTGAGCAAAAACTTTATAAACTTAAAAATTTTAGGAAAAAATGTATTTTCTTAATCTTTTGTTTGTATAAGCCACAGATGTAAACCTTATTTCCCATTCCTGCACATTTGGGATGTACCCAACAATCAAACATGTACCTCTGAATACACACTTCACCTCTAACATTATCTGAAAAGAGCCCAGCACAGAAAATGTATGCTGCATTATCATCATCACGTTTATGCCCCAGATGCCCCGCCAACTCGTCATTATCATTATCGTCTTCTGTACGGTCTTTTTGTGAGTTAAACTCGTCTCGCTGAGTTTTTATCCTTGGCTTTTTGGGATGGCTTGGCAATTTTGGATACTTGTTCTTTACTGGGGCACCCGACTCAACTTTCACAATCTTCTGACTGTAATTCAAGGATGCATGCTCCATTCTTTTCCTCATTTCTTCTTTGTAAGAACGTCCAGTTATGATGAAAGTTTTACAAAATCATTTTTGCCCGACTGTCGTCAAACGCGGCATAAGGGACCAATTTCGTCCTCCAAATAGGGCGTACTGCTTTTCGTGTTTTTTGTTGTTATTTTCGGAATGTCTTTCCTTGTATCAAGAATGTAACTGTGATCCCTTACAGGAACCATACGAGTGGCGCACCGAGCGTGGAAGGACACCGGTTCGAATCCCCGTCCGGGGATCCAGATTTGCGATTTCTATGGTTTCCCCCAAATCACTCCAGGCAAACGAATTCCGGGATGCTTCCTTCAAAAAAGGCCATGGCAGCACCAGTCCTTTCCTGTTTCTAATGACCCCGATGTCAACAGGGCGCACGGTAACGTTGTGGCCTCGCATTCGGTAGAATGCGGGTTCAATCCCCGTCGACAATATAGATTTCAGTTTATCATGGTTTCTCTAAATTACTCCAGTCGTGTTCCGGGATGATTCCTCCTAAAGCCTATGGCAAAATTCCTTCGCGTTTGTGACATTTATGCCTAACCCTTTTTGTAAAATAGTTTATTTTATTTTTTTTGCTTAATAAATAATTAATTTGATATTACCTGTATAGGTTTAATAATGTTCAGAGTACAATTAACACATAATATTAAAATAAAATTTAAGTATGGTTCCACAGATGGTAGCTTGTGTAGTAGAAGTGGGTAGCAATAGAATCTTAGTTGTTAAGTTTTGTAATAACAGTCTTTGTCTGGGCGGACGTGTGGTCGTATGCTTGCGCGGGATGGCACGCGCATGTGATTCCGCCAAAAAAAAAATTAAATTAAATTTATGATGTGTCTGTAATGTGGAGTTTGCAAGTTAAGAGTATTTTACTAATCGTCAGAATTAATGAAAAAAAGTGTTATGATTTCTTGACGATACATTAAGAAATCCTTGTTAGTGATATTGTGTTTGCGAGTACGAGAATCACCAAGTGCTAGTAATTGAACATAAAAGCTGCACGGCTTGCTGTGTTGGTGGATTCCTAGGGCTAACTCCCATAACACGCCGTTAATTACATAATGAGCAGCTTGCACCTGGCGACGTCTGCCAGGATAAGTTGTGAAATAAGGCAGCTTGCACGTTCCTCGTACCCAGTTCTATGTCGCTTCTAATGACGTCGTCGAAGTGTAAAGCCGTAAGGCACTAGATTTTGTTAAGTGTTTAATGGTTTTGCTAAATCACCACAAGCGAATGCCAGAAATATCAATTTGAAACGCCATTACCGATTTCATTCCTATTATTTTATCATGATCTTCTTCTGTCTCTATTCAACTGAATGTTGAAGAGGTGCAGAGCATTAAAAGAAATAAATAAATTAATCGCTGCGTATCGAATCCAGAATCGATGTTATTTTACCACTACTACTGTTCATTTAATATTATTTGAGAGCTTTAATATTTCTGAGTGTTACGTTTTTTGCTTTTGGTTTGATTTAGGAGTATTTTAATTAATATTTTTCATTCTCTCTTAGCAGCTCGTTGAGGACGAAATTCATTACAGGCAGGGAAGAACAGTGGACAAGAAAATGTAAAAATCTATCTTGGCGTTTATGAAAGAGCGACACATGCATTAAGTTGGAATGAGTTCGGAAAACTATATACAATGGAAATTGGGACTACTAGAATGCTGCTGTGCGGTATTCCAGTCTAGAATGTTAACCACTCACCCACCAGGTTTAGTAATTAACTCTTATGGCTATGTCTATGAGTACCATGTGAATGCTTAAGAAACCAATAATGGATATATATGCAATTTATAGTGACCACAACGCTGCTATTATCTGTATTATGGCGAAAAATAATATATCTGATTCATATAGTCTCGAAGTTTCGATGCTGAATGGATTTCATTCAAGATTGACAGAAAGCCATCAGTCTTGTATTAAGTCCCGTGATTAAAAATTACAAATAGCCGTAGTCAGTCACATTTACTTACAGTGTACAGTAAACAGCGTACAGACCTGTTAGAAGATCTGAATTACAACTACTAATTTGTTCCTGTCTCTTCGTGTTATCATTTAGATCGTTTGCGGGTGAAATTTCAATGAAGTGTAAGGTTTTTAAATTTGACCAATGTGTTTAGTACCACCATTACAACAAACAATTACTAATATTGATTAAACTCGAGTAATAGATTGCGACAGTAACTAGCACCTCATTTATGAGCTGCTCTAGGATGTGAATTGCATAACAGTAAAATCCCACCAGCAGAAAAGAACGTAGAATTAGAATGACATCAAGACAATGCGAAATCTAGAAACGAGGAGACCTATCGGAAAACTGTTACCGAACAAGGAGCACTGACCTGTTACGCATTGGCGGACGAGATTCATCTATTTATCCTGTGTATTTACCAGCCAGCGATACGACTACTGCAGCCCTCCCTCCGTTCCCCATCTACGGAGTCAGCAATGACGAAGCAAGAGCAGTGACGTAGCAGAGGTTTAGGAATAGATTATTTCTTACTTCTTGTTCACCCTTTCTCATAGCCTCCTGGGATTCAAAACTTTCTAATTAAGCAGTAACACATTTTTCTCTTCCTTTGCTTCAGTAACACTGTTTGTCCGGTATAAAAAATTACTTCCGGGATCCATCTATATTATATTTATTTCTTGTTGTTATATATTACGGTTTGGTTTTTTAATGTATTGGTGTGTGAAAAGTGTAAGAAATTTGAAGAAAGTCAATTTTGAGCGGAAATAGATACAGTTTTTTTTATTCAGAGAAATAAAAACGGTGTGGCGAATGTTTAAATTTGTTTTATCAATTAATGAAATTGTAGGCTGTGTTACGTTAGGATTGGCGTAGACTTATATAAAATGGAAGAGGAAGTAATTTCTATGTTTTCTAGCTAAAGCAGCGAGGGATACTTCTTAAAGTTATTATGGAGTCAGAACTGCGCTTAGAAGCTGATAAACGAACTCTAACCGGTTCCACTTAATCACCATTCCAGTGAATAACTAAGTTCACGTATAAGAAAGAAACGAAATAATTTTTGTGAATATTTCACGAACATGTCGTATCCTGCCTGATTGGTACATTGTGGTACATGGCTGTAAATAAATCATATAAAGAGTAAATATAGGAGTATGTCTTGGTTAGAAGAATGACAATAGAAAATTAAGATTTGCGGGGGGTTGAAGAGTGTATCGGAAGTTGGTGAAGTGGAATTCATATTGGACAGCAAGGACTATTATACAATGCCTGTCACGCTAATTAAATAACTTTAGTTGGATATTTTAAGCCAGCCATCATATTTAAAGTATAATTTTTACGATGTACTATATTTACAATGTCACGAATATTGCAGTTGAGCGTTCTCGCTGGGAACAATGCCAACAGGGTCAATTCCATAGTTTGTGCCTCAGTATTCTTCGATTTGCTGTTATCAGAACAAACTGAGGATCTTGAGAAGTTACTGAATCGCATGAACAAAATAATGAAGGGAAATTTTGGAATAAATATAAACCAAAGCAAGACAAAAGTTATGATTGGAATAATAGTTGTTTAAATATAAGAATAAGACGGGACGCAATAGGGGAAGTAATGGAATTCTGTTACTTAGAAATTAAAATTACAACTGATGGCCGAAGCAATATTGATGTTAACAGCAGAACAGCAATAGCGAAAAGAGCCTTATTGAAAAAAGAGAAATATTTTGGTTTAAAATATCAATGTGGGACTCGGAAAGAACTTTTTAAAACTGTGTGGTACAAAGAACTTTATAGTAGTGAAGCATGGACTTTACGAATACCAGAAAGAAGGAAAATTGAAGTATTTTAAACGTGGTGCTATAGGACGTTGAAAATTAAGTGGACAGGAAAAGTACGAAATGAAATTGTTTTGGAGATGATGGGTGAGGAGAGAAGATTGTGAAAGAGTCTTACAGAAAGAAGAGACAGGCTTGTAGGTCATATTTTGAGACACGCTGGATTGGTTAATTTGTTAGTGAAGGGAACAGCCGCAGGAAATAATTGTAGAGGTAGACAAAGATTAGAAGATGTGAAGCAAACAACTGAAGACGTAGGTTCCTCGAATGGCGTCTGATTGTATATATTTTAGTTAATTTAAATTTTGTACGAAAGCTTTATTGTTTAAAGTTACACGCTATTGTAGTATAAGGAAGTTCTATGGGTACTCGCTTAGGTACAGATTTTTCATATTTTAATCAGTCCAAAGCACAATTATTTTACAGGCTGCTGATAAGTGGATGAAAACTGTTGACTGAAGGGATACTGAATACATATGAAACAGTGGGAGAAATCATAAATATAAAAATCTTGATGAATCTATAAAAGAGATAGTTCTATTAAGGAAGGCGAAGAATAATGGTGAGAATTTCCAGAGCCAGTTCCAGTGGTACTACTAATTAACTGTAGCAGCACAACAAACAAATATTCCGAGATTGGTAACTTAGTGGAGATGCACAAAACATAAATAATTATAGCAATAATGTCTTGGTTAAAAGAATGAGCTATAGAAAATTAGGATTTGCGGGGGGCTGAAGAGTTTATCGGAACGCAGAAGGACGAGTTGGTGAAGTGGAATTCATATTTGACAGGAAGGACTATTATAGTTGGCTGGTATTGATATTTATAGGTATAGCTTACTAAGAGTTGACTTGTGGGAAATAGGAAACAATGATAAGGATCTAGGAAAAATGAATTAGCAAGATGAGGTCGTCGGGGAGAAATTATATTCGTATTTATAGTACAGAAGTGGGAGTAGGACTGTCATTACTGGATTTTAGTGTACCAGGTTTGCACTGGGAAGGAAGTAAGTTAAAAAACACAAGAGATCAGACATTAGCTAATAACTTAATAAGAGAAGGGGTTGTTACACGAGCAGTAGAGCAGAACATAAGGGGAAAGCAGGTTGGTGTATTCGTAATAGAAATTGATGACAACTACGTGGGGGGATAAAGGTACCAGCTACTTAAAGGAAGGGAGACAAATACAGGCTTGTTAGTTTCATATCTATGATAGCTTATCTGAGACAAAGTTTAACATGCTGTCTCGTAAGAAACATCTGTTAAGAAAAATAATTTTAACCAGCAAAGTGAGTTGGGCAGAGGTTATTAATGTGAGTCTCTGTTAGTGATATACCTGAGAAATATTTAAGATCAAACCGACAAGGAAGGTCAAGTTTAGCATTTTTTTACCCTTCTTACAGACATTATGAATTACGTAGACAACATCCTGCTATTTAGGAGGTGGACTGACACTCAACTGTAGTTAAAACCAGATTTGTTAGGTCTCTAGTGTTTATTCTGAGAGTGGAGTGCCTGTGTTGCCATCTGCCTGCGAAACATGTAACTTGAATTCTGTCTGATAAGTGTATTTTGTTTGTAAAACGTGTAGCTTATGAGACGGAAATTGGGAACCGTCAATGCATTCGCTTCGGCTATTGCCGGAAATCGTAATCAGTGCGGCCAGTACGTCGGTCCAGGACTCGATTCTGGATCCGTTGTTCCTGGCCTTAACGCGGAAGAATGGTGGCGCCTGCCACACGGACAGATGATATCAAGTCTCTTACAGTTTTGCTATGCATCTGACTGAGCCACAGGATGCTGCCAAACAAATTAAGAGCCATTAAGATGGATCAAAATGTTACTTCATACTTGGAGGAATTCTTAAGAGATAGGACGCAAAGTTTGTAAGTAAGAGTGTCAGGGATATATTTGGTACAGCAGTTATATCAGCTTCAGAAAGAATTCAAACTGGAATTTCGTGTAATGCAAAGTAGATGAGCCCACAAATGGCCACTGGGGTAACGATAACGTTTCTCAGTTGTCCACGCTGTAGGTCAGGTTAAAATTAAACTTTCAAAGATACGAGTATTTTAAGTAAGTGATAAAATAGGAGGGAAAAGTTCTTAAAGACGTTTCTTACATGACGAAGTAGGTTATGTTAAGAAGTATTTGATGAGATGTTGACACATGTTTGGAGTAATAGTATATTGTAGAGATCCCCAAACTTGGGGTACGCGAGGACATGTCCGGGGGGGGGGGGGGGTAGGGGAGGAAGGGGCTAGGTGTGAGGTCGCCAGTGTCGACGATAGCCTAGCTCTGCACCGTCGAAAGTACTATGTATCCTTCTTAGAGTTGTAAACCTTTATTCTAACAACACATACTTGATGAGTTTCATCTGATATGTCAATGTTAGTATTGTGATCTAGGCATTTATCTTTTTAATATTAAAATTTTCCTGGGGGGGCGGGGGGGATAGAAATTTATTTTATGACGGAAGATGGGCGCTGGAACTTTCCTTTTGACGAAAAGGGGGAGTGGGCGACAATTATAGACAATCTTATTTATTGTAAAATGATAACGCCACCTGTTGCAATATTCATTGAATTTATTGTTTACCGGTTTCGACCCGCCTTAAGGAGTCTTCTTCAGAACTTGTTAAAAAGTATTACATAAATCTAAATAAACTCTCTCAATAAAATAGTACATTTTGTACTGAAGTGACACATTAAAATATATTTTATAGCAATCCATCCGGCAGCCAACGTGTATTACATCTAACCTGGGCGGCAGCTTACTGCAGTAAGTAAAAATTAATAATTTCATATTTCTACTAAAGACATGTGTATCCTTATATTTCACTTTGCAGCCACTGCTGTTTGTGTGTGTATTAGCCTCGACTCTTCCATCGTGCACTATGGTGGTTACATGTCGGTTGCTGTCAATCAACACGAACAAAGTCGTGGGCACCAGCTAGTTATAGATAAGAATGGAGAAGAAGTTTCCTTATGATTTTAAAAAGGCGGAGATATTAAGTACTGGTTTGATGTGAACAATAGGACTACGATTTCAGGATGGGAGAGTGTAAATCAGAGAATGAGCTTTGTCAGCTAAATTAGAAATCATAAGTCTAAAAATTTTGAAAATAATCCTGAAAATATTATGAAATAACTAGCAATAAAAAAGTATGAAAGGGCTAGTGTAGAAAATGTTACCACAGATTCTTTAATATAGCGTAAGGCTACATTGTACCTTTATCCTGAAATATTATTTTAATTGAGTCTAGATACTTGCTGCTTACCAGAGGACTGGAAAAGTGCGATTTTATTACTGTTCAATAAATCAAGAAATACAATAGGCTCGAAAAACTTCAGTCCGATAAGTTTTACATAAGTGGTATGAAAAGTAATGGAGGACTACATGCAACCACATCAGAAATTTCTGTTAGGACGAAACCGGTTTTTCTAATCGACATCATGGCTTTAGGAAAGGATGTTCATGTGAATCTCAGTTAGTGGGTTTATATAAGATATTTCGTGTGAAACGGTCCAAGGGAGCCAAATGATAGCGTACACTAGATCCTTCTATGGAATTTTTACAGAGTAACAATCAGATGGCGGTAATAATGTTAAAACCATTGGATTGATTGAAAAGTGATTTACTGGGTTGAAGAATTCGTAAAGGTAGGACGCAATACGTTAGCGTAGCGAATGCAGTGTAAAAAGAAGTGGAAATGAAATAGGAATGACACAGAGAAGCTTATTGGCATGATTGTTTATTCTAAGGAATGATTGTGCTGATGGTTTAGAGTCAGCAAGTTAGGATCAATCGGCAGAAGACTGTGAACAGCTGCAGGGTGATCTTGGACATGCTATCTAGCTAGGTACGTCAAAATGGGATGAAGATAATTGCAAAGAAGAGTCAACTTATTAGGTACACGATTATAATTAAAGAAGTGGAAAGATTGATCGCGGAAGACTGGTATGTAAATATCTTGGCATAACATTTTGATAATAAACTCATCCGAACGGGACACATTGGACAGGCGATAGGAAAAGGTTTCGGACCTTCACTTATCGGAGAGAATGATGAAGGTGGATGTACCAGGAAGTGAGGAAATTGGATTAAAAAACTTTGGTCACATTATTGATATGGTGATGTAGTATGGGATCTACATTCTGGGTATCAAATACAAGAGTCGGAGAGGGGCAAGAAGAGCTCATAGATGTGTCTCTGGTAATTACTGCTGAACACAATCAGTAAAGATATGATAATAGGTTTGGAACGGGATTCATTGGAATACAGATGGAGAATGAAGAGAATTGTGGAACTGAACTAAGTGTGTATTTGTGATAAGATATTGGTGGAAGAATTAAGAAAGGTGAAGGGGAGGCATAAGAGTGAGAGAAAATTTTCTTTCACAGCAAGGGGGTCCTAGATTGGATATTTTAACTATGAATAGATGATAATTTAAAAAAAAGTTGAACATGATGTGTGCACTTCATCATATTTAAACTAAAATTAAATTTTTGATAAATGTATTTTAACCAGTACTGGGAATTATTGAATATTAAATTTAATATGGAATAATATATTCTATGTTCATGACGAAAGGAAGTTCCAACTAGATATTATTTATTCACATGTTTAATCAACACATAATTTGGTGGGATTATGTAACGAAAGGGTGTTATATTTTTTTTTTTATGTATTAAGTTTATTCCTGGATATTTTGTTAATACCAGCTTTCGTATTAGTATCCATTAGTTTGATGATTTTAAACCGGTATGTTACGGAAATGAATAAGAACGAGGTACTCAAGTCAATCTGATTTGACAGATGGGTTATATATAGCGGGTGTTAGGATCTGTGGCTTAATTTCCCACCTACTGGAAAGGAAAGCGCACCGGTAATTGTATATTTTAGTGGCGAGTTTGTTTCTTCAAAATGAGTGTTATTAAGATTAACCACAACTAAATTATGCTATCCCAAAGTGGCATAGCTTTCTCGCAGTCATGAGCATGATGAAATGGAGCATGGATTTGTATCGTCAGTTAGCAGTTGGTATTAGGAATGCTCACTTACAAAGTACATCCACGTTTTCATTCGATATTAAACATCCGAACCCTGCATCGATGTTTGCGATACATCGCTTAAAAACATGTTTTTTTCAAAATCGAATAGTTTTATGTTTTTCTTAGCTCAACAAATACAAAACGAATGCGAGGCCGAAGCGTTACTGTTCACCCAACATTAAAAAATTAATTTTATACTACCGATTACTGTGTGTTGGTTAAGTAGTGTTGTTTTATGAGTGAGGATATAACTTTGTAAGTGAAACAAAAGCTACAGATTAACAGAAATATTTTATTACCGTACCAGATCATTAAAAAAAAAAAAATACATTAAATACTAAATCTCCCTAAAAATGTTGATTTTAAGTCAGTTAAACACTAATGGTGTTCAGGCAAACTTTGCAGAAACAAAAGCTTATTCAATCCCTTTCCTTCCATTCTTTCCCTTTGCTGATTGACTATTTGAGCAGCCTTCAGAATTAAACGTTCTGATGGAACAGAAGTCCTGACAATAGTCAAGTCTTTGAAGGCAATTTTATAAAGCTTAGGAAACTGAACTTTTAGATCACTTCAGATTTCCAAAGGATTCTCACTGAGTCTTCTTACTGGTCTACTGAATTAAATAGATAATTCATCAGAAGTTGCATCCTCAGACTGTCAATTTCCAGCTCTTGTTTACTAATTTGTGATGATCTTCCCACAAAGAAAAGTTGTCTTCTGGTTTTTCAGATTGATGTGAATCAGTTTCAAACATTTCAAAATTTTGTGTATTATTTTGTCATTAAGTCATTGATTTTTGCGACTGCTGTAGAGCAAGCAAATGCTTCCGTGAAGTGCATTTTTTTAAAACCACGGATCCAATACAGTGGCTATGACGAGTGTAATCACTCTCTCTATAGCACCCATTCTTTTATCAATTTCTTTAAGTATAAATGATTTAAATTCTTTGGAAAGTGAGTCTTCTAGTCTGAGGGATTGGATTTTTAAAAACTAACCAATGGATTAACGAATCACCTTTCTGCTAGTGCAGTACCTATCACCACATACCTCTTTGGTTGCAGCTTCGAGTGGTCGTAAGACTTGAAAAACAGAAGAGAGAATTGACAGTTCTGACGTATTGAGAAAAAGTGGTGCAATTTTTTGGTGATAACTGTATCATAAACGACAATGCGTAACTCTGAAAACTTCTCAATCATATAGTATGTGCTGTTCCATCTTGTCAATTTTGTTTGTTGATCCGTTGCTTTTCTTAATTCATTGCTTGCTGTATTATTTTGCTTAAACCATGTTACACTTTCCTTGACATTATTTATTAGTTATTAGCTTTCGTACCGCATTCTATGTAACATTATTTTTTTTTTTCTGTCGTCAGTCTTTCGACTGGTTTGATGCAATACTCCATCCTCTCCTAACCTGTGCTAACCTCTTCATTTCTACATACCCATACAGCCCACGTCCTGAATTATCTGCTTCATATATTCTAATCTCTGTCTTCCTCTACACTTCTTACCTTCGACTGTTCCCTCCACTAACAAATTAACCAATCCTGTATGTCTCAGAATATGACCTACCAGACTATCTCTTCTTTCTGTAAGCTTCTTCCACACACTTCTTTCCTCACCCACCATTTCCAAAACTCGTTCATTTCTTACTTTGTCTGTCCACTTAATTTTCAACATTGTTCTGTAGCACCACACTTCAAATGCTTCAATTTTCTTTATTTCCGGTTTCCTAAAGTCCATGTTTCGCTACCATAAAGTGCTGTGCTCCACACAAAGAGTTTTAAAAAGTTCTTTCTAATTCCTAGATCAATATTTGAAACTAAAAGGTTTCTCTTTTTCATGAAGGCTCTTTTTGCTAGTGCTATTCTGCTTTTAACATCATTCCTGCTTCGGCCATCGGTTGTAATTTTACTTCCCAAGTAACAGAATTCTCTTACTTCTCCTATTACATCCGATCCTATTTTTATATTTAATCCACTAGTATTGGTATCATTTCTGCTACATTTCATCACTTTTGTCTTGCTTTGATTTATATTCAGTCCAAATTCTTCCTTCAGTATTTTTTCATGCCATTCAGTAACTTCTCAATATCCTCAGCCCTCTCTGCTAACAAGACAATGTCGTCAGCAAATCATAGCATACTGATTTTTTCTCCCTGAAAACTTATGCCACATGGAAATTTTTCTTTGACTTTCTTCATTGCTACCTCTATATACAAGTTGAATATTAACGGGGATAGACTACAGCCTTGTCTCACACCCTTTTTAACTGATGCATGTCTCTCGTGATTCTCTACTTTTATTACAGCCACTTGATTCTTATATGGTTTATAGAGTATTCTTCTATCTCGATACTTTAGACCTGACTTCTTTAAAATTTTGAACATCTTGTCCCACCTAATATCATCAAAAGCTTTTTCTAAATCAACAAATTCCATAAAGTATCTTTGTTTTTCTTGATCCGCCCTTCAAGTATTAATCTTAAAGACAGAATTGCTTCCCTTGTACCGCGATTTTTCCTAAACCCAAACTGATCTTCACCTACTATCTCTTCTACTACCCTTTCCATCCTTCTGTATATTATTCTGGTCAATAATTTTGGAGCATGTGTTGTTAGACTAATGGTGCGATAATTCTCACATTTGTCGGCTTGTGCTTTCTTTGGAAGGGTGAAGATGATATTTTTATTAAAATCAGTTGGAATTTCTCCTGTTTCATAACTTTTTGATATTAGCTTGAATAATCTTTCGATTCCTTCCTCTCCTAGGGATTTAAGAAGTTCTGCAGGGATCTCATCAATTCCAACTGCCTTATTTGCTTTCAAGTCATTCAGAGCTTTATTAAATTCTGTCCTTAAAACAGGATCTCCTAATTCATCAATGTCGACATCGCCTTCCTTTTCCATTACGCTATTGTTCAAGTCGTCCCCAACATAGAGTTTCTCAATGTATTCTTTCCAACGGTTAGCTCTATCTTTTGAGCTTAAAAGAGGTTTCCCATCAGCAGCTTTAATGTTCATACCTCTTTTCTTCATTTCTCCAAAATTCTGTTTGATCTTTCGATATGCATCATCTACTTTACCTACGACCATTTCCTTTTCTACTTCTTCACATTTTTCTTGTAGCCATTTTTCTTTTTCTATTTTGAATTTCCTATTTATTTGATTTCTTATTTGCCTGTACTGCTCTCTTCCTGTTTCATCCTGAGCATTTTTGTACCTTCTCCTCTGATCCATCAGCTCCAAAATTCCTTCTGTGATCCAAGATTTTCGGGCAGCTTGTTCCCTGAAGCCTAATCTTTCTTTACCAGCTTTCATTATTTAGGTCTTTAATGCATTCCATTCGTCCTCGGTTGAACTCTTTTCAGAGTTACTTCTTAGACCTAAGTCTACCATTTCTGCAAATATTTCCCTGTGCTAGATTGTTTCAGTTTATTCACTTCCAGTCTGTTCTGTTTATTCTGCTTCCTTATTCGCTTAAATTTCAGCCTGCACTACATTATTATCAAATTATGGTCAGAGTCTATATCTGCTCCTGGGTAAGCTTTACAGTCTAGAACTTGATTCCTGAATCTCTGTTTGACCATGATATAATCTAGCTTGATATCTGCCTGTATCCCCAGGACGTTTCCAGGTGTAAATTCTTCTTGCATGGTTCTTAAACAGTGTGTTTGCCGCTACTAGCTTATATCTTTCACAAAATTCTAGCAATCTGCTTCCTCGCTCATTTCTTTCTCCAAGACCAAAACTTCCTACAGTATTCCCTCTTTTCCTTCTCCCACTATTGCATTCCAATCACCCATGATTATTAGATTTTCCTCCCCCTTCACATATTGGATTAATTCCTCAATTTAGGCGTATATTTTTTCTATTTCTTCATCATCTTCCTGTGACGTTGGCATATACACTAGTACTAATGTGGTTGGGACGGGCTTAGTTTCTAACATCATCAAAATAATCCTGTCACTAAACTGTTCAAAAATAACTCACCCGTTTCCTACTTTCTTGTTCATTACAAACCCTACACCAGTGACTCCATTGACAGCTTGTGTGCTAATTATCACGTGTTCCCCAGACCAGAAATCCTGTGCGTCCTTCCATTTAATCTCACTAATCCCAACAACATCTAACTTAAAGTTGTTCCATCTCCCTTTTTAAGTTTTCTAACCTAACTGCCCTATTCAGACTTCTAACATTCCACGCTCCGACTCGTAGAATGTTTCTATCCATTCTGATGACTCCTCCTTGAGCAGTCCCCACCCGGAGATCCGATTGGGGGACTATTTTACCTCCGAATATTTTACCCAGGAAGAAGCCATCATGATATATGTAATTTGAGAGGATTACATGTCCTCGGGATACCCTTTGGGTCTTTAATGCAGTGGTTTCCCGTTGCCTTCTGCATCCCCATGCCGTTGATCATTTCTGATTCATCCGCCTTTAGGGGCCGTTTCCAACCCCAAGGGCAAGAGGGTGCCCTGAACCGCTCCCCGCTCTTCCGCCCTCCTTTCGGAGGCCGTTGGCAAGCAGTGGGTGACTCCTTATACCGGGAATCTTTCAGTCGCCAGAGCCTCGTCCGTGCAAACAGGGTGCACCACGTGAAGGAGAGGTTGACATTTGGTTGGAAAAGGCTAGTATAGCCTCTCCCAAACCCTTACACCCAGGTATATATAGTTGGAGGAAAAGCCTTCAAGGAGTTAGGTTGGAAAGACCTGGAACACCGAAGCGTTGCTCTCGACGGAAGCTATTGAAGCTAATTGAAAATTTCAGGACTGACATATTTCAGAATGACAGCAAAGAAATATTGCTAGCAGCAACATTCGTATCTCGGAATGACCGTGAAATAAGATAAGAGAAATCAGGGCCAGAACCGATTCTTTTTCTGTATTCATTTTTTCCACGAGCGATTAGGGAATGGAATGAAAGGATTTACCGGGGAGTAAACTTAAATCCGACAGGAGTAGCTTCGATAATGCTCTCTGGCCACCTGATCTGGGTTTTCCATGGTTTTCCCAGATAACTCCACGCGAATGCTGGGATGGTCCTCACAATAGCCCATGGCGCCTCCTGCCATATCCCGTATATCCCTTCCAAACTATACCCTTTCGGATAGGTGCAATGCACCCTCTGCCACACACTTTTAGTGAATCGCAGAGTAATAGTAATAGTAAGGGGGAAGCTTTAAGCCGCATTCCCACGATGTCTTGTAACGAAGGCGGGACGGAGACGGGACCTCATTAGCCGAAGTGTAGGGACGAGCGCGCGCCGCAGGTTAGCCCTCGCTTACCTCGCCGCCACGTGCCTAGTGTCGTTTCACACAGAGCACTTAACAGCAACAGAAGGGATGCGCCGCGCTACTGCAAACCGATGGCAACAGCGCTCCATTGCCGCACGCCTGTGATGTTTACCCACACAGAGTGGGTAGCTGCGTCTCGTCCGCGCTAGCAGAGGCAGCCTTGTTCCCATGACGTGCGTTGAGTATTTGTCCCGTCCCGTCCCGCCTTCGTTACAAGACGTAGCTGAAACGTGTCTTTAGCCTGATCCAGGCGCGGGTGTGGCGTCAACTCGGCACTACGCATCCGCCTTGGCTCACCGCCCGCAAACATTCGAAATCACAGATTTTACCATTATTATTATTAATGAAAATGTGCAGGGACCCGTTTTTCGTCATTCCGTTACAGTACCTATTATTTCACCCATTAATTACAAGCATAAATTCAAAGGTTGTATTTATGTTTTTTACAATGGAAAGTAACTTCTTGATTAATATTGACTGGATAACTAATAGGCTATAATACTTTTCTTATGATCCATCACTTAATACCCGTTGTTCCACGTGTACGCGCGTCATTATAGAAACCGCCAACGACGGCTCCCACTGAGCGCCGAACGCACACTGGCTCGCCTTTGAGCATTGTAAAATACCGACACACGACCGCATTTGATCGGCTCGCTTCACTGAGCGGTTCTTCGCCTGAGCTTGCTCAAGTGCGTACGAGGCCTTAGACCGGCTATATTTGACTCCACCGTTCGCGTTTGCCTATTGACTGCGGCCACTGACTGAAATTACTGTAGTTCACACAACACGCACCAGCCAAATTGATTTGGTTTCCGTTTCGATGGTGAGGATGCGGTGTCGGCATGGTTGATGTTGTAGCAGGTGCTAGGGAGGGAAGGGTAAAAACCTTTTTTACTCCTCTTTTTATCCATTCAAAGAAAACCCTAGCCTGCTAATTTATTGGGTACTCATACTGGCGTTACAGGTGAGGCTTATTTAATTTTAACATTAACACATTCAGTTATAAACTATCAAGCAAAGCCTCGCCTTACAATTGACAACACATTAATACACAAACAAAACTTTAAACTACCACATTTTTAATTGATCGTGAAGCAAATTCCCAACACTAATAGGCAAGCAAGAAAGCTTCACACTTGGTTTTAAATGAAAGTTCCCTTCATAACAATCTGGAACCATAAGTCAAACATAATAGTAACATGAAACTACGTTGATTTCAAATGCCGGGCGCCATGATAATTTAAAATATCCACCAAGTGTGGTTATAGGAAGTCTGTCCCAGCTAGCTTAATATTTTGTTGGAGGCGAGAACTCCTAATCATTCAAAGGTAGTTACAGGGTTGTACCCAATGACTGAATGTAAGTACCACACTGCACTGTTCATATGATTATTACCGTGATGGTGATGGACGTCCGTCTATGGCGAAGATGGTATAGCACATTAGCTATAGGGGACAGTGCACCACGTCCTTCAGTCAACGTACTCAATGAAAGCCCAGCAACCTCACTGACACAGAACGCTTGTGCAGAGCCCACAGGTTCGATGCCTAGGCAGGACGTCTCAAAAATCGGAAGATTCACTCCTTCCAGTCTGAAAGCTGGACGTCCAATATTCTCCCGCGTCCCTCGTGGTTAAAATAGAGAAAAAATTCACAGGAATTATAAAATGTGGAGGTTAGTCCACCGTTGATTGGTTCCGCTATTTGGCTCCTCCTACCAGCTAAGACGAATGGACAACATTGTCTTTTGGAGATTCGTGCGAACTCTGACATATATGCCAAATATGAACTCCGGAGCGTCCGCTCGGGAACAGAGAGGTCGGTGAACGTCCGTTCACCCGTGGGGTATATTCCCGGAGCTAAGTGATTATTTGCTTGACCAAACGTTAGGAAGGGTAGCTGCATCTCCATTGTCCCTGGCTATTGTTGGCGCGCCAACCTGAACGCGACTCCTCGGCGACGGGCTATTTGGGAAGTCCGGCAGATGTTAACAAGCATTTCTGAGTCTCCATTTCGTATTCTTTTTATATGTTACATATAAAAATGTTACGGATCACATTTTCGTCATTCTGTTACAATGTGGAGGGGATTATAGAGGAATTCGAAAAATTCCGTTACCTTACCATCGAATGTTGTTTTGCCGTTATTGGCATCTCATAAAATTATTCAGCCTTACTTCCAACTTCATCAGCAGTTCTTGAAAAGTAAATTTTGTCGTTCCAAAATATTCATAAAACTTCATTATCCATCAAATTGTGTGATCCAGATCACTATGAGGAAAATTTTTGAACATTGATTCCGTAAAATTGCCAGGTGAAAATTTTAAAGGCTGAATAGTAATGCGTCCGTCCCAAGATAAAGCTGCGGACGTCACTCGTCCTGCTGACGGCCCAGGCACTTGGTATTCCCTGAAACGTGGACAGGAAGTGGGAATCTCGTATTGTGGCCAACTCGTCCACCTGATCTAACCCCACTTAATTTTTTCTTATGCGGTAACGAATCACCTGTAGTGAATGAACAGGATCTTCTGACAAGAATTTTCGCTGCCCGTTATTTAGAAAGACACCGGGGTTGTTCTACCTGATACGACAGAATTTGTTGTAACGTTGTCATGCCTGTATCAAAGCCATGGGACGACATTTTGAAAAACTGTCACAAATTTATACGCAGCTTGTGGGAGTAATACAGATACTTAAAAGTAAACTCGTTTGGTTGTAATTACCTGTGTCATGACCAGGGTTTTATCAGCTGCGCAATCCAGCCCTATGGTAGCCGTCTAGCCTAACCAGTAATCCCACCGTATGTAGAGTACCTATAGCTCAACGTCGAATCTGAACCGCGGAGGCGTTCTGGCGTACTTCACATTACACATCAAGCTGTGCCAGAGGTGAACGTCGGGTTAAAATGCTACGAAAATTCCCTCTGAGAGAGGTATTAGAACCGGATACCTTTCGATCGCCATTTAGACACCTTAGCCACCAGACCGCACGTGAAGATAATATACAAGGACCCGCCAGTGTGGCTCATTGCGTTAAAGCGTACACAGCGGATCGGGGAGGTACAACGGGACAGGTTTGAGTCCGCCCCCGATTGATTTTACACGGTTCGCGGCAATCATCTAAGCGAATGCTGAGACGGTCCCCAATCTCCGCTTCATATATTTCAAAAACAAAAAATACACGTATATCTCTCAGAACACACAAGGTTACATGTTTAGCAGAAGATGGCAACACACACTCTTTCCCTATGTATGCACCTGTTTGAATCCTCGTCCCCCCTTAAGCACGTGGTACTTGCATAGCCTCTACACACAAAGATTCGTAATTCACAGGTATCCCAAAACAGTTTCGTCGTATACGATGAAACTCAGATGTAGGGATAGCGTCACTTCATGATGTTAAAGACGTTTTACCTTCGATATGGCCTTCGGGTGGAAGCAAATAAACTTAATTGTTTCCACAACAAAAAGCACTAGTTTATGATCTCTACTAACTATAAATTAAATCTTGTTTTATTTCTATACCAATCTATACACAGTTCTCATTAGTACATTAAACTTTCTCTTATTTAAGAATTTCCATTAATACACATCCACTTATTAACGGAAAAACTTTGTAAGGGGTATATAAAAAATTTAACTCATTTGAAGAAATCAAAATATAACAAGCACTTATTTAAACGATACATTTTACATCATTCTCTATCATAAACCGACGGTTGTGTTTTTGTTTTGATTTAATGTTATAGTTAAACTAATACTTTCTTCTGAATGGCCAACCTGTAACATGAATCTGGAAGAG
>JARYHS010008074.1:221554743-221613176 GCA_031002005.1 Vandiemenella viatica | reverse complement strand
TGTTTGATCTTTCGATATGCATCATCTACTTTACCTACGACCATTTCCTTTTCTACTTCTTCACATTTTTCTTGTAGCCATTTTTCTTTTTCTATTTTGAATTTCCTATTTATTTGATTTCTTATTTGCCTGTACTGCTCTCTTCCTGTTTCATCCTGAGCATTTTTGTACCTTCTCCTCTGATCCATCAGCTCCAAAATTCCTTCTGTGATCCAAGATTTTCGGGCAGCTTGTTCCCTGAAGCCTAATCTTTCTTTACCAGCTTTCATTATTTAGGTCTTTAATGCATTCCATTCGTCCTCGGTTGAACTCTTTTCAGAGTTACTTCTTAGACCTAAGTCTACCATTTCTGCAAATATTTCCCTTGTGCTAGATTGTTTCAGTTTATTCACTTCCAGTCTGTTCTGTTTATTCTGCTTCCTTATTCGCTTAAATTTCAGCCTGCACTACATTATTATCAAATTATGGTCAGAGTCTATATCTGCTCCTGGGTAAGCTTTACAGTCTAGAACTTGATTCCTGAATCTCTGTTTGACCATGATATAATCTAGCTGATATCTGCCTGTATCCCCAGGACGTTTCCAGGTGTAAATTCTTCTTGCATGGTTCTTAAACAGTGTGTTTGCCGCTACTAGCTTATATCTTTCACAAAATTCTAGCAATCTGCTTCCTCGCTCATTTCTTTCTCCAAGACCAAAACTTCCTACAGTATTCCCCTCTTTTCCTTCTCCCACTATTGCATTCCAATCACCCATGATTATTAGATTTTCCTCCCCCTTCACATATTGGATTAATTCCTCAATTTAGGCGTATATTTTTTCTATTTCTTCATCATCTTCCTGTGACGTTGGCATATACACTAGTACTAATGTGGTTGGGACGGGCTTAGTTTCTAACATCATCAAAATAATCCTGTCACTAAACTGTTCAAAATAACTCACCCGTTTCCTTACTTTCTTGTTCATTACAAACCCTACACCAGTGACTCCATTGACAGCTTGTGTGCTAATTATCACGTGTTCCCCAGACCAGAAATCCTGTGCGTCCTTCCATTTAATCTCACTAATCCCAACAACATCTAACTTAAGTTGTTCCATCTCCCTTTTTAAGTTTTCTAACCTAACTGCCCTATTCAGACTTCTAACATTCCACGCTCCGACTCGTAGAATGTTTCTATCCATTCTGATGACTCCTCCTTGAGCAGTCCCCACCCGGAGATCCGATTGGGGGACTATTTTACCTCCGGAATATTTTACCCAGGAAGAAGCCATCATGATATATGTAATTTGAGAGGATTACATGTCCTCGGGATACCCTTTGGGTCTTTAATGCAGTGGTTTCCAGTTGCCTTCTGCATCCCCATGCCGTTGATCATTTCTGATTCATCCGCCTTTAGGGGCCGTTTCCAACCCCAAGGGCAAGAGGGTGCCCTGAACCACTCCCCACTCCTCCGCCCTCCTTTCGAAGGCCGTTGGAAAGCAGTGGGTGACTCCTTATACTGGGAATCTTTCAGTGGCCAGAGCCTCGTCCGTGCAAACAGGGTGCACCACGTGAAGGAGAGGTTGACATTTGGTCGGAAGAGGCTAGTATAGCCTCTCCCAAACCCTTACTCCCCACTAAATTTATAGTGTGCGCAAAACACGGTATATGTTTTTTTGTTTTACCAAAAGCCAATTCGCATTCTGGATATACTGCTATACTCCAAGAGTTATTAAAAAAAAAATCAATATCTATACCGAAAAGTTCTGTAATTCCAAGAAAGTTTCTCATGCTCATAGTTTCTGTCCACACATCGGTCGTGTTAGATTTTCCACGTTTTGTTAATTCATTTTTGAAAACAGCTGACAATGCATCATATTTGTCATCAACCCAGCGAGTCAACGTCGTCTTACTGGGAAGCTTATAATGCAAAGCAATCACTTTCATCAGATAACGAAATCCCTTATTTTCAACAATCCTAAATCGTTTATTGTCTTTACAAAGCATATAAATCAAGGCATTATTTATTTTTAAAGTTTCACTACTACTTTCAGAAAAAAGTATGTATATGTTCGAAAATATCCACAATCGACTTTTGACGATTCAAAGATGGAGGGACAGGATCATCGATATGGATATCTGTTGATGAGCACGTCAAAGCTATATTTTTCAGATCTGTCACACCAGCTGTACTTGTTGATGGCAGCGATTCAGAGTTGGTAACAGCAGGTTTGCAGGCTGTTTTAAAATTTTTTCACAATTGTTTCGCTGTCGAAATTGGGTAAGCTTACATTAGCCGTCACTTAAGAATTTTCACGGTTTACTTTTAAAAAACAGCCTTGTGGAATTTCTTACGTGGTCAATCAAGTTTGATGTATTGCAACAAGATTGAATAGTTTTTTTTTTTTTTTTTGGCAAAGTTTGCGTTTTGCAAGGTTTCTATTTCCTTCAATTTTAGTGAAAAATTTCCACGCATTACTTTTCTTCGGAGGTGCCATCTTGTAATCAACTAAAAAATAGGTAACACGTATCTGTCAATATTTATCGATAAATTCACCACGCTGGGTCTCACTTTTAAGTAAATCAAACCTTACTTAGTTTGTTTACAGACTTAAAAAAGTGAATGAAAGCAACTTATTAATGGAATGATTCGGTGCAATTAACGTAGGTATCGATATTACACCAAAACTGTAGAAAACCGCTTGTTTGTAACACACGAGTAGAGGTTAGGCTCATAAACATCATAGAATTACTAAATATCTTTTCAGCTTGCAATCAGATGTTATGCCAACCCAGCTTATACCTAAATTTTGAGTAGTATCACGTAGGTACCTCTTAGTTGTTTTAGAGCAGTGGTCGTCAAACTTTTCTGCTCAAGGGCCAAAACTAACAGTATGATGTGGCACTTCGGGCCACAGATTTACATGTATCTTTATTAATTGGCAACGCATGTAAATGGTGTGTTTTGAACCTCCAGTAGACTAGCTATAGTAAAGAAGCGAGAGGTTTACCACTGACTTTCTAGCACTAATCGTTAAAGTCGAGACCATTCCGAACACTTTGTGTAGAATGTTCTGTTTCAGATTGCTGCCACCCTCACCGACCCCTAAATAGTAACACTGTAATTGCCCAACGAAATATTGCTGCGTTGTCTTGGTGATCAGATGGTTAATAACGACAACTGTACTTACATTTAAATGTATTATGTAACATGAGACACAATCACAACTGTTTACTACATGTTTTGAAAGTCATATTTCTTCAACTCAGTGGACTAAACTACAACAGCCTTAATTTCTTTCATACTAGCTGGCATTGAATAGATATGTATTTATTTCAATCTAATGTTATTTTGTCTCTTCCTCCCCTCACTCTCTGTCGCCCATGTCGTCCTTCCCCTCACTCACCATCTCTTCATCCCTTTCTCTGTCCATTTCGCACTTCCCCCTGTATGTTTCCATCTCCTCCTTCCCCTTCTCCATCCACATTACCACCCCCATCCCCCCCAATCCCAATAAGACTTTGCCTTTGCTACCCCACAATATTTCTTCACAGGTGTGGAGGATAAACACACACCAAAACACACACACACACACATTTTTTTAAGAGCTAATGACTAATGATTCCTTTTTCCAAATATTTACCACATATGAAGCTGACCGCCTCTATAAGAGCATTCATGAATCCAAGGCACTTTCATTTAAGATTTATACAACAGCAGATAAATTGTACGAGGCACACACGCCCATGAGTTGTCAGCACTGAGAAACAAACAACAAAACATTTCCATTATTACGTCCCCTCACACAGCAACGACAAATCTATCTGCCCCTGTACCGAGTGGCACCTGTAAAGGCGACTGAACAACTTTACGCGCTCCTACTTAAAATTCTTCCATTATATTTTTCATTTGACGAATGAGACAGGTAAAGCCGACAGCTGCAAACCATTTATTCTTTATCGGATTAGGATATACATCATTTATCATTCTTCAGAAGTTGTGAACGTTAGCACCTGTTAAAATGAAATAGTACTTTCGAAAACAGACCATTTGCAACTGTTGGATGTATGTGACTCCTTCGCCAAATAACACTGCTGTGCAGTTGCTGACAACAATAAGCCATGTTTATGACACTGAAATCCTGCAACACAGGGAATAATATTTTTAAATCCCCATCCGCCAGTTTGACAACTATTAGATTTTGAGGGACGTATTTGTGGGAAGCGATAGTTGTCATGTTGACAACAATTACATTTTTAGTCAGTCTTCACAAGAGTCAAGTGTTGAGACCGACTGGAATATTCATTGTAGCACGAGTCATTGATGACATGCGCCATTCAGATTTTCACAAAATGGCTGTCACCATTTTACAAGCGTTTAAAATAGCATAATATACTGCTGATCAATTTTCAATAAACTGAAAAAAAAGCATACAGTGCACCTGACTAATTGATTCCAGTCTAATTATCCCTGTGAAAATTCACATAACTTGCGTAATGTTACAATATTCATGTAGCTAAGCAGGAGCATAAGAAGGGTGAAGGCAAGGAAGAGAATCATTAGCAATTTTGTCACTACCAAAAACAAGTCTGGGATCAGTGTGTTTTGTTCCTTAAATTGATTTTAAAGTACTTTCACGCAAGATGAACTAGACGTATTTTAAAAATATTATATTACATTATTCAAATGGCCACAAAAACTTTATTATAATTTTGTTAATCTCAAACTTTCAAAAGAATATATAAATAAATAACTAATTTAAAAAATAAGAAAACGACAGATACACTGCACATGCAAAGGGATATATAAGAAAGCTACAGGTCTGTTCTTGAATGTGGTTTTTTATTCATTAAAATTGCAAAACAAAGTACAAATATAAAAATTTTCATTAATGTGATTTGTGATGTTGAACGTTTTTGGCTATTTCATCTATATCTGCGTCGTTTGGGCTGCATGCAATCCTCATTGCGTCTTCTAAATGACTGGACAACCGATTACGATATTTATTTTTCAAGTACTTCATTTTTGAAAATGAAGCTTCACAAAGGTAAGTTGGAGGAAATAGTGTTAAAATGAACTGTGCACAGTCTCGTAAATTTTTATAATTGTTAGGCACACATTTCCAAAATTGAGTGTACTGTTGGGTTTCACGATGTTCTATAAACAGAGCTTTAAGCTGTGTGTCATGTTGAAGTTCGATTATTTCATTTAGCAAGTTAGTTTTAGGAAATCCAAATTGGCAGAATAATTTCAGATCATCATGTTCAAAATGCCAAGGGTTCTCTACGAGAATGAAACAGCTTCGAATATTTCTAACATCTGCAAATCTGTTTTGTATACCTTCCAAATAGGCTTCCAAATGTTCTTTCATGTCTTGGTAAATAGTTTCGGTGATAGCTAAGTCTGATCTGAGCATAGCAACAGTTGGAAAATTAGACAGATCTTTTTCACCGAGTTCATTTATATATAATTGCAGTTTGGCTTCAAATGCTAATATTTTGTTAGTCATTTGCCCAATTATCTTGTTTGGTCCTTGTAATTCCAAGTTAAGTGTGTTGAATTTTTGTGTAATATCGGTCAAGAAAGCTGTAAGTATCCACCATTCATCATCATCAAGTTCAGGATAATTTTTGCCACTTTGCTGTAACAATAAAATAATTTCTGATTTCAAATTGACAAATCGTTCCAGCACTTTTCCTTTGCTTAACCATCTGACAGCAGTATGTAGGATAACATCACTGTAACAAGCCTGCAATTCCTCCAGTAGTTCTTTAAATTTCCGGTGATTAAGTTCACTGGCACGAATGAAATTTATAACGCTTATAACCGTTTTCATAACATTCTTCAATTTGGTATTTGAAATTTGACATGCCAGACTTTCTTGATGCAGTAAGTAGTGAATGGAGAGTAAATGTGGTAAATTCCATTCCTTCTTAATCAGTGCTACCAAACCATTGTTGACGCCCATCATTGATGGACAGCCATCTGTACATACTGATATTAATTTGCTCATAGGTAAGTCATTTTTTTCTACAAACTCTTTAATTGCATCCATAAAATCAGAACCTTTTGTGTGACCTTTCATGGTTATAATTGCTAAAAAATCTTCCTCTATTACCCCATCATATGTGCAGTAACGCACAAATAATGAAAACTGAGCCATTGAAGATAAATCTGTACTGGAATCACATGCAAGACTGAAGTATTTGCATACTTTTACTTTATTAATTACTTCCTCAAACATATATTTTGAAATATCTTCTATACGGCGTCGACAGGTAGATTCTGAAAGTGTGGGCTTATTTATTTCAGCTAATATTTGCTTACTGTTAGAGAAATTTTGAAACAAGCATCAGTGAAAGGTTTCATATTTTTTGCTAGAATATTACATACTTGGTATGATGCTTTTGTGACAGCCTCACTTTGCCCAACTGCTGCTAACATAACGTTTTGTTGACGACGAATGGTAGGTTTTAGATGAGCAATTTTTTCCTTTCTTTCATTTGAATTCAAAGGAAAAGCTACTGTAAATGAACTGTGCTTACTTGTGTAGTGGCGAAATAAATTGTATCTCTTCAGTCCCACGATGGTATCCCGGCATATTAAGCAAGTAGCAGTACCTTCGTTGTGCCCACTTATAAAACAAAACTCTTCTTCCCATATTTCTTGGAAACTTCTTTTCTCTTCACTTATTTTCCTCTTAGTCACTGTTTTTGAGGGAACACCAGACATTATTTATTCCACTACTAATGATAGCACAAAATATGAGCACAAATACACTCAAGACGCGACGAACGCTCAGGAGCACCGAAACTTACTGCACGATTGACACGACAAAGCTAACACTGAGGCGGCTGCGGGACAAACCCGCCGACAAATGAGCGGCCGTAGGGGCGCGGCGCGTTTGATGCACGGCTTACATTGTTGGCTAGCAGTGCGCTCACGCCTCTGAGCGCTGCGGAACGCCGCAAGTGGCCCCGACTTTAATCACAATTCTATGCAGTTTCCGCAAACAAAACACGGCTACGCCAGACAAGTAGATAACTAATGCTGCCCGTGCGAAGCCGAGGAGGGCCGCGGGCCGCACGAAAACTTCATTCGGGCCGCATGCGGCCCGCGGGCCGCAATTTGACGACCAATGTTTTAGAGTAATATCTTATTCCGATTCACTGCAAGTGTTCCTGGTGTGCACTTAATTTATATTTCAAATGTTTTTATGATATATATCATCCAAACATTTGCGTATTTCTCAAATGAAACTAAATAATTTGTTTCAAAACAAATTTTTAATGCTACAAGACCGAATAGCAATTAAAAAAATACAAATAGAAAAAAAATTCTCGGGTCGTGGAATTTAACTTCGGACTCCTCGCATGTGAACACACTGCCTTAACGCGCACGGCTAAACCGATGTTGTAGACAGATTATTCTCCATACAGGTATGAATAATTTACACACAATTTTTCCACGTTTTAACCCCAGATATCTCCTAAACGGAGTCCAACCAGGCAGAACTGCTTTAGTGAGAAAACCCAGAGATACTGTATTACTTATCAGACTTGTTAGTTCTGCGATAGCGATTTTCACACTGAAGACCTCTCCTAGTTAGTTAATTGATTCTAGATGCGTTAATTTATGTATTTCTGTGATTCTGGTTCTCTGGTCGGCATTTAAAATTGAGCAGAGGCATGTGATTTGAAATATTTGTAACTGCGATTGGTTGGTCTTGCAGATTTTATATTAGTATGTTTTAATCGTTTATTTGTAAAAATTGTGTTTTAATTTTAGATTTATTGTTTTCCTGTCATATGTAATATTTTTTTATGTAAAACATTTGGCTGCCTATTTGTTGGAGCCGTTCGCTAACTGACATATACACTGATGTCTGTAAATTACGGGATCTTCACGATGAATCATGGTGATCATCTGTGGACCAAACTGTCGATGAACAACACACATACAATTTATATATCTGGCAGATGTGCCAGAAACAGTCCTTGTGGTCAGAGGTCTTAGGTTCAAAGGGTCTGTCCACGTGTTGTGTCAATTTGGCACACAGTATTCTAGTAGTAGGGTATTAGGATGGCACAGAAAAAAACATCTTAATGTCATTACGCTTGGTACGAATAACGGGAATAAGAAGCCGGCCACAGAAGGCCAGATGCTACAGGAGTTGTGTGTGGCCCACAGCAGTGGAGAAGGTTGCAGGAGGGCGGAGACAATGAACGGCAGGACGGGCAAGGTGGACCAGTGTATTGCAACTTTCGTAAGCTTTATATGAAAATTTAACTTCGTCTCGCCTCCTATAAAGAGTAATTTTCAAATTAAATGATAACTGAAAACCTTAAAAGTAAGTATAATTTGTACCTATAGATGTATAGTCGGTGAAAAATTCTCGTAGACCTCATACCTTTCGGCTGTGCTATGTTGAGATACGTCTTCGTGGAAGAATAGCATAATTGGTAGACGGTACGCTTAAGTAAGATATGAAATGTCAATAATGTCCAGAATTTTCCCAAAACAAAGATGTTAGTTACTGTTTCAGACACAAGGGAACCTTTGGATAGACACTGTACAAAGTTTTAGCCCAAAGATTACCTGTCATAAATCTATGAAAATTGTAACTTACCTCTTTTATACAAATAAAGTGACACTGGAACTGGCAGGACTAGGATAACATGGCTCCTTTAACCAAGAGTGTTAATACCGAAAGTGGTGGGCGAGCGGTAACCCTCTGGCCTCGCACAAACACAAGACTTACGCATGCTCAAAGTTTCGAAATGCTGTTTTTTTTCCTTGGAGAAACGCATGAAAAACTTCTGGCAAGTAAAATAATTAACTAAATATTGAAAAACCTCTTTTATTTTTTAAATGAATTTTGGTCTTTCTTATCATCACAGTCGCAGTTACGTTTAAATAAACAACGGTCACTTGTGTCACTAAAACGTCCATAAAATGAATCGAGACCAACTAGTCAGCAGGTCAAAAAAATAAGTTATATAATGACCAGAAAGTTCTACCACACATTTTCTATTGTACGAATGCAGCAACCACATAATAGATATACTTCTGCACATTATTGTTGCATACGGCAAATTGAAGCATTCCTTAAGCTGAGGCAGAACTTCCAGGAAATTCCTTTAACAGATACAGGGGAATTCGTAACGTAAGTCATCTTGAATTATAAATTCCTATTCTGTAACGTTTTCCGTGATTCTAAAATAGCAATCACTTGCCGATTAAAGGATATTTGGAAGGAAAGTGTAATCTTAAACTCTGTAGTTTCTGGTAGCATGGAAAAAGCACATTAATATGAAGCACCCGAAGTATTGAATATATGTATAAAAATAGTTTTGGAAAACGAGTCATTCATTAATAAAAACAGTTAAGGAGCGCAGCGCAGTAACTGCTCCCAGGGGGAAAAAAAAAGGTTTTGGAATTTGTAGAATACAACAAGAAATTTTGTATATATTTTCCATTATTTTTGCCTCCTGAAGCTACTTTATTGTCATATTAACCATGTGATTTAGAGTGGCTTGTTTCGAGTTGGAGTCGATGCCAGGTGCTGCCCTGAAACCTCCCAGTGAGCACTAGCCTAGTCTTTCTACTTGACCAGATGCAGCCACGGGAGCTAATTCAGCTTTAGCGTAATTGACTATAATCGTTGTTCGTGTAGTATGAGGTGACTCACTTCAGTTAATAACACAAATTTTCTACTGTTACCACTTAACCACTTAGGATGGAACGGAACTTCCACATACTAAGTTGATTCACTTAACAGGTGTGCGGAATCTCTGATCTTATTACTAAGCCATTGCTTACCTTTGTCAAAGAGAAATGGCAGTTGCTCCACTTACTTCAGCAAAGATGTAAGTTACTGTTTCCGACACAAGTGAACCTTTGGATAGACACTGTATGAAGTTGTAATCCAAAGATTACCTGTCCTTAAATCTACGAGAACTGTAACTTTACTCTGTTATACAAATAAAGTGACAATGGAATTGGCAGGACTAGGATAACATGGCTCCTTTAACCAAGAGCGTTAATACCGAGAGTGGTGAGCGAGCGGTAACGCTCTGGCCTTAATAAGTGACACAAGTTATACCCTACCGTTTAAATACGAGGTAACTTCCTGTGTGAGTTAATAAATGATTCAAATATTAAAACATGTTCGCAAGCCGATGATATTTCTTCTCGAGAAGAAATGGACTGTGACTGAATAAAACAAAAGAACTACTTGAGGCTAACAGCTAATTGTGATGCAAACACAGTGAACCATATGTGTTACCGCGAAAGCTGAAGTTGTGATGAACGACGAGTGCTCCACACCGCGTGGGCTGTGTGCGCCTGTCTCGCTTTGTGGGTATTTCAGGTGGGTGCTTTCAGCTCTAAGGACGTTTTCGTATACACCGGTAATGCCGGAGCAGGTAACGGCGCCATTTCCGTTGTCGGTCAAAGGTCTTTTACACACAAACAGAAAAAAAAAGAAAATGTAGCTAGTGACGCAGCTGAAAAAAGTATCCTCCACACCTAGTGCGGTTGGGCTGCTTTCAACAAACTTTACGTTCTTGCAGAGGCAAATGAACAAACTATTATTACTTTTCTGTAATTTTATAGCTAGTAATAAATGCATAATTAGTTATTTTCTGCTGTTATTTATTTCTGTTTATTTCAAATCTACTTTTAAAATAGTATGAACTTCTTTCAACGAATTTTTTTAATTTGTCTTTGAAACATTTAGCTGCTTGATCCCATTAACAAATTCTACTTTCCAGCAGATCGATTAAAGTTGTCACATCGCAAGAGAATGCGCTATCTTTTTTTTTTTTTTCATAGCTTGAAAACAAAATAAAGAAGAAAATTGTAGCGATCGTGATGAGATCAAATACATAACTGAAGTAAATCTAAAAGGAAATATAAGCACCAAACCGACACGGCACGTCTAAATGTGTGTGCATAAAGAAACCGTGAAACCGAAGGGTCAGAATTTGGGCCAGCATCTCATTGACGACTTCAGCACGGGTTGCATTTGCCGTTATCGGATCGATAGTTGTGCCACACCGGGGTATGCGTGAAACCTCTAAGTTGATTGCCTTGCATCCGGCACCGTCGCTGTCACACATTTCGTTTTACCATTGTGTATGAAAACGGCCTAAGGAGCGATCATCATGCTCCCAGCCAATCACGAATGAGGAATAGGCATGGCGTGTGTATACTACTCTCCTACCATTGACGATAATTGACTATGGTCGAGGGGAGACCGCTGGCGTCGGCATTCGTAAGCCGCCCACGTGCTGGCTGTGATCTGAAGACACGCGAAGATGCCACATCCTGTTTGTCAGTAACGGCAACCAAGCCCGCGTGAGGTGCAAACTCCAAACTTTGTTGCAATACCAATGAAATGTGAATAGAAACTATAACCAATTGTTTTATAAATAGATCGAAACATTAATCCTTATCTACCTTTCACCGATTAAGCACTGCTACAGGCGAAAACCGTTAGTAACAGATTTTAACTACCATTATGTTAACCTTGAGTATAATCACATTATGACAGGTGCGAGAGATTCGTAGCACAATGCCTGGCTGAACTTTCCTTATGATAGATACTCAAGCAGTCACCTGACAATTTAGAATTGCACAGCGGTAGCATGAGTCGGTGCCTTCATTGTTTTTTGGTACTTGCGTCTGAACGTCTGAGTAGGCGTTTTATATATTACCACTAACATTTTACCACTGCTTTACTAGCGCAGACCTTGGTATACATACTAATGCGTCTGCCTATAGTTTTTTTTCCTAGCAGCAAAGCATCAACGTTTATAATGTAATATTTTTTTATCGTAATTTAATTTTCACCATTTTGCAACGCTTATTAGAATGTTAATATTTATATGTAGAGGCTTGATTTACGTTTTACATGTATCCTGACGTCCTATAGTTCAGAAAAGTGAAGTTATAAATAATAAATTCTACGTAATTGAAAACCATGCTAAAAGGTACAGAGTATCTGTATTGTAGAGTGATCTTTGGTAAGTATCTTGTAACGGAATATTCATCTGAGATGCAGTATGATCTGTGCGACTATTTGTTCTCAGTACGAACAATTTATTATTTCTTGCTCCGTTCTCCCATCACATTGATTTCGGTAAATCTGGATGGCTCGACGGAGATTCGAACCAGAGAACTTCTGACTCTCACTTACTACACTCGGTTTCATCATAACCTCTCCTGTCATTCCGGTTAAGTGCCTCGTTTTTATACCCGTAGCACTTACGTGAACTTCCTTGTTTTACTTAGAGACACTTCTTCGTATCACTTTTTTTTCCTTTATTAAAATTTAATACTTTGGACCTTTTCAATTACCATGTCTGTGACTCTTAATTTTCAAAATTTAAAAATTCGTCAACACGCTCATACTGAAGAGTAATTATCTTCTCATGAATAGTCAAAGGCCATTTAGTTCTTCTTACCTCAGTTATTTGATATGCCTAAATCACTGAATATGTATATTAATTCTATGATCAATTGTTCACAATATTTTATTACATTTCCACATCGTCTCTAATATTGACTACAAATACAAAATTAGGAATTCAACTGTCTTTGCTTTTCTATTGACCAATACGCCTGTAAAATAACTGTACTGTTAAGTGACTTCCCATTCCAATGTAGCCACTTGCAACACCAATACTTGATTTATTCTCCATCTGTCCACATTTCTGGCAAATCATCACTACAAATAGCTCCAAATAATATGAATGTAAATTACACTTAGGAACAAATTTTATCTCCGGTAACGACATCGTACTTGATTGCACTTGACGTTCTGTCATACAATGCTCACTCCCTTATCCCTTCCATACATTTGTTAATTGTTACTATTTATAAATGTTTGAACCTCCTTTGTAGCCACTATATTTTATCTTATACTTCAGCAAACACAAAATCCACGTCTTTCGTCACGCTATTAATTTCTTTCTTAAGGGGAGACGGTGGCAGAAATCATGAAAAAAATGTATTTGCTTATTTAAAAGGAAATATTGTTAGGATTATTATCAAAAAAATTTCTTTGAAATTCGAACTACAAATGGTATAAAAATATTAAAACCGTAAACAGTGTAATGTGCCACGCCCATTTTTCAAGGTATCCAGAGGAGAAGCAAATGTCTTGCTTACTTTTTACTGTGTAACTTGGATATATACGTAGCTTTAGAAGGCTATGTTTTTTTTATACACAGCAGCAGTGATGTATAAAAGGCTGTGGAGTCATTTTGTGATCCAGGCAGTGTTGTATAGAAGGCTGTAAAGTTTCGTAAGAAATTTTTTATTTTGTGTAATAGAATTTGTATGAAATTGGATTTATTGTGTGATTCCTTGTGAAATATTGGATATATTGATAACTTTTTTCAATGCTCAGGCCTGGTAAAGTATTTAAAAAATACAGTAAGTCCCATATTTCCAATATAAAGAGAAACATTAACCAGGTTAGGTCTGGGCCTGTAGATGTAAACATTAGCTTGTCTTCAAGTGCATCCAAAGTAAAACTTGGCAAAGGTATTGTGTCAGAAGAAGTAAAACATGACAGAAATACTGGTTTCAGGATTGTGGATCTGTAATTGGTAGCAGAAGCCCTTAGGAAAGCTTGCAAGCGCTCTGTTTGTGGAAGATATGTCAGTTTGGTGGACGATGGAAAAAGATAAGATTTGGTTTGTGCATTGAACTTTTTATTTCAAATCTGTGATACTGATACACTATTCAAGACATCAAACTCCAGTAATAGAATATATGAAGCCGATATGAGGCTTGCTTATCGATTAAGGTGTATTGGGATTGGAAGAGAAGGTGGAAACCTTTTGTGTGGCATTATGAACATGCCTGGCCCTCCTCTAAAATTTACTGCAATGAACACTAGTCTCCTCAATACAGTTTCAGATATAAGTGAAGAGAGCACGAAAATTGCATTGCAGTGTATAATTCAAGAAAGCAGCTGATGTCAAATATGTAGCAGAGGGTGATGAAGAACAACTAGAATATGGATATAGACAGTTTTAGGGAAGGTATAATCAAAAATTTTTGATGTAAAACTTAAATTGATTTTTCTGCAACTTATTTTTCTTCTTTCAGGTACACATATATCAAAAACTACTGGAAGGATTTCAATGAAATTTGGCACACTCATTCTCCCAATTGAAAGAAACATTTAAGTTTAATCAATCCATTTTAACAAGTTTTGTGGTTAATAATATGTGGAAAATTTGGCTGTAAAAAAAACTTCAAATGCAAAATATCACAGAAAATAAAAAAAATAATTTATGAAAAAGATACTGCATTTAATTGTATTTTTGTTAGTGTAGATTAATCTGCTATAGAAAAAATTTAATAATTTTGCTTGAAAATGATTAAAAAAATTATACCTCAAAAAAATAATGTAATAAAAAATCAAAATACTCTGACAGCATTAATAGTTTATTAAAAATTCTTAAAAACGTATTTAAAACATATGTATACCCTGTGCACAAGTGTGCCAAATTTCAATGAGATTGAACAAGAAATGAGAGAGATATAGAGTTATGAATAAATCAGTGCAAGACTGCCACAGTCTCCCCTTAAATCTCTTATTTTTTTCTGCTGGGAGAGATAATGTAACATTGCCGGCAATTTTCTGTCGTCATGGCGCAGCAATCCAACGCTGTGTTTGGGAAAGAATTTAATCGGGACACGTTGGTATCAAGTATAAGCAGATTCAGCGCGTTCTTCGGCAGCATCTTTCGTATCAATATTATTTGATCGTTCCAAATCTCTTCAGTATAATTGTTTCGCTTTGAACAACGTGGAGGTATTCGAAGTGCCCAAGGACTGAATGTCCACAAGGCGAACATCGAGCTCGTGACCATCGTTTAAGTTGTGGAGATAAGAGTGCTCAAATTTATTGTAAGTCCTTTATTTTTTACTTCAAGTGTTTCCTGTTGTCGGTACTAATACTCCTAAATTTCACTTACAGTACGACAGACCACAGAATTACCATCACACACATGGAAGAACCTGATAATTCATCAGGAGATTCTGGTGGAACAGAATTTTATTATTTTTCTGTAGTTTTTAAACTAGAGGAGTTTTCAACTTCATTGGATATCTGTCTTGGCTAATATTGCAGAAAATGTAATAACAGATATTTAGTAGCCATGTGAAAAAACTCTTTTCTGTGACGCTAATCACTCCTTAGCCTTTCCCCTGACTGTTCCATCTTACTATACAGCAGATGACTCGATATTATTTGCAAGAAACGGCAAGTAAAACGAAATAATGAGTAATTGGGATTTTCTCCTTTAGCGATTTAGAAATTGCACAAAATGGGGCTTTGTAAGATCTAATCATAATGTAAATATAAACCATTCTAAAATTACTCATGGAGCTTAGGGTTTAACTACGATGCTCTGTACCTTTTATGCAACATTCAGAGATGAGTGACTAACATGTCACGTGTCATATGTTCCTCTTTTCTCCAGAAATACAATAACATTTAGTGAGTGTTTTTCAGGAATAGGCACCTACCAGTCCCAAACTTCACTTTAAAATTATTTTTTTCTTGCTCTGAATGACGGTGTTCATAGGCGACAGACTTTTCGTAATAGTTCAAAACATCCACAAATCTCAAATGCGTTTAGTAGCTTAAATGAAGATTCCATCACAACACCGTGGCTGTGATTTGAGCCGGAGGACACATTACAGACTGGTATATTCCATTCAACCTATGACGTCAGACTGCTCAAGATACTGAAACACTGAATCGTGTCCGACCACACTGCTTACATGTCAGATTCGCACGTCTTTCGTCAGTTTGTACCCTCCCAATGGCAGGCACATCCCTACGGAATCCTCGTTTTTCCATATGTCACAGCCTCATAATTTCTAAAACCTTTAACTTAGAAAGTTTTAATTGTGTACTAACTTAACTCTTATTGCTACAAACACGATTATACTATAAAATTTGGAAAAACTGTGGGCTGAAAATATTTCTATAGGACTATTTATGTGATAAAGGAATGTTTTTTTATTTGTTTCGGATATTTCGAATATAGTGCCCTCAAACTGTTTCAATATTTTTAAAAAAAAATATGTAGATTTGTGAGAGTTTTTGGATAAAAAACTACAGAAAAATCTACCCCCCCCATTTATTTCAATCAGAAAATTCTTTCGTAAATTTATTGCGGAGAGAAGTAGACTAATAAAAATTATGCGAAAACGATAGAGATCTTTTTGAAGTTAATTAAATGAGTAATTCCAACAAATCTATTTCTTAAGTCCAAAAACCTTACATATACCAGTATTTTATCAATTGCATAATAAATATATTGTGAAAATATCGATTTTTTAAAGTTATTTAAATTTTCCTTAGAACCACTATAATTTCTTTAACTGATATTTTATGTTTGGTTAACGTAAACCATTGGAAAGCTATTTTTTTTCAAACGATTAATGAGCTAAATAATTTTTTGTTGAATTCAATTTAATAAAAACTTCATGCACGGAGCTTTCAGTGCGGGATACTAAAGCTCGATCCTGGCTGATCGTTACGACACGCCTCCTCAGTATGAACCAGCTGCCAGTACTGTTACAGAGTACGACAGTCCGTAACATTACGGAAAAAGGTGAAAATGACAGTTATTTGATTGGCTGTAATGAGACTTTCGGCACCGCTGGCGTCGGCGATATGCTTTCTTCGGAAGCTAGCAACTACTTTTCTGTCGGCACTTTACGTGCAGCAAATATTTGAGCACACTCTCCGATATTGCGTGAGCCTTCCTGCCAGCACCGATTATCGTGTTACGTTCAAACATCTCCAGGCAGCCAGTCACGCTTCGCAAAGCAAGTACCCAGACTTGGCTGTCGGGTTTGCAGGCTGATTATCCATCGCATACAACCTTAGTGCATTAGTTGCGTGGAAAGTGTAGTTCAACTATATAGCGACAACCGTTTCATGCAAATATGCAGCTTCGTTGACAAGAATGGTAGTTGAAAAAAATGCAATAAAGTACTGAACATTTTGTATATTAGTGTGACATATCATTCTTTAATACATGATCTTCGTCTCTGAAATAGCGCTCAGATCATCTACGGGAAGCAAAAACTTAAAAGTAAGACAGTTTGCAGTAGTGAACAGATAACCCTTCTTTGATATGGCGAGCATGACATAAGTTTTGTTACAGTCACTCCGTTGAATTTACTACTGCACACTGAAAAATCAACATTATCAGCCAGTACAGTCATTAAACGATGTAACCTCTTCGAGTTTTGAATTCAGTGAGAACTTGGAGTCTTCTGCTGATCGAACAATCTCGAGAAATTCTTCGCCAGTTTACTCCCTTACTCTGAGTATGTCGCTGTCCTATTGGTCTGCTGCTCTTCCCCTTGGTCTTTGATGATCTTCTGGACTCCACTGTAACACTGTTTTTGTTCATGTTTCATCCGACAACATGGCTGGCCCCCTGCCACTTCAAAGAGACTGTCGTGTCCATCTGCGACCTTGTAACTGCAGAATACTGATACATAGTTAAACAGTAGCCTGTACTGAGATCAGTTAGCGGGCAGTGTGTAATGCATACAGGCTCTGAATGTGGCCTCTCCCGCAGTACAGTGCACTTGCGTTGTTGGCGGGTAGGAGGGGATAACACAGCCGTTTGTTTACTACTGGCCGGCGAACCCCTATTGCGGTGGCGCCTCACTAACGAACGGCTCCGAAAGCCTTCCTCTGCCCTAACGACTTCTTCCCGAGAACACACACAAAGTTTGTACAAAACTGGGACGCTACTTACGCAGAACAGCAACGGCGGTTTACAAACAGGTTTGTAATGGAAACATTATACCGCTGTCTCTGTCCCAACAGCAAGGGGGCATTTGCATCCAGAACACGTTTGGGTATAACGAAACCGATAACGTAATACCAGCGGGTCTAGGGTGAACCTAACTTCTGGATATTGCGTCATCTGATTACAATCCGCATTTAAGATTACGTGCTCCCTACGTTCACAAGAGAAGTTTTGATATTCGCCGCACGCTATCTCTCCAGATGCAATTAATGACTGTGCTTCACTTCGAATAACGCATTCATTGTAAAACGCAACAGAATGTTTCCATGAAATTATGCACTAATAAAACCTTTGTACTTTACAGGTTATTGCAAAACTTAGTGAGTGTGTTGTACTTCTCATCAGATAACATATGTGCCTATTGTGTAAATACATGACTACATGTTATATACTAAACTTTCGAGATCATTTTCGAGTATCACTTTTCGTAAGTAACCTTACGTAGTAGATATTAAATTATGTTTTTTACGATTTCACTTGGTGACGGTACACAATCCAAAACTAAAATTTTTGTAACATCAAATTTCTATTAGTGGTGGGAGTAAAAGATTCCACGAAACGTGGAAGATCTGTGCGTCTAGCTATACCGACTGATTATAAGAATTGCCAGTCTGAAACTATGTCATAAAACTTTGGCATACGAGCTTAATAAGCATCACATTATCATTTATTTTATTATCTCAATACAATTGAGAATAGAATGTAAAATGATAGTTCAATATAAAATCTCTGTCAATTTCCTTTGTAACAACACTAGCTCCACAGTGAGTTTAACATTATGCTGAAAGTTTATTAATTTGTTTCCGCTTCCTGACTTCCAATACATTTATGAAACGATGTGCACATTGCTAAAAATGAACCACTTTCCATACCAAACGTTGTGCGAGCACAGATATACAAAAAAGAGAAATATATAATAATGATTGCGTGGTTAGAGAGCGTGCATAAACCACGTAACTCCATTTTTGCCTCCTGTGAACCCCCCTCCCCCCCCCCCCCACATAGCCCTACGTGGCTTTTACCTCAACCCCCCCCCCCCACTTAGCACGTAGCTTTTTTCCCTTTTGATTTCAGAAGGCATTTTGTACTGTTTTCTCTTTTGAGACTACTGTAAATTACATACGGGGATAATTAACTGAGGGAAATAAATATTCACATGGTGTTGTGAGTTCTGTTCCTCATTTTAACTGTGAAACATGTAATAAAAGGAAAGTTACGTGGCCTGACTCGGAACCCCGCCTCCCCCTACGTAGCCAGCGTAGTCTTCCAGTCAGCCCCTCCCCCCCCTCCCCCTGGAACTAACCACGTAGTTTGTGCACGGTTCCTTACCAACGAGTTCTTCGTTTGATGTTCCCTGTTCTTTCAGACTCATAACAAAAGAATTCATATCGTAATAGCCTACAAACTTCTAAGTGGCAGAACTGTTTCTTGTAATGATCAACGTCAATGAACCCACTTATTCTTGTGGTTGCCGCCGTCCTAACGACAGGTAATCAGAATCAGTCAAATCCTTTTGGATCTCAACGAAAGGAGAAGCGCTGCTACATAGGTGAACACATGTGTATTCCGAAGAAATTTGTAATTCACATTCATGCTATAGTGTGTTCGTCTGCCAAGTATCCCATGCTTGCAGGGGGAGGATGGAATGTATGAACAGTTTGAGCTTTTGCCCCTTAAATCAGAGGAATTGAAACTGACAGGAAAATACTTTTTGAATTTCTTGGGATTTTGAAAATTCTAGATGCAGTTAACATTAATTCCCTTTATATAGAGTTCATATGTCTAAAACGTGTTTTTAGATTCTTTCAATAGACTTTCCAAACGATAAAATCTTGGCCTATTTGTTTAGAAAAAGCGTTTCTAATGATTTTATAAATTTAATTAAAATAGTTGGTTTTGTTTTGTCAATTACAACGAGCAATGCCTTTTGCGAGACAAGTTTTAGCCTGTTGAATAATTTATGGACTAAAGAACGAAACAGAATGTTCATGGATTTGATCAAGGCTGAACTGCAAACTCAACAAATTTTGAAGGCTCTTGCTGGGAAATTTTATCATTTTTGCAAAACAGTGACGGAGAAAATATTTGCGAAAATGACAAAATCTAGAGATAAATATTCAAAAAGTAGTTGATTCAGATTTATTTAAATTGGTGTTGATTTTGATTTAGCAAAAGAGAGATTTTCAATTTGTTGATAAAACTTGATGTTGATTTTCTGACTAAATTTAATTAATATTCCTAACAGAAGTGTTCAAAGTTTTTAAATATTTTTGAGGTTTTTATTGATTTTCTACCAAAGTAAAAAAGTTCCTAAAAGAGGTAGTAGATTTTTGTTTTAACTTTAGTATTTTTCCTTTTGATTCATAATACCTGATGTTGTCTTTAAACCAGAGTTTAATTAATATACCTAAAAGAGGTGCTATATACCGTGTACATTAGATAGCATAGTTTTTACCTAAAATAGAATGTTTTATTAATTTACAATTTTGTTCGCTCTTTAAACATACCACTAAACTACTTTTTAGTCCCAGAAATGTCCCGGAAATTATAAGCCTGTATCTGCCACTCCACAGTTAAATATTTTGCGTGAATTGGTTACGCCTCTCGTTCAATACGAACAGAAGAATTAAGCTCCAAGTATGTTACAACCAGTTTTATTATACCACTTACAAATTTATTAAGATAAGAAATTGAAAAAAAAAGAATCTACCGCTTTTGGATTGTATCTAAATAAAGCTTTGCTAAAAACAGATTGGTGCCTTTAAAAAACAATTTGTTAACGCCAAAGCAACCACCTTAACAGTAGCGGCTCTAGAATTTTTCCAAGCCGGGGCAAAAACTGAGATTGCTGCCTCTTCGAATATTGTTGCCAGACAGACCCCGAGAATCGCCTCCTTGATTATTGGCCAAACGCATTATTGTCGGCACCTTACCTGTCTGCCAAACGCATTGTTGTCGCCACCTATAGTGGTAGTAGAGTTTAAAAAAAAGGTCGCCGCGTCTTAAATCACCGCCCTTCAGAAATGATTTTGCCGCCCCCCCTCCCCTTCCTCAAGTTGTCGCCCGGAACAAGCACCACGGTTTCCCATCCCCCCTCCCCCTAAATCCGGCACTGCAAGTTGAATCTCAGCTTTTAAAAAATTGGATTTTGGTAAAACATTACCCGTTTCGAAAGCAATATCAAAGAAGGGGAAATTTTCACTTAATGTAGGGAGTTCTCCATTCATAGTAGAAGAAACAACTGGAAAAATATGAGCTCATGCTCTTGAAAAGTATATGTCCAATGAAGTTTCTGACTTGAGTTTTGGTTCAGTGGTTGGCTGCTAAATTAAACAAAAACATTTGGATCAGCTGAGTATTCCTGTGTTGTCAGAAATTGCTTTTAAATTGTTGGTATCTTCTGTCACATCTGTGGCATCTGATCAAGTTGCATCAACAATCAATCTTCCAGTGCCTAATAATTTCAATAGTCTACCAGCAGAACCTATAATACAGCTGCAAACAAATATTGGTACACATATCTTTATTTTTTTATAAATAATTCCTGGAAGCACAGTCCAGATTTCTATCTTACTCTTTATATGTCACAAAGTTTTTTTGTAAACGTAGCTTATGAAGCATAATTAATGTGCAAAATTTTACTTAATTCTTCACCTTAGATTGAAATTTTGTGGAACTGAAACTCTTTTAAATGACTATTACACTCTCTCATCATAATTCTATTCAACTTCAGTTGTCCCAGAAAATGTTAATTTGGTACACATACATGGTTTCATCCCAGCAGTATAAACAAAGTTCCTGTGTTTATTGAATGCCACTCTAAAAGCTGAAACGTCTTAGAGGAAATTTTGTACGTTGATTGCTTTCTTCTTGATGAGGCTATATGCCTTAAATTTCAGTTTTTCCCAAAGATCACGAGCATAAAAAACACATTAAATTTTACCTTGTTCCTACATTTAATTTTTTTTTTAACTGCTTTACGTCTCTTAACAGCGAGGTCTTTAGAGACGGGAAAGGATGGGGGGGGGCAAGGAACAGGAAGGAATTCGGCCAAGGCCTTTTGAAGGAAGCATCCCGGCATTTGCCTGGAGTGATTTGGGAAATCATGGAAAACGCAAATCTGGATGCCCGGACGGGGATTCGAACCGGCGTCCTCCCGAATGCGAGGCCAGAACGCTAACC
This sequence comes from Vandiemenella viatica, assembly GCA_031002005.1. Taxonomy (NCBI): domain Eukaryota; kingdom Metazoa; phylum Arthropoda; class Insecta; order Orthoptera; family Morabidae; genus Vandiemenella; species Vandiemenella viatica. The sequence continues at coordinate 221,591,147 of JARYHS010008074.1, read as the reverse complement.
GTTACACCACCATTCTAGTTATTTAATTTGGAAGTTATCGGTAGGCCTACACCGATGGTAACAATGCAGGCACGGCGTCGCTTGCACAGAACGAATCGGACTTGAGCCCGTTGTTTTACTTTAGCGTGCGTTGTCGACGAAAGTATTTCGACATGAAAGTTGGATGTAAACAGGAATATTGATAACTTCGGATACCAATTCTTTGCTAAGGTGCAAAAATTTGATCAAAAGAAGTAAGAAGACTCAGAATAAGCTATCAACCTACAAAAAGAAATTAAATTGAACATAAAACAATACTTGCAAAAAAAAAAAAGTGACTTGACCATCATGCAAATGCTGATAGTAGAATTTCTAAATAAATAAATGCCTCTACAATGTTGCATTATTGATCTTTCAAATTCGCGAAAGCCAAGATTTCCCTTGATCTTCTTTCGGGATTCACAAGTCCTCGAGTAAATCATTCACATTATGCCTATCCTTTTAATAAAGATGTATAATGGCTAAAACACAATTTAAAAAAAAAAGATTTATCCGTAACGTCATGATAAACCATTCTGTTTCAGAAAAACAAAACTTTATTCAGAAGAATATCTCACAACTCAGTATCAATAAATAGCCACAGGACTTCACCCTTTTTTAAATGATTTGTTTTTGTAACATTGTTTTTATATAATAGGCTCGATATATCGATACTTTTTCTTCGATATATCGAATCCAATATTAATACTTTTAAAATATCGATATATCGAAAATCCAATATGTTTTAAAATATCAACAGCCCTACTGTAGATAGAATAAATGCAAGTTAAAAGAGGGATCTTAGTAAAACCAAATATTGACATGCTGATGTAATACCTAATGACATATGTAAGAACCGATCGAGAAATCTTCTACAACAATCTGAAACGTTATTTTATGGAGAGAATTATTTTGCGTAGAATAATTATATTTTCCTATCAGGTAAGCAGCATCTTATAAGTTTGATCATTAAATCTTTTAAATTAACTTATGAACAATTTAAGCTAATCAAAATAATATTCGTTGTTGCACTTGATTATATTGTTAGCAGCAAACACGTCGACTGCGAGGATTAAATTTTGTTTTTATCGAGTGCGATTAAAGAAGAAACAAATGGTCGGATTTTCATAAAGTTCAAAAACATTATGCAACCTATGATCGCAGAGCTATAATGAGGTATATCTTATCTTGATGCGGAATTGGGAGGCTGAGAAAAAAACATGACTGTTTCGTTGAACGCGATCTGGTTTCGAACAGCGTTGAACCCAAAAGTAATAGAGGATAAGTTTCATTTTTGAGTGTCGTCCACATTGTATTTGCGACATTCTTGGCTTAAAATTAGGAGATCAAATTGTTCATGCGAGTAGGTAGAAGGCCTAAAGAAACACAACAAATTAACAAAATTAACGGTGACAGCTAATTGGATTATACGATTGTTATAAGCGCTGATTACTACCTCCCGTAAATAATTCGTATATTATCTTAACGAAAATAACTGCTTGTACATCTTTTGTCTCCTTCTCTATCAAATATATACACATTTTAGGCTGAACAGTATAAAAAAAAACTTTTGGACAGATTACAATTAACTATGAATCATAAACATTCCATTTTGTAACGTATGTTGAAGTTTTTGTGGTAGGATATATCATTAATAATTTGCAAATAACTTTATTCGTCTTTGTGAAAACTCGAGTGGGAAAAACCGATATGTCCACTTAGGTATAGTAGGTAATTAAGTAAATTCGGGTGGTATTACTAGTTGCTGACAGAGTTTCAATTTGACATGTATTGTGCCTCTTTCGTTGCTGGACCTGTACATTAACGTGAAATCACATTAGGTCAGATAATAGTCTGCAATATTATCAGAATGGTTTAAAATATGTATTGTATATATAAGCCGAGAATAATTCATAAAAGACTTGATCTTTAAAACAGATAAAAAATTATATTTCTTCTACACATGGGAGAAGACACAGAGATTTCTGAATCAGTGAAAGTAACATGCTTGTGTGATTATTAGTTATCAATTACAGGGAAAAACTTGCTGAGATTGTAGACGTAGGTATAAGAAATAACTTAGAAAAGAATTTAACAGAAGAATAATGGAGTGCACTGATAGAGATAATCCAAGCTGGTAAAGAAACATTAGGCGTTGGGAAAGAAACTGGCAGAAGACCTTGGATTTTGGAGTAGATCAACCAGAGAAGAACGGATATAAATGCTCAGGATGTATCACAAAGAAAGCAGTACAGAAAATTTAGGCTAAATATAAACCAAAGCAAGACAAAAGTCATGAAAGTCAGAAATGGTAACAATAACAGAAGGTTAAATTTAAAAATAGGGTTGGTTGTAATTGGAGAAGTAATTAAAATTATAAGTGATGGCCGAAGCAAGAGTCGTATTAAAATGACAAAAGCGTTAGCAAAAAGAACCTTCTGAAAAAAAAGAAATATTTTAGTTTAAAATACGGATCTATCAGTCAATTTTTTTTTTCAATAATTGTACGTATGAAGCATAGTTTGTAAGCTATCTGTTAAATTTTGTAACTACGTAACAAAATTTTATTCCCAGAACCACAAGTTAGATTGAATACTAGTAACGCATTAGTCATTTTCTAAAATTAGTTTCTATGATAATTCAAGATAGGAATCAGGTTTTTATAGCTTTCAAGATAGTATTTTCTGTTACTTTAGTTTTCGGCATTCGCCTGGAGTTGAAGTTCATATTTGAATTATTTATTTTTGGCTAAAGTATTATTGTTAAGAAATTCATGACTTTTGTCTTGCTTTGGTTTATATTTAGCCTAAATTTTCTGTACTGATTTCTTTGTGATACATCCTGAGCATTTATATCCGTTCTTCTCCGGTTGATCTACTCCAAAACGTTTGCAAAATTTTAGAGTGATTGAATTATTTTTATAGTCAAGGTCAAATTTAATGTCGAAACTTTTTCTGACGTGCGATTTGATATCTGATCAGCCTCCCGGGAGCTACCCATGTGAATAAGGAAAAGTGATTGTTCCCACGGTTCGTGAGAGAGCAGTCGCCAGGAATCTTCGAGAAGCGAGGAGTGCGATGTGATATAGACTCGTGCATGCAGTTATTCGGCCTCAGTCGTACAGAAGCAGTCGGCGCGCCTCGGTCTTGCAGGAACAGTGAACGTATCAACATGTCTCAGTTGTCCAGCGTGCACGCAGTAACATGTAGCTGAGTAGGCCTGCAAGTTTCATATCAAGCACAACTGTGCAAGTTTTATTTTGGAATAATGCCGCTTCTTTTATTCAAGTTAATCATATATTTGCTGTAAAATAGTATTTCGCCAAGTGGGGCCTCAGTATTGTTTGAAACTAACTAAACTATTGAATAATGGGAGCGTGTGATTTACTTTTATTAGTTTTCCAACTAATGGTTTGAACTTTGAACTATGGGGTGTGGTCTGGCTCAAACGGTTAATCGAACTTGCAAAAACATTTCTTTGCTAAAATTGTTTGGTTGCCTGTGCAGTTTTCTGACTTTGTAAAATTTTGATGAATATATTTATCTAACAAGAATGGACTAGTGAACATCATTTAACTGATACCGTTCCGTAGCTTTTGATTAAATAAGCTATGTGGCGGCCAGGTCATGATATTTAAGTCAGATCTGTAACATCCTAGGCTACGCACGGTCAGAGCTAAGTTCCAACCTTTATGCAGAACCCCACTGCAAGCTGGGCTCTTACAAGTTCTTTACGAAAATGAACCGTGGACATTAGAAATGCTAGAAAGAAGAAAAATGGGGAATTTTAAATTTGATATTATGGAAGGATGGTGAAAATTAATTGGACAGATAAAGTATGAGATGCACGTATTTGAAAATGAGGGCCGAGAAAAGAAATTTGTGAAAGTCGGTCACAGAAAGAATGGAGGGGATGGAACATTTGGAGGTGAAAGCTATAGCTGAAGACAGAAATTAGAAAATATAAAGCAGGTAACTGAGTATGTAGGCTGTAAACGGTACGTTGAGCTGAAGAGATTAGTATATGATATATCAAGCCTGTCCTCTGACCTCGCATTCTGGTGGACGCGGCTTCGAATCCCTGTCCTGCAATCCAAATATGGGTTTCCATGGTTTCTCAAAATCACTCTAGATGAATTTCAGGATGGTTCCTCCAATAGACCATCACCAAATTCGTTCTCATTCCTTGCCCCCAGTCCTTTCCTGCCTCTAATGACGTCGACGTCAATTAGGCCCAAAGCCATAAACAAATATATATGTATATATATATCAAAGCAGTAGAGGCTGACGACAGAAAAAAATATGGTGTAGTATTCGAACTGGGAAACTCTCAATAATAAATAGCAACACGCCACAAACAAACAAAAACTTTTGTAACAATGTAACGCACTGAATTTTATTCATCATGATTTCTGTCATAGTTTCAGAGATGCAACGAATACAACGGCTAATGGAGTAACAGATATTATAAAATTATTGCGGTATTCATTTTTTATGCAGCTGATTTAGAGCTTTGTTTCGTACAAATATAGCACTGTGTCACTTATAGTTTGAGTGAATTTTTTTTGGCTATTTGCATGTTATATCGTGGTGGTTTCGCTTCAGTTTTCCCGCTTGTGTGCATGCGTCCTGCGGTGTGAGGTAGGCAGCAGATAGCCTCAAGCGGACGCTTTGGGCAGTGCTTGTAATGAGCCAAATTACTTCTTGCATCCAGATTTTAATTTCCCCAAGGTACTGCAGATCAGCCCCACAGGGATTATCCTGTGGCTGCTCTCATGCAAAACGCCCGACACAGCTTTCTAATCACTGGGGTGAGTTAAGGAAGATGAAGTTCTTCCTCACAGATACTTCACGAAGTAAGTCAAGCAATTCTGCACAAGTTTTAACTTATTATAGAAAATAAAATATTTGGACAAAAATAAAAAAATATATACTCATTCATTCTACATTACGAGAGTTCCATATCTGACCTCACATTCGGGAGGACGCGGGTTCGAATCCCCGTCCGGGCATCCTGATTTGGGTTTTCAATCGTTTCCCCAAATCACTCCAGGCGAATGCCGGGATGCTTCCTTGAAATGGCCATGGCTGAATTCCTTCCCATTCTTTGCCTCCTGTCCTTTCCAGCCTTTAATGACCTCAATGTCGGCAAGGAATAAAGCCGTAAGCAAAAAAAAAAAAAAAAGTTTTATTTAAAACTTCTCAACTTAGCATTTAAAAGAGTGCAAGTAAATGATGTTTTGAAGTATAATAAAAAAAATAAAATAAGAATGGTGACTCTTACAGGTTCAAATAAACACATTAATTATCTTCTATTTTTTATAAAAAATTATTTCGTAATCAAGGTATATATACGAAATTTTTTTTAACAAAAATCCACCGCTGGAGACATGAAGGCTATTTATGTGGATAGAAAATAAAAGTACCACATGCACTCCAGACCAACATTGCAAAGGAATTCTGAAGAATGTATTTGTTTCAAAGGGATGATAAATTTTTGTGCAAGTATCTACATATCTATCATGTGAATGTTATGTCCCTTCTCGGTTACTCAAAGAAATTTCCGAAATGTCTATTCGAGTAAGTTCCATAATGCAGCTCGTCATAATTACGAGAGATTGTTTCAATAGACTTCCTGAAGAAACCCATTTTAAATTTTTCTTCTCAGAAGAAAACGAAAGAGAGAAAGTATCTAGTACGAGGCAAACATATTTACAAAATAATACACGGCTCTAGATTTCCAAATGTCGAATGAGGGTCTTTTATTCCCAAAGTTAAACAACAAATTATAATGTGCATTTGGTCAACTGTTCTGTGAAATATGACTAACCTGAAAATTAATTAGTTGTATATTATTGTTATGTCTGAGGTAATATATTATAAATCAGCACAGTTGTTTTGTCAGAGACAAAGAATCTTAAGGATACGTCATGTGTTAAATTAATCCAAAATATGTAGCAATACATCAAATACTTAAAAAATAAATTTAAAATGAATACCATTTTGACATTATTCCGTCCGATATTTTCCTGGTTCCATGTGTGTTCGCCACTGTTCCATTCAGGCATTCAGTCCTCAAATTTTATTTCATCTGGTAGTTTAAATTTCTTCTTCCTCCCTACCTTTATACATTAATCATTTGTTGTTAGTATACTTCCTGTCTACGCACATGACCAATCCATTCTGTTTTCCTCTTCTCTATTTTTTGTTCGAGAGACCTCTTCTCCTTAATTCTATTCACATCATCTTCATTAATTAGTCGAGATAATTATTAATTTTTTCTTCCTCCATATCTTCATCTCAAAAATCTAAATTTTTTCATTTTCTTTCTTTCTAACTGTAGAAGCTTTACTTCCTTTTGATTTTTGTAGATGTATTTTCATTTTCTGGTGTTTTATTTTTTCTGTGAAATTCTTCGAGGACTGGAAAGTGTTTATTATGAACCACAGTAATAAAAATGACACTAATGTGTAAGAAATGATTGTTAGATCTTAGAGAATTATAATAAAAGTTTTCATGGTCCTTCCTGTATGCATTAGTACTGAAAACAGTGCAGTAAAATTTCTCCATACGGATTAAAGGGATGAATCGATAGTAGTTACATCTTTCTTGGCTTTTTGGCAAGATTTTTTTTTTATGCTGCCACCATTACTACTGATAGAAGGGCTCGTGTGGTGATAATGACTTTTTGGCACTGTTTCTGTTGGCTGCTCAAACCTAACACAGTAACCATGCCGGGTACAGATGACCTGCAGTTTATGGCCGAATCAGAACTACGGAAGCGTTCTGGCGTACTTCACATTACACAGCAAGCTGTGCCAGAGGTGAAGGTCAGCTTAAGGGCTTTTAAAAAGCCCTGTCGAGACCTGGATTCGAACCGCTGACCTTTCGATCTCCATTCAGACGAGTAAGCCACCAGATCGCTAGCATTAGGATCGAACGCGTCTGTGTGCTGCCGCTACGCATGTATTTACGTTGGGTACTGACAACATTGTAAACTTCCAGGTGAGCAGAGCAGAGCATCTGGTGGCGCAAACAGCCTGGACAAACTTAAACACCGGCCTGGTAGGACTGCGGCGCTGACCCATGCTTTCTTCGAATGACGCACTAATGACGGTACACACTGTTAATCCCTAACGGTGCGTTACTGGTGCTGTGTTGAGCTGTCAGAGAAACTGACTATCAACATTACAAGAGGCATGAGACTGGCTTTCCAGAATTCAATGAAATTCCGTTGGATCGCAGGAGTAAACGAAATTATTCAGGAGTGTTGCTTCTAAAGAAATTTGATCTTTGTTTGAATTTAGCTCTTAGTTTATAAATCAGGAACTCAAAAGTCACTTAAAAAGAGAGGCCAAGAACTAATCGAGCGTCACGCAGATACGGTTCATTTCTTTAGCATACTTTATACATGTGGATGTACTGGATTAGAAACCATTTTACTCGTAGAAAAATCATTGCTTGACATATTTTCGTGTTGGGAAGTGAACTCCATTGAACGCTCCTGCAATGCAACCCCACTAAGGGTCGAGCTCCTAAAGAGTCGTTCGTTTACAACCAAATAGGAAGTACGGAACTCGTTCATTAGGAAACAATGCACTCTGAAGTATCAATATATCACGATCTAATTAAAAACTAAAAGATTTGCTTGTTTTGTCTCAACATAGAAGCTATATTAGATGTAAGAATTTTTAGTATTTGTTATTAATAAACCGGGTATGGTCGTTGCCTGTGAAATATTTCAAATTCCAAGTTAATAACGTTTTTTAGATAGATGTTGCAAACTCTTAAATTTTAGATCATTTGATGGCCACTCGAGTCATTTTTTTTTCAGGAGAACAAATTTAAAAAGAAATATCTCAGTCCTCTGCTTAACAATAGAGAGACCAAGCTCGGTGGGTGAGCGGTAACGCTACGACCTGGCATTATAGGGTGTGGTGGCCCGAGGATTTTTTTAGAGAATTATTTGGATATATAATATTTCACAAAGTACTACAGCAAGCTAGGTCAGCTGCGACAGCGGTCGTAAGCAGTTCCGACTCAAGGAGCGTGTATGCTCAGAACGCAGTGAGCTGCAGAGCGAATCACCCAGCCAGAGTAGCCAGTCATTGCCATGTCTTCATGGCAGAGTATAGTGGAGTCTATTGTCTTTCGACATTTACTCCAGATGCATTTCGATGTGGTCTGACTTCGCTGTTGATTTATCTTCTTGTGTGGCTTCTTCTTGTGTCTTCTTCTCTGGCGGCAGCTGTGGTACAGCAGCCGCACTGGTGGAGCAGGCGACGAGTTGCGCAAGCAGCTCGACGACCTTGAGGAGCTGCGGCCCCCATACGGGCCCGTCCGCGCCACGCCCACAGCATGTGTGTGGGGGGGTGGGGCGGGCTTTCGGGAGGTCTCGGCGCCGGAGTCCTAGCTTGCGGATTGCGGTTGCTTGCTCTAGTCTCGGTAGCAGGGTTGGCAGTCTGACGATACTTTGCTTTTGTTTTGTTGCCACCCTGCTCCCCAGAAGTGGGCTTTGCCCGGAGATGTTTCTTCATCTTCTTGTTTTGCTGCAACCTGCTGGGACACGCACGGTGGCACGCAGCGTGCGGTCCCCCACAGTTGCAGCAAACAGGGCCCTCCCTCGGCCTTGGGCATGCCGAGTGTAGGTGCTCTCCGCCACACCGAACGCACTTCTGCTTGGCAGTGCATTGGCTGGCGAAGTGGTTAAACCCCTGGCAGTTAAAGCACTGGGCTAATTCGGGTGTTCCCAGCTTCCTGTTAGGTGTCGTGGTCTGCGTGGCGGTGGTCTTTGTACCCTCGCTTACTAAAGCCTTGGGAGGCTATAGTGAGTCTGGGGCACATACTTTGAAGCACTTGAACTCCTCACGAAGCTCAATTAGCTTCGTGACGATTGCCTTGTAATCTTGCAGGCAGTTGGCGTGGACACACATTCCCCCTGATAGCGGCTGTGCGAACAGAGGCAGAATCGCGCAGCGCTGTAGACGGCCGAGTAACGTGATGATGGGAAGCTCACTGGTGAGTATGCAGATGGGTTTCGTGGGGCCCTCCTCCATGGGAGGGTCCGCGGTATCCATCTTGTTGCAGCTCTCTTCCGTCGCCACTGGTGGTTCGCCCTGGTCTGGATGGCCGGCAGTCATCTGTGCTCTCTTCTTGCTTCGTCCCATGGCGAAGATGGCTCAATATGAGGCACGGCAACGAGCGTGTACCGAGGCGTCCTCTCTGGCTGCTGGCAGCCGACAGAGCGAATCACGACGTCATGCCAACAGGGATGACCGCATCAACTGGCAAAGCGATTGGCTAGGAAATCTCCCCACCAGGCACAGTGGAGTGGGGTGAGTAATGATCAAAACTAGACTGCAGAGAGCGGAGAGTGTCTTTCTGGCCGGGCGCAACTGGAGGTCTTTAGTCGAGCCTGGTAGCGGGCGCAGTGGCAGCCGAAGATGGAAGCAGTCTACGCCGAGCGCAGCCCACTGTGCCACCATTGACACAGGTGGGAATGAACCAACTTAGACGAAGTTGGAATTGGGGATAGCTGAATATGATAGAAGCACACGGGAAGTCAAGCTGTGACATTAGTCGCAAGAATAACTGACGTGGCTGTGACAATGGGATTAGAGAAAGCAAAAGAGTTATCATAGGGTTGTTATGTACTATTGTTAATTAATGTTAATATCGTATATACCCTACTGCTGTGTTATTCATTTGTTCTACTGCTCACATGACATTGAGGCCCTACCCACTCACAGATATTTCTCTCAGGGTAGCAGATCGGGGAAAAAAATAGTATGCATACCACCACAAGAGGCTAATGTTCCAATCCGGCTATCTAAATATCGCTTTTGCATGGTTTCCCGAAATCACGCCAAGCGAATAGCGAATGCCGAGATAGTTGCTTCGAAAGACAATGGCAAAATTCCCTACCCTAACAGAAAAAAATATCAGACTAAAACAAAGAACTTACTTTCTTTTCTCGTATGAGATCTCCCTGTAGTATAATTTTGCAATATTCGATTTTAGGTAGCTCGTAGCAGGTGAACATTTAATTTATTTTTTTGTAACTGCTTTACGTCTCTTTTTAACATCGAGGTCTTTAGAGACGGGAAAGGATGGGGGGCAAGGATGGGGGCAAGGAATGGGAACGAATTCGGCCATGGCCTTTTGAAGGAAGCATCCCGGCATTTGCCTGGAGTGATTTGGGGAAACCATGGAAAACCCAAATCTGGATGCCCGGACGGGAATTCGAACCGCCGTCCTGCCGAATGCGAGGCGAGAACGCTAACCGTTACACCGCCCTGCTCGGTGCACATTTAAAGTCCGAAACTTAATCCTTTCGAGAAAGAGGTCTGTGACGTACAGACGCAGAAGTGGCATCAGGATTCTGTTTACTTTCTGATACGGAAACGGAAGAATGTAATTTTCGGAATCGTTGTAAACTGTTTGTCAGAATTTCGAATCTAGCTAACGAATTAACTTGACTTCGTATTTACCTGTGATGGCTCCTTTAATTTTTGTATTGAATATGTCTACACACTTGCCAGAAACGGTTGAATAATCTAAAAAGTATGTACGTGGCAAGAAAGAAGATTTTAATCAAATGTTATAAAAATAAAGCCAAAAAAGAAAGATAGAAATAAATGGATGATATACCATTCGACATACTTTATGGCAGAACAAAGGAATGCTGTTTGTTTACAGCTTCCAGTACTCATGTAAAAGCAAATCGTCAGCTTGATTTGAGACCAATCACCGGGAGAATGGTATGAATACTTAATGGCTCCGTGAAAATTCAAAATATCATAGTTTATAAAGATATTACTAGAAGAAAAGGAAAATGTGATAAATTGTGGTTATCTCAATTTATTTCGTCAACTTCGAGTGATGTAAAATCTACAGACAGTTAAAGAAATCCACTTACATATACTGACTTCCAGCTTAGAAATCTCAAATCCGTCAGATAAACACATTCGGTTAAAACAATTGCGGGGGTGTTTTTTAACTCAGTCTATCATTCAACACTATATACACGTGCACTAATTTTAGGCAACAGCTACTGGGTATTACTGTTTTAAAATCGTCTGCAGACAGAATTTAAAAGCGGCATTTGTCGTTTTTAGACTTTGAGCTAATTTTAAGAGGCTTTTATTCATAATTTCAAATGTCTCACGTGATTAGCTAGCATTATGGAAACAACGACCGTATCCCAGCAATTAACTAATAACTACCACAATCTAAGCGCTGACACGACGGCAGCGTTGCGGAATACATCTCGTCTGCTCTGCTCTGTGACACGCCACGCAGGGCTCTCTTTTAATTTTGTAACTGCCGTCGACAGTGTGCAATATAACCTGCCCTGGCGGTATTGTAGCTCCATCGGGTATGAAACTCATCGATTTAACAGCCACGCAGTACCTCGGCAAGAGCAGAGCTTGCGATCAACAGTGAGGAAGTTGTGACGTGAGTAACAAAGATGTATAATGAAACTAAATGTTGTGTATGAATAGGGACGGAAAGAATCTATAAAACTAAAAAAATTGTTTTCCCCTTCCTTATTGATTCCGGTAAAAGATGAAATAATTAAAGAAAGTGACCCAGAACACTGAAGAACAGAATATTAGAGATATGATGATTGCTGTGGCTAACTGGTCGGTTAACAAAATATAAAACATGTGCCGGGCATCTGAACGTTTGGGAGAGTATTGTGGTAATGTACTGTATGAAAATATCTGCAAAAAGAAGTTAAATTATAACACCAATATGGGAAATAACAGAATGGTACTGGAAAAATATTGGGAAGGTAACTGGTAAGAGAGTATAATATTTCAGGTATTCTCTAAACTTGTTTGAATTATCAGGATGGAGGTAAATGAAAGAAGAGGTGCGGTTGTATTTTAGACATTTAAGAAAACTTAAATGGCGCAGAGACGTTACACAAAAATGCGAAGGAATGTATAAAGAGCAATTTTTTGTCGATATTGACCTGTTGATCATAAGTATGAATGAGAGGGGCAGTGAGAATTACGTTTATGAGGAGTATAGAGAACCAACGGCAACAAACTGAGAAATAAGAGAGAGTTAGTGAGGAACTGTCACAACACGGAGAAATCAAGATTACAATGATTACGTCATGCGAAGAAAACATCAGAAGAAATCATAATACCAAGAACATTTTTGGACATGCTCGGGAAACAAAATATGCTTGGTGGTAGTACGAGCGACTATAATTGAAGGAGCCACGTGTAATGTCAAAAGGGGGGGGGGGGGAGTGAACAGGATCATAGGACAGGAAGACAGATTGTTGACGGAAACGAAAGGTCGGAGAACAGTTCGTTCCAAGCAAAGTAATTATTTTGTGTTTTGTGACACATGATATCGAAAAGGAAATAAATTTAAAGAAAAACGCTAACCAGACCAGTGGTTGAAATGGCTGAAGATGATTATTGTTTCATACATACTCATCTATACATTGTTTTGATACACGATGCCAAAATTATTGTTGTGGAAAAACCCACGCACTGTGGTTTGGAAATTAAAGCTAACACAGTGTCATGTTCATCGCACAAATAACTGCAATATTCTGCATTGCTTTGGCAATTTCAGAGCAGTACCCTTCATTTCAAACATGTTCTGGTTTGACTGTGTGGACTTCCGCGTTTGTTATCGGTATTTTCTTTAGGTTCTCCGAGTGGAGGTATATTGGGCCTTTCAACAAAAGACTACATGGTCTGTGGTAGTGTATGTTGCTCTATAATGACGAAATATGAGAGGACGTCTTTATCACGGCATCGGGAAAAAAGTGATAGTTGCAGATTACTTTTGTGTCGAAGTGACAGAAACTGAGTAGATAAGTTAAACAGTAACTGTATGTACTTGTACGTGTCAGTGGTAATTGACAAAGAAGTTCTCTGATGAAACCCCAGCAAGATGGGTGAAACGTAATGTATTAACAAATCGCGGTGGTTCCATTAGGAGAATGGAGATAATACTTGTTCTCCGCTGTTTAAAATAACACACCAATATTTTCATTCCAGCCATGTGATGTGTTATCTTTGTAATCAGTAATGTTGGCATTTTTAGTGATAAGAAACATTTGATATGACTACTTGAATGGATTACGTTGACTAATATTCATAATTTTCTGGCATGATGATATTATTACCTGAATTGGTGGATCCCGAAAAGAAAGATAACGTTGTATCTGTTGATTAAACTGTTATTAATTGGTTGGCACCGTAAATTCATACAAACTCACTGTGTTGGAAAACACCACCGAGGGAAGAGTGGTAGAAGGAGGAGGGATTAGAATTGGGGTTTTCGGTGAGTGGTGTACGTTACAGATCAAAGCCGCAAGAGAAACTCAACACAGAGGCAAGAATGGAAGTTCAATTGCAGTGACAAAGGATTGCGGTGCGTGAACAATATATGACATCAGTCCTGTTCACTGGCCAGTCACTTACGTGGGGTCATACACAGACTATTCATCTGAATATGATTATGTCATAGAATAGAATAGGGATAGAAATTACAATTTTACATATACGATATTTTTGTAATTTCCAGTTTTCGAACTACTCCCAGAGTTTTATGACACTTAATGGATTTGATATAAGTTCATATTAACTCCACTGGAATTACTAAAGATAATTGCAGATAGGCGCATGAATTCTTGACAACGAATCATAGAAAAATTAGCACACAGGTTATTACCTAGATAATTATAATTGGATTAACAAGAAAAAGAAAACTATAAAAATAATTAATTTCGTGATTGATTCAATGGCATAATTATTTAACAATGGTATAATTTCTCCCCGGGAAACTGGAGATGGTCCCCAACGATAATGATGATAATTTACGCCTCTAATTGTCGCAACAAGAAACGAAGGATAAAAAAGCTAAATAATTTGATAAATTGTGTATGTGAAGTCTAATGAAAATCTGATGTTCTTGGGCGAATAGAATGTTCTAAAAATAAATCCCAGAAGGAACATATGAGAAAGGAAATAGGATTTCAGAATTTTGTGAAAAATATACCACAATCATAGAAGACAAATTATTTCTAAAATATTAAAGAAGATATTCGCTTTTGAAACGCCCGATGTATGCACCAGTTCATACGATCGTTACACCCAGGCGAGAGAGCAAAACCGTTTACTGCAAAGCGTACTCAGACACACATATACACTCTTGATTATGAAGCTGAATTGAAATTGAACAGACTAGTCAACCGTCAGAAACTAAAGAGAACGGATGTGGACCAAATGTGAAACTGCACAAACTGGGAATGCGAGATCGTGTAATAACTGTGGAGAAAATTCAACACAAAATACCGAGCGTGGTGGCTGAGTTCTAACTCTGGCCTCGCATGCGGGAGGACGCGAGCTCGAAATCTCCGTCCGGGCATCCAGATTTCGGTTCTCCATAGTTTCTTCAAATCACTCCATGCGAATTCCGAGATGCTTCCTTCAAAAGTCAGGAATGAGACAGGCATAAGTAAATTATGTAAATGAATATTGATGATAAGAAATGGAAACAAATCTAAGATGTTGTAGCTCACATAAATATATTTATTTTCTTAAATTCAAGAATGATCAAAAAATCCAGACAAAATCCAGAAAAAATAGGGTTATTTCAGAATTAAAATTAAAAGAAATATCCATAGAAACATAACCACTAAAAGAATTTAAATACGTGGAAATGGAATTGTTTTACTTTTCCTGTATGCGGCTTCTAACTAGAGCAAACAAAATATTGGTGAAAAGATATGTTACCATCAAGTGTGATGTTTGAAAATCTTCCCATAGCTTAGAAGAAACTAATGACAAATAAACGGAATAGAGATGTGTGGGACCAGACGATGCAGTAGTGTTTCAGTTTGATATTTACGCAACAGAAACTTTCATATAAAGACTCTACATTGGATAACAAACAATTATTGCGGGACTATGTATTGACTATCACGGTTTAATTTTGACATTTTAAGCATCGGTTATTATTTTTGTTGGTTCCCACTAACAGCTAGTATTCATTGGAGGAGGACAACAAATCCAGTTTTATGCCTCTCCCACTTTAAATTTTGACGAAGGGCTGGCTCTGCCTTTGTATTAGTCGTTGACAGTGGTAGAAGTCGCCAAGTATCAAAACTGGAAGTGTAAAATGATACGTATATAGATAAAGCGTTGCATTCATGAAAATTTTCAGTACAGTGATTTCGTTTTGCAGTTTCAATCTATCCACTAAAAATCGAAGTTCGTGTTAAAGACAAATTGTAAAAAGTAATCAATGAGACAATGAATTTCAATTGAGGCACGTTCCTGTGATGGCGTTGTATTTCAGTCCGGTCGTTCTTGTGTTATTCAGCTGGAGTCTCCAGAGCATCGTTACGGCGTCCGTATAACAGCTAATGGATTAGAGGGCTCTCCCTGACACGGCCGTTGATGTCTGTCAGCCAGTAACGACCACGCGCAGTTTCAAAGCCACAATCTATAATTTGTTATGACTCGGTGAGATAGGCACTACTAATAAACACTTCCGTCTTATAAAAGCGCTAAAAGAAAAGTTTAAAAAAAAATAATTTTACACAGTGTACTGTAGCATTACGTACCAAGGAGGCAGGATACAAATTTAGATCTATTTTACCGAGCGTGGTGGGTGAGTGGTTAATGCTCTGGCCTCGCATTCGGGAGGACGCGGGTTCGAGTCCCCGTCCGGGCATCCAGATTTGGGTTTTCCATGGTTTCCCCAAATAACTCCAGGCGAATGCCGGGACGTTTCTTTCAAAAGGCAATGGCCGAATACCTTCCCGTTCCTTGTGTCCAGTCCCATCCCGCCTCTAGTGATCCCGACATCGACGAGGCGTAAAGCCATAAGTAAAAAAAAAATAAAAAAATAGATCCATTAAAAACAATATTCTATTCATCTTTCTTTCAAGAAACACGTACAAGTTCCTTAATTTACTGCTACATCTTACAGTAATGTAGAGCAATACCTGTTACAGACAGTCGGGAAGGGCTTTTTAAACTTTCAAATGCCTTTGATTTTATAAATAAAATTCCGTCCACAAACAACTTTTGTAGTGAATATTTTTTGTTCCTCAGACTAGTTTCGTCTTTATATAGTGTAGCTTCATCAGTGGGATTATTTATACAGTCTTTTTCTCAGCAATTGCGAAAAATGGACTACTTCTAGATTAATACTCAGATTCCTTCCTTAGAAAATGTGGCAAACATCTGACACATGAAAATAATTAGCCAATAAGGATTTACAACGTTCCTGCCTTTGCTACTAATCTCGTTTTGTTAGCTGTATCAAGAAATACTCTTTAAATCTATTTTACATTAATGAAATGCATGCAGCATTTGAAGCCTTCTCCTTATTGCCAGGAAACACCAAACACACCGGTTTCGATGAAATTTGTTTATGCCTTTGAAATGAAGAATATTAATGCTATTTAATCAGAGTGGCAAAGCAATATAGGAAACCGAGCACAGCCGCCTCGTGTAATGTCTAGAGAGGCAGAAACTTCACGGAAAACAAATTACGACTGAGCGGCAGAGGGCTCGCGCCGTAACCTGCTGCGGGGAAATTATTCTGTTCCACAGAAAACTCCTACTGTCCTTTACGCCGGCGGCGCTTTAATTTCCTACTAAGAGCAGTTCTGGGTTTTATGTCAGTCTGGCGCATTTGGTTGGCTTCGACGATCTGAAAATAACCTTCCCATATATCTTGCTTCCAAATCGCGGCGCCGTTCTCCCCTGACAATACCATCACCCGTCAGTTAAACTTAGAGAACAGTTTTGAACAATCTTTGTGTCCACCGGTAGTGTTGTAGTTAACGATGGACTAATTAATAACACTAGCCTACTTTTTTAATTTCTTTCGTGCACCTACGAACCATACATAACTTATTTGTTTCCTTAATCTGTATAACATTTGTTAAAATAATTTTTGTCTATTTTTAGCGGTTTAGTTCATGTCCACATTTAGTATAAAGTTTCTTTATGATCCTAAATGTTTTGAATGATCTAATATTTTTTCTGAGACCACATTAATTTCTATAAAACTCGTTATAAAATTATTACCATCATCATATTCTTAAAATTCCAATATAGATATAAAGAATGAATCCGCGCTCCTTTTCGTATAAACAATTAGCTTTGAAGGAGATATACGATTACGCTTTGCAAATAAGTTGTAAAATTAGACAGAAGAGAAAATTTGAAATTATTTTTAGAACTTAAAAAAAAATAAGATTTCAAACACTGACAAATGTCTACCGTTCACAGGCCTTTTGTAAAACTGTTTAGTATTTCTAAAATATAAAAAAGTAAGTTTTTCGTGGACAATATTTAAATTTTCTTTACAACTTTGTTTTCCTTAGAAGTTATTGTTCTATCGGCTAGATAATGAAGAACTACGCTCTCGACTGCTTTTTCGTGGCGAAAAGCCATATAAATGATGACATGGACCAGTATATTTATGCGCAGCAAACTTTGCCTTCCATAGAATTAAACAGAGAAAGCGACTGCAGTTTGTTAATCGTGCATGATAAATCATCTTGCCTGCTGTCCAAAGATACCTTAACATTTAGGTATTCATTAAGGTAGTCATGAAGCAATATGCTCTCCATTTTTTCCCATACTTGCGTAACGTTCGTTTTTCACGACAATAACCTTGAATTTGAGACCGTAGACGTATTCAAATCTAGAAATACTTTCTGTTGTGATGTTTTCGAGATTCCAGACTATGGTTCATACCAATTCTCAGCCACATTCCTCTTCATTTTCGCAGATATCATTCACCCATCAGTGAATGTCGGAAAATTCAAAACAACCAACAACTGTGATACATTCATTCTCTGGGTATCTGAAAAATCATAGACTTTGCTCCAGAATGCCTTTCATTGTGACAGCCAAAAACCTAATCAAAAATCAGTTTGATATCACTCAGTTTTTGAGAAGAGATTGGGAGGAATCGTCACCAGCGCACTCAAAAGATTCCCGGTTTTGACCTACCCAAAATAGAATGAGGACCAATCGTGGCACGTGCACAGGCTCAGTTTACAGGTGGACTGTGGAGCAGAAAACAAAAGTATTCAGTACATAATGCAAGAGTGTCGCTTCAGGGGATACCCAGGCTAGTTTATTCATTTCCTGAATTTGAATTACAATGCAATACAGTAAGTTGGTAGTCTGGTTTTTTTATATAGTTATTTTATGTTTTGATTTGTGTTGATACCATTATCTTGATAATTGGCCGTCTTTGCAAATTTACCTATTTTATACACGCTTAGGGAAATTAGGAGCAAGACGCGATAACACAGTAAGATGGAGATTGATGTTAAACAGAATTTTCCCCAAACAGTCATCTTTCCGAATTTCTTTAGTGTGGGGTTGAAATGATTACCGCTGTACATAGGCTGGTTTTACTTATTATTTTAACTGTATGCAAAGTCCTTTAGGACAAGAATGGAGCTGTTAACAAGAATAAATGGAAAAAAATGAGCTAAAGAACGAGAATCGAATAAATTTATTTACTGACATGGTCTTCGTCAGCGATGGATCTCTTGTATATGTGGAATATCGACACATCGTGGGGGTGATGAATCAGTTCTTATTTGTCCACATTGTGATTATGACCAGACACCAGTATGCGTAAACCGTATTTTCATTTTTTTCTTTTCTTTTCTTATTGCTTTACGCCTCGTCGATGGTTAAGGTCATTAGATGTGGGATGGGACTGGAACAAGGAACGGGAAGGAATTCGTTTTGAAGAAACATCCCGGCATTCACGTGGAGTGATTTGGGGAAAACCATGGGAAACCCAAATCTGAATACCCGAATGGGGATTCGAACCCACGTCCTCCCGAATGCGGGGCCAGAATGTTAACCGTTCACCCACCACGCACGGTCCGTATTTTCGGTTGCGAGGTGCAAGATGATATGTGATAAACGATTTCTGTAAATGATTGTAACCTAAGTTAGAGTTTAATGGTTTCTATTAATGATTATAAAAGATTGAGGAGTATTGTAGTTCTTCCACAATTTTTTTGTAAACTGTTAATACCCAGTCAAGCTCTAGCTTGTCTCACATATTCTAGCTTTTCCTCACAGTACTTTAAGTATCTTAATAATTTCTGATTTTTTCCGGTTTTGTTTATTTATATTTATTTTCTGACCCTTTCTTGTATTTATATTCGTCATACTTGTCAAACAAATAAATCTGCTCATTGTTATTTGGACGGTGGAAACAGGTTAGTGCTTTTTATTTCAACAACGTTACACACTTCCGCATATATTTTTAAAAATTAAACACAAGATTCAAATTATAATTTAAATGTAACTCTGCATAGATAAAAATTAGCAGGACACATATGGTAGCGCAGTAACATTTGAACTTGTATTCCTCAGTGTATCCTGTTATCAGCTACATGAATCTGGTCGGAAATATGCCGGATTGTTCCGCTGTTGTTATTACCCAAGCAGGTAATAAGCTTCAGGTATATCACAGTCGAGTTTATTCCAAACCTTGAATTTCTGAGAGCATGTACAGTTACGGAACCGTTATGGGGGCGACCGTTATTTAGCCTAAAATAACCACAGGTAATATCGACCACGAACGGCGCATAACGGCCTGGATGCTTCCAACAACTATTTATAGTGAAGATGCCACGACGCGATATCGTGAAATTAATATCTGCTCCCAGGTTCCAACTCCTCACGTTTTGAATAGCACGAACTAAGTTTGTTGTTGACAGGCAGATTATTGTGGCCTTGGAATTAATGTCTGAAGTTGCAGCTCATGTTGATGTCTTATCCATAGTAACACTACTGACAGATGCCGAGTGTAGCCTTGCAATACAAAAATGTATTCTGTGAAACTTACTTTAAACTCTAATAGCTTCTACTTGGAATTCCTACTCGAATGGGAAACCGTATCCTTACTTTATGTAAAGATGAGTGTGGCGAACTCTCTCAATTACATTATTTTCCAACACGGAATCCAAGGAATAAGAACTGTAGTCGATATGCATTTTCAAACCAACAGTAAACTATAATGGTAGCGTAAATTCTTTAGTGACTCCATATGTTGGCACTTTGAACCGAAGTGTTAGCAGTTAACACTGACATCACAGACCTGACCATTCTAACGTCATTCATAATTTGTCACAAACTTTGGGTAATTAGACATGTACTTTCATGGTGCTTATTCACTTATTTGTTAAATATGAGAATTTTTAAGCCAAATTTTAAAGAAATAAGAAATAAAGTACCGCAGATGTTTTTCTTTCTACGGTTCCTTAAGTTCTCAGCATTTTTTAAGAATTTCTTCCTATGCTCTGGATCGATCCCGTAAAACTCAATGTATCATAGAACTGAGGCTTCATACTCTTGTGGACATTATTTTAAATTTCAATTTACAAAATGAGAAACGCTAATCGAATGTCTTAATTACAGGAACGATCGGCAATTATATAATCTTTTGCTTCACCTAAATCTTGTTCGCCGGGTGTCACAGATTTAGTTGTACTTGTTAGTTATAAGGGGGAGGATACATCAGCATAAAAGAATACTCGTGTATTTTCCTTCCATTTTTTGCTGTAATCGTGTTATGCTTAACTAAACAGCTTACCCATAAAATTTCACTACCAAACGTTCAACAATTTTCATACACGTAACGTGAATATTGAATATTCGCAATAATGATATATATTATTTCTATAAGGTGTTTTTTTGTGTCGCATGCCATTATCTCCCTTCATACCTAACCTAAATCAATGAATGAGCTGTCATTATAAAGCTTATGGTTTCCACCTTGGTCACATCATATTATAAGAAAGGAATTTTTCGGAATTCAACCCTTAAAGGGCAAAAATGTCAATATTTCTAAAATGCTGTTTTTGTTTTTGTTTTACGAGTCATTTATCCCCTTGAATACCTATCTGAAATCTTTTAATGAAAGTATCATTTTAAAGATTTAGATCTCCGCTATGGTGAAATCACATATTAAGACAGGGATTTTTCGGAATTCGACCCTTAAAGGGCAAAAGTATTAATATTTCTACAACACATTTTTGTGTAACGAGCCATTTATCACCCTTCATATCTAACCGATATAGATAAATGAGGTATCATATTAAAGATTAAGGTCTCCGCCGTGGTAACATTACATTTTAAGAAAGGAATTTTTCGTAATTCAACCCTTAAATGGCAAAAATATTAATATACCTATTTTTTTTTATCGAGCCATTTATCTCCATAGATATCTAACTGAAGTCGATAAATAAAGTAGAAATTTTGAGGAGTAATGGCTCAGCTTTGGTTACATCATATATTAAGAAATTTCTTTTTTTGAATTCAACCCTTACAGGGAAAAAGCTTCAATTGTTCTACAACGCATTTTTGTTTCACGAGTCATTTATCTCGATTAATATCTAACAGAAATAGATAAATGAGGTATTATATTAAAGATTAAGGTCTTTTCCGTGGTCCCATTATATCTTAAGAAAGGAATTTTTCGTAATTTGACCCTTAAAGGGCATAAATGTCAATATTTCTAAAAATGCGTTTTTTGTATCTCGAACTATTTATCTCCCTGGATATCTAACCGATAAATGAAATCCATAAGTGATGTAGGATTATGAAGAGTAAGGTCTCCAGTTTGGTGACATCATATATTAAGAAAGAATTTTTTTGGAATTCAGCCCTTACAGGGAGGGAGAAAGTATCAATGGTTCTACATCGCATTTTTGTGTCACGAACCATGTATGTCCATTAATATATAACTGAAATAGATAAATGAGGTATCATTTTAAAGATTAAGGTCTCCGCTGTGGTCACATCATATTTTAATAATGGTTTTTTTTCTGAACTTAACCCTAAAGGGCAAAAATATCAGCATTTCTAAAATGCGTTTTTGTGTCTCGAGACATTTATCTTTCTTGATAGTTAAACAAAATTGATAAAGGAGGTATCATTTTAAAGACTTAGGTCTTCGTAAGGTTTTCGGATTCGTTATACCAAATTTTTTTAAAAAGAGAATTTTTCAAAATTCGACCCTTGAAGGGCAAAAGTGTTAATATATTTACAACGAATTTTTTTTGTCACGAGCCATTAATCTCCGCTGATACCTAACCCAAATCGATAAATAAGGTATCGTTTTAAATATTAAAGCATCCGCTTTGGTCACATTTTTTTTCAGAACGAACATTCACCAAATTGAACCTAAAGGGGAAAAAATATCATAATTTTTAAAACTTTTTTTCTTAATATCTCGCTTGAAGCCTAGCCGAAATCGATTAATGTGGTATAATTTTAAAGACCCAGGTGTACGCTTTGGTCACACCATATTTTATAAAAGGAATTTGACACTTAAAGGGCAAAAGTATCAATATTATTTCTACAACGTGTCTTTTTTTTTTTTTACGGTAGTTTATCTATTTTGATACTTAACCAAATTCGATAAATGACATATCGTTTTAAAGAATAAGGTCTCGAATTAGGTAAAATCATAAATTAAGAAAGAATGTTTCGGAATTTGGTGCTTAAAGTGGTCGCGCGCGTGAGACAGTTTAGAGCCATGTCGCTTGATTGCCGCAGCAGATGTTACAGAGATGTCAATAAAGTTTTTTTTATACAATAAGTAACTTTTGGATATTTTTTATGTTATGGAAACATTTTTGTTTTACTATACAATACCAATGTAAACTTTTTATACTACAGAGATGTTGATATACAGTGTGCATTTTGTTCAAGTTGGTTTTAATTCTATTAAGGTCAGTGACAGTTTGTCGAGTGCTGCAGTGTGTTTTCAATTTTCAGAACTATTTCGTAAAGTGTTGTAAGTATTTTGATGCATACCTATTACGCTAAACAAAAGTGCGGATCTACTTTTCATTATATTACAAGCATTCAACCTCACTATTCATTGTATTTTATTCGCGAAATTTTCTCACGGGTGATCTAGTCCAAGCAAATAGTTCTATTGACTATGAAGCATGTATCAATGAGACTAAGCGGGCCGCCAAGGAATACTTTTTATGGCTGCCAATTGTAGTTTAGTATGACGACAGGGCGAATACTTGCTGGTAAATGAAATGGTTCGAATAAAGTTTCTGGTATTCCTCAGCTTGCCAATTTTTACAATCTCAACTAAAATTTAAATTGTTATGACAGCAAAAAATGTAGCCATTCTCTAGTTCTTACGTGTTCGATATAACGATCAAAGTATTTAGTGTGTTGAGAATTCTAAACTGTCGAATGATCTGCACTTAAGAGTTCGTTGATGCTCGTGAACTAGTAAATGCATCTACACCATATTCATTACATGATAGACGTGCTTATCTATACTATATTTTGTATTTATTCATCTGGTGTCGAAGTGTTTCCTTGCAGCTCCTCTTCCCCCATATTTATACAAATATGAGGGAAATTTAAAAAGCTTTGTAAAATTGAAAACATAAAGCACAGTATTTTATGCAAGTAAAACTTGGACTTTTGGAATATCAGATTAGGAATGTGTTGCTATATAGCGGATCAGAAAAATAATTGGACGGCAAAATACGAAATGATCTTGGTTTTTTAATTGATAGGTAAGCAAAGAATTGTGTGAAAGTGTCTCACTCAAAACTAGACTGAATGGGAGGTCGCATTTTAAAACAAGCGGGACGGCTACTTTGTTTGTGGAGGGAACAGATAATGGAAAGAACAGTTGATAAAGACAATGATTAGAACATATAATGTATATAATTTAGAACATGGGTTGTACTGGGTTTACTCAAACGAAACTGTACGCTGTACGAACATATGGAAGATTGATTGAAACAAGTCGGAAATTGTCGAAAAAAAAAAAAAACCACCGAAAATTTGGCAAGTTCCATCATTTAGATGGACATTCTTTATAAAGATCACCCGAAAAAAAGTCACCATAGTTTCATGAAAATTTGTATATAACGAATTCTACT
This sequence comes from Vandiemenella viatica, assembly GCA_031002005.1. NCBI lineage: Eukaryota > Metazoa > Arthropoda > Insecta > Orthoptera > Morabidae > Vandiemenella > Vandiemenella viatica. The sequence goes on along the minus strand of JARYHS010008074.1, from coordinate 221,567,168 downwards.
ACATTGTTTTACTAAAAATCCTATTTCACAACGGTTTTTATTCATACAGTTCGTAATTGGCCTGTTAGTCCATGACATTCACTGTATATATTTTTAATATGTAGAAGATAGTAATATATTGCAGCTGTGATTTTAATAAGGTCGTTACAAGTAAAATATGTAGTTAACTGAACGACAGCAAGCTTTAAATTGCGAGAAAAGTGGAATCATTATTCCCATTCATTTTCTGGGAACAGTAAATATTTATCGGTACAGAGATAAATGAATAAGTGGTAACACCCGCAATATCAACTATCAATACCAGCAATATTGACTATTACAGCTTAGTCCGCAATGTAAATTAATCAATTAACAAAGAAGGCCATGATCAGAATTTGATGATAATTCTGTGGCGCTGCGTTATGTGTAGTGAGTCGTGTAAAAGTTATAATAAAAGTTGTTACTACGATATGTGGCAGTGTAGCGTAAATATAACCTGCTTTCCCATTCATTACCAAATAATTAAATTTTCTGTAAAATTGTTTAATTACTGTGGTCACTCCAACTATTCCACTAATGTGTGGTATTTTGTTTCGCATATTACGTGAAACTGTCCTTAATGAGTGTGACTGACTTTGCGGGTGTGCCAAATGGATTGAAATACCTCGAATTTTAATTAAAGGAGATTAATGTGTTGTGCCAGCTATCATAATTGACCGTGTTTTCGACGTATTTAGATTGCATATTTTCGTCAATGAAATGTTGAATACTTTTAAATACTCCATAGTTTCACTGAAATTATTTCGATTTAATTTCAATCAGTTTCAAATAAATTAAAATTTCTTTTAAAAACAATTACTATGCTCGGGATATGCTTTGCGTTCTGGACGCGGTAGGCAGCGCGTTTGTTCGTGTGTATAATTTTCTAAGTTGCATACAAAGATAAAATTTTGTTCTTCCAGCATTCGAAAGGTCACTAGAAATATTGTTAAGAGACAGTTGCGTTAATTTTGTCATTTTATGTGCCTTGATAATCTTCAGTAAAAAGTCTGGTGTTTATTTGACAAGTGTTTCTGTAATAAAGTAATGTAACATGTAACTTGTGTTTTTCATTTAAAATAAGGTTATTATCACAATCAAGAAAGCTAAGTACTCACTTGGCGACAATTCCTTCCAGTATCGTTCAATAATTCCCTCACATGTTGACGCGTGTCACGACAATTTGAGCTTTGACGTATTCCGAGTAACATTACAATAGCCTTTAGACATAAGTAATCAATAGGAGTGAGAAAATTGAAAAATATGATTTATAAGTCTGACAATTAAAACCATTTAATTAATACAATCGAAATATTTCCCTGTGTCTGCTGTTCTATGATTCTTGTTTGCTTACAATCTTCCAAATTCTTCAAGAAATAATGGTTAATTGATACGTTACCACATAAAAATCGGACAAAATGGATGAAATTGTTGTCAGTTTTTGTCGCGATTAGTCGCTTTGGATGGATTTTGATAACTAAGTGCTGACTCGCCAACGATCCTATTTCTGACTGTTGAAAAGTGTCAAAATACAGCATGAGCATTATAATTTTAATTGTAGACTAAGCAATTAAAAAATATAATACATCGATCAGCTACTACATAACAGGTAAACATTTTATTCTGTTTAAAGTTTCGGATATGAAAAGGATTATGCTGGCTAGACGCACAAAAAAGTCATAAATTCACCTGTGATAAACAACTATATTCAGTTTTACCTTTTATGTATTTATTTCTGGGATACGTGAACTCTGAAGTATTTTTTATAGGAACAATTACAAGAGATTTCAAAATTTTGATACCATAGACGACTCTTCATTCTTCTACAAGTGGCAGGGAAATGTTCTAACCGGCTGTTAGTGGAAACGTGTCTCAGTAATAGGTAACTAAAACTAAGGTCTTAACGGCTGTATGACAGTTACTTTAGTGTCAAATAATGTTTTTTTCTTATTTTATTACTTCAAGAAATAACTGATTGCTTTGTTTAAGTTATCTGCAGTATTATGTGGCATGGTATCCATTATACTAAAAACATTTGACTCAAGATTGGTGCAACAAGTTGAAATGCCGTGAGGCGCCGCATTTAATGCAACAAGCTATTCTCTCGGCAGCTTTAATCCTTTTTCACGCCTCGACAGCACGTCAGAAAACACCTCCCAATAATTAATGGCGTTACCTTCCGTTCAAGGTGAGTTTTCGGCACAGTCTTTTGTGTTTAAATCTCCGTCGGAATGTTAATAAATAAGAATAAATTATCTGCAACCAGACACCGAGTGTAGTTACTAGATATTTGACTTCATTTTTAAATTTGAATCAGCGAGATAAACAACTGAACTACCTACATTCTCTAGTCCGTAGCCGGATTATATTCTCTAACTTCCTTCTAAAAATTTCAGTGTTGTATGAGTGGTGTAACTATCTTTACTAGTGATCGCCCAGTGGTTGGAATTCGACTGTAACGCATTCTTGTTCCATTGAGTAATGCTTCCTTTGTATTTAAGTTTCTGATCATTAATACGATGAAATTAACTTTCAATACTAACTTATGTGGTGGCAAACCACTAATGATTAAATAATTCAAAAACTCTATTCGATAGTTATCCATTTCATTGTCATCATCACAAATAATTTTACCGTAGCTGTGATATGTTTTCTGTTCATCTGGTATTCGATTAAGTATTTCAGTATTAATTTAAGTGCAATCATCATTTTTAGTTACTAAAATAACTGACTTCAATACAGGACTAGTCAAAATGATTGCAGTGATTTCAGAAAATTGCTACAGATTTATTATTTGACATATACTTACAAGATTACACAGATATATAAACAAACTGTGGAAGTTTTTTGAGTGTCTACAGATGCTCAATATGTGCACCTTTAGTGACTCTGCACACATCAAGTCTACAATCGAGTAATTCACATACCCGATGCAGCATGTCTCTGTCAATGAGAGCAAATGCATTGGTGATGCGAACCCGCAGGTCTGGCAGATGAACTGGTACTGGTGGCACGATCACTGGGTCTTTTACGAAACCACAAACAAAGAAGCCGAAGGGGTTTAGGTCAGGGAAACGAGGATGCCATGACATCAGCTGACGATCAGCATCCCCAGCACGACCAATCCATCTGTTTGGAATCCTGGTGTTTAGGAAATTACGGACAACTAGAAAAAAATGAGGTGGAGTACCATACTGCTGGAAAATGAAATCTTCACTGTTAGCTTCCAGAAGTGGCATGAGCCAATTCTGCAACATTTGCAGTTAGATTTTCCGTGTGGTCGTCACCTCATTAAAGAAAAAAGGCCCATAATGTTTCTTTCGTGAGATCGCGCAAAACACGTTCACTTTGGGAGAGTCAGGAACGTGCTGCACATAAACATGGGGGTTTTTGGTCCCCCAAATGCGCACATCATTGTGTCTGTTCACTTTTCCACTCACATAAAAAGTGGCCTCATCATTAAACACAAGTTTTTCTGCGAATGTGTCGTCTTGTTCTAGACATTGGGCACAGAATTGAAAACGACGCACTTCATCGTTGTGCGAGAGTGGTTGTAGCAACTGTAACCTGTAAGGCTTCATACACAGTCGCTTCCGTAGGATCCTCCAAACGCTCTTCTGTGGAATACCTAATTCCCTGCTCGCTCGAGGAGTAGACTTCTTTGGGCTACGAACGTAACTGGCGCGCACACGTTCAACGGTTTCTTCAGACACAGGAGGGCGACCCACTGTTTTACCTTTACAAAGGCATCCCGTGGACTTAAACCGTTGATATCAACGCCGAACGGTGTTAGCATGCGGGGGATCCTTGCAAAACTTTGTTCTAAAGTGTCGCTGAACAGTTACCACATACTGAGTCGGATGAAATTCGAGAACAGCGTACGCTTTCCCACTTTCAGCCATCTTGCTCTCTATCGCTCTAGCGGCCTCCGGGGGAAGCTTGCGTTTAGTGCAATCAAAACTTGGAGAGCCTAAGGCCGCCGGTTCGAATCCGGCCGCGGGCATGGATGTTAAGTGTTGTGTGTCTGTGTGAATGTCCTGTCCGTCCTGTGGCGTCCATACATTGGAAAAAAATACACATCGAGCTGGCTGTATGGCCTCCGTTGCCGAATGCCATTAAAAAAAAAAAAAAAAAAAAAAAAAAAAAAAAAAAAAAAACTTGGAGAGCCAGTTGTCTTATAACAGCAAATCGTGAAACCGCTGTAATCATTTTGATTAGCCCTGCATGTTACCCGAGAGTATCATTTCGGAACTATTTCCATACACCTCCTATTAATTGCTGAGGTATTTAAATAATATTTTCACCAAACTGAAGGATTTTTGGTGTCTCATCAATTAAAAAGAATTCGCCTAATTCTGTTTCACTTTGTAATGTTCTCATGTTTTGAGTAAAAGTTGGTACTTTATGAACAAGAACAAATTTATGCCAACTCGTGACACAATTTTCAATTAAAGTTGCACCTGGTCCAAGTGCTACAACTGGTAAGATTTGCCGAAAATCACCGCACAGAAGTATCGTTTTCTCTCCAAATGGCTTACGTTTATCATTTTCATCACATAGTTCCTGCAATAATCTAAGATTTTCAACACTTGTAGTGGGCGCATAGAAATTTTATCAGTAATTATTAATGATGATAAATTTATGTAATGTCCATAGGTAATAACCACTACAGAATTTTCTAAAATGGGTATAGACAATTAAAAAACGTAGTGGAAAGTTCTACCTCCAAGTAATAGAGTTGAAGTTAAGCCATTGAAAGCTGTTACAATGCAACGAAGACTAAGCGAATTTAGTTTGTGAATGATTGTCGTTTGTGTGAATGTTTTTCCACAAACTGCATGAGTGGTTAAACGAAAAATATTAGGTCCAGTATCATGATGCAAAACTTCACGAATCACACGATAAATTAGATTACGCTGTTCAATATTTGTAATTTCATAATGCTCGCAAAACAGAACCTCTTGTTCTATTCAATCGATTAAAACTTCGTTTGTTCTCTGCACATACGTGGGAACTGGTAAACCAAGTTCCTGACATGATAAATTATGAACATTCAAAATTCTAATAGAGATATATTAAAGGATACTTCATGGTTGTAATAACGCAAAAAATCTTCACTTAGAAATACTTTAAATTCATTCTATAACATCAATGCATTGGCCAGCACATTTAATGCACAAATATAACCGAATATATTTCACATTTGTTTTGGTGAATGTAATTAATTTGAAGCAATGCCACGAGCATGAGACGCTTAAACAAAGTTCAATCTTTTAAATAATTTAATGTACTCACTTTTTTTTAAACTACCAAACCTATTTACTTTTTCTTTTTTGCAGAGACTAAAGTCAATTCAAATTATCCATTAGGATGTCAAATTCTCTATAATATATAAAATACTCCTTTTGGAAATGTTGCTTTTATAAGTTCAAAGATTAATCTCTTCTCTATACGATTATTTTGTTTGACCAAAGACCACAGAGTATCTTAATGCTGGGAATATATGTCAGATAGTTGTCTCCGATCCGATTCGATTTCACGAATACACACGCACAATTAATATATTTGTAACACTTATTATATATAAATTTTAGCTTCCTACACTCTTTCTCTCTATATATTTTTTTCTTTACTGTTTGACCAAATATCACAGAGTAACTTTTAAACTTGACATTGGCAGAATCGCCAAGAGTCGTTGCCATTAAAAAACAATTGAACGTAAGCAATGAAAATGTTTTATTTTATTTAATTTAATGTATTTGTAACACACATATGTATAAATATTAGCTTTCTGCACTTCCTCTCCATACAAACTTTAACTATGCCAAATCACACTGTCTTCCGCATGCCCAATATTCTTAAAAAGGGTTCCGAAGTTTTCGCTTCACGTATTAATATATGGAAGATAGAATAGTTATTTTGTAGGTGTATATTTTATTTTTTCTTCTCTCTTTTCTTACCGTTTTCCATGACGCAGAATCGATGGTTCAATATTCTTGCTATTGTGATATTCTAGTTATTTTGATAACGCAAGTTTTGCTTGATTTTGTTTATATGAGTTTATGTGATTCATGTTGTTTTAATAACACCGGTTAACATTCCGTTTGATTAAAATACAATTTCTTAGAATTATTATTTTGAAGCTTTAATCTCTAAATCGATTGAAAATATTTAAACGGCAAGAAATTTTTTTTAATAACCATACATTGTTAGTTTCACGCCTTAATACAATATACTGACGTTTTGGACGACATATTTCTGTCTTCTTCCAGGACAGAACGATAGTGAGAGGCGCCATCCGGACATCATCCAAACTATCGACTCTACCCGCGGAAGCCTTCGACTGAATGAATTGTCATTACATGGATAAGAATATTAGTGTGTCTTAACTACTTATTATAATATGAAACAAACAAACATAACAGAATTATTCAGTTACAAGTGGAACTACTGCAAACTGTTTTTATTTTTTTATTTTATTTTTTTTACATATAAAATATTTATTAAGGATTAATGGTTGTAGTGAGTTGTAAAGAAGTACTGTATTTATGATAATTCCATCAATAATTTTAGATTTAATCATTTAAAGAAATTCTATCATATAGCAAAACTGAATTTTGATAAAACTGCTGCTTTAAATTTAGAAAATTATTCCTTCCATTTTGGTAAAGGGAGAATATATTTATTTTAGAATTATGGCATTCCTTTTTCATACTTGTGGACTTATTACTTTACATTCAGCTTACGTATGTCAAATCATATAATTTTCGTGAACTTGGAATGAGCATGGTCTACTTATGTTCACCTGAACTTGCCGATTTTTCTTTCTATTTTGTGCATTCAGAAAAGAAGTTGTGTAACAAGGGACTGCATTTCCAAAAAGTATGAATCGACTTGTTGGTCACTGCGTTTCTTCTTCAAATCTGTCATTCCTCTAAATCAATGACGATGGAAGAAATTATTTTATGTACTATACATGATTACATAAATAAAATCCGCTTATAATATTTGATCTTTGGTAATTTTACAGTATTCAGTATTTATAAATACCTTGATTCTACTTTCTTTTAAAAAGTTTTACTTTGAGTATTAATAGCCTATCATTTTTATGCCAGTTTAATTTATTTTGTTAATTTTTATACGAAGTTCACAATTCTTTGACAGTTAAAAGAGAAATTTACCTTATTTGTAGTGTGATATTATTTTTCTGTTCTAAGACTGTGTCGAAAAAATCAGTAGAGTACAAACTTGGTAGTTAAATTATTTCACACAATATGTACTTCAACCTTTAGTTTCGTATGTTTAAAAGTCATGCAAGAAATATACTGAAGTTGTAAAAGTCATGGGAACATACAAATATCCAGATGACTGTGGCACCATGGAAGAAACATATAAATGTGCCGTGCAATGTAAGGGTTTTCTTCTGTGCTCTTACGAGAAGTGAGAAAGGTTTTTCTGACGTGATTTTTGCCGCAAGACATGAATTAACAGAATTTAAAGTTACAGCGAATGGTTTGGCCACCTAGACGGCCATTCATGTATCGAATCAAACATATCCGGGATATTATTGAAAGGTCAGTTCCTGAAAAACATGGTGCTCTACGCATGGTGCTTTCCATTTAAGAAATTGTTGGTGAATTTAACATTCTTCGAACACCACAGTGTCATGAATGTCCCTTTAATATGTAATTTTCGGCATTACTTTTCGCCATACACAACGCTGTGGCCGACCAGCTACGTCTGCATTGAGGTTTCAGTGTTGGCAGACACCGGGGCAGAGAACAGCAGCACTCAATGTGGGACGTACTACGGGCGTGTCCGTGGTGACAGTGCAGCGAAATTTGATGCTAAGGCGTTAGTAGTGTGGCAGCGAGTGCCTCTGCTAACAAAACGCCATCGGCTTCGGCGTCTTCTCTAGTCTCGAGAACATATGGGTTGCCCCAGTCGAGGCAGAGACAGTCAGGTGAGAACAACTGCCAGATACCTGATGAAGACAGCAGAGTCAGCTGTCGAAACGTCATGTTTTTACACCACCACACGGCGGGACACCCGAGAATATTTTGTTGCAAATATAGTGAAGTTACAATTTCGATGTGTATTGTAGTTTGTGTGAGATCAATTGTAGTGAGTGAGTGAGTATTTATGAGTGCGTGATATAGAATTTCGCGGGTTGCTGATTCAATTCCTTGCTAAATATTTGATCTGTGAGTGCAATCGAGTGCTTTGTATCGTGTTTTTACGACGGGTTTCGCGATCGTTGGTTTTCGTGCCGCGCCGTCGGTGTCACTTATTCCTTCAGTTACTTGACACCCAATAAGGCTATCATCAGATCTTGTTGGGAAGATATTCAGCATGTATGTCCCCTTGTGTTCTGCTCAACCAACTGTGTAAAGTCGCCTTCTCTTACTAAGGTATTTTAAAATCTCAGTTCCCTTGTGTTATTAATCTTATTTTCTAGCCAGTTGACATCTGGAAAGTTTAAATCCCACCAATAATGACCATTCTATGCTCACGTCTGAACTATGAATAGTTTATCCCCAAGAACCTCATCATACCATTCATTCTTCCGCTACGGTATGCAGCCAAACCCTGAATTTTCATTTTTTATCACTCCAAAAGTCTATCCCAAGTAACTCACGGTCATGATATCTTAACACCAGTGAACTGTAGTGGTATTTGCTAACCAGTATGAATCCCCCCCACCTATTGTTCCTCAATCTCTGCGGTACAGTCTGTAACCAGCAGCGAAAACCTCATTGTCTAATTCTCCCTCTTTTAACCAAGACTGTACCCCTATAGTTACTTGAGTTCTATTTGATAATGTATGACTATCGAATTTTATGTAATATTACAATATAGAGATTTAAAAATACCTCCACGTAAACAGATGCCTAACTCATTATGTTCGGACCCCGCTTGTTTCGTTCAATACAAGTTCATTTAAATTTTAATACCCTAGAAATCAACGAAATTATATATATTTGCTTCTGACTTTACCAGTGCACAGGCTTGAGTTCCAGAGAGAGTATTCCGAATATACCGTATTATGAAGTACTTTCCTGAGATCCTCTCAATGTTTGATCTCATATTTTGAACGTAGTCATATTTTTTTACACTGTCGTTGCTGACAACCGTAATTTTACTTATTAAATAACAAAATTCTCTGATTTCTTCTCCAGTTCTTTGAATTTTTACATTAAGTTGACTGGGAAAATTATTTTCATTTGCCCTTGTGTTCGCAATCTACGTTTTCCGCTTGTTTTATTCAAATTTCTCCCAGTAGTTTGTTTTCACCAGTCATTAAATTCTACACATTTTTATCCTTCCTAGACAAAATTTCTTTCATTTTATAGGTTACTTTCACAATTAGAGGTAGCTCTCACATTTTTCACCGATCCTTATGCCCAGGTTTCTAGTGGAGACAACCTACGCTTGACCAGTATTTATTAGATATTATTCATGAGAGTAATACGTGGGAAAACGATGTATATAAAACTACTTTCCACCGCTACAACTAATAACGTCACAGCCTGGCGCCAGGTATTTGTAATTTCATAGGGCATCCCGTATGAGAGTCAAAAAAAAAAAAAACCTATATTCATAACCCACTCATTGCTGCATGAAAATGATTGATCCTGAGATCATATCAACTTATCCCGTGTTTAATTAAATTTCATACGTTTTTGTCTGCTCTAATTTATTTTTAAAATCTATTTTAGCACTTATATATTGCAAAAAGTATATTATACAAGGAAATTCTGATTCAGGAAGTATTTAAGTTTAACTATAACCACCATCTATTTTTAACTCGGAGAGATTCACGATTTTAAATTCTAGATGTTAGTTTTGTGCTTCAGTAATGCTGTGAGATAACTAGTAATGATTTTAATAACGCCGTATTTGTAGTTTTTTCCCGCTGCGAGGACAACAGGTATTATGAACTGCTAAACTTTGTCATATCCTGTCAGTCTGTCCTAGATGTAACCTGTGCTGGAGTTTCATGACTTCCAACTCAGCCGACAAGAGTGTTTGTGTCAGATTATTCTACTTTAAATTATTTAATTCAGTTCTTCTGTAGTTTCGGAGATTTTTTTCACCACGAGTCGAAATAGAATGTGGCATAGATACACGATGGCGAACTGCAAGAAGTGTTTCCAGCTTAGAAGGGAAGCATATAATATTAAATCCATATTATAAGGAAACAAATTTTGATGGACGAACTGCAATACAATCCGAAAACAACACAACTGATTGTGAAAATTTCAGCACCTAGAAGGAATGGTCAGAATCTCTCCGACAGCGGAAAATGTATGGAACACTGATTGTAATTGCAGAGAGATGTCAGGTTGGCCCCCCAGCACCCTCACAATCAATCGGTGCAGAGCCGACAAACCAAGTGGAAACGTATGTCAGTGTATTAGTGGTGGTCATCACAATTTCAGTTAAGATTTTGACCTTCTGAGAGCTATTTACGAATGAGAGGGTCGTACATAGCACCGAGCGGGTACTGGACAACACAATGTGTCCACAGCACTGGCTGACCGCCATCACGTCAGCATGGCCGTAAGCGACAGGACAGCTACGTCAACCGCGCTGCTCGACGTTGGAGCTCTGTAACTTGTGTACTCGTATTTCCGTCGTCCATTCAAAGCTGTCTGCTGAAGGCTGTACTGGCAGCACGCATGTCAATGCGTTAGCTTCCATCAACGCCTTGGACTGCAATGGACACTTTAACGACATCACTGGCGTGCTGAATGGCAATCTGCAGTGTTTTAGAACGAATCCCGCTTCAATTGCCTGAAACAAAGCAAAACAGATTGGCAATAAATTTTCTATAGGCAGTTAACATCTTTAAAAATCAGATATTAACAAAAATAAATACGTGTTTACAAGTAAAAATTGAAAATAGAAATGTGTGTGAACATGTTTTGTAAACAGAATATTCACAGTGAGTGTTGTGTTAAGTAAGAAGCAGGGAAACGAAGACTAATATGGAGAAGTTCCCAACTACAATGTAGTATGCAAAAACTGCCACCGATGATGGTATAGAAACCGAAACGCATACGCCAAAACAATTTTTTTTTTTTTTTTTTTTTTTTTTTTTTTTTTGTAGCTGCAATAGACGGATGAATAGCACAGCAGCTCAGGAAAACAGCCTAAACATACAAAATGAAATATTCCAAATTTTACGGTTTTGGAAATCTATCATCAGATGTGTACACTGTAATTACTGCTTTTGAAATCAATTTTATGTACAGACACAACTTTTCTGCAATATTTTTATATACGTTATGTTTCAGATAAAGAAATACGACAATACAGTAAACCTTTATTTATTGCATTCGCAAACAGTTTGAAGCATCACAAAGGAATGCTGTAATTGCAAACTGTAGAATGAGTAGTAAGCAGTGAAGCATTCTAGAAACAGTTTGAACGATGACCGTTCTCATATACTCGAAAATAGTAAAAATTACTAATTTTAGAGTAGAGTGGTAGCGTCTTTCTTGAATGTTGCAACGTAACAATTTTCGATGGATTAAGGAGCGGGTATTTATCACTAGCACATGTGCAAATGTAATAGAAATAATGTTGGCCTAATTAGTTCGGACAAACAGAGAAGGCACAGTAAATACAAATATCGCAAATGTATTTTTAGTATGGGAAAAGTATAATGTGTTGGATAGATTCTTTTAGTGGTTTGCAAGTTGAATTTTTCTACTTCGTTCAACCAGAATCGTCCAGTGGCTACAATACTTTATTTTTTCGTGGTGGTGGATGAGTCATTGCACTGTACACAACGTAACGAGAGTGATATGACAGTTGCAGCATGTGATTTTAAGGTAATTCGTTTGTGAAATGCATTCAACCATACTGAGCGACACGCGCAAGAAACATAGACCTGCCACCGACTGAATATCATGGAAGGAGGAGAAACGCAAGCGAAAAAAAACTATTTATATTTGAGCAATAATTTCGACGTAAATTAAAGCTGTAGGGCTGACGACGAGTGGTGGTGGGTCGTGCGGTATCGGATGGTGCACGTGAGCCGAGAGCACGAGGCTGTGGCGTCGTGGCGGGGCGTCGGGTCGGCGCCAGGGTCGGGGGTGAGTGAGGCGCCCGAAACCCTCTCTAAAAATATCAAGATGCGCGGGATCAGCAGCGGGAGGAGGCGGCGCGTGACGTCAGCGAGCAGCCGGCGCGCGTCGCCATGGCGACGGGGCGGGCGCCCAGGCGGCGGGCGGGCGGGCAGTGGCAGCGCCGCGGGCGCCAGTTGCCCGAAGCAGTGTGCGGCGGCGGGCAGGATCGTGGAGAGCGGCGGCGGTCGGTCTTGCTGTGGCCGAGGCGGCAGCAGGCCGGGCAGTGCGGACAGTAGAGCGGTCGCGGCGCTGCTGCTGGATGCTGGAGTC
>JARYHS010008074.1:221227455-221553743 GCA_031002005.1 Vandiemenella viatica | reverse complement strand
TGGCGAATTTGTTTCTTCAAAATGAGTGTTATTAAGATTATCCACAACTAAATTATGCTATCCCAAAGTGGCATAGCTTTCTCGCAGTCATGAGTATGATTAAATGGAGCATGGATTTGTTTCGTCAGTTAGCAGTCGATATTAGGAATGCTCACTTACAAAGTATATCGACGTTTTCATTCAATATTAAACAACCGAACCCTGCATCGATGTTTGCGATACATCGCTTAAAAACATCGATATTTTTTCAACATCGAATAGTTTTATATTTTTCTTAGCTCAACAAATACAAACCAACATTATTCGTCGACAAATGTCGTTACAGTTATCTCTTACCTGTACTTTTAAAATCACCAAGAGAAAATGTGGCAATAGTTTGATATTCACCATTTCCAGTTAAACGCAGATAGTTCGTTGTCTTTTGTTTGCGCCGTGTGAACAAAGAGGAATACTATACCAGCAGTTTAGTATTGTAACTGTAATGACGTATTTAGTTGTTTTGTTTTTTGTTTATGGCTTTACGCCTCGTCCAGGTCGTTAGAGGAGGGAAAGGACTGGGGAAATGGAACGGGAAGGAATTCGGCCAAGGCCTTTTGAATGAAGCATTCCGGCTTTCGCCTGGAGTGATTTGGGGAAACCATGGAAAATCCAAATCTGGATTCCCGGACGGGGATCCGAACCCGCGTCCTCCCGAATGCGAGGCCGAAGCGTTATTGTTCACCCAACATTAAAAAATTAATTTTATATTACCGATTTCTGTGTGTTGGTTAAGTAGTGTTGTTTTATGAGTGAGATATAACTTTGTAAGTGAAACAAAAGCTACAGATTAACAGAAATATTTTATTACCGTACCAGATCGTTAAAAAACAGACATTAAATACTAAATCTCCCTAAAAATGTTGATTTTAAGTCAGTTAACACTAATGGTGTTCAGGCAAACTTTGCAGAAACAAAAGCTTATTCAATCCCTTTCCTTCCATTCTGTTCCTTTGCTGATTGACTATTTGAGCGGCCTTCAGAATTAAACGTTATGATGGAACAGAAGTCCTGACAATAGTCAAGTCTTTGAAGGCCATTTTATAAAGCTTAGGAAACTGAACTTTTAGGTCACTTCAGATTTCCAAAGGATTCTCACTGAGTCTTCTTACTCGACTACTCAATTAAATAGATAATTCATCAGAAGTTGCATCCTCAGACTGTCAATTTCCAGCTCTTGTTTACTAATTTGTGATGATCTTCCCACAAAGAAAAGTTATCTTCTGGTTTTTCAGATTGATGTGAATCAGTTTCAAAATTTTGTGTATTATTTGTCATTAAGTCTTTGATTTTTGCGACTGCTGTAGAGCAAGCAAATGCTTCCGTGAAGTGCATTTTTTTAAAACCACGGATCTAATACAGTGGCTATGACGAGTGTAATCACTCTCTCTATAGCACCCATTCTTTTATCAATTTCTTTAAGTACAAATGATTTCAATTCTTTGGAAAGTGAGTATTCTAGTCTGAGGGATTGGATGTGTAAAACTAAGAAATGGATTAACGAATCACCTTTCTGCTAGTGCAGTACCTATCACCACATACCTCTTTGGTTGCAGCTTCGAGCGGTCGTAAGACTTGAAAAACAGAACAGAGAATTGACAGTTCTGACGTACTGAGAAAAAGTGGTGCAATTTTATGGTGAATAATTGTATCATAGACGACAATGCGTAACTCTGGAAACTTCTCAATCATATAGTATGTGCTGTTCCATCTTGTCAATTTTGTTTGTTGATCCGTTGCTTTTCTTAATTCATTGCTTGCTGTATTACTTTGCTTAAACCATGTTACACTTTCCTTGACATTAGTTATTAGCTTTCGTAACTCTGAACACTGTTGTACCGCATTCTGTGTAACTAAATTTATAGCGTGCGCAAAACACTGTATATGTTTTACCAAAAGCCAATTCGCATTCCGGATATACTGCTATACTCCAAGAGTTATTGAAAAAAAAAATCAATATCTATACCGAAAAGTGCTGTAATTCCAAGAAAGCTTCTCATGCTCATAGTTTCTGTCCACACATCGGTAGTGTTAGATTTTCCACGTTTTGTTAATTCATTTTTGAAAACAGCTGACAATGCATCATACACAGACGGAAAAAAAAATCCCAACACCAAGAAAGACTTGTGTTAGATAAACGAAATTTGGTAGGCGTGTTTATACATCTGAAAGATGACATCGATTCAAATTTCGCGCTTCGCGCATAAGTGTGGCGCTAGTAGCGCTACTCAGAGCTTGCAAATCAGGTTTGCTTTAAATACGCGCTGTAAAGTTTGTGAACGTTATTTACCGCTGAGATTTGACATAGTGAGTTGATGTTAGCCAAGAATGCCTTTAAGAAGACGAAGAAGCCATTATCAACAGCTCACCGAGTTTGAACGAGGTCGTGTAATAGGGCTACGAGAAGGTGGATTTTCTTTTCGCGATATTGCAGAAAGACTTGGCCGGAATGTATCCACTGTGCATGATTGTTGGGTGCAGTGGTCAAGGGATGGTACTGCCTCAAGAAGACCGGGTTCCGGGAGGCCACGTGGCACTACTGAGAGGGAAGACCGCCGTATTCGGCGTACAGCTGTGGAGCATCGTACTGCGTCTGCGGCAGAAATTCGAGCTGCAGTTGGTACCACAGTGACACAACGAACTGTTAGAAATCGGTTACTTCAAGGACAGCTCCGAGCCAGGCGCCCTGTAGCGTGCATTCCACTGACTACAAGCCATCGCCGTTTGCGACTCCAGTGGTGTCAAGCCAGAGCTCATTGGAGGACGGAGTGGAGATCTGTTGTGTTTTCTGATGAAAGCAGGTTCTGCCTTGGTGCCAGTGATGGCCGAGTGTTGGTCAGAAGGAGGCCAGGGGAACGCCTGCAACCAAACTGTCTGCGGCCTAGACACACTGGACCTACACCTGGAGTCATGGTCTGGGGAGCAATTTCCTATGACAGCAGGAGCACTCTTGTGGTTATACCAAACACACTGACTGCAAATTTGTACGTCAGTCTGGTAATTCAACCTGTAGTGCTGCCATTCATGAACAGCATTCAAGGGGGAGTTTTTCAACAGGATAACGCTCGCCCTCATACCGCTGTTGTCTCGCAACGTGCTCTACAGAGTGTCGACATGTTACCTTGGCCTGCGAGATCACCAGATCTGTCTCCAATTGAACACGTATGGGATATCATTGGACGACAACTCCAGCATCATCCACAGCCAGCACTGACCGTCCCAGTATTGACAGCACAAGTACAACAAGCATGGAACTCCATACCACAAAGTGACATTCGAAACCTGTATGACACAATGCATTCACGTTTGCAGGCTTGCATTCAAAATTCTGGAGGTTACACCGGCTATTAATTTAACAGTATTTCACATTTGAAATGCATTTTCTTGAGCTTAAATTAACCTGTGATCTTGAAAATTTAATCAATTAAACATGTTAACTTGACAAATGCATTGTCCAAATTTCATTACTCTACAATAATTTTTTCTTGGTGTTGGGATTTTTTTTTCCGTCTGTGTATTTGTCATCAACCCAGCGAGTCAACGTAGTCTTACTGGGAAGCTTATAATGCATAGCAATCACTTTCATCAGATAACGAAAGCCCTTATTTTCAACAATCGTAAATGGTTGATTGTCTTTACAAAGCATATAAATCAAGGCATTATTTATTTTTAAAGTTTCACTACTACCTTCAGAAAAAAGTATATATATGTTCGAAAATATCCACAATCGACTTTGGAGGCTTCAAAGATGGAGAGACAGGATCATCGATATGGATATCTGTTGATGAGCACGTCAAAGCTATATTTTTCAGATCTGTCACATCAGCTGTACTTGTTGATGGCAGCGATTTAGAGTTGGGAACAGCAGGTTTGCAGGCTGTTTTAATATTTTTTTCACAATTGTTTCGCTGTCGAAATTGGGTAAGCTTACAGTAGCCGTCACTTAAGAATTTTCACTGTTTTCTTTTAAAAACACAGCCTTGTGGAATTTCTTACTTGGTCAATCAAGTTGGATTTATTGCAACAAGATTGAATAGTTTTTTTTTGTCAAAGTTTGCGTTTTGTAAGGTTTTCTATTTCCTTCAATTTTAGTGAAAAATTTCCACGCATTACTTTTCTTCGGAGGTGCCATCTTGTAATCAACAAAAAATAGGTAACACGTATCTGTCAATATTTATCGATAAATTCACCACGCTGTGGTCTCACTTTTAAGTAAATCAATCCTTACTTAGTTTGTTTACAGACTTAAAAAGGTGAATGAAAGCAACTTATTAATGGAATGATTCGGTGCAATTAGCGTAGGTATCGATATTACACCAAAACTGTAGAAAAACGCTTGTTTGTAACACACGAGTAGAGGTTAGGCTCATAAACATAATAGAATTACTAAATATCTTTTCAGCTTGCAATCAGATGTTATGCCAACCCAACTTATACCTAAATTTTGAGTAGTATCACGTAGGTACCTCTTAGTTGTTTTAGAGTAATATCTTATTCCGATTCACTGCAAGTGTTCCTGGTGTGCACTTAATTTATGTTTCAAATGTTTTTATGATATATATATCATCCAAACATTTGCGTATTTCTCAAATGAAACTAAATAATTTGGTGAATTCGTTTCAAAACAAATTTTTAATGCTATAAGACCGAATAGCAATTAAAAAAATACAAATAGAAAAAAAATTCTCGGGTCGTGGAATTTAACTTCGGATTTTGTAGACAGATTATTCTCCATACAGGTATGAATAATTTACACACAATTTTTCCACTTTTTAATCCCAGATATCTCCTACACGGAGTTCAATCAGACAGAACTGCTTTAGTGCGAAAAACCAGAGGTACTGTATTACTTATCAGACTTGTTAGTTCTGCGATAGCGATTTTCACACTGAAGACCTCTCCTAGTTAGTTTATTGATTCTAGATGCGTTAGTTTATGTATTCTGTGATTCTGGTTCTCTGGTCGGCATTTAAAATTGAGCGGAAGCATGTGATTTGAAATATTTGTAACCGCGATTGGTTGGTCCTACAGATTTTATATTAGTATGTTTTAATCGTTTATTTGTAAAAATTGAGTTTTAATTTTAGATTTATTGTTTTCCTGTCATATGTAATATTTTTTTTATGTAAAACATTTGGCTGCCTATTTGTTGGAGCCGTTCGCTAACTGACATATACACTCATGCCTGTAAGTTACGGGATCTTCACGATGAATCATGGTGATCATCTGTGGACCAAACTGTCGATGAACAACACACATACAATTTATATATCTGGCAGATGTGCCAGAAACAGTCCTTGTGGTCAGAGGTCCTAGGTTCAAAGGGTCTGTCCACATGTTGTGTCAATTTGGCACACAGTATTCTAGTAGTAGGGTATTAGGATGGCACAGAAAAAACATCTTAATGTCATTACGCTTGGTCCGAATAACGGGAATAAGAAGCCGTCCACAGAAGGCCAGATGTACCAGGAGTAGTGTGTGGCCCGTAACATCATCTCACAGCATTGGAGAAGGTTGCAGGGCGGCGGAGACAATGAACGGCAGGACGGGCAAGGTGGACCACTGTATTGCAATTTTCGTAAGCTTTACATGAAAATTTAACTTCGTCTCTCCTCCTATAAAGAGTAATTTTCAAATTAAATGATAACTGAAAACCTTAAAAGTAAGTATAATTTGTACCTATAGATGTATAGTCGGTGACAAATTCTCGTAGACCTCATACCTTTCGGCTATGCTATGTTGAGATACGTCGTCGTGGAAGAATAGCATAATTGGTAGACGGTACGCTTAAGTAAGATATGAAATGTCAATAATTTCCAGGATATTTCCCATAACAAAGATGTTAGTTACTGTTTCCGACACAAGGGAACCTTTCGATAGACACTGTACGAAGTTTTAATCCAAAGATTACCTGTCCTTAAATCTATGAGAACTGTAACTTAACTCTGTTATACAAATAAAGTGACAATGGAATTGGCAGGACTAGGATAACATGGCTCCTTTAACCAAGACCGTTAATACCGAGAGTGGTGTGCGAGCGGTAACGACCTGGCCTTAATAAGTGACACAAGTTATACCCTACCGTTTAAATACGAGGTAACTTCCTTTGTGAGTTAAGAAATGATTCAAATATTAAAACATGTTCGCAAGCCGATGATATTTCTTCCTCGAGAAGAAATGGACTGTGAATAAAACAAAAGAACGACTTGAGGCTAACTGCAAATTGTGATGCAAACACGGTGAACCATATGTGTTACCGCGAAAGCTGAAGTTGTGATGAACAACAAGTGCTCCACAGCGCGTGGGCTGTGTTCGCCTGTCTCGCTTTGTGGGTATTTCAGGTGGGTGCTTTCAGCTCTAAGGACGTTTTCGTATACACCGGTAATACCGGAGCAGGTAACGGCGCCATTTCCGTTGTCGGTCAAAGGTCTTTTACACACAAACAGAAAAAAAAAGAAAATGTAGCTAGTGACGCAGCTGAAAAAAGTATCCTCCACACCTAGTGCAGTTGGGCTGCTTTCAACAAACTTTACGTTCTTGCAGAGGCAAATGAACAAACTATTATTACTTTTCTGTAATGTTATAGCTAGTAATAAATGCATTATTAGCTATTTTCTGCTGTTATTTATTTCTGTTTATTTCAAATCTACTTTTAAAATAGTATGAACTTTTTTCAACGAATTTTTTTAATTTGTCTTTGAAACATTTAGCTGCTTGATCCCATTAACAAATTCTACTTTTCAGCAGATCGATTAAAGTTGTCACATAGAAAGAGAATGCTATCTTTTTTTTTTCATAGCTCGAAAACAAAATAAAGAAGAAAATTGTAGCGATCGTGATGAGATCAAGTACATAATTGAAGTAAATCTAAAAGGAAATATAAGCACCAAACCGACACGGCACGTCTAAGTGTGTGTGCATAAAGAAACCGTGAAACCGAAGGGTCAGAATTTGGGCCTGCATCTGATTGTCGACTTCAGCACGGGTTGCATTTGCCGTTATCGTATCGATAGTTGTGCCACACCGGGGTATGCGTGAAACCTCTAAGTTGATTGCCTTGCATCCGGCACCATCGCTGTCACACATTTCGTTTTACCATTGTGTGTGAAAACGGCCTAAGTAGCGATCATCATGCTCCCAGCCAATCGCGAATGAGGAATAGGCATGGCGTGTGTATACTACTCTCCTACCATTGATGATAATTGACTATGGTCGAGGGGAGACCGCTGGCGTCGGCATTCGTAAGCCGCCCACGTGCTGGCTGTGATCTGAAGACACGCGAAGATGCCACATCCTGTTTGTCAGTAACGGCAACCAAGCCCGCGTGAGGTGCAAACTCCAAACTTTGTTGCAATACCAATGAAATGTGAATAGAAACTATAACCAATTGTTTTATAAATAGATCGAAACATTAATCCTTATCTACCTTTCACCGATTAAGCACTGCTACAGGCGAAAACCGTTAGTAACAGATTTTAACTACCATTATGTTAACCTTGAGTAAATAATCACATTATGACAGGTGCGAGAGATTCGTAGTCGATGAAAGTTACTTAAATTTAATCACTTAACTTTTACTATTCTATAGGAATAATTTTAATGGTTTTGTACCGCTGGACACTTCTACATCAACAACCAGTAGTGCTGCAAGACATTTCTTAAGCATTTATCAATTATTAGAGCTAAAGGATCACAAAAGAAATAAACTTTTATTTCGGATGTTTCCAGTTTTTAAATTGGCATTCGGCAACTGAGGCCATACAGCCAGCTCAATATGCTAGTGAATCAGTCCTCATCCAGTTTATATATTGTATCTTCTAAGTTTGGACACCACAGGACGGACGGGACATTCACACAGACACACAACACTTGCACACCCATGCCCGCGGCCGGACTCGAACCGGCAACCTTCGGCACGCAAAGCTAGCACTCTAGCCCCTACGCAACAGAGGCTGCGGATGTTTCCAGTTAAGAGATTTGAAACCAGAAATCACCGTAATTTTTTTACCATTAATCTAGCTGCACATTTATCTAACAAGTATGGATACCAACAAGTTTAGTCAGCTGAAAAAATGCAGGACTGAAGTGACATCAAGGCTGGCCCTTGCTATGTGCAGCTCCATAAACTCTTTTCCACATTTCCTATGAAACACCTGCAGAAGTAAATTCAGACTCTGACACAATATTTACAACCTGTGGTTTGTATAAATGGCTGTCTGGTTGAGCACGTGCCGTGCAGTGCCTGCCGTTACTGCCACTGTAACCCACAACTTTCAAGTTGTAAGCTTAACGGTGTGTCGGCGGTAGCTCCTACAAGCTTTCAACTAGCAAAATTAATAACGAATGCATTTAGTCATTTCACACTTATTAAGCGACGTTTATCCACTTCGAGATCATTATAGCTGAGAGTTATTTGCCAACTCGACAAGTTGCAGCCGCGGAAGATAAAAATAAATTTCGGCACATATATCGTCTGCAGGGGGAATTGGCTTCTCATCTCTTCCAGTGCTGTCTGAGGTATCGGTAGAGAAAGATTCAAAAAAACAACTGGCAGTTGATGGAGCGTAGCACAATGGCTGGCTGAACTTTCCTTATGATAGATACTCAAGCAGTCACCTGACAATTTAGAATTGCCACAGCGCAGCGGTAGCATGAGTCGGTGCCTTCATTGTTTTTTGGTACTTGCGTCTGAACGTCTGAGTAGGCGTTTTATATATTACCACTAACATTTTACCACTGCTTTGCTAGCGCAGACCTTGGTGTACATACTAATGCGTCTGCCTATAGTTTTTTGTCCTAGCAGCAAAGCATCAACGTTTATAATGTAATATTTTTTATCGTAATTTAATTTCCACCATTTCGCAACGCTTATTAGAATGTTGATATTTATATGTAGAGGCTTGATTTACGTTTTACATGTATCCTGACGTCCTATAGTTCAGAAAAGTGAAGTTATAAATAATAAATTCTACGTAATTGAAAACCATGCTAAAAGGTACAGAGTATCTGTATTGTAGAGTGATCTTTGGTAAGTATCTTGTAACGGAATATTCATCTGAGATGCAGTATGATCTGTGCGACTATTTGTTCTCAGTACGAACAATTTATTATTTCTTGCTCCGTTCTCCCATCACAGTGATTTCGGTAAACCATGGAAAACTGAAATCTGGATGGCTCGACGGAGATTCGAACCAGAAAACTTCTGACACTCACTTACTACACTCGGTTTCATTATAACCTCTCCTGTCATTCCGGTTAAGTGCCTCGTTTTATACCCGTAGCACTTACGTGAACTTCCTTGTTTTACTTAGTGACACTTCTTCGTATCCCTTATTTTTCAGTTATTAAAATTTAATACTTTGGACCTTTTCAATGACCATGTCTGTGACTCTTAATTTTCAAAATTTAAAAATTCGTCAACACGCTCACACTGAAGAGTAATTATCTTCTCACGAATATTCAAAGGCCATTTAGTTCTTCTTACCTCAGTTATTTGATATGCCTAAATCACTGTATATGTATATTAATTCTATGATCAATTGTTCACAATATTTTATTACATTTCCACATCGTCTCTAATATTGACTACAATACAAAATTAGGAATTCAACTATCTTTGCTTTTCTATTGACCAATACGCCTGTAAAATATCTATACTGTTAAGTGACTTCCCATTCCAATGTAGCCACTTGCAACACCAATACTTGATTTATTCTCCATCTGTCCACATTTCTGGCAAATCATCACTACAAATAGCTCCAAATAATATGAATGTAAATTACACTTAGGAACAAATTTTATCTCCGGTAACGACATCGTATACTTGATTGCACTTGACGTTCTGTCATACAATTAGTCTACTGTAATCCAATGCTCACTCCCTTATCCCTTCCATACATTCGTTAATTGTCACTATTTATAAATGTTTGAACCTCCTTTGTAGCCACTATATTTTATCTTATACTTCAGCAAACACAAAATCCACGTCTTTCGTCACGCTATTAATTTCTTTCTTAAGGGGAGACGGTGGCAGATATAATGAAAAAAATTAAAATGATTTGCTTATTTAATAGGAAATATTGTTAGAATTATTATCAAAAAAATTTTCTTTGAAATTCGAACTACAAATGGTATAAAAATATTAAAACTGTAAGCAGTGTAATGTGCCACACCCATTTTTAAAGGTATCCAGAGGAGAGGCAAATCTTTTGCTTACTTTTTACTGTGTAACTTGGATATATACGTAGCTTTAGAAAGCTATGTTTTTTTTTTATACAGAGCAGCAGTGATGTATAACAGGCTGTGGAGTCATTTTCTGATCCAGGCAGTGTTGTATAGAAGGCTGTAAAGTTTCGTAAGCAATTTTTTATGCTGTGTAGTAGAATTTGTATGAAATTGGATTTATTGTGTGATTCCTTGTGAAATATTGGATATATTGATAACTTTTTACAATGCCCAGGCCTGGTAAAGTATTTAAAAAATACAGTAAGTCCCATATTTCCAATATAAGGAGAAACATTAACCAGGTTAGGCCTGGGCCTGTAGATGTAAACATTAGCTTGTCTTCAAGTGCATCCAAAGAAAAACTTGGCAAAGGTATTGTGTCAGAAGAAGTAAAACATGACAGAAATACTGGTTTCAGAATTGTGGATCTGGAATTGGTAGCAGAAGCCCTTAGGAAAGCTTGCAAGTGCTCTGTTTGTGGAAGAAATGTCAGTTTGGTGGACGATGGAAAAAGATAAGATTTGGTTTGTGCATTGCACTTTTTATTTCAAATCTGTGATACTGATACACCATTCAAGACATCAAACTCCAGTAATAGAATATATGAAGGCAATATGAGGCTTGCTTATGGATTAAGGTGTATTGGGATTGGAAGAGAAGGTGAAAACCTTTTGTGTGGCATTATGAACATGCCTGGCCCTCCTCTAAAATTTACTGCAATGAGTACCACTCTCCTCAATACAGTTGCAGATATAAGTGAAGAGAGCAGTAAAATGGCATTGCAGTGTATAATTCAAGAAAGCAGCTGATATCAAATATATAGCAGAGGGTGATGAAGAACAACTAGAATATGGATATGGACAGTTTTAGGTAAGGCATAATAAATTTTTTTTGATATATAACATAAATTGATTTTTCTGAAACTTATTTTTCTTCTTTCCTTAAAAATTCTTTGTCTTCCTCTATCTTCATTATGTCGAATGCATCAGCATGTGCAATATCAAATAAGTTATCAAGGTCTTTTACAAAATTATTTTCACTGTTCTTGAACGTCTCCTGAGTTTTCTTACATTTTTTTTTGCAGCTCCCTCCAAACATGATATAAATCAACAAGTTTCTTCACGCAGTTAGGAAATGCCTTCGTAGGAATTCTGACTTTTTCCAAAAATATAATGCACTCTCTTATAACAAGATTCGCACTTTCACTAACAGTCAGCTTGACTTCACGAATATTGTAAAATAAAACGGTGAGAACTTGTCGATTAGATGGTAATTTTGCACCATTTATCTGGTGGCTTGGCTGTCCGATAAGGTAAATATTTTGTTTATCACTTCGTAATTCCACAGACATCTTCGCACAATAAACAACAACGCACTAATAATGTTAGAAATCACGTATGAAATGACAATTGAAACTCGCAGTAACAGGTCGCAGCGCTGCACCCGCGCAACTTGTATGGACAAGTTAAAAACTCAAGTCGGCACGGGTTATCGTTTATAAATCGGGCTAATATTTATTTCTAGACTATATTAGGCCAATTCGAAAGTTTTTAGAAGATATGCGTAAAAATATATTGAAATTGAAATTTAAGGGACACCCTAGTACACATATATCAAAAACTACTGGAAGGATTTCAATGAAATTTCGCACACCCATTCTTCCAATTGAAAGAAACATTTAAGTTTAATCAATCCATTTTAACAAGTTTTATGGTTAGTAATATGTGGAAAATTTGGCTGTGAAAAAAACTTCAAATGCAAAATATCACAGAGAATAAATGAAATAATTTATGAAAAAGATACTACATTTAATTGTATTTTTGTTAGTGTAGAATTATCTGCTATAGAAAAAATTTAATAATTTTGCCTATAAATGATAAAAAATTGTACCTCAAAAAAATAATGTAATAAAAAAATCAAAATACTCTGACAGCATTAATATTTTATTAAAAATTCTGAAAAAAATTATTTAAAGCAAATGTATACCCTGTGCACAAGTGTGCCAAATTTCAATGAAATTGAACAAGAAATGAGAGAGATATAGATTTATGAATAAATCAGTGCAAGACTGCCACAGTCTCCCCTTAAATCTCTTATTTTTTTATACTGGGAGAGATAATGTAACATTGCCGGCAATTTTGTGTCACCATGGTGCAGCAATCCAACGCTGTGTTTGGGAAAGAATTTAATCGGGACACGTTGGTATCAAGTATAAGCAGATTCACTGCGTTCTTCGGAAGCATCTTTTGCATCAATATTATGAGATCGTTCCAAATCTCTTCAGTAGAATTGTTTCGCTTTGAACAACGTGGAGGTATTCGAAGTACCCAAGGACTGAATGTCCACAAGGCGACCATCGAGCTCGTGACCATCGTTTAAGTTGTGGAGTTAAGTGTGCTCTAATTTATTGTAAGTCCTCTAATTTTTACTGCAAGTGTTTCCTGTTGTCGGTACAAATACTCTTAAATTTCACTTACAGTACGACAGACCACAGAATTACCGTCACACACATGGAAGAACCTGATAATTCGTCAGGTGATTCTGGTGGAACAGAATTTTATTATTTTTCTGTAGTTTTTAAACTAAAGGAGTTTTCAACTTCATTGGATATCTTTCTTGGCTAATATTGCAGAAAATGTAATAACAGATATTTAGTAGCCATGTGAAACAACTCTTTTCTGTGACGCTAATAACCCCTTAGCCTTTCCCCTGACTGTTCCATCTTACTATACAGCAGATGACTCGATATTATTTGCAAGAAACGGCAAGTAAAACGAAATAATGAGTAATTGGGATTTTATCCTTTAGCGATTTAGAAATTGCACAAAATGGGGCTTTGTAAGATCTAATCATAAGGTAAATATAAACCATTCTAAAATTACTCCTGGAGCTTAGGGTTTAACTACGATGCTCTGTACCTTTTATGCAATATTTGGAGATGAGTGACTAACATGCCACGTGTCATCTGTTCCTCTTTTCTTCAGAAATACAATAACATTATTTGAGTGTTTTTCAGGAATAGGCACCTACCAGTCCAAAACTTCACTTTAAAATTATTTTCTTCTTGCTCTGAATGACGGTGTTCATAGGCGACAGACTTTTCGTAATAGTTCAAAACATCCACAGATCTCAAATGCGTTTAGTAGATAATTACCACGAGCCGCCTAAATGAAGATTCCATCACAACACTGTAGTTGTGACTTGAACCGGAGGACACATTACAGACTGGTATATTCCAGTCAACCTATGACGTCAGACTGCTCAAGATCCTGAAACACTGAATCGTGTCAGACCATACTGCTTACATGTCAGATTCGCGTGTCTTTGGTCAATTTGTACCCTCCGAATGGCAGGCACATCCCTACGGAATCCTCGTTTTTTCATATGTCACAGCCTCATAATTTCTGAAACCTTAAACTTAGAAAGTTTTAATTGTGTACTAACTTAACTCTTATTGCTATAAACACGATTATACTACAAAATTTGGAAAAAACTGTGGGGTGAAAATACTTCTATAGGAACTATTTAGTGTTGAAGGAATGGTTTTTTATATTAGTTTCGGAGATTTCGAATATAGTGCCCTCAAACTGTTTCGAGTTAAAAAAAATGTATATTTGTTAGAGTTTTTGGATAAAAAAACTACAGAAAAATCTAACTCCCCCATTTATTTCAATCAGAAAATTCTTTCGTAAATTTATTGCGAAGAGAGAATTATGCGAAAACGATAGCTATCTTTTTGAAGTTAATGATTTCCACAAAATGAAATTAGTAATTCTAACAAATCTATTTCTTAAGTCCAAAAACCTTACATATATCAATATTTTATCAATTGTATGATAAATATACTGTGAAAATATCGATTTTTTAAGTTATTTAAATTTTCCTTACAACCATTATAATTTATTTAACTGATATATTATGTTTGGTTAAGGTATACCATTGGAAAG
Source organism: Vandiemenella viatica (assembly GCA_031002005.1). NCBI lineage: Eukaryota > Metazoa > Arthropoda > Insecta > Orthoptera > Morabidae > Vandiemenella > Vandiemenella viatica. Next base: position 221,539,536 of record JARYHS010008074.1, on the reverse strand, counting down.
CTATTTTTTCCAAACGAATAATGAGCTTTAAGTTTTTACAAAATTATTTTTTGTTGAATAAAACCTTCGTGCACGGAGCTTTCAGTGCGGGATACTATAGCTCGATCCTGGCCGATTTTTACGACTCGCCTCCTCAGATTGAACCAGTTGCCGGTCCTGTTACAGAATGCGACAGTGCGTAACGTTACGGAAAAATGTGAAAATGACAGTTATTTGATTGGCTATAATTAGACTTTCGGCACCACTGGCGTCGGCGATATGCTTTCTTTGGAAGCCAGCAACTGCTTTTCTGTCGGCACGTTACGTGCAGCAAATATTTGAGCACACTCTCCGATATTGCGTGAGCCTTCCTGCCAGCACCGATTATCGTGTTACATTCAAACATCTCCAGGCAAACAGTCACGTTTCGCAAAGCAAGAACCCAGACTTGGCTGCCGTGTTTGCAGGCTGATTATCCATCGCATACAACCTTAGTGCATTAGTTGCGTGTAGAGTGTAGTTCAACTAGATAGCGACAACCGTTTCATGCAGATATGCAGCTTCGTCGATAATAATGGTAGTCGAAAAAAATGCTATAAAGTACGGCACATTTTGTATATTAGTGTGACATATCATTCTTTATTACATGATCTTCGTCTCTGAAATAGCGCTCAAATCACCTACGGGAAGCAAAAACTTAAAAGTAAGACAGTTTGCAGTAGTGAAAAGATAACCTTTCTTTGATATGGCGAGCGTGACATAAGTGGTGTTACAGTCACTCCGTCTAATTTACTACTGCACACTGAAAAATCAACATTATCAGCCAGTACAGTCATTAAACAATGCAGCCTTTTCGAGTTTTGAATTCAGTGAGAACTTGAGGAGTCTTCTGCAGATCGTACAGTCTTGAGCAATTCTTTGCCAGTTAATCTTTCTTACTCTGAGTAAGTCGTTGTCTCATTCGTTTGTTGTCCTTCCCCTTAGTCTTTGATGATCTTCTGGACTCCACTGTAACACTGTTTTTGTTCATGTTTTATCCGAGCGACATGGCCGGCCCACTGACATTTCAAAGAGGCTGTCGTGTCCGTGATATCTGCGACCCTTGTAACTGCAGAATACTGATACATAGTTAAACAGTAGCCTGTACTGAGATCAGTTAGCGGGCGCTGTGTACACATACAGCCCCTGAATGTGGCCTGCAGTATACTCTCCCGCAGTACAGTGCACTGTGTGTTGGCGGGTAGGAGGGGGTAACACAGCCGTTTGTTTACTACTGGCCGGCGAACCCCTATTGCGGTGGCGCCTCACTAACGAACGGCTCCGAAAGCCTTCCTCTGCCCTAACGACTTCTTCCCGAGAACACACACAAAGTTTGTACAAAACTGGGTTGCTACTTACGCAGAACAGCAACGGCGGTTTACAAACAGGTTTGTAATGGAAACATTATACCGCCGTCTCTGTCCCAACAGCAAGGGGGCATTTGCATCCAGAACACGTTTGAGTATAACGAAACCGATAACGTAATACCAGCGGGTCTAGGGTGAACCTAACTTCTGGATATTGCGTCATCTGATTACAATCCGCATTTAAGATTACGTGCTTCCTACGTTCACAAGAGAAGTTTTGATATTCGCCGCACGCGATCTCTCCAGATGCAATTAATAACTGAGCCCCCACTGTGCTTCACTTAGAATAACGCATTCATTATAAAACGCAACAGCATGTTTCCATGAAATTATGCACTAATAAAACCTTCGTACTTTATAGGTTATTGCAAAACTTAATGACTGTGTTGTACTTCTCATCAGATAACATATGTGCCTATTGTATAAATACATGACTACAAGTTATATACTAAACTTTCGAGATCATTTTCGAGTATCACTTTTCGTAAGTAACCTTACGTAGTAGATATTAAATTATGTTTTCATGACTGCAATTTCACTTGGTGACGGTACACAATCCAAAACTAAAATTTTTGTAACATCAAATTTCTATTAGTGGTGGGAGTAAAAGATTGCACGAAACGTGGAAGATCTGTGCGTCTAGCTATACAGACTGATTATAAGAATTGCCAGTCTGAAACTATGTCATAAAACTTTGGCATACGAGCTTAATAAGCATCACATTATCATTTATTTTATTATCTCAATACAATTGAGAATAGAATGTAAAATGATAGTTCAATATAAAATCTCTGGTATGTCGTCAATTTCCTTTTTAACAACACTAGCTCCACAGTGAGTTTAACATGATGCTGAAAGTTTATTAATTTGTTTCCACTTCCTGACTTTCAATACATTTATGAAACGATGTGCACATTGCTAAAAATGAACCACTCTCCATACCAAACGTTGTGCGAGCAGAGATATACAAAAAAGAGAAATATATAATAATTATTGCGTGGTTAGAGAGCGTGCATAAACCACGAAACTCCATTTTGGCCTCCTGTGAACCCCCCTCCCCCCCCCCACGTAGCCCTACGTGGCTTTTACCTCTACCCCCCCCCCCACTTAGCACGTAGCTCTTTTCCCTTTTGATTTCAGAAGACATTTTGTACTGTTTTCTCTTTTGAGACTACTGTAAATTACATATGGGGATAATTAACTGAGGGAAATAAATATTCACATGGTGTTGTGAGTTCTGTTCCTCATTTTAACTGTGAAACATGTAATAAAAGGAAAGCTACGTGGCCTGACTCGGAACCCCCCCTCCCCCCACGTAGACCAGCGTAGTCTTCCAGTCAGCCCCCCCCCCCCCCCCTGGACCAAACCACGTAGTTTGTGCACGCTCCCTTAACAGCGAGTTCCTCATTTGGTGTTCCCTGTTCTTTCAGACTCATAACAAAAGAATTCATATCGTAATAGCCTACAAACTTCTAAGTGGCAGAACTGTTTCTTGTAATGATCAACGTCAATGAACCCACTTATTCTTGTGGTTGCCGCCGTCCTAACGACAGGTAATCAGAATCAGACAAATCCTTTTGGATCTCAACGAAAGGAGAAGCGCTGCAACATAGGTGAACACATGTGCATTCCGAAGAAATTTGTAATTCACATTCATGCGATAGTGTGTTCGTCTGCCAAGTATCCTATGCTTGCAGCGGGAGGATGGAATGTACGAACAGTTTGAGCTTTTGCCCCTTAAATCAGAGGAATTGAAACTGACAGGAAAATACTTTTTGAATTTCCTGGGATTTTGAAAATTCTAGATGCAGTTAACATTAATTCCCTTAATATATAGAGTTCATATGTCTGAAACATGTTTTTTAGGTTCTTTCAATAGACTTTACAAACAATAAAATCTGGGCCAATTTGTTTAGAACAAGCGTTTCTAATGATTTTGCAAATTTAATGAAAATAGTTGGTTTTGTTTTGTCAATTCCAACAAGCAATGCCTTTTGCGAGACAAGTTTTAGCCTGTGGAATAATGTATGGACTAAAGAAAGAAACAAAATGTTCATGGATTTGATCAAGGCTGAACTGCAAACTCAACAAATTTTGAAGACTCTTGCTGGGATATTTTATTATTTTTGCAAAGCCGTGACGGAGAAAATATTTGCGAAAATGTAGTTGATGAAGATTTATTTTGATTGATGTTGATTTTGATTTAGCAAAAGATAGATTTTCAACTTTTTTTATTTGTTGATAAAACTTGATGTTGATTTTCTGACTAAACAGAAGTGTTCAATTTTTTTAAATATTTTTGAGGTTGTGATTGATTTTCTACCAAATTAAAAAAGTTCCTAAAAGAGGTAGTCGATTTTTGTTTTAACTTTAGTATTTTTCCTTTTGATTCATAATACCTGATCTTGTCTTTCAACCAGAGTTTAATTAATATACCTAAAAGAGGTGCTATATACCGTATACATTAGATAGCATAGTTTTTACCTAAAATAGAATGTTTTATTAATTTACAATTTTGTTCGCTCTTTAAACATACCACTAAAATACTTTTTAGTCCCAAAAATGTCCCGGAAATTATAAGCCTGTATCTGCCACTCCACAGTTAAATATTTTGCGTGAATTGGTTACGCCTCTTGCTCCATACCAACAGAAGAATTGAGCTCCAAGTATGTTACAGCCAGTTTTATTATACCACTTACAAATTTATTAAGATAAGAAATTGAAAAAAAAGAATCTACCGCTTTTGGATTGTCTCTAAATAAAGCTTTGCTAAAAACAGATTGGTGCCTTTAAAAAACAATTTGTTAACGCCAAAGCAACCACCTTGACAGTAGCGGTTCTAGAATTTTTTCAAGAGGGGGCAAAAACTGAGATTGCCGCCTCTTCGAATATTGTTGCCAGACAGACCCCGAGAATCACCTCGTTGATTATTGGCCAAACGCATTGTTGTCGCCACCTAGAGTGGTAGTAGAGTTAAAAAAAGGTCGCTGCGTCTTAAATCACCGCCCTTCAGAAATGATTTTGCCGCCCCCTCCCCTCAAGTTGTCGCCCGGAGCAAGCACCACGGTTTGCCACCCCCCTCCCCCTAAATCCGGCACTGCACCTTGAATCTCAGCTTTAAAAAAATTGGATTTTGATAAAAAAAATTACCCGTTTCGAAAGCAATATCAAAAAAGGGGAAATTTTCACTTAATGTAGGGAGTTGTCCATTCATAGTGGAAGAAACAACGGGAAAAATATGAGCTCATGCTCTTGAAAATTATATGTCCAATGAAGTTTCCGACTTGAGTTTTGGTTCGGTTGGTTGCTAAATTAAAAAAAAAATATTTGGATCAGCTGAGTATTCCTGTGTTATCAGAAATTGCTTTAAAATTTTTGGTATCTTCTGTCACATCTGTGGCATCTGATCGAGTTGCATCAACAATCAATCTTCCAGTGCCTAATAATTTCAATAGTCTACCAGCAGAACCTATAAAACAGTTGCAAACAAATATTGGTACACTAACTTTATTTTTTTATAAATAATTCTTGGAAGCACAGTTCACATTTCTATCTTACTCTTTATATGTCACAAAGTTTTTTTGTAAACGTAGCTTATGAAGCATAATTAATGTGAAAAATTTTACTTAATTCCTCACCTTAGTTTGAAATTTTGTGGCACTGAAACTCTTTTAAATGACTATGACACTCTCTCATCATAATTCTATTCAACTTCAGTTGTCCTAGAAAATGTTAATTTGGTACACATACATGGTTTGATCCCCGCAATATAAGAAAAGTTCCTGTGTTTATCGAATGCCACTCTAAAAGCTGAAACGTCTTATAGGAAATTTTGTACGTTGATTGCTTTCTTCTTGATGAGGCTATATAACTTAAATTTCAGTTTTTCAAAAAGATCACGAGCATAAAAAACACATTAAATTTTACCTTGTTCCTACATTTAATTTTTTTTTTTTAAACTGCTTTACGTCTCTTAACAGCGAGGTCTTTAGAGACGGGAAAGGATGGGGGGGGGGGAGAGGCAAGGAATAGGAAGGAATTCGGCCATGGCCTTTTGAAGGAAGCATCCCGGCATTTGCCTGGAGTAATTTGGGAAACCATGGAAAACGCAAATCAGGATGCCCGGACGGGGATTCGAACCGTCGTCCTCCCGAATGCGAGGCCAGAACCACCATGATCGTTATTTAATTTGGAAGTTATCGGTAGGCCTACACCGATGGTAACAATGCAGGCACGGCTTCGCTTGCACAGAACGAATCGGACTTGAGCCCGTTGTTTTACACGAGTGTGCGTTGTCGACGGAAGTATTTCGACATGAAAGTTGGATGTAAGCAGGAATATTGATAACTTCGGATACCAATTCTTTGCTAAGGTGCAAAAATTTGATCAAAATAAGTAAGAAGACTCAGAATAAGCTATCAACCCACAAAAAGAAATTAAATTCAACGTGAAACAATCCTTGCAAAAAAAAAAAAAAAAAAAAAAAAAAAAAAAAAAAAGTGACTTGGCCATCATGCAAACTCTGATAGTAGAATTTCTACCTAAATAAATGCCTCTACAATGTTGCATTATTGATCTTTCTAATTCGCGAAAGCTAAGATTTCCCTTGACCTTCTTTCGGGATTCACAAGTCCTGGAGTAAATCATTCACATTATGCCTATCCTTTTAATAAAGATGTATAATGGCTAAAACACAATTAAAAAAAAAAAGATTTATACGTAACGTCATGATGAACGATTCTGTTTCAGAAAATCAAAACTTTATTCAGAAGAATATCTCACAACTCTTTATCAATAAATAGCCACAGGATTTCACCCTTTTTAAAAATGATTTGTTTTTGTAACATTGTTTTTATATAATAGGCTCGATATATCGATACTTTTTCTTCGATATATCGACATCCAATATTAATACTTTTAAAATATCAATATATCGAAAATCCAATATGTTTTAAAATATCAACAGCCCTACTGTAGATAGAATAAATGCAAGTTAAAAGAGGGATCTTAGTAAAACGAAAAGTTGACATGCTGATGTAATACCTAATAGGGCTGTTGATAAAATATCGATATTTTTAAAAAATATTTATGAGTGATATTTTTTAGGACAATATATATCGATATTGAAATCTGGATATCGGAGTCCGATATTTTAAAAAAATAAGTGGTTATTTTCCGTTTTCCTCGTAGAATATTCCAAGTTATTATTGGAGAGAAAACGATTACCTGTGTTGCACATGCAATACATTTTCATAGATAGAATTTTAAGAAACAATGAACGATACGAGCACATGGAGAAGCAGGGCCGCCGTAAGCGGGCGTGCAAGGCAGCATATTGTGTAGCGGGCGACCTTTTTTTTAGCTCAACAGATGCTTCGGGCGGTCGGCGGCGACACTCGGGATGGCAACAATGGGGGCGGCAATCTCTGTTTTTTGACCCGTTTCGGAAATTTCCTAGATCCACCACTGGCTGTAGTTGGACAGGGGGCGGCATAATCGCTATTGCACGCGGGCGCTCAAACAGCTAGCGGCGGGCCTGTGGAGAAGTAAAACAACGAAGGTAAAATAACTCATTCAATATTCATTAGAATTCTTGTCTGGACATTTTGAAAAGTTTTTAAAATTTGTCTTCAATCAATGCAAAAGTATTAGCATTAAGAAACTAATCGTAATGTACCAGGTATGGGTAGGGTTGCCAGATAGCCGGAAAATCCGGGAATGTCCCGGAATTTTGTGTCTTATCTTGTGTTCAGGAATTATGCGTTACTGTCCCGGAATTTCCGTTACTAGTTTTTTTCTCAACTCAGTTCACCACGGTGGTCATGAGGCCAAGCCAAGTATCCCATGCTTGCAGCGGGAGGATGGAATGTCCCTTAAATCAGAGGAATTGAAACTGACAGGAAAATATTCTTTGAATTTTCTGGGACTTCTAGATGCAGTTAACATTAACTCCCTTATACAGAGTTCACATGTCTGAAACGTGTTTTGCAGGTCCTTCCCAAAGACTTTCCAATCGAATAAAATCTGGGCCAATTTCTTTAGAACAAGCGTTTTTAATGATTTTGAATATTAAAAAAAATAGTTGGTTTTGTTTTGTCAATTCCAACAAGCAATGACATTTACGAGACAAGTTTTAGCCCGTTGAATAATTTATGAAATAAGAGCGAAACAGAACTTTCATGGATTCGATCAAGGCTGAACTGCAAACTCAATCAATTTTGAAGACTCTTGCTGAGAAATTTTATCAGTTTTGCAAAGCAGTGACGGAGAAATATTTATGAAAATGGCAAAATATTTTAAAGATCTATTTTGATTGATGTTGATTTTGATTTAGCAAAAGATAGATGCTTATTTTTTTTTATTTGTTGATAAAACCTGATGTTGATTTTCTGCCTAATTTTAATTAATGAGCCTAACAGAAGTGTTCAGTTTGGGTTTAATATTTGTGAGGTTTTGATTGATAATACCCGATGTTAATTTTGTACCAAAGTAAAAAATTCCTAACGAGGTGGTCAATTTTTGTTTTAAGTTTAGTATTTTTCCTTTTGATTCATAATACCTGATGTTGACTTTCTACCATAGTTTAATTAATAAAGTTAAAAGAGGTGCTATATATACGTTAGATAGCATATTTACCTGAAATAGAATTTTTTATTAATTTGCATTTTTGTTCACTCTTTAAACATACCGCTAAAATACTTTTTAGACCCAGAAATGTCCCGGAAATTATAAGCCTGTATTTGGCACTCCACAATTAAATATTTCGCGCGAATTGGATACGCTTCTTGTTCCATACAAACAGAAGAATTGAGCTCCAAAATTATGTTACAGCCAGTTTTGTTATATCACTTACGAATTTATTAAGATAAGAAATTGAAAAAAAGAATCTACCACTTTTGGATTGCCTTTACAAAGCGCTATGCTAAAAACTTATTATTATAGATTGGTGCCTTTAAAAAACAATTTGTTAACGCCAAGGGAAGTGCCTTGACAGTAGCGGCTCTAGGATTTTTCCAAGCCGGGAAAAACTGAGATTGCCGCCTCTTCAAACATTGTTGCCAGCCAGACCCCGAGAATCGCCTCCTTGATTGTTGGCCAAACGCATTGATGTCGCCACTTTAACTGTTTGCCAAACGCATTGTTGGACACGATTTTATCGCCCAGAGTACGTACCCCGGTTTGCCCCCACCCCTCGCCATAAATCCTGCATTCCACCTAGAATCGCAGCTTTAAAAAATTGTATTATGGTAAAGTGTTACCCATTTGCGAAGCAATATCAAAGAAGGGGAAATTTTCAATTAATGTAGGGAGTTCTCCATTCATAGTAGAAGAAACAACGGGAAAAACATGAGTTCATGCTCTTGCAAAATATGTCCAATGAAGTTTTTGACATGAGTTTTGGTGCAAAATTTTACTTCATTCACCACCTTGGTTTGGATTTTTTTTTTGGATCTGAAACTCTTTTAAATAACTATGACGTTCTCTCATCATAATTCTATGCAACATCCAGTTGTCCTAGAAAATAGTAATTTGGTACACATACTTTGTTTCATCCCCATAGTATAAGAAAAGTTCCTGTGTTTTTTCAATGCCAATCTATAAGCTGAAACGTCTTAGAGAAAATTTGTAGATTAATTGCTTTCTTCTTGATGAGGCTATATGCCTTGAATTTCAGTTTTGCACAAAGATCAGGAGCATAAAAAACACAATTAATTTTACTTTGTTACTACATTTAATTTGGAAGTTATTGGTAGTCTTACACCTATGGTAACAATGCAGACACGGCAAAGCTCGCACAGAACGAATCGGACTCGAGCCCGTTGTTTTACATGAGGGTGCGTTGTCGAGGAAAGTATTTTGACATGAAAGTTGGATGTAAGCAGGAATATTGATAACTTCGGATACCAATTCTTTGCTAAGGTGCAAACATTTGGTCCAAAAAAGTAAGAAGACTCAGAATAAGCAATGAACCTACAAAAAGAAATTAAATTCCACATAAAACAATACTTGTAAAAAAGTGACTTGGTCACTATGCAAACTCTGATAATAGAACATCAACCTAGATAAATGCCTCTACAATGTTGCATTATTGAGCTTTTAAACTCACAAAAGCCAAGATTTCCCTCGATGCTCTTTCTGGATTCACAAGTCTTCGAGTGAATCATAAACATTCTGCCTTTCCTTTTAGTAAAGTAGTAGTATAATGGCTAAATCACAATTTTTTTAAAAAAAGATTTACCCGTAACGTCATGAAAAACTATTTTTTTTTTTTCAGAAAATCAAAACTTTATTCAGAAAAATATCTCACAACTCTTCATCATTAAATAGCCACAAGACTTCGCCCTTTTTTAAAATGATTTGTTTTTGTGACATTGTTTTTATATAATGGGGTCGATATATCGATACTTTTTCTTCGATATATCGAATCCGATATAAATATTTTTTTAAATATCGATATATCGAAAATCCGATATTTTTTAAAATATTAACAGCCCTAATACCTAATGACATATGTAAGAACCGATCGAGAAATCTTCTACAACAATCTGAAACGTTATTTTATGGAGAGAATGTCATTTACGTAGAATAATTGTATTTTCCTATCAGGTAAGCAGCATCTTATAAGTTTGATCATTAAATCTTTGAAATTAACTTATGAACAATTTAAGATACTCAAAATAAATATTCCTTATAGGACTTCATTATATTGTTAGCAGCAAACACGTCGACTGCGAGAATTAAATTTTGTTTTTATCGAGTGCGATTAAAGAAAAAACAAATGGATGGATTTTCATAAAGTTCAAAAAAATTATTCAACCTATTATCGCAGAGCTATAATAAGGTATATCTTATCTTGATGCGGAATTGGGAGGCTGCTTAAAAAACATGACTGTTTCGTTGAACGCGATCTACGTAAAAAATGTTCATCAAATTTTGATCTGGTTTCGAATAGCGTTGAACCCAAAAGTAAAAGAGGATAAGTTTCATTTTTGAGTGTCGTCCACATTGTATTTGCGACATTCTTGGCTTAAATTAGGAGGTCAAATTGTTCATGCGAGTAGGTAGAATGCCTAAAGAAACACAACAAATGAACAAAATTAACGGTGACAGCTAATTGGCATATACGATTGTTATAAGCGCTGATTACTACCTCCCGTAAATAATTCGTATATCATTTTAACGAAAATAACTGCTTTTACATCTTTTGTCTCCTTCTCTATCAAATATATACACATTTTAGGCTGAACAGTATAAAAAAAAACTTTTGGACAGATTATAATTAACTATGAATCATAAAAATTCCATTTTGTTACGTGTGTTGAAGTTTTTGTGGGAGGATATATCATTAATAATGTGCAAATAACTTTATTAGTCTTTCTGAAAACTCGAGTGACCTATAAATTCTTTGTACTGTGCGTTATTTCTGAGCTGATGTTCAATTTTAAACAATGGAACATAAAGGTTTTTAGGAATGTGCCGAATTCTTTCTGTGCTACAATATCTATGTGAAGAAACAATGGAAGGATTACTGAAAATTTAGTTAAGAATTTAGACGACAGATATCGCCTACGAAAAAGAGGAAAAAAATAAAAACACAAGTGATCAATTGTCCAGGTTAATAATAGAAGCACTGTCAGGAAAATTCCGATATTTATATAATGTTCGTGGCATGGACAGAGATTTTGAAAATGCTGAATGGAGAAACTTCGTAAGAATTCAGGTCTGGATTAAGGATCCATAATTATTCTGCACAGTCTTTACAGGAATCACATGACCATAAAAAATAGACGGTCGCGAGAGACAATCAGCCGATTGCGAGACAATGACTGTCGCCGCTGTTACTCAACTTATTATTGTGTGCTAGTAATCAGTACCAGAAAATATTTGTGTGAAGGAAAGAATCAAGTAGGAAAAATCGATATGTCCACTTAGGTATTGTAGGTAATTAAGTAAATTCGGGTGGTATTACTAGTTGCTGACAGAGTTTCAATTTGACATGTATTGTGCCTCTTTCGTTGCTGGACCTGTACATTAACGTGAAATCACATTAGGTCAGATAATAGTCTGCAATATTATCAGAATGGTTTTAAATATATATTGTATATATAAACTGAGAATAATTCATAAAAGACTTGATCTTTAAAACAGATAAAAAATTATATTTCTTTTACACATGGGAGAGAACTCAGTGATTTCTGAATCAACGAAAGTAACATGCTTGTGTGATTATTAGTTATCAATTATAGGGAAAAACTTGCTGAGATTGTAGACGTAGGTATAAGAAATAACTTAGAAAAGAATTTAACAGAAGAATAATGGAGTGCACTGATAGACATAATCCAAGCTGGTAAAGAAACATTAGGCATTGGGAAAGAAACTGGCAGAAGACCTTGGATTTTGGAGTAGATCAACCGGAAAAGAACGGATATAAATGCTCAGGATGTATCACAAAGAAATCAGTACAGAAAATTTTGGCTAAATATAAACCAAAGCAAGACAAAAGTCATGAATTGCGGTAGAAATGGTAACAATAACAGAAGGTTAAATTTAAAAGTAGGGTTGGTTGTAATTGGAGAAGTAAGTAAAATTACAAGTGATGGTCCAAGCAAGAGTCGTATTAAAATCACAAAAGCGTTAGCAAAAAGAACCTTTTGAAAAAAGAGAAATATTTTAGTTTAAAATACGGATCTATGAGTCAATTTTTTTTTCGATAATTGTACGTATGGAGCATAGTTTGTAAGCTATCTGTAAAATTTTGTAACTACGTAACAAAATTTTATTCCCAGAACCACAAGTTAGATTGAATACTAGTATCGCATTAGTCATTTTCTAAAATTAGTTTCTATGATAATTCAAGATGGGAATCAGGTTTTTATAACTTTCAAGATAGTATTTTCTGTTACTTTAGTTTTCGGCATTCACCTGGAGTGGAAGTTCATATTTGAATTATTTATTTTTGGCTAAAGTATTAATGTTAAGAAATTCATGACTTTTGTCTTGCTTTGGTTTATATTTAGCCTAAATTTTCTGTACTGATTTCTTTGTGATACATCCTGAGCATTTATATCCGTTCTTCTCCGGTTGATCTACTCCAAAACGTTTGTAAAATTTTAGAGTGATTGAATTATTTTTATAGTCAAGGTCAAATTTTATGTCGAAACTTTTTCTGACGTGCGATTGGATATTTGATCAGCCTCCCGGGAGCCACCCATATGAATAAGGAAAAGAGATTGTTCCCACGGTTCGTGAGAGAGCAGTCGCCAGGAATCTTCGAGAAGCGAGGAGCGCGATGTGATATAGACTCCGTGCATGCAGTTATTCGGCCTCAGTCGTACAGAAGCAGTCGGCGCGCCTCGGTCTTGCAGGAACAGTGAACGTATGAACACGTCTCAGTTGTCCATGACGGAAGCGTGCACGCAGTAACATGTAGCTGAGTAGGCCTGCAAGTTTCATATCAAGCACAACTGTGCAAATTTTATTTTGGAATAATGCCGCTTCTTTTATTCAAGTTAATCATATATGTGCTGCAAAATAGTATTTCGCCAAGTGGGGCCTCGGGATTGTTGGAAACTAAATAAACTATTGAACAATGGGAGCGTGTGATCTACTTTTATTAGATTTCCAACTAATAGTTTGAACTTTCAACTATGGGGTGTGGTCTGGCTCGAACGGTTAATCGAACTTGAAAAAACATTTCTTTGCTAAAATTGTCTGGTTGCCTGTGCAGTTTTCTGACTTTGTAAAATTTTGAAGAATATAGTTTTCTAACGAGAATGGACCAGTGAAAATCATTTGAACTTATACCTTTCCGTAGCTTTTGGTTAAATAAACTATGTGGCGGCCAGGTCGTGATATTTAAGTCAGATCTGTAACATCCTAGGCTACGCACGGTCAGAGCTAAGTTCCAAGCTTTATGCAGAACCCCACTGCAAGCTCTTTACGAAAATGAAGCGTGGATTTTAGAAATGCTAGAAAGAAGAAAAATAGGGAATTTTAAATTTGATGTTATGGAAGGATGGTGAATATTAATTGGACAGATAAAGTATGAGATGCACGTGTTTGAAAATGAGGGCCGAGAAAAGAAGTTTGTGAAAGTCGGTCACAGAAAGAATTGAGTGGATGGAACACTTGGAGGTGAAAACTATAGCTGAAGACAGAAATTAGAAAATATAAAGCAGGTAACCGAGTATGTAGGCTGTAAACGGTACGTTCAGCTGAAGAGATTAGTATATGATAGACCAAGCCTGCCTCTGACCTCGCATTCTGGTGGACGCGGCTTCGAATCCCCGTCCTGCAATCCAAATATGGGTTTCCATGGTTTCTCAAAATCACTCTAGATGAATTCCAGGACGGTTCCTCCAATAGCCCATCATCAAATTCGTTCTCATTCCTTGCCCCCAGTCCTTTCCTGCCTCTAATGACGTCGACGTCAATTAGGCCCAAAGCCATAAGCAAACATATATGTATATATATATCAATGCAGTAGAGGCTGACGACAGAAAAAAAAATATGGTGTAGTATTCAAACTGGGAAACTCTCAATAATAAATAGCAACACGCCACGAACAAACAAAAACTTTTGTAACAATGTAACGTACTAAATTTTATTCATAATGATTTCTGTCATAGTTTCAGAGATACACCGAATACAACGGCTAATGGAGAAACAGATATTATAAAATTATTGCGGTATTCATTTTTTATGTAGCTGATTTAGAGCTTTGTTTCGTACAAATATAGCACTGTGTCACTTATAGTTTGAGTGAATTTTTTTTGGCTATTTTCATGTTATATCGTGGTGGTTTCGCTTCAGTTTTCCCGCTTGTGTGCATGCGTCCTGCGGTGTGAGGTAGGCAGCAGATAGCCTCAAGCGGACGCTTTGGGCAGTGCTTGTAATGAGCCCAATTACTTCTTGCATCCAGATTTTAATTTCCCCAAGGTACTGCAGATCAGCCCCACAGGGATTACCCTGTGGCTGCTCTCATGCAAAACGCCCGACACAGCTTTCTAATCACTGGGGTGAGTTAAGGAAGATGACGTTCTTCCTCGCAGGTACTTCACGAAGTAAGTCCTGCAATTCTGCACAAGTTTTAACTTATTATAGAAAATAAAATATTTGGACAAAAATAAAAAATATATACTCATTCATTCTACATCACGAAAGTTCCAAATGTGGCCTCACATTCGGGAGGACGCGGGTTCGAATCCCCGTCCGGGCATCCAGATTTGGGTTTTCAATTGTTTCCCAAATCACTCCAGGTGAATGTCGGGATGCTTTCATGAAATGGCCATGGCTGAATTCCTTCCCATTCTTTGCCTCCTGTCCTTTCCAGCCTCTAATGACCTCAATGTCGGCGAGGAATAAAGCCGTAAGCAAAAATGAAAAAAAAAAGTTTTATTTAAAACTTCTCAACTTAGCATTTAAAAGATTGCAAGTAAATGATGTTTTGAAGTATAATAAAACAAAATAAAATAATTAATTTGTTTATTTGAACCTGTAAGAGTCACCATTCTTATTTTATCTTCTATTTTTAATAAAAAAAATATATTTCGTAATCAAGGTATAGTATAGGGAAATTTTTTTAACAAAAATCCACCGCTGGAGACATGAAGGTTATTTATGTGGATAGAAAATAAAAGTACCACTTGCACTCCAGATCAACATTGCAAAGGAATTCTGATGAATGTATTTGTTTCAAAGGGATGATAAATTTTTGTGCAAGTATCTGCATATCTATCATGTGAATGTTATGTCCCTCTCTCGGTTACTCAAAGAAATTTCCGAAATGTCTATTCGAGTAAGTTTCATAATGCAGCTCGTCATAATTACGACAGATTGTTTCAATAGACTTCCTGAAGAAACCCATTTTAAATTTTTCGTCTCAGAAGAAAACGAAAGCGAGAAAGTATCTAGTACGAGGCAAACATATTTACAAAATAATACACGGCTCTAGATTTCAAAATATCGAATGAGGGTCTTTTATTCCCAAAGTTAAACGACAAATTATAATGTGCATTTGGCCAACTGTTCTGTGAAATATGACTAACTTGAAAATTAATTAGTTGTATATTATTGTTATGTCTGAGGTAAAATATTATAAATCAGCACAGTTGTTTTGTCAAAGACAAAGAATCTTAAGGATACGTCATGTGTTACATTAATCCAAAATATGTAGCAATACATCAAATACTTAAAAAATAAATTTAAAATGAATACCATTTTGATATTATTCCGTCCGATATTTTCCTGGTTCCATGTGTGTTCGCCACTGTTCCATTCAGGCATTCAGTCCTCAAATTTTTTTTCATCTGGTAGTTTAAATTTCTTCTTCCTCCCTATCTTTATACATTAATCATTTGTTGTTAGTATACTTTCTGTCTACGCACATGACCAATCCATTCTGCTTTCCTCTTCTCTATTTTTTGTTCGAGAGACCTCTTCTCCTTAATTCTATTCACATCATCTTCATTAATTAGTCGAGATAATTATTAATTTTTTCTTCCTCCATATCTTCATCTCAAAAACCTAAATTTTTTCATTTTCTTTCTTTCTAACTGTAGAAGCTTTACTTCCTTTTGATTTTTGTAGATGTATTTTCATTTTCTGGTGTTTTATTTTTTCTGTGAAATTCTTCGAGGACTGGAAAGTGTTTATTATGAACCACAGTAATAAAAATGACACTAATGTGTAAGAAATGATTGTTAGATCTTAGAGAATTATAATAAAAGTTTTCATGGTCCTGTATGCATTAGTACTGAAAACAGTGCAGTAAAATTTCTCCATACGGATTAAAGGGATGAATCGATAGTAATTACATCTTTCTTGGCTTTTTGACAAGATTTTTTTTTTTTCATGCTGCCGCCATTACTACTGAATCAAGGGCTCGTGTGGTGGTAATGACTTTTTGGCACTGTTTCTGTTGGCTGCTCAAACCTAACACAGTAACCATGCCGGGTACAGATGACCAACAGTTTATGGCCGAATCAGAACTACGGAAGCGTTCTGGCGTACTTCACATTACACAGTAAGCTGTGCCAGAGGTGAAGGTCAGCTTAAGGGTTTTTAAAAAGCCCTTTCGAGACCTGGATTCGAACCGCTGACCTTTCGATCTCCATTCAGACGAGTAAGCCACCAGATCGCTAGCATTAGGATCGAACGCGTCTGTGTGCTGCCGCTACGCATGTATTTACGTTGGGTACTGACAACATTGTAAACTTCCAGGTGAGCAGAGCAGAGCATCTGGTGGCGCAAACAGCCTGGACAAACTTAAACACCGGCCTGGTAGGACTGCGGCGCTGACCCATGCTTTCTTCGAATGACGCACTAATGACGGTGCACACTGTTAATCCCTAACGGTGCGTTACTGGTGTTGTGTTGAGCTGTCAGAGAAACTGACTATCAACATTACAAGAGGCATGAGACTGGCTTTCCAGAATTCAATGAAATTCCGTTGGATCGCAGGAGTAAACGAAATTATTCAGGAAAGTTACTTCTAAAGAAATTTCATCTTTGCTTCAATTTAGCTCTTAGTTTATAAATCAGGAACTCAAAAGTCACTTAAAAAGAGAGGCCAAGAACTAATCGAGCGTCACGCAGATACGGTTCTTTTCTTTAGCATACTTTATACATGTGGATGTACTGGATTAGAAACCATTTTCCTCCTAGAAAAATCATTGCTTGACATATTTTCGTGTTGGGAAGTGAACTCCATTGAACGCTCCTGCAATGCAACCCCACTAAGTGTCAAGCTCCTAAAGAATTCGTTCGTTTACAACCAAATAGGAAGTACGGAACTCGTTCATTAGGAAACAATGCACTCTGAAGTATCAATATACCGCCATCTAATTAAGAACTAAAAGATTTGCTTGTTTTGTCTCAACAGCTAGATTAGCTATATTAGATGTAAGAATTTTTAGTATTTGTTATTAATAAACCGGGTATGGTCGTTGCCTGTGAAATATTTCAAATTCCAAGTTATTAACGTTTTTTAGATAGATGTTGCAAAAATTTTAATTTTAGATCATCTGACGGCCACTCGAGTCATTATTTTGCAGGAGAACAAATTTAAAAAGAAATATCTCAGTCCTCGGCTTAACAACAGAGAGACCAAGCTCGGTGGGTGAGCGGTAACGCTACGACCTGGCATTATAGGGTGTGGTGGCCCGAGGATTTTTCAGAGAATTATTTGGATATATAATATTGCACAAAGTACTACAGCAAGCTAGGTCAGCTGCGACAGCGGTTGTAAGCAGTTCCGACTCAAGGAGCGTGTAAACTCAGAAAGCAGCGGGCTGCAGAGCGAATCACGACGTCATGCCAATAGGGATGACCGCATCAACTGGCAAAGCGATTGGCTAGGAAATCTCCCCACCAGGCACAGTGGAGTGGGGTGAGTAATGATCAAAACTAGACTGCAGAGAGCGGAGAGTGTCTGTCTGGCCGGGCGCAACTGGAGGTCTTTAGTCGAGCCTGGTAGCGGGCGCAGTGGCAGCCGAAGATGGAAGCAGTCTACGCCGAGCGCAGCCCACAGGCCACCATTGACACAGGTGGGAATGAACCAGCTTAGACGAAGTTGGAATTGGGGGTAGCTGAATATGATAGAAGCACACGGGAAGTCAAGCTGTGACATTAGCCGCAAGAATAACTGACGTGGCTGTGACAATGGGATTAGAGAAAGCAAAAGAGTTTTCATAGGGTTGTTATGTACTATTGTTAATTAATGTTAATATTGTATATACCCTACTGCTGTGTTATTCATTTGTTCTACTGCTCACGTGACATAGAGGCCCTACCCACTCACAGATATTCCTCTCAGGGTAGCAGATCGGGGGGGGGGGGAATAGTATCCATACCATCACAAGAGGCTAATGTTCCAATCCAGCCATCTAAATTTAGGTTTTGCATGGTTTCCCGAAATCACGCCAAGCGAATAGCGAATGCCGAGATAGTTGCTTCGAAAGACAATGGCAAAATTCCCTACCCTAACAGAAAAAAAGATCAGACTTAAACAAATAACTTACTCTCTTTTCTCGTATGAGATCTCCCTGTAGTATAATTTTGCAATATTCGGTTTTAGGTAGCTCGTAGCAGGTGCAGATTTAAAGTCCTAAACTTAATCCTTTCGAGAAAGAGGTCTGTGACATACAGACGCAGAAGTGGCAACAGGACTCTGTTTACTTTCGGATACGGAAACGGAAGAATGTAATTTTCGGAATCGTTGTAAACTGTTTGTCAGAATTTCGAATCTAGCTAACGAATTAACTTGACTTCGTATTTACCTGTGATGGCTCCTTTCATTTTTGTATTGAATATGTATACGCACTTGCCAGAAACGGTTGAATAATCTAAAAAGCATGTACATAGCAAGAGAGAAGATTGTAATCAAATTTTATAAAAAGAAAGCCAAAAAAAGAAAGATAGAAATAAATGGATGATATACCATTCGACATACTTTATGGCAGAACAAACGAATGCTGTTTCTTTACAACTTCCAGTATTCATGTAAAAGCAAATCGTCAGCTTGATTTGAGACCAATCACCGGGAGAATGGTATGAATACTTAGTGGCTCCGTGAAAATTCAAAATATCATAGTTTATAAAGATATTACTAGAAGAAAAGGAAAATGTGAAAAATTGCGGTTATCTCTATTTATTTCGTCAACTTCGAGTGATGTAGAATCTACAGACAGTTAAAGAAATCCACTTACATATACTGACTTCCAGCTTAGAAATCTCAAATCAGTAAAATAAACACATTCGGTTAAAACAATTGCGCGTGTGTTTTTTAAATCAGTCTATCATTCAACACTAATTTTAGGCAACAGCTACTGGGTATTACTGTTTTAAAATCGTCTGCAGACAGAATTTAAAAGCGGCATTTGTCGTTTTTAGACTTTGAGCTAATTTTAAGAGGCTTTTATTCGTAATTTCAAATATCTCACGTGATTAGCTAGCATCCCAGCAATTAACTAATAACTACCGCAGTCTAAGCGCTGACACGACGGCAGCGTTGCGGAATACATCTCGTCTGCTCTGCTCTGTGACACGCCACGCAGGGCTCTCTTTTAATTTTGTAACTGCCGTCGACAGTGTGCAATATAACCTGCCCTGGCGGTATTGTAGCTCCATCGCGTATCAAACTAATCGATTTAACAGCCACGCAGTACCTCGGCAAGAGCATAGCTTGCGATCAACAGTGAGGAAGTTGTGACGTGAGTAACAAAGATGTATGATGAAACTAAACGTTGTGTGTGAATAGGGATGGAAAGAATCTATAAAACTAGAAAAAATGGTTTTCCCATCCCTTATTGATTCCGGTAAAAGATGAAATAATTAAAGAAAGTGACCCAGAACACTGAAGAACGGAATATTAGAGATATGATGATTTGCTGTGGCTTACTGGTCGGTTAACAAAATATAAAACATGTGCCGGGCATCTGAACGTTTGGGAGAGTATTGTGGTAATGTACTGTATGAAAATATCTGCAAAAAGAAGTTAAATTATAACACCAATATGGAGAAATAACAGAATGGTACTGGCAAAATATTGGAAAGGTAACTGGTAAGAGAGTATAATATTTCAGGTATTCTCTAAACTTGTTTGAATTATCAGGATGGAGGTAAATGAAAGAAGAGGTGCGGTTGTATTTTAGACATTTAAGAAAACTTAAATGGCGCAGAGACGTTACACAAAAATGCGAAGGAATGTATAAAGAGCAATTTTTTGTCGATATTGACCTGTTGATCATAAGTATGAATGAGAGGGGCAGTGAGAATTACGTTTATGAGGAGTATAGAGAACCAACGGCAACAAACTGAGAAATAAGAGAGAGTTAGTGAGGAACTGTCACAACACGGAGAAATCAAGATTACATTGGTTACGTCATGCGAAGAAAACATCAGAAGAAATCATAATACCAAGAACATTTTGGACATGCTCGGGAAACAAAATATGCTTGGTGGTAGTACGAGCGACTATAATTGAAGGAGCCACGGGTAATGTCAAGGGGGGGGGGGGGGAGTGAACAGGATCATAGGACAGGAAGACAGATTGGTGACGGAAACGAAAGGTTGGAGAACAGTTCGTTCCAAGCAAAGTAAT
The DNA here is from genome assembly GCA_031002005.1 of Vandiemenella viatica. NCBI lineage: Eukaryota > Metazoa > Arthropoda > Insecta > Orthoptera > Morabidae > Vandiemenella > Vandiemenella viatica. The sequence goes on along the minus strand of JARYHS010008074.1, from coordinate 221,519,049 downwards.
TATTTTGTGTTTTGTGACACATGATATCGAAAAGGAAATAAATTTAAATAAAAACGCTAACCAGACCAGTGGTTGAAATGGCTGAAGATGATTATTGTTTCATACATACTCATCTATACATTGTTTTAATACACGATGCCAGAATTATTGGTGTGGAAAAACCCACGCACGGTGGTTTGGAAATTAAAGCTAACACAGTGTCATGTTCCTCGCACAAATAACTGCAATAGTCTGCATTGCTTTGGCAATTTCAGAGCAGTACCCTTCATTTCAAACATGTTCTGGTTTGACTGTGTGGACTTCCGCGTTTGTTATCGGTATTTTTTTAGGTTCTCCGAGTGGAGGTATATTGGGCCTTTCAACAAAAGACTACATGGTCTGTGGTAGTGTATGTTGCTCTGTAATGACGAAATATGAGAGGACGTCTTTATCACGGCATCGGGAAAAAAGTGATAGTTGCAGATTACTTTTGTGTCGAAGTGACAGAAACTGAGTAGATAAGTTAAACATTAATTTCGTGGCAGTTTACAGTAACTGTATGTACTTGTACGTGTCAGTGATAATACACAAAGATGTTCTCTGATGAAACCCCAGCAAGATGGGTGAAACGTAATGTATTAACAAATCGCGGTGGTTCCATTAGGAGAATGGAGATAATACTTGATCTCCGCTGTTTAAAATAACACACTAATATTTTCATTCCGGCCATGTGATGTGTTATCTTTGTAATCAGTAATGTTGGCATTTTTAGTGATAAGAAACATTTGATATGACTACTTGAATGGATTACATTGACTAATATTCATAATTTTCTGGCATTATGATATTATTACCTGAATTGGTGGATCCCGAAAAGAAAGATAACGTTGTATCTGTTGATTAAACTGTTGTTAATTGGTTGGCACCGTAAATTCATACAAACTCACTGTGTTGGAAAACACCACCGAGGGAGGAGTGGTAGAAGGAGGAGGGATTAGGAGTGGTGTACGTTACAGATCAAAGCCGCAAGATAAACTCAACACAGAGGCAAGAGTGGAAGTTCAATTGCAGTGACAAAGAATTGCGGTGCGTGAACAATATATGACATCAGTCCTGTTCACTGGCCAGTCACTTAGGGACCGTGCACAAACTACGTGGCTCGGTCTAGGGGGGGGGAGGGGTTGGCTAGAAGGCTACGCTAGGCTACGTGGGGGGAGGGGGGGTTCCGAGTCAGGCCACGTAGCTTTCCTTTCATAACATTTTTCACAGTTAAAATGAGGAACAGAACTCACAACAGCATGTGAGTATTTATTTCCCTCAGTTTATTATCTCCGTATGTAATTTACAATAGTCTGACAAGAGAAAACGGTACAAAATGTCTTCTGGAATCAAAAGGGAAAAAAGCTACGTCGTGCTACGTGGGGGGGGGGGGGGTAGAGGCAAAAGCCACGTAGTGCTACGTGAGGGGGAGGGGGGGGTTCACAGGAGGCCAAAATGGAGCTACGTGGTTTATGCACGCTCCCTTACGTGGGGTCATACACAGACTGTTCATCTGAATATGATTATGTCACAGAATAGAATAGGGATAGAAATTACAATTTTACATATACGATATTTTTGTAATTTCCAGTTTTCGAACTACTCCCAGAGTTTTATGACACTTAATGGATTTGATATAACTTCATATTAACTCCACTGGAATTACTAAAGATAGTTGCAGGTAGGCGCATGAATTCTTGACAACGAATCATAGAAAAATTAGCACACAGGTTATTACCTAGATAATTATAATTGGATTAACAAGAAAAAGAAAACTATAAAAATAATTAATTTCGTGATTGATTCAATGGCATAATTATTTAACAATGGTATAATTTCTCCTCGGGAAACTGGAGATGGTCCCCAACGATAATGATGATAATTTACGCCTCTAATTGTCGCAACAAGAAACGAAGGATAAAAAAGCTAAATAATTTGATAAATTGTGTATGTGAAGTCTAATGAAAATCTGATGTTCTTGGGCGAATAGAATGTTCTAAAAATAAATCCCAGAAGGAACATATGAGAAAGGAAATAGGATTTTAGAATTTTGTGAAAAATATACCACAATCATAGAATACAAATTATTTCTAAAATATTAAAGAAGATATTCGCTTTTGAAACGCCCGATGTATGCACCAGTTCATACGATCGTTACACCCAGGCGAGAGAGCAAAGCGTACTCAGACACACACATAAACTCTTGATTATGAAGCTGAATTGAAATTGAACAGACTAGTCAACCGTCAGAAACTAAAGAGAACGGATGTGGACCAAATGTGAAACTGCACAAACTGGGAATGCGAGATCGTGTAATAACTGTGGAGAACATTCAACAGAAAATACCGAGCGTGGTGGCTGAGTTCTAACTCTGGCCTCGCATTCGGGAGGACGCGAGTTCGAAATCTCCGTCCGGGCATCCAGATTTCGGTTCTCCATAGTTTCTTCAAATCACTCTATGCGAATTCCGAGATGCTCCCTTCAAAAGTCAGGAATGAGACAGGCATAAGTAAATTATGTAAATGAATATTGATGATAAGAAATGGAAACAAATCTAAGATGTTGTAGCTCACATAAATATATTTATTTTCTTAAATTCAAGAATGATCAAAAAATCCAGACAAAATCCAGAAAAAATAGGGTTATTTCAGAATTAAAATTAAAAGAAATATCCATAGAAACATAACCGCTAAAAGAATTTAAATACGTGGAAATGGAATTGTTTTACTTTTCCTGTATGCGGCTTCTAACTAGAGCAAACAAAATATTGGTGAAAAGATATGTTACCATTAAGTGTGATGTTTGAAAATCTTCCCATAGCTTAGAAGAAACTAATGACAAATAAACGGAATAGAGATGTGTGGGACCAGAAGATGCAGTAGTGTTTCAGTTTGATATTTACGCAACAGAAACTTTCATATAAAGACTCTACATTGGATAACAAACAATTATTGCGGGACTATGTATTGACTATCACTCGGTTTAATTTTGACATTTTAAGCATCGGTTATTATTTTTGTTGGTTCCCACTAACAGCTAGTATTCATTGGAAGAGGACAACAAATCCAGTTTTATGCCTCTCCCACTTTAAATTTTGACGAAGGGCTGGCTCTGCCTTTGTATTAGTCGTTGACAGTGGTAGAAGTCGCCAAGTATCAAAACTGGAAGTGTAAAATGATACGTATATAGATAAAGCGTTGCATTCATGAAAATTTTCAGTACAGTGATTTCGTTTTGCAGTTTCAATCTATCCACTAAAAATCGAAGTTCGTGTTAAAGACAAATTGGAAAAAGTAATCAATGAGACAATGAATTTCAGTTGAGGCACGTTCCTGTGATGGCATTGTATTTCAGTCCGGTCGTTCTTGTGTTATTCAGCTGGAGTCTCCAGAGCATCGTTACGGCGTCCGTATAACAGCTAATGGATTAGAGGGCTCTCCCTGACACGGCCGTTGATGTCTGTCAGCCAGTAACGACCACGCGCAGTTTCAAAGCCACAATCTATAATTTGTTATGACTCGGTGAGATAGGCACTACTAATAAACACTTCCGTCTTATAAAAGCGCTAAAAGAAAAGTTTAAAAAAAAATAATTTTACAAAGTGTACTGTAGCATTACGTACCAAGGAGGCAGGATACAAATTTAGATCTATTTTACCGAGCGTGGTGGGTGAGTGGTTAATGCTCTTGCCTCGCATTCTGGAGGACGCGGGTTCGAGTCCCCGTCCGGGCATCCAGATTTGGGTTTTCCATGGTTTCCCCAAATAACTCCCGGCGAATGCCGGGACGTTTCTTTCAAAAGGCAATGGCCGAATACCTTCCCGTTCCTTGTGTCCAGTCCCATCCCGCCTCTAGTGATCCCGACATCGACGAGGCGTAAAGCCATAAGTAAAAAAAATAGATCCATTAAAAACAATATTCTATTCATCTTTCTTTCAAGAAACACGTACAAGTTCCTTAATTTACTGCTACATCTTACAGTAATGTAGAGCAATACCTGTTACAGACAGTCGGGAAGGGCTTTTTAAACTTTCAAATGCCTTTGATTTTATAAATAAAATTCCGTCCACAAACAACTGTTGTAGTGAATATTTTTTGTTCCTCAGACTAGTTTCGTCTTTGTATAGTGTAGCTTCATCAGTGGGATTATTTATACAGTCTTTTTCTCAGCAATTGCGAAAAATGGACTACTTCTAGATTAATACTCAGATTCCTTCCTTAGAAAATGTGACAAACATCTGACACATGAAAATAATTAGCCAATAAGGATTTACAACGTTCCTGCCTTTGCTACTAATCTCGTATTGTTAGCTGTATCAAGAAATACTCTTTAAATCTATTTTACATTAATGAAATGCACGCAGCATTTGAAGCCTTCTCCTTATTGCCAGGAAACACCAAACACACCGGTTTCGATGAAATTTGTTTATGCCTTTGAAATGAAGAATATTAATGCTATTTAATCAGAGTGGCAAAGCAATATAGGAAACCGAGCGCAGCCGTCTCGTGTAATGTCTAGAGAGGCAGAAACTTCACGGAAAACAAATTACGACTGAGCGGCAGAGGGCTCGCGCCGTAACCTGCTGCGGGGAAATTATTCTGTTCCACAGAAAACTCCTACTGTCCTTTACGCCGGCGGCGCTTTAATTTCCTACTAAGAGCAGTTCTGGGTTTTATGTCAGTCTGGCGCATTTGGTTGGCTTCGACGATCTGAAAATAACCTTCCCATATATCTTGCTTCCAAATCGCGGCGCCGTTCTCCCCTGACAATACCATCACCCGTCAGTTAAACTTAGAGAACAGTTTTGAACAATCTTTGTGTCCACCGTAGTGTTGTAGTTAACGATGGACTAATTAATAACACTAGCCTACTTTTTTAATTTCTTTCGTGCACCTACGAACCATACATAACTTATTTGTTTCCTTAATCTGTATAACATTTGTTAAAATAATTTTTGTCTATTTTTAGCGGTTTAGTTCGTGTCCACATTTAGTATAAAGTTTCTTTATGACCCTAAATGTTTTGAATGATCTAATATTTTTTCTGAGACCACATTAATTTCTATAAAACTCGTTATAAAATTATTACCATCATCTTATTCTTAAAATTCCAATATAGATATAAAGAATGAATCCGCGCTCCTTTTCGTATAAACAATTAGCTTTGAAGGAGATATACGATTACGCTTTGGAAATAAGTTGTAAATTAGACAGAAGAGAAAATTTGAAATTATTTTTAGAACTTAAAAAAAAAAAAACAAGATTTCAAACACTGACAAATGTCTACCGTTCACAGGCCTTTTGTAAAACTGTTTAGTATTTCTAAAATATAAAAAAGTAAGTTTTTCGTGGACAATATTTAAATTTTCTTTACAATTTTGTTTTCCTTAGAAGTTATTGTTCTATCGGCTAGATAATGAAGAACTACGCTCTCGACTGCTTTTTCGTAGCGAAAAGCCATATAAATGATGACATGGACCAGTATATTTATGCGCAGCAAACTTTGCCTTCCATAGAATTAAACAGAGAAAGCGACTGCAGTTTGTTAATCGTGCATGATAAATCATCTTGCCTGCTGTCCAAAGATACCTTAATATTTAGGTATTCATTAAGGTAGTCATGAAGCAATATGCTCTCCATTTTTTCCCATACTTGCGTAACGTTCGTTTTTCGCGACAATAACCTTGAATTTGAGACCGTAGACGTATTCAAATCTAGAAATACTTTCTGTTGTGATGTTTTCGAGATTCCAGACTATGGTTCATACCAATTCTCAGACACATTCCTCTTCATTTTCGCAGATATCTTTCACCCATCAGTGAATGTATGAAAATTCAAAACAACCAACAACTGTGATACATTCATTCTCTGGGTATCTGAAAAATCATAGACTTTGCTCCAGAATGCCTTTCATTGTGACAGCCAAAAACCTAATCCAAAATCAGTTTGATATCACTCAGTTTTTGAGAAGAGATTGGGAGGAATCGTCACCAGCGCACTCAAAAGATTCCCGGTTTTGACCTATCCAAAATAGAATGAGGACCAATCGTGGCACCTGCACAGGCTCAGTTTACAGGTGGACTGTGGAGCAGAAAACAAAAGTATTCTGTACATAATGCAAGAGTGTCGCTTCAGGGATACCCAGGCTAGTTTATTCATTTCCTGAATTTGAATTACAATGCAATACAGTATGTTGGTAGTCTGGTTTTTTTTATATAGTTATTTTATGTTTTGATTTGTGTTGATACCATTATCTTGATAATTGGCCGTCTTTGCAAATTTACCTATTTTATACATGCTTAGGGAAATTAGGAGCAAGACGCGATAACACAGTAAGATGGAGATTGATGTTAAACCGAATTTTCCCCAAACAGTCATCTTTCCGAATTTCTTTAGTGTGGGGTTGAAATGATTACCGCTGTACATAGGCTGGTTTTACTTATTATTTTCACTGTATGCAAAGTCCTTTAGGACAAGAATGGAGCTGTTAACAAGAATAAATGGAAAAAAATGAGCTAAAGAACGAGAATCGAATAAATTTATTTACTGACATGGTCTTCGTCAGCGATGGATCTCTTGGATATGAGGAATATCGACACATCGTGGGGTGATGAATCAGTTCTTATTTGTCCACATTGTGATTATCACCAGACACCAGTATGCGTAAACCGTATTTTCATTTTTTTCTTTTCTTTTCTTATTGCTTTACGCCTCGTCGATGGCTAAGGTCATTAGAGGTGGGATGGGACTGGAACAAGGAACGGGAAGGAATTCGTTTTGAAGAAAAATCCCGGCATTCACGTGGAGTGATTTGGGGAAACCATGGGAAACCCTAATCTGAATACCCGAATGGGGATTCGAACCCACGTCCTCCCGAATGCGGGGCCAGAATGTTAACCGTTCACCCACCACGCTCGGTCCGTATTTTCGGTTGCGAGGTGCAAGATGATATGTGATAAACGATTTCTGTAAATGATTGTAACCTAAGTTAGAGTTTAATGGTTTCTATTAATGATTATAAAAGATTGAGGAGTATTGTAGTTCTTCCACAATTTTTTTGTAAACTGTTAATACCCAGTCAAGCTCTAGCTTGTCTCACATATTCTAGCTTTTCCTCACAGTACTTTAAGTATCTTAATAATTTCTGATTTTTTCCGGTTTTGTTTATTTATATTTATTTTCTGACCCTTTCTTGTATTTATATTCGTCATACTTGTCAAACAAATAAATCTGCTCATTGTTATTTGGAAGGTGGAAACAGGTTAGTGCTTTTTATTTCAACAACGTTACATACTTCCGCATATATTTTTAAAAATTAAACACAAGATTCAAATTATAATTTAAATGTAACCCTGCATAGATAAAAATTAGCAGGACACATATGGTAGCGCAGTAACATTTGAACTTGTATTCCTCAGTGTATCCTGTTATCAGCTCCATGAATCTGGTCGGAAATATGCCGGATTGTTCCGCTGTTGTTATTACCCAAGCAGGTAATAAGCTTCAGGTATATCACAGTCGAGTTTATTCCAAACCTTGAATTTCTGAGAGCATGTACAGTTACGGAACCGGTATGGGGGCGACCGTTATTTAGCCTAAAATAGCCACAGGTAATATCGACCACGAACGGCGCATAACGGCCTGGATGCTTCCAACAACTATTTATAGTGAAGATGCCACGACGCGATATCGTGAAATTAATATCTGCTCCCAGGTTCCAACTCCTCACGTTTTGAATAGCACGAACTAAGTTTGTTGTTGACAGGCAGATTATTGTGGCCTTGGAATTAATGTCTGAAGTTGCAGCTCATGTTGAAGTCTTATCCATAGTAACACTACTGACAGATGCCGAGTGTAGCCTTGCAATACAAAAATGTATTCTGTGAAACTTACTTTAAACTGTAATACTTGGAATTCCTACTCGAATGGGAAACCGTATCCTTACTTTATGTAAAGATGAGTGTGGCGAACTCTCTCAATTACATTATCTTCCAACACGGAATCCAAGGAATAAGAACTGTAGTCGATATGCATTTTCAAACCAACAGTAAACTATAATGGTAGCGTAAATTCTTTAGTGACTCCATATGTTGGCACTTTGAACCGAAGTGTTAGCAGTTAACACTGACATCACAGACCTGACCATTCTAACGTCATTCATAATTTGTCACAAACTTTGGGTAATTAGACATGTACTTTCATGGTGCTTATTCACTTATTTGTTAAATATGAGAATTTTTAAGCCAAATTTTAAAGAAATAAGAAATAAAGTACCGCAGTTGTTTTTCTTTCTACGGTTCCTTAAGTTCTCAGCATTTTTTAAGAATTTCTTCCTATGCTCTGGATCGATCCCGTAAAACTTAATGTATCATAGAACTGAGGCTTCATACTCTTGTGGACATTATTTTAAATTTCAATTTACAAAATGAGAAACGCTAATCGAATGTCTTAATTACAGGAACGATCGGCAATTATATAATCTTTTGCTTCACCTAAATCTTGTTCGCCGGGTGTCACAGATTTAGTTGTACTTGTTAGTTATAAGGGGGAGGATACATCAGCATAAAAGAATAGTGTATTTTCCTTCCATTTTTTTCTGTAATCGTGTTATGCTTAACTAAACAGCTTACCCATAAAATTTCACTACCAAACGTTCAACAATTTTCATACACGTAACGTGAATATTCGCAATAATGATATATATTATTTCTATAAGGTGTTTTTTTGTGTCGCATGCCATTATCTCCCTTCATACCTAACCAAAATCAATGAATGAGCTGTCATTATAAAGCTTATGGTTTCCACCTTGGTCACATCATATTATAAGAAAGGAATTTTTCGGAATTCAACCCTTAAAGGGCAAAAATGTCAATATTTCTAAACTGCTGTTTTTGTTTTGTTTTACGAGTCATTTATCCCCTTGAATACCTATCTGAAATCTTTTAATGAAGTATCATTTTAAAGATTTAGATCTCCGCTATGGTGAAATCACATATTAAGACAGGGATTTTTCGGAATTCGACCCTTAAAGGGCAAAAGTATTAATATTTCTACAACACGTTTTTGTGTAACGAGCCGTTTATCACCCTTCATATCTAACCGATATAGATAAATGAGGTATCATATTACAGATTAAGGTCTCCGCCGTGGTAACATTACATTTTAAGAAAGGAATTTTTCGTAATTCAACCCTTAAATGGCAAAAATATTAATATACCTATTTTTTTTTTTTATCGAGTCATTTATCTCCATAGATATCTAACTGAAGTCGATAAATGAAGTAGAAATTTTGAGGAGTAATGGCTCAGCTTTGGTTACATCATATATTAAGAAATTTCTTTTTTTGAATTCAACCCTACAGGGAAAAAGCATCAATTGTTCTACAACGCATTTTTGTTTCACGAGCCATTTATCTCGATTAATATCTAACAGAAATAGATAAATGAGGTATTATATTAAAGATTAAGGTCTTTTCCGTGGTCACATTATATCTTAAGAAAGGAATTTTTCGTAATTTGACCCTTAAAGGGCATAAATGTCAATATTTCTAAAAATGCGTTTTTTGTATCTTGAACTATTTATCTCACTGGATATCTAACCGATAATGAAATCCATAAGTGATGTAGGATTATGAAGAGTAAGGTCTCCAGTTTGGTGACATCATATATTAAGAAAGAATTTTTTTGGAATTCAGCCCTTAAAGGGAGAAAGTATCAATGGTTCTACATAGCATTTTTGTGTCACGAACCATGTATGTCCATTAATATATAACCGAAATAGATAAATGAGGTATCATTTTAAAGACTTAGGTCTTCGTAAGGTTTTCGGATTCGTTATACCAAATTTTTTAAAAAAGAGAATTTTTCAAAATTCGACCCTTGAAGGGCAAAAGTATTAATATATTTACAACGAATTTTTTTGTCACGAGCCGTTAATATCCACTGATACCTAACCCAAATCGATAAATAAGGTATCGTTTTAAATATTAAAGCATCCGCTTTGGTCACATTTTTTTTCAGAAAGAACATTCACCAAATTGAACCTAAAGGGGAAAAAATATCATAATTTTTAAAACTTTTTTTCTTAATATCTCGCTTGAAGCCTAGCCGAAATCGATTAATGTGGTATAGTTTTAAAGACCCAGGTGTACGCTTTGGTCACACCATATTTTATAAAAGGAATTTGACACTTAAAGGGCAAAAGTATCAATATTATTTCTACAATGTGTTTTTTTTACGGTAGTTTATCTATTTTGATACTTAACCAAAATCGATAAATGACATATCGTTTTAAAGAATAAGGTCTCGAATTAGGTAAAATCATAAATTAAGAAAGAATGTTTCGGAATTTGGTGCTTAAAAGTGGTCGCGCGCGTGAGACAGTTTAGAGCCATGTCGCTAGATTGCCGCAGCAGATGTTACAGAGATGTCAATAAAGTTTTTTTATACAATAAGTAACTTTTGGATATTTTTTATGTTATGGAAACATTTTTGTTTTGCTATACAATACCAATGTAAACTTTTTATACTACAGAGATGTTGATATACAGTGTGCATTTTGTTCAAGTTGGTTTGAATTCTATTAAGGTCAGTGACAGTTTGTCGAGTGCTGCAGTGTGTTTTCAATTTTCACAACTATTTCGTAAAATGTTGTAGCCCCTAAGTATTCTGATGCATACCTATTACGCTAAACAAAAGTGCGAATCTACTTTTCATTATATTACAAGCATTCAACCTCACTATTCATTGTATTTTATTCGCGAAATTTTCTCACGGGTCGTCTAGTCTAAGCAAATAGTTCTATTGACTATGAAGCATGTATCAATGAGACTAAGCGGGCCGCCAAGGAATACTTTTTATGGCTGCCAATTGTAGTTTAGTATGACGACAGGGCGAATACTTGCTGGTAAATGAAATGGTTCGAATAAAGTTTCTGGTATTCCTCAGCTTGCCAATTTTTACAATCTCAACTAAAATTTAAATTGTTATGACAGCAAAAAAAGTAGCCATTCTCTAGTTCTTACGTGTTCGATATAACGATGAAAGTATTTAGTGTGTTGAGAATTCTAAACTGTCAAATGATCTGCACTTAAGAGTTCGTTGATGCTCGTGAACTAGTAAATGCATCTACACCATATTCATTACATGATAAACGTGCTTATCTATACTATATTTTGTATTTATTCATCTGGTGTTTCCTTGCAGCTCCTCTTCCCCCATATTTATACAAATATGAGGGAAATTTAAAAAGCTTTGTAAAATTGAAAACATAAAGCACAGTATTTTATACAAGTAAAACTTGGACTTTTGGAATATCAGATTAGGAATGTGTTGCTATATAGCGGATCAGAAAAATAATTGGACGGCAAAATACGAAATGATCTTGGTTTTTTAATTGATAGGTAAGCAAAGAATTGTGTGAAAGTGTCTCACTCAAAACTAGACTGAATGGGAGGTCGCATTTTAAAACAAGCGGGACGGCTACTTTGTTTGTGGAGGGAACAGATAATGGAAACAACAGTTGATAAAGACAATGATTAGAACATATAATGTATATAATTTAGAACATGGGTTGTACTGGGTTTACTCAAACGAAACTGTACGCTGTACGAACATATGGAAGATTGATTGAAACAAGTCGGAAATTGTCGAAAAAAAAAAAAAACCACCGAAAATTTGGCAAGTTCCATCATTTAGATGGACATTCTTTATAAAGATCACCAGAAAAAAAGTCACCATAGTTTCATGAAAATTTGTATTTACTACATTGTTTTACTAAAAATCCTATTTCACAGCGGTTTTTATTCATACAGTTTCGTAATTGGCCTGTTAGTCCATGACATTCACTGTATATATTTTTAATACGTAGAAGATAGTAATATATTGCAGCTGTGATTTTAATAAGGTCGTTACAAGTAAAATATGTAGTTAACTGAACGACAGCAAGTTGTAAATTGCGAGAAAAGTGGAATCATTATTGCCATTCATTTTCTGGGAACAGTAAATATTTATCGGTACAGAGATAAATGAATAAGTGGTAACACCCGCAATATCAACTATCAATACCAGCAATATTGACTATTACAGCTTAGTCAGCAATGTAAATTAATCAATTAACAAAGAAGGCCATGATCAGAATTTGATGATAATTCTGTGGCGGTGCGTTATGTGTAGTGAGTCGTGTAAAAGTTATAATAAAAGTTGTTACTACGATATGTGACAGTATAGCGTAAATATAACCTGGTTTCCCATTCATTACCAAATAATTAAATTTTCTGTAAAATTGTTTAATTACTGTGGTCACTCCAACTATTCCACTAATGTGTGGTATTTTGTTTCGCATATTATGTGAAACTGTCCTTAATGATTGTGACTGACTTTGCAGGTGTGCCAAATGGATTGAAATACCTCGAATTTTAATTAAAGGAGATTAATGTGTAGTGCCAGCTATCATAATTGACCGTGTTTTCGACGTATTTAGATTGCATATTTTCGTCAATGAAATGTTGATACTTTTAAATACTCCATAGTTTCACTGAAATTATTTCGATTTAATTTCAATCAGTTTCAAATAAATTAAAATTTCTTTTAAAAACAACTACTTTGCTCGGGATATGCTTTGCGTTCTGGACGCGGTAGGCAGCGCGTTTGTTCGTGTGTATAATTTTCTAAGTTGCATACAAAGATAAAATTTTGTTCTTCCAGCATTCGAAAGGTCACTAGAAATATTGTTAAGAGACAGTTGCGTTAATTTTGTCATTTGATGTGCCTTGATAATCTTCAGTAAAAAGTCTGGTGTTTATTTGACAAGTGTTTCTGTAATAAACTAATGTAACTTGTGTTTTTCATTTAAAATAACGTTATTATCACAATCAAGAAAGCTAAGTACTCACTTGGCGACAATTCCTTCCAGTATCGTTCAATAATTCCCTCACATGTTGACGCTTGTCACGACAATTTGAGCTTTGACGTATTCCGAGTAACATTACAATAGCCTTTAGACATAAGTAATCAATAGGAGTGAGAAAATTGAAAAATATGACAATTAAAACCATTTATTTAATACAATCGAAATATTTCCATGTGTCTGCTGTTCTATGATTCTTGTTTGCTTACGATCTTCCAAATTCTTCAAGAAATAATGGTTAATTGATACGTTACCACATAAAAATCGGACAAAATTGATGAAATTGTTGTCAGCTTTTGTCGCGATTAGTCGTTTTGGATGGATTTTGATAACTAAGTGCTGACTCGCCAACGATCCTATTTGTGACTGTTGAAAAGTGTCAAAATACAGCATGAGCATTATAATTTTAATTGTAGACTAAGCAATTAAAAAATATAATAAATCGATCAGGTACTACATAACAGGTAAACGTTTTATTCTGTTTAAAGTTTCGGATATGAAAAGGATTATGCTGGCTAGACGCACAAAAAAGTCATAAATTCACCTGTGATAAACAACTATATTCAGTTTTACCTTTTATGTATTTATTTCTGGGATACGTGAACCCTGAAGTATTTTTTATAGGAACAATTACAAGAGATTTCAAAATTTTGATACCAAAGACGACTCTTCATTCTTCTACAAGTGGCAGGGAAACGTTATAACCGGCTGTTAGTGGAAACGTGTCTCAGTAATAGGTAACTAAAACTAAGGTCTTAACGGCTGTATGACAGTTACTTTCGTGTCAAATAATGTTTTTTTTTCTTATTTTATTACTTCAAGAAATAACTGATAACTTTGTTTGAGATATCTGCAGTATTATGTGGCATGGTATCCATTATACTAGAAACATTTGACTCAAGATTGGTGCAACAAGTTGAAATGCCGTGAGGCGCCGCATTTAATGCAACAAGCTATTCTCTCGGCAGCTTTAATCCTTCTTCACGCCTCGACAGCACGTCAGAAAACACCTCCAAATAATTAATGGCGTTACCTTCCGTTCAAGGTGAGTTTTCGGCACAGTCTTTTGTGTTTAAATCTCCGTCGGAATGTTAATAAATAAGAATAAATTATCTTCAACCAGACACCGAGTGTAGTTACTAGATATTTGACTTCATTTTTAAATCTGAGTCAGCGAGATAAACCATTGAACTACCTACATTCTCTAGTCCGTAGCAGGATTATATTCACTAACTTTCTTCTAAAAATTTCAGTGTTGTATGAGTGGTGTAACTATCTTTACTAGTGATCGCCCAGTGGTTGAAATTCGACTGTAACACATTCTTGTTTCATTGAGTATTGCTTCCTTTGTATTTAAGTTTCTGATCATTAATACGATGAAATTAACTTTCAATACTAACTTATGTGGTGGCAAACCACTAAATAATTCAAAAACTCTATTCGATAGTTATCCATTTCATTGTCATCATCACAAATAATTTTACCGTAGCTGTGATATGTTTTCTGTTCATCTGGTATTCGATTAAGTATTTCAGTATTAATTAAAGTGCAATCATCATTTTTAGGTACTAAAATAACTGACTTCAATACAGGACTAGTCAAAATGATTGCAGGGATTTCAGAAAGTTGCTACAGATTTATTATTTGACATATACTTACAAGATTACACAGATATATAAACAAACTGAAAGTTTTTTGAGTGTCTACAGATGCTCAATATGTGCACCTTTAGTGACTCTGCACACATCAAGTCTATAATCGAGTAATTCACATACCCGATGCAGCATGTCTCTGTCAATGAGAGCAAATGTATTGGTGATGCGAACCAGCAGGTCTGGCAGATGAACTGGTACTGGTGGCACGATCACTGGGTCTTTTACGAAACACCAAACAAAGAAGCCGCAGGGGGTTAGGTCAGGGAAACGAGGAGGCCATGACATCAGCTGACGATCAGCATCCCCAGCACGACCAATACATCTGTTTGGAATCCTGGTGTTTACGAAATTACGGACAACTATAGATAAATGAGGTGGAACACCGTCCTGCTGGAAAATGAAATCTTCACTGCCACCTTCCAGAAGTGGCATGAGCCAATTCTGCAAAATTTGCAGTTAGATTTTCCGTGTGGTTGTCACCTCATTAAAGAAAAAAGGCCCATAATGTTTCTTTCGTGAGATCGCGCAAAACACGTTCACTTTGGGAGAGTCAGGAACGTGCTGCATATAAACAAGGGGGTTTTCGGTCCCCCAAATGCGCACATCATTGTGTCTGTTCACTTTTCCATTCACATGAAAAGTGGCCTCATCATTAAACACAAGTTTTTCTGCGAATGTGTCGTCTTGTTCTAGACATTGGTCACAGAATTGAAAACGACGCACTTCATCGTTGTGCGACAGTGCTTGTAGCAACTGTGACCTGTAAGGCTTCATTCACAGTCGCTTCCTTAGGATCCTCCAAACGCTCTTCTGTGGAATACCTAATTCCCTGCTCGCTCGAGGAGTAGACTTCTTTGGGCTACGAACGTAACTAGCGCGCACACCTTCAACGGTTTCTTCAGACACAGGAGGGCGAGCCGTTGTTTTACCTTTACGAAGGCATCCCGTGGATTTAAACTGTTGATATCAACGCCGAACGGTGTTAGCATGCGGGGGATCCTTGCAGAACTTTGTTCTAAAGTGTCGCTGAACAGTTACCACATACCGAGTCGAATGAAATTCGAGAACAACGTACGCTTTCTCACTTTCAGTTATCTTGCTCTCTATCGCTCTAGCGGCCACCGGGGAAGCTTGCGTTTATTGCAATCAAAACTTGAAGAGCCACTTATAACACCAAACCCCATCATCGTACCTATGGAGCCAAAAGAAAAATCATGAAATCGCTGCAAACATTTTGATTAGCCCTGCATGTTACCCGAGAGTATCATTTCGGAACTATTTCCATACACCTCCTATTAATTGCTGAGGTATTGAAATAATATTTTCACCAAACTGAAGAATTTTTGGTGCCTCATCAATACCATTTTTTTTTTTTTTTTTTTTTTTTAAAGAATTCGCCAGATTCTGTTTCACTTTGTAACGCTTTCATGTTTTGAGTAAAAGTTGGTACTTTATGAAAAAGAACAAATTTATGCCAACTCGTGACACAATTTTCTATTAAAGTTGAACCTGCTCCAAGTGCGACAACTGGTAAGATTTGCCGAAAATCACCGCACAGAAGTATCGTTTTCTCTCCAAATGGCTTACGTTTATCATTTTCATCACATAGTTCCTGCAATAATCTAAGATTTTCAACACTTGTAGTGGGCGCATAGAAATTTTATCAGTAATTATTAATGATGATAAATTTATGTAATGTCCATAGGTGAAAACCACTACAGATTTTTCTAAAATGGGTATAGACAATTAAAAAACATAGTGGAAAGTTCTACCTCCAAGTAATAGAGTTGAAGTTAAGCCATTGAAAGCTGTTGCAATGCAACGAAGACTAAGCGAATTTAGTTTGTGAATGATTGTCGTTTGTGTGAATGTTTTTCACAAACTGCATGAGTGGTTAAACGAAAAATATTAGGTCCAGTATCATGATGCAAAACTTCACGAATCACACGATAAATTAGATTACGCTGTTCAATATTTGTAATTTCATAATGCTCACAAAACAGAACCTCTTGTTCTATTCAATCGATTAAAACTTCGTTTGTTCTCTGCGCATCGGTGGGAACTGGTAAACCAAGTTCCTGACATGAGAAATTATGAACATTGAAAATGACTTCAATTTCTAATAAAGATATATTAAAGCAGCGGTCGGCAACCTTTTAGCAGGCAAGGGCCACAAGGTGGCAAAACAAAGTAAAGGTGGGGCCGCACATATACAGTAAAAATGCGAAAACTCAGTTTTCAAATTTTATTAATACAAATGAGAGTACAAATGAAGAAAAGTTACAAAATTGATCTTACATACTAAATTCAGTGTGACGATTGAGGTTGCATTTGACTGGCTATTTTTTATATGTCAGCTTTCATGTTAGAAGTTGAAATACGTAAATCTCTGAAATGCTTATCTGTGAGACGAGCAGCGTATTTATTTTTTCGTTAATTGACGATTGAAAAAGTGTGCTTTCGTAAATTAAAGTGCTACCAGAAATTAGAAACTTTTTCATTTTGACAAAATCAGACGGCAAGCTACCATAAAATTTGACCAAATCATTCATCTCGTAAAAGGTGTTTTTTAGACTCTTATTCGATTGAAGTTCAATCACATTCATTTGTAAATTACTGCGTACATCCTCAACATCACATGAAAAAGGGTTAGCAAAAATCTTCAGTTTGTTCGAAACCTTCTCGAAATCACCGAATCTGTCACTGAATTGACCTTGTAACTCCATTAAAGTGTCTTTCGCATAAATTAGCGCCCAGATCTTCAGTGCGCCGGGTACAAGTTCTGGCAGATAAGCTTATATTTTCAGATTTCTTTTTGTGATCTGGGCATACCTCTTCAGCCATAGCTAAGTCAAATTGTTTTACTAATTCGCTGTTGGTAAACAGCCACCCAGACTTGGCAAGTATTTCCGCCACCCTTAAACTCGCACGTATATTTGACTCGTTACTTTGAATTTGCACTTTAAAAACACTTGTTTGGTTCTTGAATTAAGATTTGAGTGAGTTGATTTTGTTTTTCCCGGAATCACCAACTAGGCACGCAAATTTTGCTTTATGCTCGGTATCATAATGACATTGACGTTATATTCTTTCTGTATAGCAAGGTTTTTTTGCATATTGAGCATAGCGGCTTCCATTACAATTAATAAAAAAGTATAAATCTGTCCATGCATCGTTAAGTACACTATTTTCTTTAATTAACTTCCTCTTTTTTGTAGCCATCAGTAAAACTTATAACGAACAATGCCAAATACACGCATTAAGAATAAAAGGCGTGTTGAAAACATGTCACTTAATTTCGCCATCTAATTGTATGAACTATCAATATCTCACACTTAGCGAACTGTAAACAAAATAGTAGGTACTCATAGGTAACAGAACAATAACTAAATCGTTGGTACAGGGCCGTGGCAGCGTCGTGCGCACATGAAATAACTTGTTTCACTCAATGACACAGCCAGCGGACGGACGGCGGACGAGCGAGAGAAGATTATTGTCAACGCTGACCTATTATTATTTTTTTTTTATTCATAATAAAGTGTTACATTTATAATACATAAAATTACTTACAATTAATTTCAAACATTATTAATATAATATGTAATTTAGATTTAAATATTTTATTATACTGCAATTTGTGATGTTATCGCATTTTCCAGAAAGACTCCGAACTTTTCTTTGTATTTTGTTGTCCTTTTCATCACCCACATCTTGATTTTCATTGTGGACAAGTAGTCTTCTAAATTCTTCGTTTTGCTCTGTAAAATATAAAACATGGTTTGACCCAGTATCCAAATGCACGAGTTGTGTTTTTCTTGAGGAGCTATCTTGATCTCTGGTCGTACAACTATCCTGGTGTCTACATTCATCGGTGGTACTTGTAAAAGGGCTGCTATAGCATGCTTTGTCCACATCCATATTTGGTATGCCTCACCACATTGGAAACGATGTAGAAGTGAGTCGATATTTCCACAATTTTCACATCTGTCAGTTGCCTTGAAATGTATTCGAAATAATTTCTCGTTTGTTGGAATTGTTTCATTAACCACTTTGTACCATAAAGCTCGTATGTCTGAAGGCAGGTTCTTATTAAAATATTTGACCAAACAATCCCCCAATTAGTATCTACATATTTTGTTTCTATCTTGTTGCGTGGGGCATTAATCGTTAATATTTTGTAGATTTCTTTTGTTGTTTGTGGGGGTTTTTGTAGCTGAGCTGCTGTTATGTAACTAATTTCTAGAAAATAGTCCCTGATATGTTGGAAGTTTTTATCGATGTGGTCAATTCGTATTGGAGCCTCTGCACTTGCGGGTCTGTATGTATTCACTAATTGAGATGTGAGACTGTCCTTCGTCTTCATAATTTTGTTCATCGCTCGTAGAAAAAGCGCTTTGCATTTGATGTTGGTATTAATAACATTCAAACCTCCGCTGCTGTTGGGCAAGGTTAATGTCTGAAAGTTTACTTTAAAAAGTTCACCTTGGCATAGAAACCATGAGATTGCTCGTTGTATGTTTTGTGTTATGGCTTTGGGGGCAGGAAGAATCTGCGCTAAGTAATTTATTTTGCCAAATATTGATAATTTAACTAAAGTTGCTTTTTGTATTATGTTAATCTGCTTACTTTTGTACCCTTGGAGCGTTCCCCTGACGGTATTTAAAACCTGGCGCCAATTATTTGCACTCATTTTGTGAGGGTTGGCTTCAAGCCATACACCTAGAGATTTGTGTTTATTTATTTGCATTATTCCATGTACTGCCAGGTTGCATTGGAGCCCTAACCCAATATGTAGGAAACCAGATTTATTAATATTCACTGTTGCTCCACTTGCACTCCTGAAAATTTTTAATTGATGACTGATAGTATCCACGTCTTCTTTGCTTGTGATATATACACCTAAATCATCTGCATAGGCACGGCAAGTGTAACGTTTGCCATTAAAAATAATGCCACTGGTAGTGTTATGAATTTTATGTAATAGAGGTTCTATATAAATTTCGAACAGAATCATAGAAAGAGGGCATCCTTGCCTCACAGCTCTGCGCATGCGGAAACTTTGTGAAATCTCTCCATTTACAATAATCCTTGAAGTGACATTCGATATAAGTTTTTCGATAACGTTCGCAAACCCTTGTCCTAGCCTCATTTTTGTGATTGTTCTAAGTAGATACTGATGGTCAACACGGTCATAGGCCTTATCAAAATCTACAAAAAGAATTCCTGCTTTCATAGACTTTTGTGCTGCTAAACAAATTACGTCTCTATATTCCATAGTGGCATGTGAAATTCCTCGTTCCGATATACCTGATTGGTAAGATCCCAGGACTTTTGGTAACAGCTTTGCTAGTCTTCTTTTGAGGATGCGAGCAACAATTTTATAATCAGAATTTAATAGAGTTATAGGTCTTAATTTCTGAATTTCGTGAGTTCCAGGAGCCTTTGGGACCAGAATTATTATTCCTTCAGTAAAAACTGAAGGTAAGCTATCAAGAGTCCAGACTTCATTAAAAATTTCAAGCATTTTATTTTTGATGATATTCCAAAAACGTCTATAAAATTCCAAAGGAAATCCATCTATTCCCGGGGCTTTTCTCAATGCACCAGTCTTCAATGCTTGTTCCACTTCTTCTTGATTGAAGTATTGACAGAGAAGTTCTCGTTCGTCATCTGTAACTGCTGATCTCATCTCGTTAAAATTTCTTCTATGTCTTCTGTTCTTGCTGAACCAGCATTGTAGTTCATGAAATGGTTTAAAATCGCCCTAGAAATGTCCTTTTGATTGATTAAACTCTCTCCCTCTGAAGATTTGATTTTGGTAATTAGTTGAGATTTACTTCTTTTGGTGGCTCTTATCAGATGGAAGAGCGAGGCTTTCTCCTCTTCTATAATGTCAGTGGGCTTAGAATTCACCAAAAGCGCTTCCATTTTTGACGCTTGCAGTTTATTAATTTTTGCTTTGTATTTCTTGATCATAATAGTGTCGTGAATTGTCGGTTCATCTTTTTGATAAAGCTCTCTCAGCCCTCTGTAAAAGAATTCCAATGTATGGTTTGTCCAGAAATTTTTTCTTCGAGAATAAGCAATAATTGCCTTCCTGAGTTTAGGTTTAGCATAAAAGAGCCACCATTCCATATTTGATTTGTAGTCGTTGCATGTTCTCATACAGGCGGCCCAGGTGTTTACGACAATTTCTTCACATTCATTGTCCTTAAAGAGTGAAGTGTTCATTTTCCAATATCCTCTTCCTCGGTATATATTGGGAGGAGTCATACATAGGCGACACACGTAAGCGCAATGATCAGAGAAGCTTAACGGAATAATGTCATCACTACTTAATTCGGGTGTTAGGTTATTTGATACATAGATTCTATCCAGTCTACTTTTGAATTTGAAGTCAAATAAGTGAAACATTTGCGGTTCCCGTTCAAAACCCGAAAAGAATCTTTTAAACCGATTCCCGTTACAAGCATATCTAGTTCCGGGCATAAGTTGGGATTAGGGCATTGATCGTTGCTATTCAGCACACAATTGAAGTCACCACCAATGATTATCTTTGACGGTTTCCTTCTTAATAAATAAGGGACCTGTGTTTTAAAAAATGACGCTCTTTCGGCCCTTTTATTGGTACCTGAGGGTACGTAAACATTAACGATGCAACAGTCATTGATATGTACTACTATCCCTCTTCCGGACGTTAGTATTTCTTCATCCTTATAAGGAATACCTTCCTTTATTATAATTGCAGTGCCAGTATTGCTTGTTTGGTCAATGTTCAAAATAGTATTGAATCCAAAAATATTTAATTCCTTTGTTAACACTTCTTGTAATAGAGCTATGTCTATTTGATTTTTGTAGAGAAATTGACTTAGGAAGTTTAATTTGCTAAGGTTCGAAATTCGGTTTATGTTTATTGTTGCAATGGTAACAATGCGTGGCATTTATGGTTGGAACTGGTGTTACCAATCTGCATTTTAAACGTCTTTAGACCATAATTGTTTTACTTGAATGTCTTTCTGTAAGTATCCTTCGTCCAAAGTTGTATCTTTTGATTCCTCTTTAGTCGTAATTTCTTCTACTTCCATTTCCATTGGATTGCTTGTACTGTTCATAGTGTTTTTTTGTATTGTTGACTTCCTTAATTTACTTCTAGATTCTTGTTGTAACTCTTTCTGTTTGGTTTTCGTTATTCTGGTTTTCTTTAACTTGGGTCCTATATCTTTGATTGTGTCATCAGAGCTATATCCAGGTTCAGTAATCTTTGTGTCAGGTGAGTTGACTAGAGTATCTTTGGTCTTATCATCTTTGTTATACTGTATTTTGGTAACTGGAATTTTATTTATGGTCGATGTTGTATCTGTGTCACTGTTGGTGTTGACTTTTAGTGCTTCTTCTAACTTTGTTGCATCTATTTCTTTCGTCATAGATTCTTCAGACTCTATAATAATCGGGTTAATAAATGGTATTGATTCTGTCTCTTTTTCTGAATTGCAGTATCCAGGCGACATTTCTATTTTCTTTTCTTCCTCCGTGGTATAAAAAAGCAAGTCTTCTGGCGAATTATTTACTCCCACTTTCCCTGACACTGCATTCGCATAAGTTGTTATACGATTACTAGCTAATCTGTCATTAATGCTGGAAGAAGGACCTACTTTTTTCTTCGGGCATTGCTGTCGTAGGTGCTCCGGCGAATCACATAACGCACAGGTTCGTGGCTGTCCATCATATATAACAAGGGCTTTATGTCCTCTTATGTTAACATAGGACGGTATGTGTTTTTTGAGGTCAACACGTAAAACCCTAACCCCATTGTTTACCTTGAAACGCATGTTTCCTGCCCATTTTTCTCCATATACTTGCATAACATTACCATAAATTTGCATTACTTGACTGATACAGTCATTTTCTACTTCAAAAGGTAAATTATACAGTTTAATCGTGCGTAATCCTATGCCTGCAAAGGTTATGCGAACGTGACTCACCTCGTTATTTGTGTGTGTGAAAACCATATAACCATTGGTCCTTTCCATTACTTGTATACATCTCTCTTCGTTACTTAATTTAACATAAACTGCATTTTCCAGAAAATCATATTGTAAACCGAGGACATCATCTTCGCGTAGTTCTATTTGATCGTATAGCCATTGGTCAATTTCGTATACTTTCGGTCTTGGAAAACCATATGAAAAACTGAATTTCAAAGTTGCCTTTCTTATCGTCGAATCCATAATACAATAAGGGGTGTTATAAAACTCTATAAACTGTTACCTTATGTGTGTAACTTGCTAAATTAAGCAGAAATACCACGACAGTTACGTGCCGTAATGTAACTATACACAGCACCAATGATGCTACTGATATTTCAATCATAGGAGAGAATGGGGGAATCGTTCCCGCTCGCACTTGTCCTGCTCTGTTCGCATAGTTCATTCACTCCGCGGGCCACGCGTTGCCGACCGCTGTATTAAAGGATACTTCAAGGTTGTAATAACTCAAAAAATCTTCACTTAGAAATACTTTAAATACGTTCTATAACGTCAATGCATTGGCCAGCACATTTAATGCACAAATATAACCGAATATATTTCACATTTGTTTTGGTGAATGTAATTAATTTGAAGCAATGCCACGAGCATGAGACGCTTAAACAAAGTTCAATCTTTTAAATAATTTAATGTACTCACTTTTTTTAACTACCAAACCTATTTACTTTTTCTTTTTTGCAGAAGCAATTTGGTGAGACTAAAGTCAATTCACATTATCCATTAGGATGTCAAATTCTCTATAATATATAAAATACTCCTTTTGGAAATGTTGCTTTTATAAGTTCAAAGATTAATCTCTTCTCTGTACGACTATTTTGTTTGACTAAAGACCACAGAGTATCTTAATGCTGGGAATATATGTCAGATAGTTGTCTCCGATCCGATCCGATTTCACGAATACACACGCGCAATTAATATATTTGTAACACTTATTATATATAAATTTTAGCTTCCTACACTCCTTCTCTATATATTATTTTTCTTTACTGTTTGACCAAATATCACAGAGTAACTTTTAAACGTGACATTGACAGAATCGCCAAGAGTCGTTGCCATTAAAAAACAATTGAACGTAAGCAATGAATGTTTTATTTAATTTAATTTAATGTATTTGTAACACACATTATGTATAAATATTAGCTTTCTGCACTTCTTCTCCATACAAACTTTAACTATGCCAAATCACACAGTCTTCCGCATGCCCAATATTCTTAAAAAAGGGTTCCGAAGTTTTCGCTTCACGTATTAATATATGGAAGATAGAATAGTTATTTTGTAGGTGTAGTATTTTATTTATTTCTTCTCTCTTTTCTTACCATTTTCCATGACGCAGAATCGATGGTTCAATATTCTTGCTATTGTGATATTCTAGTTATTTTGATAACGCAAGTTTTGCTTGATTTTGTTTATATGAGTTTATGTGATTCATGTTGTTTTAAAAACACCGGTTAACATTCCGTTTGATTAAAATACAGTTCCTTAGAATTATTATTTTGAAGCTTTAATCTCTAAATCGATTGAAAATATTTAAACGGCAAGAACATTTTTTTAATAACCATACATTGTTAGTTTCACGCCTTAATACAATATGCTGACGTTTTGGACGACATATTTCTGTCTTCTTCCAGGACAGAACGCTAGTGAGAGGCGCCATCCGGACATCATCCAAACTATTGACTCTACCCGCGGAAGCCTTCGACTGAATAAATTATCATTACATGGATAAGAATATTAGTGTGTCTTAACTACGTATTATAATATGAAACAAACAAACATAACAGAATTATTCAGTTACAAGTGCAACTACTGCAAACTGGTTTTTTTCTACATATCAAATATTTATTAAGGATTAATGGTTGTAGTGAGTTGTAAAGAAGTACTATATTTATGATAATTCTATCAATAATTTTAGATTTAATCATTTAAAGAAATTCTATCTTATATCAAAATTGAATTTTGAAAGGACTGCTGCTTTAAATTTAGAAAATTATTCCTTCCATTTTCGTAAAGGGAGAATATATTTATTTTAGAATTATGGCATTCCTTTTTCATACATGTGGACATATTACTTTATATTCAGCTTACGTATGTCATATCATATAATTTTCGTGAACTTGGAATGAGCATGGTCTACTTATGTTCACCTGAACGTGCCGATTTTTCTTTCTATTTTGTGCATTCAGAAAAGAATTTGTATAACAAGGGACTGCATTTCCGAAAAGTATGAATCGACTTGTTGGTCACTGCGTTTCTTCTTAAAGTCATTCCTCTAAATCAATGACGATGGAAGAAATTATTTTATGTACTATACGTGATTACATAAATAAAATCCGCTGATAATATTTGATCTTTGGTAATTTTACAGTATTCAGTATTTATAAATACCTTGATTCTACTTTCTTTTGAAAAGTTTTGCTTTGAGTATTAATAGCCTATCATTTTTATGCCAGTTTAATTTATTTTGTTAATTTTTATACGAAGTTCACAATTCTTTGACAGTTAAAAGAGAAATTTACCTTATTTCTAGTGTGATATTATTTTTCTGTTCTAAGACTGTGTCGAAAAAATCAGTAGAGTACAAACTTGGTTGTTAAATTATTTCACACAACATGTACTTCAACCTTTAGTTTCGTATGTTTAAAAGTCATGCAAGAAATATACTGAAGTTGCAAAAGTCATGGGAAACATACAAATATCCAGATGACTGTGGCACCATGGAAGAAACATATAAATGTGCCGTGCAATGTAAGGGTTTTCTTCTGTGCTCTTACGAGAAGTGAGAAAGGTTTTTCTGACGTGATTTTTGCCGCAAGACATGAATTAACAGAATTTAAAGTTACAGCGAATGATTTGGCCACCTAGACGGCCATTCATGTATCGAATCAAACATATCCGGGATATTATTGAAAGGTCAGTTCCTGAAAAACATGGTGCTCTACGCATGGTGCTTTCCATTTAAGAAATTGTTGGTGAATTTAACATTCTTCGAACACCACAGTGTCACGAATGTCCCTTTAATATGTAATTTTCGGCATTACTTTTCGCCATATACAACGCTGTGGCCGACCAGCTACGTCTGCATTGAGGTTTCAGTGTTGACAGATACCGGGGCAGAGAACAGCAGCACTCAATGTGGGACGTACTACAGGCATGTCCGTGGTGACAGTGCAGCGAAATTTGATGTTAAGGCGTTAGTAGTGTGGCAGCGAGTGCCTCTGCTAACAAAACGCCATCGGCTGCGGCGTCTTCTATGGTCTCGAGAACATATGGGTTGGCCCAGTCGAGGCAGAGACAGTCAGCTGAGAACAACTGCCAGATACCTGATGAAGACAGCAGAGTCAGCTGTCGAAACGTCATGTTTTTACACCACCACACGGCGGGACACCGGAGAAGATTTTGATGCAAATATAGTGAAGTTACAATTTCGATGTGTATTGTTGTTTGTGTGAGATCAATTGTAGTGAGTGAGTGAGTATTTATGAGTGCGTGATATAGAATTTCGCGGGTCGCTGATTCAATTCCTTGCTAAATATTTGATCTGTGAGTGCAATCGAGTGCTTTCTATCGTGTTTTTACGACGGCTTTCGCGATCGTTGGTTTTCTTGCCGCGCCGTCGGTGTCACTTATTCCTTCAGTTACTTGACACCCAATATAGTACAGGCATTTTAGACAGATTTTAGGGTTAACCTCGAAAAAAATAATGTAGAGCTGAAATTTGGCACAGACGTTCCTTAGTACCTTAGAAACAAGTAATAAAAAGTCCCCACCTCTAGGGTGTCCGCGTCATAGTTTTTTTTTAGGTCAAAAGGGCTTAAATAGGGATTGAGTGCCAAATCTGTATAAACTCGTTGTAAAATTTAAAATGTCAGACTCTTTAAAGTTTTATTGCACCCTAGGTAATTAGGATAGGCTAACCACTGCATAAAAGTGTAATATCGGCACTATTATTATTTAAAAGTAAAAGTATAGTCACATTTTATCATGAAGGCAGTACGAAACATAACTTTTTTTTTTCAATTTCTCTGCATTGCGGAAAAACTGTCAAAGTTACCAGGTCGGGACCTATGATAAAAGTTGTAGTACACACTTTCAGCATTAAAATGGTATATCGTTCATCCCTCTGCGACATATGGTTGTCGAGATACACGTTGAAACAAGCACACGTGAGTCAACGCTGGGCCGAGAGCTCCGCGCACCGCTCCCCGGCCATTATGGGTATTAACGTGAAAAAAATATAATGTAGACCTGAAAATCGGTACAGATATTACTTAATACCTACGAATCATGTCTTGAAAAGTCCCCATCTCTGAGGTGTCCTGTTCATAGTTTTATTAGGGTAAAAGGTTTTAATTAGGGCTTAAATGTCATAATCAGTATAAACGTCTTGTAGGTCTTAAAATATCAGCTTTTGTTTAATTTAATTGCACTATAAGTAATTGGAAAAGCTAATTATTGAAAGACGGCGTTGTTTTGGATGTAATTAATGGACAGAAGTAAAAAAATCTCACATTTGATAGTGAAACAGGTACGAAATATGACTTGTTTTGTAACAAAGTCAGATTTGCTAAAAACTATCGAAGGCCTATTATCAAAGTTACAAAGCGCCGTTTCAGCATTGAAATGGTGTATTCATCATGTTTTTCTGACAAAACGGATGGTGAGATATCATCGAAACATTCGAAACAACGCACAGAGCTAAGCATAAGCGCCGTTCCACTTACCCTTCCTCGTCTGTCTACATCATTCTAATCTCTTCGAACAGTGCCCTGAGATTTTGTGCCCTTGGCATTATATCTAAACTGACAGAAAGAAACCTTGAAAATGACGAAACATTTTGCAAAATTATAAATTATACAAATTTTTATTAAAATCTTTGAATGAAATTTAAAGTTTAGCTTCATCATCATACTCATCATCTGAACTATTATAGGTGACTTTATCGCATGCAGATCTTCGACAATGTCCACACATTAGTTTACACTCCAGCCCACAACGCACACATTCAAATCTATTTCGCAGATGTTCTTACAATTGCAGGGCACCAAATTGAGGAGATGATCCGAAGTAGGTGCAAGTCGATTAGTCACTAGCACAAGAGCTCCATTCTGAATTTTCCAGCCCCAATCTTCAGGACCAAAAGAATTTCCTAGCCATTCTTGAACCTGTAAGTATATTCATAGAGAATGGATGGATTTGTTGCTAAGGAGGTTAACAACATTTTTTCCTGTAATTAGCCGAAAGTGATTTCTATTTGTGATAAATCTTTTTTCATTATGTCATTGCTCGCATTTGATACAAATTAAAATAATTTAAGATCTTTATATATTGCTGGTGTAATAAGGATTCAAAGCGGATACATTCAGAGCATTGCGTCAAATAGAGCAGTACGAAACTCTTCAATGACAAAAGATATTATAGTCTGGACTCAAATTGCCTGACTGGAACTGGGGAAGTGAATACTATGCCTCGAACTCGAAGCAAATCGTCCCTTGAATGTGTAGATACCAACATGGTTATACTGATTCATACCGTACTTCCCTTGTTTGGCTTCGAATCTTTACAAGTTTTTTCATTACTTTTTCGTCATCAGTCTCTAGACTGATGTGATGCAATCTCTTATTTCGCTTTCCTAATCTCCTTATTACTAGATTTTCTGCATGACCTAAATTGTCTGCCTTAATCAAACTAACCTTGGTCTTCCATATTGTAATAATCGGGTTTGTTGGGTGCCTGAATTTATACATATCTAAATCTTATATCTCAGATAATAGGATTAATTATTGTGATTAAATTGAATTGGAAAAGATTTTTTTCAATAAAACCCATAGCAGCATAAATAAATATAACATTGATATAACCTGGCCATTTATTCTTGAACTCAAATTTAAATTGCATTAAGTTGATTTAAGCAATATTAATAACAATGTCAATCAAAGACTGCACCCTTGGCAATTCTACGTATGAACAACAGATACCTATAATTACAGACATACAAAACTAACCTATCACCTCGGATAACATTATAAAGTTATTATGTTACATTAACAATGTACGAACAAAATTAACGATTCAGAAAAATAAAGGCACGGCGTTTGTTTTACAAACAAAATTCTTTAAAACATAGGCTCCAGGTTCATAACTGTACGATAGATTGGGAATTCTTTTCACCAAGTGTTCTTGGCAGGGCCGTTATATGGACAAGACCGCGTATTTTAATTTTAGTGCACAGTTCAAAGCTTATGGTGTTATATATATATATATATATATATATATATATATATATATATATGCTTCTGACTTAGTGCACAGGCTTGAGTTTCAGAGAGTATATTCCCAATATACCTTATTATGAAGTACTTTCATGTGATCCTCTCAATGTTTGATCTAATATTTTGGAAGGACACCGTCGTTGCTGACAACCGTAATTTTACTTATTAAATAACAAAATTCTCTGATTTATTCTCCAGTTCTTTGAATTTTTAAATTAAGTTGACTGGGAAAATAATTTTCATTTGCCCTTGTGTTTGCAATCTACGTTTTACTCTTGTTTTATTCAAAATTCTCCCAGTAGTTTGTTTTCGCCAGTCATTAATTTCTACAAGTTTTTATTCTTTCTAGACAAAATTTCTTTCATTTTATTGATTACTTTCACAATTAGAGGTGGCTCTCACATTTTTCACCGAGGCTTATGTCCAGGTTTCTAGTGGAGACAACTTGCGCTTGACCAGTATTTATTAGATATTATTCATGAGTGGTAATACGTGGGAAAACGATGTATATAAAACTACTTTCTGCCGCTACAACTAATAACGGCACAGCCTGGCACCAGGTATTTGTAATTTCACAAGGCATCTCGTATGAGAGTCGAAAATGAAAAAAAAAAATATATTCATAACCCATTAATTGCTGCATGAAAATTATTGATCCTGGGATCATATCAACTTATCCCGTGTTTAATTAAATTTCATACGTTTTTGTCTGCTCTAATTTATTTTTAAAATCTATTTAAGCACTAATATATTACAAAAAGTATATTATACAAGGAAATTCTGATTCAGGAAGTATTTAAGTTTAACTATAACCACCATCTATTTTTAACTCAGAGAGATTCACGATTTTAAATTCTAGATGTTAGTTTTGTGCTTCAGTAATGCTGTGAGGTAACTAGTAATGATTTTAATAACGCCGTATTTGTAGTTTTTTCCCGCTGCGAGGACAACAGGTATTATGAATTGCTAAACTTTGTCATATCCTGTCAGTCTGTCCTAGATGTAACCTGTGCTGGAGTTTCATGACTTCCAACTCAGCCGACAAGAGTGTTTGTGTCACATTATTCTACTTTAAATTATTTAATTCAGTTCTTCTGTAGTTTCGGAGATTTTTTTCACCACGAGTCGAAATAGAATGTGGCATAGATACACGATGGCGAACTGCAAGAAGTGTTGCCAGCTTAGAAGGGAAGCATATAATATCAAATCCATATTATAAGGAAACAAATTTTGATGGACGAACTGCAATACAATCCGAAAACAACACAACTGATTGTGAAAATTTCAGCACCTAGAAGGAATGGTCAGAATCTCTCCGACAGCGGAAAATGTATGGAACACTGATTGTAATTGCAGAGAGATGTCAGGTTGGCCCCCCAGCACCCTCACAATCAGTCGGTGCAGAGCCGACAAACCAAGTGGAAACGTATGTCAGTGTATTAGTGGTGGTCATCACAATTTCAGTTAAGATTTTGACCTTCTGAGAGCTATTTACGAATGAGAGGGTCGTACATAGCGACGAGCGGGTACTGGACAACACGATGTGTCCACAGCACTGGCTGACCGCCATGACGTCAGCATGGCCGTAAGCGACATGTCAACCGCGTTGCTCGACGTTGGAGCTCTGTAACTTGTGTACTCGTATTTCCGTCGTCCATTCAAAGCTGTCTGCTGAAGGCTGGACTGGCAGCACGCATGTGAATGCGTTAGCTTCCATCAACGCCTTGGACTGCAATGGACACTTTAACGATATCACTGGCGTGCTGAATGGCAATCTGCAGTGTTTTAGAACGAATCCCGCTTCAATTGCCTGAAACAAAGCAAAACAGATTGGCAATAAATTTTCTATAGCCAGTTAACATCTTTAAAAATCAGATATAAACAAAAATAAATACGTGTTTACAAGTAAAAATTGAACATGTTTTGTAAACAGAATATTCACAGTGAGTGTTGTGTTAAGAAAGAAGCAGGGAAAAGAATAATATGGAGAAGTTCACAACTACAATGTAATATGCAAAAACTGACACCGATGATGGTATAGAAACCGAAACGCATACGCCAAAACAAATTTTTTATTTTGTAGCTGCAATAGACGGATGAATAGCCCATTATTAGCACAGAAGCTCAGGAAAACAGCCTAAACATACAAAATGAAAAATTCCAAATTTTACGGTTTTGGAAATCTATCATCAGATGTGTACACTGTAATTACTGCTTTTGAAATCAATTTTATGTACAGACACAACTTTTCTGCAATATTTTTATATACTTTATGTTTCAGATAAAGAAATACGACAATACAGTAAACCTTTATTTATTGCATTCGCAAACAGTTTGAAGCATCACAAAGGAATGCTGTAATTGCAAACTGTAGAATGAGTAGTAAGCAGTGAAGCATTCTCGAAACAGTTTGAACGATGACCGTTCTCATATACTCGAAAATAGTAAAAATTACTAATTTTAGAGTAGAGTGGTAGCGTCTTTCTTGAATGTTGCAACGTAACAATTTTCGATGGATTAAGGAGCGGGTATTTATCACTAGCACATGTGCAAATGTAATAGAAATAATGTTGGCCTAATTAGTTCGGACAAACAGAGAAGGCACAGTAAATACAAATATCGCAAATGTATTTTTAGTATGGGCAAAGTATAATGTGTTGGATAGATTCTTTTAGTGGTTTGCAAGTTGAATTTTTCTACTTCGTTCAACCAGAATCGTCCAGTGGCTACAATACTTTATTTTTTCGTGGTGGTGGATGAGTCATTGCACTGTACACAACGTAACGAGAGTGATATGACAGTCGCAGCATGTGATTTTAAGGTAATCCGTTTGTGAAATTTATTCAATCAATCTGAGCGACACGCGCACGAAACATAGAAACTGTATATCAAGGAAGGAGAAACGCAAGCGAAAATGAAAAAAAACAGTTATATTTGAGCAATAATTGTGAGGTAAATTAAAGCTGTAGGGCTGACGAGGAGTGGTGGTGGGTCGTGCGGTATCGGATGGCGCACGTGAGCCGAGAGCACGCGGCTGTGGCGTCGTGGCGGGGCGCCGGGTCGGCGCCAGGAGGGTCGGGGGTGAGTGAGGCGCCCGAAACCCTCTCTAAAAATATCAAGATGCGCGGGATCAGCAGCGGGAGGAGGCGGCGCGTGACGTCAGCGAGCAGCCGGCGCGCGTCGCCATGGCGACGGGGCGGGCGCCCAGGCGGCGGGCGGGCGGGCAGTGGCAGCGCCGCGGGCGCCAGTTGCCCGAAGCAGTGTGCGGCGGCGGGCAGGATCGTGGAGAGCGGCGGCGGTCGGTCTTGCTGTGGCCGAGGCGGCAGCAGGCCGGGCAGTGCGGACAGTAGAGCGGTCGCGGCGCTGCTGCTGGATGCTGGAGTCGCCCCCCGCAGACCTGTTGCCACCGCGGCGGACGCCGGCGGAGTGACTGCTCTCTGCGCCGCCAGACGATCGCAGTCGCACGACAGAGTAAGTCCGCTCATCGCGAGAAACCACGCCAAATCTACTGTTAGAGCTCACTTGTTTCTGCTAATATTTTGGCACCACTGATGCAGCATACTACAATAGGCTATACAGCTGGCTATTTTCACAAGAGGTGTCATAGTATGACTTGCAGCATATACCTGTTATACAGACACTATGTGGGACGGTTAGAAATATTAAGCGCATTGGTAACGTGCATGTAGCTTTATACACGTGACTGTGTGGCGACTGAACACCATCCTAGCACGGGCCTTGCATACAACTCCCTATCAGAAACCAGAAAAATGTCAGTAGTGTAAGGGCCGATTCGTTATTGTCTGGTAACTCAGAAACGTCCAGTACAGCGCCTCTCTATTTATCAACTACTGCAAATTCATTAAGAAATTAATCCTATAATTGCGTACACACACATATATGTATATATATACACGTGTGAGATCATTAAAAATAAACATAGCGAGGCAAACTGGAAATATTTGGAACTTAATACGAAATATGGTAATTTTCGCTAAGAGCATGACGATTGACAAAAGACACTTCATACTTTCCACTGTCAGTGTCTTCATATAAAAATTATAAATTCTCGTTTAGAAAAAAAAAATATTTCAATCGTTTGTAAACTCGATGTATTTACTTCTACTTTTATTTATCTAAGTTTTTTTTTTTGATATTTTTGACTGTTATGAATTTTATTTTGGATAGTGCTAGGTACCAGTGAACGTCGATGTTACGTTGATTTCTACTAACATGAGGCCCATTTCATTCGACGAGATCGGTTGAATTCGTATGAAATAACCGTACCGAGAATAATCGTATCCTTGGTACTTCTTCTCGTACTTATTCTGCCCAACTCCTCTCCTTGTTTTGTAACAGACATTGTTAATAACATATGTTTGACTTATATAGTCAGCCGTGAATGTAAATAATAACATAGATTATTTTAGGGATGAACGTAGTATTTATTTTTCCAAATATGTCCATCATTTCGTAAAAGATGATTTTTGTCTCATGTCTGTATCTACATCCATACTCTGCACTTCACAAATATTGTGGTTGGCAGAGGGTGCTTTACACCAAAAGTCTGGGCTTCCCTATCTATACAATCTTGATATTGAAAATCGGTTACTTCATAATAGTTTCCTGTGTTTTGTGGTATAATATCAACATGCCTTCTGATATAACGTGACTCATTTTGTCTGAATTTAAATACCTGAGACTGCTCGTCTTCTTAAAACGATATATGGTTTCTTGTTTTTGTCTCATTACATCACAGTTTTGCGTCTATCACACCAAGATTTAGCAAACTCTATAGCAACAATTAAGTAAATAAGTGTCTCTGGGTTACAAAGGTAACATTGTTCTCCTCGGCGCCATAAGATACCAGACAAATTGCTTCCTTCCCCACAAAATCTTTCCAAGATGATTGATGAACTTAGCACACATGGCAAATGTTATTTCCGGTAGCGGACGATCTTTTCAGAATGAGCATTTTCCGTGATAGCGTGGCACTCCATATTAACGCCAATGACATACTAGCTCGTGCTATCTCGTAATCAGTTTCCAACATATTTTAACCCTATTCAGTGAAAATCTTATGACAAATTAATAACTATTAGTTAATAAGTACACCAATGCAAGTATTGTTGGATATACGTTGATACGCGAATAACTATTATCGAACAAATTTCCATTGGTGTACTTATTAAATTATAATTATTAGTTTAACAAGCAACTGTAGAAGAAATAATCACGTATTACAACAAATTATTTTGTGATACCAGATGGTTTGTGAGACGTTTTCATAAAATTAATATTAATTTTCATCGAAATTATAGCTACCGAAAACAGTTTACATGTACAATCGTAATTAAAGGGAATAGACATAGGCAACTCAAATCTAAACTAAGTTGTTTTAGTTAGCATGTAATTTTATACTTGGATTAATAAATGAAGCAGTATTTATTTAGATTTCATTGAACAGGGATAAGATAGATTAACTATCTTTTCTTGTCAGCCAGATATTTCACTGCGCAATTATTCATACAGTTGATTCATAACAACATCGGATAACAGATGACAACTTAAAGTGTCTGTAAATGCTTAAATCTAATTGACTGTACAGATTTCAGCTTAATTTATTTTTTAATCCTCTTCTCTCTAGGAGAAGATTTTGGACATGTGTGGTATGTCGTATAACGAAGGGTTCCTCAGCCCATGATTTACGGGAAGATTTTTCGGGATTATTACTGAAACGGCGTTTTGACATATTTTCTAATCTCAATCTTCTAATACTGAAACTGGGTTCAGAAAGATACGCTCAAATGTAGGTTTTGTCAAGACACTACGCTTTATCCATGCCTCACTGCAATACTATAATTCTTTTTAACAAATGAGTTGTGCGTGTTTGGGCACCCTCACATCAGGCCCTCACAAACATATGTAAACAAAATATCACTTTAGACAGTAAGGCTGGTTTTTTGGGAAAAGAACTTTTACTATCCATCTCGTTTAGATCATCACGTTTATTTGCCACAATATAATCTTAGCTACACGCCAGTTCTGCAAAATTTTGTCACATTCTATGATACAGATTATTGCTATTCTTCTTTTCTTTAACTGATTTGTTCCGGTAATGCTGTGATTGTTTGGCTTATGGCGCATTGAACATGTGTATGTAGCATAGAGTCTGAATGTTTTTCCGTGTTAGCTATACCCAGCAATAACTTGAGCAACCTGTTTACTCCAACAAATACGTTAGTTCCAGTTACGATCTAAAAGAGATATTGGAAAAAATCAATATTTGAACAGGCTAACAAATAAATAGAATTGAAATTAACGAATAAGGCTTTAAAAATACCATTATATTTTTTATTATTAATACTTTTGCTTTACAAAAATACGATCTGTAGTCTATACTTTTTTTAGAGTTTCTCTTCTATATTAATTAGGTTTATGTTGATTAGGCGTAAATACTCCAACGAGGAACCACGCCAGGTGTGATTCACCTATCCTGAAAAGCAGTAATTTTTTTTTCACGCATACTTGTGGCTGTTGTAAACTAATAGTTTTCGAAGTATTGTAGACTTTTAGTACTATCAACATCCTTAACTGTTGTGTTTTTAACTAGTGCCTGTCGCGTGACCGTCGTGATTCGGTCCGACTTATAACTGATTATAACTATTAAATAATTCAGTCCTTTTGTTTAAAACCGTTTTAGTTTATTGTATTCTATTGTAATCCTCTATGAACTACATCGAAACTGAGTAATCTCCGAAGATGCAAATTTAATTTCAGCAATGATAATTTCAAGCAACCGGTCTATGCCGTCAGCCACAATTTCTTGATTATTTATTTCGATAGCAAACTACACTTTCTTACTTTTGTCTAAGAATAAATATTATCAATTTTCATCCACACTCAAGGAGCAAAATATCATGTTATTTTTTAAACAATAATTTTGTTATGTCACATGCCGTCAATATTTTTATAATAGGATTATGACATTATTTTCAGCGCAAAAACTTACAATTGAAAATGTATGGAGCAATAAATTTCTTATTTGCTTTATTTACAACCGTGGGGTATGGCCTCATAGGTAACATATTCTGATGAAACTTGTCATAGAGACATTTGAAGCACAATATGTCTTGATATCATGCACAAGAAATGAATGATGGTCTCCGCAGGCACACCATTTATTAGACGGATGACTGTGGAAAGCAGATTTTATTCATGCTGTGTAAGGAAGGCACACGTATCCGGTATTAATTGCGACGCATACTAGACATACCAGATAACAATTTTGAAGCTCGGTGATTGTGGATGGATTACTTTGGCTCGATCATGCAATTTTTTGAAGTTTTCTCTGCGATTTCTCAACAGAACTGCCATTGAAGAAGGAAGCAGGTCTATGCCTGTTGGTGCAGTTGCTCTTTACCTCCTGTAGAGAACACAAACTTACCACAATTGAGTCGGTAACTTGATTTGATGAAAATGCTTCACTCCAGAGTACTCCATTGTCTCCATATTGTGAATACAGCCATTAAAAATACGCTTCAACCGAAATCGAAGACGGTTCCATGGATTTCAATTAAACCGTGTTCACAGCTGACACGCTGTCACACTTACAGGTATTCCTAATACGACATATTTTCATGAAATCTAAAATATTTTGAAAAGAATTAACTGCTGAAATTCACATATAGGGTTATTCTAATTTAATTACACAAACGTAAACAGCCATAACTTCCGAATCATCTGCAGTAGCGAGTTCAAGTAACTTTTTTTTATTATTATTTTATTTATTGGCCTTTGGTCTGCGACCATTTAGCCATCTTGCAACTACAACAGTTTACATTAACTATGTTATAATAACAATTTTACAATGGCAACATGGTAATAAGACCATTATAATAACATTGCAATAAAAACATTGTAACAATAGTGCGATAACATTATAATAGCAACATTACAAATGTAACTTTACAGGACATCATTGAGGTAACAAATTTCTTATGCATTACATTTTATGGGCTTTAGATCTTTATGTTTGTGTCTTGCAAGAAGCGGATGATTGCATTGTAGACCTGTATATTTTTTGATTGTAGAATGGTAATTAGATTCGCTGGGGAAACTAACCGATAGCTGTTGTAATTGTTTGTATAGTCGCTTACGTTGAGCTTGGTATTGCGAACATGAAAGTATGATGTGATTAAGATCTGAGGTCTCTTGATCAAAAGTGCATGTCGGGAGAGTTAATTATTCGGAGGCGGCATAAATGTTGTGGATAGCACCCGTGTCCTAATCTCATTCTAATGATTGTTGTTATGTGTCTTCTTGCTATATTGAATTTTTTAAACCATGGTGTCCTTGGTATTGTTGGTTGAACTGCTGCATAATGTTTCCCTTTTAGTAGCTGTGTCTGGGCCCAGTCTTCATTCCACTTACTGTATGCCTTCCTGGTAACGAGTTGTATAAAATCGGTCCAAGGTAACTGAATGCCTAAGAAGTTCCCCTCATTAATACTCTGTTTCGCCAGCTGATCGACAGGCTTCGTTGTACAGTATTCCTGTGTGACCTTTGATCCAAAGGAAATGGACTTGTATACTTGTTGAATATGCTTCTGAGACGAGTTTGATAATTTCATATAGGTACTGGTGCATCTTCGTATTGCGTACTGGGTTTTGTAATTTTTGGAGCACACTCTTGGCGTCAGTGAGTATTAGGATTCTAGCAAATTGTTTGTCTAACCCATACTTGATTGCTGCGCAGATTGCTAGGGTTTCTGCTGTGAATATTGACGTCTCTGTAGGTAATGCTGTTTGTCCGTAGTCATTGGTGGAAGGACAATAATAGCCGTATCCAACTCCTTCCATGGTTTTAGATCCATCAGTGTATATGTGGGTGTAATTAGGCCAGGTTACTTTTAGGAAGTGTGAAAGTGCTGTATTAATGTTTTTATTCCGGATGATATATTCTGGCAAGTAATATATATGAAGTTTTATAAACATAAACTCGTAATGGATTTAGGAAGTCTGGGATGATGCGGCTTTTTAGTATCAGTGGTTTGATCTTTTCATATTCCTTATGTCCTTCTGCTAATAGGGGCATTCTCCTCACTAAAGATGGACCATTATCTTTATTTCCGCTGTACACTTGTGACAGCTTCTTTTGTACTGGATGTTCCTTTAGAGCACTTGTACGGATAAGGTATTTGCTTGTAAGGAATTCTCGGCGAAGGTGGAGGGGCATTTCTTTTGCTTCTACCAGAAGTGCGTTTGTCGGGCTTGACATCATCGTTCCTAGACATAATCTTATAGCTCTGAATTGTACTCTATCCAGTTTTTCTAGAACATATTTTGGTGCATTCCCAAATAAAATACTTCCATAGTCTAGTACTGGGCGTATTAGGGAGCGATATAAGGTCAGTAAAGTTGTGGGATCTGCTCCCCACCACGTTCGAGTGATAGATCGCATTATGTTTAGTGCTTTCCCCACTTTCATTAGGATGTAATTTATGTGACGGCTCCATGTTAATTTGCTGTCCAAATAAAGACCGAGTATTTTGGCTGAAGCTTCAATGTGGAAGGTATACGGTCCCAGGCGAATGACTGGTTCCTCGGGAGCATACCGTTTCTTTGTGAATACCACCACTGACGATTTGGCTAGTGAGAGCTTAAGTCCGTGTTCGGATATCCAGTTGGATAACGCTGTTGCCGCCTCATTTAACCAACGAAACGTTAATTGCAGCGAAGGCGACATGGTGTAAATGCATATATCGTCGGCGTATTGCACTATTTTAATGTGAATGCCAAAGATTTTTTCAAGATAAGCGGTGTATATGGCGTATAACAGCGGGCTGAGAATAGATCCTTGAGGTATTCCTTTAGTTTGTTTCCTAGGCCCGAAAAGGGTATTATCTTGTTTTCGTATAAATATCGTGCGTTGACGGAGCATGTTGTAGATACTTTGACAGTATAATGTGGGAATTCCCAATTCCTGCAGCTTTTTGAGCAGTATTGTTGGGGTTACATTATCGTACGCACCTGATATATCTAGGAATATAGCTGTTAAATATCCTTTTCCTGTGAAAGCCTTTTCTATGTCTGTGGTTAGGAGGGTAAGGTTATCTAATGTGCAATATCCCTTACGGAAACCAAATTGAGTCTTAGGTAGCAGATTATTGTGTTCCAGCCACCATTCTAGTCGTTGTTTTACTATGCGTTCAAACGTTTTGGCGACACAGGATGTTAGAGTTATAGGACGATATGACGTAGCCTCATTGGGGTTTTTCCCCGGCTTTAAAATGGGTACAATAATATGCGTAGTCCAATCTTCGGGAATATTTCCTGACATCCCAATTGTGTTAAAGAGCT
Source organism: Vandiemenella viatica (assembly GCA_031002005.1). Lineage (NCBI taxonomy): Eukaryota > Metazoa > Arthropoda > Insecta > Orthoptera > Morabidae > Vandiemenella > Vandiemenella viatica. The sequence continues at coordinate 221,479,796 of JARYHS010008074.1, read as the reverse complement.
GGAGGAGCAGTTGTTTCGCATTACATGGCAAATTTGCAATCATACTATAGTGGATTCCGTCGTACCCTGGTGCTGTATTTGTTGATTTTTTGAGGGCGATTTCTAATTCGTTTGCTTTGAAGGGTAGCAGGAAGCATGGAGGAAGCGCTCCAGTGAAAGGCTCTTGTAGTGGCGCTGGAGGCGATGCTACCGAAGGTGGAGCAATAATATCTGCAAATTCTTCGGTCCAGCAATATAGGGAGCGTGTCGGAATTTGTTTCTTTTTAAATTTGTTTATGGTTGCCCATACTTTTGATAGTGGCGTTTCTTTTGAGATTTTGGAACAGTAATTTTTCCAACTTTCCTTTTTCTGGTGTTTTAATGTCCGTTTTACAGCAGCGTCGACCTTTTTGTAACCAATAAAATTTTCCCAGGTTGGAGACTGCTTATAATATTTCAACGCCAGTTTTCGCTTTGCTATCATCCTTCCACATTCAGGGTTCCACCATGGAACTATTATTCCTCTTGGGTGATTTACAGCTTTCTTTTGCGGGATGGCGAGATTGGCAGCTTTATTGATGCAATTAATGAAAGTGTTATATTTCTCTATTTCTGGGAGAGAGCTTGGAATATCATTAGTTTCCTTTTCCATGATTTCCTTGTATCTGCTCCAATCCGCTTTATTTAAGTTCCATTTGGAGCAAGGTTTGTATGGCGGAAGGTTAGTTGGGTTTATGGCCGATATCTCTATGGGAAAATGGTTGGAACCCAATGTGCATGAAAGAACTCGCCAGCTGAACTCCGAGGAAAGTGAAGATGAACAGAGGGTAAGGTCTATAGCAGACTTACGTTGTCCTGGCAGCGGGAGTACCGTTGCCGATCCGTCGTTTAGGATAAATAGCTCTTGTTCTTCTATTAGGTCCAATAGAATCCTTCCTTTGGTATCTGTTATCTCGCAGCCCCATACTGTATTGTGCGCATTAAAATCGCCGCAGATTATTAGCGGGTGCTCCAGCTGTTGCATAAGGTTGCGCCATTCGTGCTCTGGAATGTTGTTCCTTGGTGGACAGTACAGTGAGACTATGGTAATTTCCTGCCGGTTTATCTTCACTCTAGGCTGCTATTGCTTGAAAGGCTGCTATATGGATGTGATCTATGCTGATCGCTGTATGAGGTATTGAGTTCCCGAATTAGGATCGCGACAACTCCCCAGCCATCTTCGCGGTCATTGCGGTATAAGGTATATGATGGGAAGGAAATATTCCTGTCCATCTTCAGCCAAGTCTCTGATAAAGTGGCAACCGATATGTTTCGTGTACTCAGTGTTCTCATAAATGATTCTTGATTTGCAGTGAGGGAGCGTGAATTCCACTGTAATATAGTATTCGCTATCTTCCTTAATTAAAGTTGGGTTTAAAGTTAGGAAGATTAGGCTCTACTAATGTCTCAATAGATTTTCTAATTTCATCTAATTGTAAGTCCTCAGTTCCACTGTCTTTCATGTATCTCGCCACTGTTAGTATTAGATTGAAAATTTCTTCTACTATCCTGTTTTTCCCCATTTACCATAAGGGTAGGGTTCACTAGGTTTTGTGCTTTAGGAGTATAGGGGTTGTGGCCAATTGGTGTTGCCGACATTTGTGTTGGATAATACCAATGTTGTCGATAGTCGTTTGTCCTACTACGTTGCTGAGTTACGCTGCGTTTCTGCCTGCTCAGCCGTTATCCCACGGTTGTTGTTGTGTATCGCAGTGGACCGCGATGTTCTGTGTTGGATTGAGGTGGTTGCTCTCTGTTATTTGACAGTATTTCGGTCGGACCTTCCTGTATCTCTTCCTGGAATGCTTTTGCAGAGTTGTGATTTAGAGAGTGGCTATGTTTTTGATCTACGTTTTCGTCTACTGGCGTATTCCTTTCATACAGTGGTGGGAATTCCATTCTACTTTGTAGTAATGGTATATAGGGTGGCTGTCGGGGATGACTGGGGGAAACTTTCGATACACAGTCTGCATAAGACATTTTCTTTAGTTGGCCTTCGGCTTCTTTAAGGGACATGTTGTGAAATGTAGCCATTTCGTGTACCTTTCTTCTAAATAAATATTCTGGGCAGGTCCGATCTGTGGTCTCGTGTTGACCCTTACAGTTAACACATACTGTTTCATTGGATTCACACTGTTGCACGGAATGTGGACCTCCGCATCTACCGCAGCGTTGCCCGCTTCTACACTGGGTACTGATGTGATTGAATCTTAAGCATTTATAACATTGTTTGACCGCTGGGACGTATGGGCTTACTTCACATCTTGTGCCGTATAGGTAAACGTATTGCGGTATTTTTTGACTATCAAATGTTAATATGCATGTCTGTAATTTAAAAATTGATAATGAGTCGTTTCGTACAACGCGCTTTGTTATTCTTTTAACACTGGTTACTTTTACTGGGGATTCAATGTCTGCCATAATATCTGCTTCGTTTAGAGTCATGTCTACTCCTCGGATAACAACCTGCTTTTTGACTAGAAATGTGTGGATATATGCTTCTAGGTTTCTATTTTTAAATACTGCCGACTGAACTAACTTATTGGCTACTGAGTAGTCATCTACTTCAATTTTAATTCTATTCTTCCCTGACGGGGTAATGTTTACAACATGCCCCTTTGCTTCCGGAATGTTGTTATGCACCAGCTTTCCAATACTCATTGCCTAAATTACGATCTTTACTTTCGACATACAGGTCATAAGGACCCGGATCGGAAGGCTTGATATAATTTACTGATCTAGGAATAACTGGAGGCTTACTCGTGTCATGTGTTGATTCCGTCTGGCTGGTTGATGCTTGATGGGAGGCTGCATTGATCAGGGGAGGTGCTGTCATCTCCATATCTACGACGGTCCGGTTGGCCTCTTCTTCTACTGCAAATCTTTTCTCTGCTGCTTCGGACGTGGATTCTCAAGCTCGCTTCCTGGGAGTTCTTGTAGCCTCATCCTCTTCCAATCTGCCATCCTCTGCGATGTCCATGACTGCCGTTTCATCCATCAGCTGATTTGTTTTAACTACAGTTGCTTCGGCTCTACCTGTCGTCTGGTGGGTGTTTATACCGGGAGTCGTTGTAGGGTCGAGCGGCGACGTACTACACGGCCCCTCGCCCGTCTCCGGTATCTGATGTTGTTGTTGTTGCTGCTGTTGTTGTCGCAGATGCTGTATGTACTGCTGTTGTATGTGCTGTTGCTGGGGTTGCTGTTGTTGCTCCTTCGCTATGGTGGCTGGGGTATGTATTGGCTCCCCCATACTGTTGGCTGCCTGAAACTGTGTTACTTCGTTGGTAGTAAGATTCACCGGTTGCGTTTGCAAGGTTACATTACTGGAATATATCGTCTCTAAGGCTGTCTTAATTGTCTGCCCCGTGTCTAGCGGGACAGACATTTTCGGTTGCACCACTGATTTGTCTATTTGTTTTCTGTTAGGTTTCTCGTTAGATTCTAAAATATAACTGTTTCACTCCGGGATTCACACTCCTCGTAGACTCACTAAGTAAACAACTCGACTAGCAATCGCACTCGCGGGCCGCTGTTCGAGGAAGTTACTTCCTCGGCTGCTCGGGAGGAACTGTCAAGTAACTTTAATACGTATACTGGTGTGGAGCGATAGCCTGGTCGCCACTGTCACCTGACCTCACACCATTGGACTTTTCTGTACGGGGCTGCGCTAAGGACAAAGTTTTTGTTCCACCTCTTCCAGAAGATTTGAACGACATCCGACTTCGGGTAAAAGAATTAGTTGCAACAATAGAGGGCGATACGATTCATAAGCGAAATCGATTACAGGTGTGATGTCTACCGTGTGTTAAAAGGAACCCATACACTTGTAGACAAAGCTAGAAGTTCTTTTGAAGTTACTGTATCACTTAATTCAATTGGACTTTTATAAAATTAAGATGTATTTACAAAGAAAGTATAACTAATTTAGGATAACCCTGTATATTAATTTATTTGTTTTAATATACCGATATCTCTCGATTCAGAACGGATTTGATGACTTTTTTCCAAAAACGAAAGGGGTATCTAGAAAAGCGCAGACAGGCCTCTCTTTATTTTCAGTTAAGAACATCTTTATAAATTTTCACATCAGTGACCCACTTTTGGAGGAATCCCTTTGTAAGTCACCAACTATTTATATTTAATTACCCAAAGTTCCTGCTCTAATTTGGCTCATGGCGAATTAAAAAATAGATTAATTACTTATTTTATTACCCACCAGTGCCGCTCAGTGTACTGACGCACCGTACACTGAATCCGGGAGATACAACGGGGCGGGGCACTAGCCCTGGACTCCTCGTACTACTGCCCGTCCTGACTGCGGGTTTCAGGAGGTGAATGCCGGGACGCTCCCCTATCTTCTCCTCATAAACTACACATTTCACAAATAAAAAATACACTTATCACACACACACATAACATAGTTATACATTTCGCAGAGAGATTGCAGCACTTCACTTCCCACATTACTATGACTTGGCGTCAGCAAGGGCGTGCGGCGTAAAGCCAAGCTCCAAATTATGAGTAAAGCTCTTCAAAGACAGCCGACCCCTAATGTTTGGAAAAGGTGGTGAAGAAGAAAATTAATTATACATTTTTATCTCAGTTTATCGGTTTAGTAGTAAGAAACGATAACGTTATGATAAAAAGTGTAAAAAAATTTTGACAAAAGAGTCAATTTTGTTACTTACGTTTTCATTTTTATGAAAGTGTGCCTACTACGTTTGTCTCTGTACTTCAGTCTTGTATGTATTCATTTAATTTTTTTTTTTTTAAAGACGTAAAATACATAAAAACTTAGATACAAGGAGAAAATAACGAAACTTTGGAATGTGTTATTTGTTTCTAAGCCAAAAATTTTTACCAAAGTGTTTTGACATTTATCTTTTAGGTATGAATCAAAATTGTAACCTTTTTTTCGTAATTCACTCTGTGTTTTTAGAATCCACAATTCGTCCATGTAGCTTAGCTAATTGTGATTTGTACAGAGATCTGTGCAATGTAAACATGTTCAGACCACGTGGGTGACAGGCAAAGAGAAGTGCTCCACGAGACTACTAACCAACCACTAAGGAAAATTTAAGCTTCTGCTACAGTGGTTCCCAATTAGTGGTACTCGCACCCTCAGGAGTACGTGATGTAGCTTCAGGGGGTACGTGCGATAATTTTTTGCCTAAGGTAATCACTAAGATAAATTAAAAAAAATTACACAAACATTACACAAAATATATTTTTTGGACATTTATTGTTTTTGTGACTTTGTTAATGGATTAAAATTTGATGAAGCCCAAAAAATGTAAATAAATAAAGCCAACACATGGCTCAAAACTATGAGAATAATAACTGGAGCATTAAAACCAAAAGTACAAATCTATGTTCTGTGTATGCTTGGAGCACCTGAGCTACCCAGACAGCAAAAAACTGTTGAATTGTGGATCATGTATAATGACTTTCAAATGGGAAACATCCTTTTTATTCACCGTGTTTGAAGGCATGCTAACGCGGTTTGAGCAACGAGATCGCAATACAACTGAGATAGTTTATCTGTGGAAGAGAAATAGAACGAGAATTGGTCAACGTGCAAACCAAGCAGTTACTCGGTTCTTCTCAAATCCTGGCCGAAGCAAAGATTCCAAGAAAGATATGGTGTTAACTGCGTAATAACTGCTTCACAAACGGTGTATCTCACTCACTACTACGCCAATATGTTACCCTCGATAACTGGGGACATGAATTATATGCTAATTGCAGTAAACGTGCTGGTTAACTTGCTTACCAGCTCATAGATGTACTTGAGTTTAGTGCAATTTCTTAGTTACTATTGGTGATGTTAAATTCCTTTCGAGTTCTTATACTTACACCATTCGAAGATCTAAGTAAATAGTAACTTTGTTATAATTATGAAACAAAGTAAATTTTAAAAACTACATCGTTGACTAGGAACGATATGAAAATATTGCAATTTATAAGATTTAGGTAAATCATAATAAAATATTAGAAGTTGTGATATCTTGTTCGAGTACTAATGGTAGAATTCAAAAAACAGTAGTGAGACATTTCTTACTGAATGACTCACGTAAATTACGTGGAAATAATTACTTAAAAACTTTTTGCTTAACAGTGCCATTTATTTATTTTGTTTAGCTCATACACAATACATACGCGTACAATACTAGAGAATACATAACAATGTGTCATCCTAAAACAATAAACAAAGCACCTGAGATAATAAGGTTAAAGTTAAGTCCAGATCTTCCAACCACTCTGTAGCAGCTCTAAATGCCTTAGCAAAGTCTTCCAGCGAACCTGGGTAAGCCCTATTACCACATTCAGTGACAATATGCTGGATCGTCTGTTGTTGCAATTGGTTGATGATCTCATGCCGTCTTATACATCAGTTAGCCACACCATGCAGTGTTGGCTCGTATCCTGTTAAGGGCAGTCCATGTTTAACGTGGTGGATAAAATCCTGCTGATGGATGTTGAGGACTCCATTGTTCCATTCCTGCTGCCATTCTGCTGTAGCATTAATCCACCTGTCAATCAGCTCTTTTGCTTTTAATATGGGTGCAGAAAGAGATTTCACACGCCAAAATCTATGAAGCATGTCCTCATGGATATGAAGACATTGTTCACTGATAATTTTGAGAACTCACGAATGAGATCATTAAACCTTCTTACTATTGGCGGTTCGATATGGCTCAACACAGGCAATCAGAAAACAGGAGTAGATTTTAGTGTGTCACTGATGGCACGGATTGTCTGGTTCAGGACGGTGTCAATCTTCGTAACAGTGCTCTTGAGTATACCAGAGTCATTACTGATGATCGAAGAGTGGATGCATTAGCTCCACACGTTGATCCAACCAGCTTCTGGATGGTGTTATTCCTTGTCCTTAGTGTAGCAACGGTCTTAATCGAATGTATCCTGAGGGACAACGTTCGATATAGAGTAACTCCCAGATAGATACTATCGCGTGATAGTGGCATGCCATCGAGTGAGATGTCCCAGGTGACAATGGCCTGTCTGTGATCGAGGTGGAAGAAGCAGGTTTCTGTTTTGGCGATGATTCGTATCAAATGCCACTGTTGGAAGTATCCACACAAAATATTAAGATCAGCATTTAGGATCAGTTCCGTTGTAACTGGTCATAGATGATATCCAAACAGTACGAAAGTTAAGGCGTCTTGAAGCAATCTTATAACAGACACACTTTGTTTTTAATCTTAAAATCTCTCTTTACATTTCACATACGTGAAATCTTTGTAATACGATGTATTATTATTGTAAATATTCAAACCAGCTCACTACTTCCCCTTCGTACTACTAGACGGATGAGTAACTTATGGGAACATAATATTCAATAAGTTATGAAACTCACATTAACGCTATTACTATTGACTTGAATCAGTTTGAATTAGAGATAGTGTTGCTTTGTTAACCAAAAATATAAAAGTCGTTGTTTAAAGGTCTAATGTTAGATGTAGATGTAGATGTTATAAGGTAAAATATCTTTCCTTGAATTATGAGCTGAAGTTATATAATAGTTTTCTAATTGGGATTAAAAGCATGGTTTTTGCGGACCCCGTTTGTCGTCATGGTGCAGTAGCCGTGTCCCGGGGATTATTATTGCGTGTAGCCACTTTGCCCTCGGGGTCTTCCCCGGCGCAATCTGTTGGTCGCCTTTCCTCGAGTGGCCACTCCAGACGTTGTACGGAAGCTAACTTGCTGAGCTGTTTAAAGCTGGTCGCCGTGTTTGCCGAAGTAGTTAGACGAAAATGGAGAATCTCTTTCAGTGGTGTAATCTCAGTGCGGGCTTTCACAGCGGCTGAGGGGCTTCAAGTAATAGGGCTCAGCTAATACGTTTGACCCAGGCGGACAAGCACATGTGACTGCAGCCTTACAAAACACTAACATTGAACCGGTCAAAATATTTGCCTATAGAAGTCTTTATCATCAAATTGGGAGCTGCCTATTCAACCTGTTTGCTCCGTAAATGGTTTATAAAACTTAGGTAATTATAGCAGAATTATATTTTAACTAAGTACTGGTTAGTCTGGGCAGTGGTTCCCAATTAGTGGTACACGTACCCGCAGGGGTACGTGAGGTTGCTTCAGGGGGTACACGCAGTAACCTCTTGGCTAATGTAATCACTAAGATAATTACAAAAAACGGCAACGCAAACATTATTACCTTCATATATATTTGTTGGACATTCGTTGATTTTTTGCGACATTTGTTATTGGTTAAAATTTAACAAATAAGGAGAATAGGTTTCACTTTTTATTTATTATTACAGCAATGAGGGGTACGCGAGGTTGAGCTCTTTCTTGAAGGAGTACCAGGGAACATCTGAATGGGAACCACTGATCTAGGGTTTTTCTTGTGAGGTTCCTTACAGCTAAATTCTGCTCTAACAACGCACTGTGTGCACCAGTCTTGTTTAGAAATACAACTCATCTATACTTCTTGACATAAGTTTAATATCTAATCTTGTTTTTAACACAGAGAGTAATGTCTCACTGTCAGGTTATTGGACTTATTACTTTGTATATAAAATCCTAGACGTGCGTACACCGCATCATCACCCACAGTTCATGCCATATACGTACAAAATGTTTTGAGGTGGTGCGTAAAGAATTTAAAAAAAATCATTCCGATAGGTGGCATTAAAGTATATTTCCTGTAACAGTATTTACAATTAGGCCATGTTGACCACGATTCCACAGAGAACTCTGTGTTTAAGCAGCTTTTCTCACAGAAGATTATTGTTTCTTTCAGTATGGGTATTTATTTACTAAGTTTTGTTAAATGTAGTAGATTACTTAATATAAAACGGAATACGTTAATTAAACGTGATAAGTGTAAGTAATCTTAAATTTACCTAAAGATGACAGCAGCGCTCACGTGTTCAAGAAGACAATTTTTTGTGTTACACGGAACTGTGCAGCATACATGTTGATTATCTTTCGTTCAAATTTGACTGAGAAAGTATGATTATGGTAAGCTTTTGTTCACTATAGTTACACTTTGAGTATACCGCGTTGTGTGCTGTAACGTGCAGTTCATAACAAAAATATTTTCGTTTTACAATAGAATTCACATAATCAGTGTTAACAAATTTTAAAATTAGTTAAATTCGTTACATATTGATGAATTAAATTCGATGTAATATTTTCTTATTATATACCAGACATTTAGAATTTTTTGTTTATTTGCATGCGAATATCTCAAAAATTAGAGCGCATTTTGAGAAACGACTGTACCGTAGACATATATGCTGTGTACTCTTCAACATATGTGAAGGAGATCGAAATCCGTTCTTAACATGTCTGATGGTCTCCAAGTAAGAGCATTTTATAAAATCTTTTGATAATTGAATTTACTTGGATGAAGGTTCTGGCAATTCACATTAATGCTTGAGAATATGACTGAAAATTCGAGGCTAGACTGGTTTCTCTTCAAATTGTAAACCTCGACATCAGCAGCTGATTTAGGGAGACTGATACACTCGTTTCTGCATTTGAATCCACACTCTGAAGTTCACAGATCAGTAGGTAACAGAGGGCGCTTTGAATCAAAACTATTTTTTCCTCTGTGTATTCTAATCTCTAACTTCACGAAGGCAGTAAGAATATCTTTATGCATCTATATGGCAATTTATTTTCTTGATGTGTGATGAATAACTGTGACTTAAATATGAGTATCTTGTTTAGACAAGTAATTTATTGAAATCTCAGATTAAAACCAACTTGATATGCTCGATCAAAAGTCGTTTCAAGGGTTATTATTTTCTTTAAGACTGTAGCAACCGACCAGAAATGTGGCACTGTTAGTTTAGCATTACAATATAGCAGTCAGCCATTTCTGAAATCCATAAGCAAAAATTTCTTTTATCATTTTTCGCTCAGAAATTGATTTAATAGGAACAGCTGAAGCTTTGCGCTTGTTTACTTCTTTTATCGTTGAAACATTTGCCAGTAAGTCTGGCTATTATTTGAACTTGAATTCTAATAAGATTTCGCTATCGTCAGCATTATGTGTTGACTCAATGACAAACTGTTAGAAATAGTAATCATGGAATAAATAAGGAGGTATTTCACAGTTTTATCACAGACTTTATTCATAGACATACTTAATTAAGGAGTTAAAAATGAAGGTTGAAGTTACCTCCTGACCCGACAATTCGTAAACTACCCATTTACATATCTGTTTCATGTTTTAAAGTACACTCAGTGGAATAAACAAGTTGAAGATGTATTTGTTCCACTTTCTTCATCTTTTTTTTTTTCACCGATCGTGATGGGTGAATGGTTAACGCTGTGGCCTCGCATTCTGGAGGACGCCGCGCCGGTTCGAATACCCGTCCGGGCATCCAGATTTGGGTTTTCCATGGTTTCCCTAAATCACTCCAGGCAAATGCCGGGATGCATCCTTAGAATTACCATTGCCGAATTCCTTCCCGTTCATAGTCCCCAATCTCATCCCGCCTCTAATGACCTCGACGTCGACGAAGCGTAAAGCCTTAAGTAAAATAAATAAATAAATCATCATTTTTCAACTGTACTCCCGAATGCGCTTAACCTTAGAACTCCCAGCAATCAGCAACCTCTTGTCCTGAAGCCACCAACACGCTGTCTGACGGCTGTAGAACATGACGATCTCTGCTTCTGGCCACTTAGGTCTTACACCTGTTCCTATACACGGAAGCGACAACCGTACACAACACGAAATTTAAGGATAGGAAATCAGTGCACCGTTTCCTTTGTCTCAGCTTGGTATCTGGGACAGAGTTCATGTCCGAGTTGATACCACATCTATCGGAGACGGATCTGGGATCTTGCTGGCCACAGGAGTATCTCAACATCACACAGACAGTTCATAGAGACACGTGCCGTGTGTTAACGAGCATTGTCCTGTTGAGAAATAACACCACGATACTGTCGCATCAGAAATAACACACGAAGACTCAAGAAATCCTTGACTTACCGTTGTGCCGTCAGGCTTTCCTAAATATCAGAAGTCATACCTGGAAGCTTCTCACACCATGACGCCAGGAGTAACGCCGGTGTGCCTTTCCAAAACATTGGAAGAATGGGACCTCTCCCCAAGTCATCCGGGGTAGTGCAGAATTGCTTAACACAATGAACTGCGTCGCACTGTGATCAGCGACGAATCGCTGATCTGCACTACCCGCATAACCATCATCAGCGAGTACGGCGGGACCTGTGGAGAAGTCCAATTCTTTCAATATTTTGGAAAGCCACAGTGGTGTTACTTCTGGCGTCATGGTGTGGGGAGCTATCGGTTATTACTTCAGCTCACGGCTGGTAGTGATTGGGAGAACTTTGACAGCACAACCCTACGTGACGGACATCTTACGTCTTCATGAGTTTTCTCTCCTGCTAAAACACTTTACGGAAGGTTGACTGTCTGCTGAGATTCTTGACCATTCCAATTCATTTATGTTATTTCACAGGAAACACACTTTTTATTCACCACTAAGGCCTCTGTATGAGACACATTTTTTTTGGTGTTTGTGAATTGGAGTATTTACTAAATATCGATAGCAGGGGTTGTAAAAGGGAGACGGTCCTTCCCTTTCTGCAGAGTCTCCCATTGTGAATTGGGATCTATGCGTTTGCTGGCCTCATAACTATTTCACGAGTTACAGATGGCGGTTATGATGAACGGCTTTGGAACGATAATGAGAATATTGCAGCAGTAGTACTTTTTGTTTCAAAACTTTATTGCGAATATGGAGCTGAAAACGGAATTCACCATCTACAGTTTGCAGGAATACCTGTGAGGCCTGGTACAAATTTCCGAGTTTAAAATATGTATTGATGGATACAGAAATTTTTTTCATTTTATCTGTCAAATTAGTCATTTCCTGCACAAACATTGTCTCTATCCACTGAGGGAAAAGTCACTATGAACTACATTGCATTAGGATGTTGCTTTATCGTATCTCGGTTATAAGATTAGCTCCAAATTAAATTCATTTGTTTTCGCCAGTCCAAACTAGTTAAATTTTTGATTGAAAGTACAAAACCTTAGTTTTAAAATCTTAGTCCCACACTTACGTTCATGCAAAAGGTGTAGTAAGAGAGAATCAACTGTTAGCAACAATATTTATTCACAGTCCTTAATGAAAAGCGGCCCATTCCTTTCTTTTTTCCCGGTTCTCTACTTGTTTAACGCAATCCTATCTGCAATTTTTTCAGTCCCAAAAAATCTGTTTATTTCCATATTATCCCTACGACTTCATTTACTTACTTCATTTACATCTAGCTTCGTCTCACTGCAAATTCTCCTGTTCTAATAAATTAAATCTATTGTTATAAAACGGATTGGGATTTTTACACATGGTGCTCTGTACTTATTTATCATTCCTAGAGAGCATTTATTTCGTACTGTGCACACAGTTGTAGACATCGCTCTACACCACGGTATTTTCAATTTATTCTGTTTTGTACCTTTCTCCTATGTTCATCGAACTACCAGTCGTATTAAAACTGCCATTTCTTTTCACAGAAAGAAAAAAAATAGAGCGTAAGAGAACCTCACACATTCTGTTGTATCCCGTTATTTCAGTGACAGTTTCATGGAATGTGTGTTCCATGATATAGCGTTAAACCACTGTATAACGTACAGGGAAAATAAGACAAGACATTCTATTTGAAAATCGTTTTTCCATTAAGTGAGGTGTCACATTTACAAGGAATAATTCATCAAAATTACTGGTTGGAAGAAAGTAAACTTACTTGTGGTAAATTTCTCTCTCGTTTGCTTTCACTAATAGTTTCGCAGAACGTAGCAGTTCGCGGTCTGCAGTACGGAGCGTACCGAGTTACCGTCGACTACCACATTAACTAAACAGTGATCAGGCTGTAGGTTACCTTACCTATCCACCGACTCATAAGGCATCTAATGTTGCACCAGGTTACTCCGGTTCCGATATACTGCCAGCGATAAACGGACTGGTACTAAACAGGTCCACTCACTGTGATGGAGTTTCCATTCCCGGCAGCAAATAAAGGTTTTTTTTTTCTCCCTATCATTAAATGCTTCACCTCCCGCAGTTCTCTGAAGACTTAAAAAGTTATAAATCCCTTAAAACAGGTATTGCAGGAATCCTTTCCTATACTTCAGATCTTAATTATTTTTTTTAAACTATAAAACATACTCCCAACTTAATGATAAATATCACGGTGGTCGAGCAATATAAAAATCACGCCGATTATCTTGAGCTAGGCAATGTCGAATTGTGGGAGGAGAGTTAAAATGTGATGTTTGTAGTCTGTACAGCATGCTAAGTACCGGGGCTATGTTTGTTTCTCAGCTTGCGTGGCGCTCAGCGTTTACTCAATGTGTACGTGTATAATGAGTGCTGTAATTAGAAACAATTATTTCAGTCCCTTATGTGGAATTCAACTGATAACTTAAGTTTTGTGCTGTACTCCTCTATGAACTTATTTAAATCTGACAATGTTTCCAGTTACATCCTTTTTTTTAAGTACACTCATGATTTTACATTGTCAAAAACTTGTCTTTAGTAACTAAGCGACATAGTGCGAAATTCTTCTAATTTTAAAGTGATCACCGTAGACATTTACCTCTTTCTTTTAGAGTAGACGTTTAGTTTGTTGGAATGTAAAATTAGGGATGATCACGGCGTTTTTGTATTATCATTCGACTCACCTCAGTTTGATATAAATATTTCTGGGACGCTGGTAGAAGGATATATGGCTGTATGAAAATGTACATGTAACATTCAGCCAGCCGTTTGAATAAAGTAGCAGCCAAACTGCATTGATTTAAAGCTCCAATATGCAGTTACATCGACTGTACGTAGAACGCCATTCCAGGAGTAACTGGTGATATGGGAGGTAACTTACTTCCCTCTCTTTTGCCAAAAATGTATCTGATTTTCTTGCTACCAATTACAGAAACCAAAATTACAGAACTAAAACAACTATCTTACCAGTGGCATCGTGTTCAGACCTAGCAGATGATCGGGTCTCTTTTTCGTACAATGTTTTTTAAAGCGTGTTTAATTTACTTATTTGTTGTAAGCTTGAACTGATATGTGTATGCTAATTCCCGGGGGAACTGAGAAGAGGTAATTCAATGGCAATTACAGTTACGGTCAGATACTGTGAGACTATATGCTACGAAACTTAGTACGAGGAAGATTGAGAAAATGTTCTCAGCCAGAGAGAAGGACATGCTAACCAAAGGATTTATGATGGCAACAGGATAGCTGAAGGTGGTGAGTTTTAAATGCCTGGGGAATGCTGTGCAGAAAATTGGAAGCAATGACGGAGATTTAAGGGAAAGAGAAAGGCAAGTAGAAATATGTTTAAACAGTAAAATGAAACAAGGATGTGCATCTTTATAGAATGGACTATATTCTTGTTATCAAGCGCACAACGTAAACATGGACGCTATGTCAGTAACATACAAATTGATAAAAATGAAATATCTAACAAGCGCAATAAGGCTAACAAAAAAGGACAGGATAAGGAATGAGAAGGTTACCGATACATTTAACGTGGGTGGTGGAGGGATTAAATGAAATTCTTCGTCGACCAACCTATTTAGGTAGCAATTACAGGAAAGACAGGAATAGAGAAGTAAGATGGCGTTCTGATGCTCGCGTCATTCAGAATAGGAATGTTCAGAGTTACATTTGATTCAAAACTCCTTCTGCCACCCACAGTATTTGTGAATTACAGAATAAGGATGTAGAGATTTCAGGGAGATAGGCCTAAAGGAATAGCCCAAAAGACGAAGACTAAGGAATGGTAGTTCAAGATACAAACGTGATAACTTGGAGCTTCTAACCTTATCTCAGACATACACACACAAGTACATACAGACTGCATCCAATGAGGCTTAGTCCTTGGCGACATTTTAATTTTCTTCTGACTCAGATACTCTCTTAATGTTTCAATCTTACGATCCGTTCCTAAGAGAGTCTTATAATAAAATCGCTACAAAGAAGATTCTCTAATGACATTTTCTGATGAAATTAAAATAATTTTAAATAGGACAATCTAAATTTATTAATTCTAATTTATATTGCATCAAACCAGTCTAAAAACTGACGACAGCAAAAAATAAAAAATTGTACACCACGTACAAAAAACAAACACTACATTAATGAACCGTCACTACTTCGGGAGGACTTTGAAGGAAACGTCTTCCCGCACTATACTGTAGGAAGTTGTAGGTGGCAACATTGTATGTGGGTGCTGTGGTCTTTACCTCTGAGCTGGCTGCTTGGAGTATTGTTGACATCTTCTGTACGTTGTTCATCCAACAAGACTCGCTTGATTCCCTAACCTGGTTCGCGACTAACAAACCCAACTGCTGTCTCGATGAGAAATAAATCTCTCTAAAGTGGCTGCCGAAGCAGGAGCGTTTTCGAGTTAATACCGCGTACACACGAAAACGGTATACTAACCTTGCAAATGACTTCGTCCAGTGAATCAGTTCATTCTCGTAGATACATCCAGATGCCACAGTGAGCTTGTTTAAGAAGAAATTCCTACGACCAAGAAAATCCAGATTAGATATGTTCGCTTCGATCCCATGGAAGACCAGTCTCGGCATTGTGTAACGGCACTTATTATTATTAACAAGCCAATATTACCAACCACTGATTACGTATTAATTACTCAACATCTCATTACTAAAATCAATTTCCAGAAACAATTATTAATTGAAGTATTTTAAACATAAAAAATCTTACACCATATCAGTGAACAACGTCGTCGTTTTACTCTTCCATGCCCTCAACACATGTTTTATTTGATCAATCACTTATAGTTACCAAATGTATAGAAGAAAATCCTCTCGCAGGATAAAACGGATTCTGCAGCCAAAACCCTTTCAATTTGAATTTGAAGATGTGTTATTTTAGTAGATAACATTTTATCTCTCGACACTGAATAAAACAGCCTCAAAGAATATCATCAACTTCATTATAACTTATAATGGACTCGTAATCTTTGTGGATGTTACATTTATTCCTAGTATTATAACTATGTCGGCATTGAGACAGAATTGTTCAGACTTTTCTGCTACAAACGATAATAGAGAGTGTATATTGTACCAGCATTGTTAGTACATCTAAATTCCTAACTACACTTATGTTCGAGCCAGTGGGCTTGATCCATAAATAATTCTTTGGGTAATTTATCCCACCTAAATATCTTTTTTGCCTGTGGGAGTTTCCTCGAAAGGAAATATGTCAATCGCGCCGCGAGTGAAAATTTTAAAAATATAACAATGCCCTTATTGCTACGAGCTACTCTAGTTGTTTTCCTCTACGCATGAGGAAGCATTGCCACAATTACTTTAAGGCCCGTTTTTAAACTACATTTCTATTTAGAGTTATAAAACTGTATATCCATACAACTAAAAACCTCAACGACAATTGATGTTAAGTATGTCTTTCTTGAACACTTCAAAGAACACACTACGTGTAATGTAGAATATATTATACTTGCAACAAAATGTGTATTTCGAGGTTTCAAATGATTGAGACTATACACACTATGCTTTTCGCTAATTTTGTAACGTCTATTCTATCCGCGAACTTAACAGGAAATTTTGTTTTTCGTTTCATAGTTTCGACATGTCGAACCGTACGTGCTGTGCTTTCCAAGTCCCTTTGTAAGCAGACATTTCCGCTAGCGACTATGCTGATACCTGCTTACAAGAAACCTACATTGACGTATTCCAGAGAGATCTACACATACACACACAAAGACACGTGGCCCGTGAGAAAATGGTATACGATCAATGTGAAATGTTTTCCTAACAGAAACAAAAGTATCCGAAAAGCGCCTTACCCTGTAAAACACACCCAGTTTATCAATATGCTGTGATATTGCGTGGTAATGACATCACCGAAGCCTTGTAGCTTGACCCGGAACTATCACATACACGTAGACCTAGATTGTTCATAATTTTGAATTTAGAAACGTTCCTTTCTTAGAGAACTTAATTTTTAATATGATACCTCTCTTAATGATTTAAGTATGAAGTGAGGAAAATGGCTCATAAAAAAAGAAGCTTTTTTGAAATAGTACGTGTACGGCAAATCGCTGCTTAATGGGGAAATGTAAAAGTCTCCTCTGTTATGTGTGATCATAAATGTCGATTTATTTGTGTGAAATGAGTATTTTTGAGAGACCCAACTTGGGAATCAATCAGAATTGTCGATACATTAGGTCCATGGCACCTCTTCTAACTTTAACTGGATCTTGAGTGTAGATAATAATTTACCGTATGTTTAAACATCTCAACAGCGGTTGCCTGTCTGTGTAAAATTAAATAATCTCCTATTTTATCCGAAGTTTTCAATGTAATTTAATTAAGCGCGGTTACTCGTCTCTTTAAACTCCAATTTATTTAGTGCAATTTTATTACTATCTTTATTAAATCTGTCCATAATTCAGTTAGTCACCTCGAATTTCATGTTTATGTAATTGGAGTGAATCAATATCGGAGGAACAACTTTTATGGCAGGCGCAAGTTGTAATTCAGTTATCAGCATAGCAGCCTTAACAGTAGAAGTTTGATATCGTCGATCGCCACAGCCAACTTTATATAAATACAAATTAATGTCCGCGTATACGGAAGAAAGAAGTGGACGTAATGTTTTTATGTATCCTGCAACACTCATTTCGGTAATGCCTTCTAGTTTTGTCATACTAAGTAACTCTGCCGTATTCCTAGTACAAAATGACAAGATATTATCTATTTATCTTTTTATGTTTGATGATATCGTTGATTACTGAGTTATGCGAACTGAGTAATTTGCTTTGTGATGATTAATTACTACATAATGTCTGGCACATATTACTTCTGGACAATGTATTTTCTTTAACATTTCAGTTACTTCCCGTCAAATAAAGATTTGTGAGTAATTATTTTTATTTCCTAAACATACCATTATCATTGAGGAATCAGTGAAATGCCGTGAGATACGTTTCAGTAACGTAAACCACGTAAAATTAAAGAATAATGTTAACTTTACTAACTCTCTGATAAACACCGTATCAAGAGGAAAACTAGGAAAATAATAATCCTCTTTCAAGAAAATCTCTTGTTTATCTATTTCGTATGTTTAGAAATGAATATGATGTGAAGACATTTTAGGATCCAATACATGATATACTGCTCATAATCCAAATATTTATCTTCATGAGCTGGTGTTAATACGTACAAATGTAAATTCTTGTTGCAATAGCGCCTTTTCTGTAACAGTATTGATGTGAAACCGTAATCTCACACATAGCAACATCCGCAGATGCGGTAAAAAACTTTCTTAGAACTGGAATGAAGAACTGGACTGATTAGATACTTGTGCTGAATATAGACTTTAACACTGAGTGTCTGAATCACTCAAGTTTAGGAAAATTCCTAAAAAATTTGGCTGTGGGGTGTTTTATTGAAGTGGTGCCCTGAACCATTCCAAAAGACATAGATCAAAATCAAGATGAGACCCACCATTGGATAGTGTCTATGATAAGTTAAGAGTTTCTCGTCTGTGATGCTTATTAGATTGCCATAGAGGTGGATTTTCGTGCTGTGGGTTCATATCCAATTCGCTGATACCAGGTTTTGTTGGTATGCGTCACAATACCTAAAATATGAATAGCTGATAGCAGGAGTAATCTTCACGCTTTTGATTTTGTTTTTTGTTTCCGTCACATCGAAGAAAGAACATTGACTCTTCAATGAGATTGCCGTTCCCAAGCGCCGCGCCCATAAACCAATGGCCCATAATTTAAGGAGAATTTCGTGACCTGTGCGTAGAAATCTGGTGTCAGATACCTCTGGAAGCCTATCAAGCACTTGTATAATCCGTGCTGTGCCGAACCGCTGCTGTATTGCATTAGAAAGTGAACCAATATGCTAGTAAATAGGTGGTCATAATGTTTGGGCTGATCGGTATATTTCCTGGTGGCCTTCTGGCAGTGTGGATGCAGGATACGAGTAGCTGGTGGTGGTTGCTAGACGCTGTATTTAAATTTGGTATCATTAAATAAAATTTCCCTCCCCCATGAGACACCAGCCCCTATGCACAGGCATCCGGTGTGCAATTGTGAGGCTGGAAACATATGTGCCCTACCAGTGATATAACCGAATTTATGACATGTGGTGCCTTTAATTCAATGTACTTTTGACATCTGTCTGTGAAACGTGCAGCTATGTTTTTGTGTGATAAGTATATTTTTGTTTGTGAATTGTGTAGTTTATGAGGCGGAGATTGGGGAAGGTTCTAGCATTCGCTTATGTGATTGGTGGAAACCGAATCTCGGGGACAGAACTCCTCCCTGGTCTCGTTGTACCTGCGCAATCCAGTGCGGTGACGCAGCCTCACTCGCGGGTAAATGTTATTTTAGTTTTTATGATTTTTGTAAAAATAAATTGTCGAAAATACTTGAAAATTATGTTTGTGAGAAATTGTTTTTGGAATTGTTATATGTTTATCATGAAGCTGATATCTCGGTCGTAATTGGAATGCAGTGGTCTGGTTTCTAATCCCAAGGCGGTCAGGTGTAAGTTTTGCTAGATCCAACCTCTACAAATGTGGAAGCTAGGGCAGCTTAAGTTTTGTCGATAGGTCATAAAACCACACGATGTTACTTCATATGTTTATATATTCTCCTCTTTGAAAATGCTATCAGTAAATGTACTGTTATCTTTTTGTAATATAATGGTAAGATTAACAGATTAACAAAGCCTGAACTATCTGCCTATTATCAAATAAAATTTGTGTTTTGATATCCATTAAGGATAATTTCTTTGGCTGACTTACGACAATTGTTTTAAGTTTATCAATAGTAATGAAATTTTACATTAAAAACACTTAAAGGATTAATATACTTCCATTATGAGTACATAATATTTAGAACCTTGTTTATATGGCTTTTGGTGAAGATTAAAGATTTTGTCTCAGTATTTTATGTTGGCTTTCATTAACACTACTACATCTTCACCTAAGATCTACAAGAGATATCCTGTTTCAAATTCACATTACAGAATTTAATCATTAGTATACAGAGAATTAGTAAGCTAACAATTTTCATTGAATTATCCATTACATTTTGATCAAAAAATCTTTTTGAATGGGAAGCACATTTTTTCTTACTTACTTTACAATCAACGTTTCTAAAATTCATACAAATCGTGGTGCAACTTTAGTAGAAATCCTTAGAACAAAATATATTAAATGATTAGCAGGTTCTAATAAAAGAACGAAAATTATGCTACCTACAGAATTTATAATTACGATTTCTTTTTCGGAAATTTTATAATAATAAGTACACTGAGACTATTCGTTACTTTTTTGCGAATTCAATAATTCAAAATTTTATTAAAAAAAATAGACACATGACATGTGTGCTAGTATGATTCTTTTGCAATTAATTTGACTGTGGTTCAAACCAACAGAAAACTGCTGATAGTAAAGTGTAGACACTAATTATGACAATTTTGGTAAATTTGGTACTTGATTGTTGGCATCGACGCGTTTTAATTTGTCTGTCTCTTAACCGCATCGTTCAGAGCTCTCAGTTAAACGACACAATGAGGGCGACACCCACATTAGCAAAATGGCTACACGTACTTTCTGGCATAAATCTCCATTATCTTCTAAGTCTAGTGGTGCTATCGAAACTTCAAATACATTAGTACTACACTCATCAAGCTTGGAATAGGTAAAGATCGAGGAGTCCATCATGGATATTTGGTGAGCTGCTATGACGAAATCAGTTCGATATAAACGAAGTATAACAGTTTATGTTAATTGCTGTCTTGGTTATCTTATTCCATGCGAAATAAATAAATGTAACTGTTTGGAAGGAAGGTTTAGCTCGTATCGCAGCAGCTGGTAGCGCCGTATATCTCCAGTCTCACAGTGCGCGCTCGCACTGACAGGAAGATTAGTGGGGTCAAGTCAGGAGAGACTGATTGATGGCGCTGTTTTCAGGATTTGACGGCTCTTCAGCGCTGATTCCACTAAGAAGGAGCGGAAAAGAAATGGGATAGTACGTGCCATAACTTCTACTACAATTCAATACTGAATTATATAGGCTGTTATTCGGCAGCTGAGCCGAAGCGCAACTGAGATTTAATTTAATTTAATTGCAATGGAGCACAGGCTCCGGTGGCAATTTCCCTACACACCCATCTTCCCCCTATCCTGCACCTACCTACATTTGCCATCTACAAATTTTATCTTTAAATTCTTTCAAAGTTTTCGGTAAATTATTCATCATTCTCTTGGTAACTCATTCCAATCCCTGATACCCTTACCTAAAAAAGAATCTTCCCACACCCTTGTGCCTGAAATCGAGTGCCAGCTTATGGTCATGGTCTTTTTTTTCCCTTCCATGTACTACTTTTCATACCTATTGCAATATCTTTCCATGCCTCATCGCCAGTATATGCCCTGTACACTCCCATGACCCTCCTCATCCTCCTCCTGTCTTGCAATGAATCCCATTCCAGCTCCTTTATCATATCCGTCACTGATTGCATTCTGCGATAATTTCCAGAAACAAATCTAGCAGCCCTTTTTTGCACCCTCTCCAGCTCCTGTATTTGATACGTAAAATGAGGGTCCCATACTACACTACCATATTCGAGCAATGGTCTGACCAAAGTTTTTTAACCCAATTCCTTGACTTCTCTCGTACATCCCCTCATCACTCTCTCCAACAAGTGCAGAACTTTGAAACCTTTTCCTACCACTTGTCCTATGTGTCCTGCCAGTTAAGTTTGTTATCAAAAGTAATTCCAAGATATTTATATTTCAAGTCTTCAGCAAGCAATTCTTTCCCCATCTTATATTCATAATTAACCTTTTGTTTTTTATTTGTGTATCTAATAAGCTGACTCTGAGATAGGGTGAAGTGTCTTGGTATCGGACATACACTTGCAGTTCATGTTGTAATAATCTCTTTAGTGGATGGTTCTAGTTTTGATACTTATTAGGAACACTGTATTGTACCAGCAGAAAGAATACTTAATATTCACCTATCAACTTGGATGTTATTAGACAGTGAGCCCTGCACATGACATATCCCAATGGGTTATAAGAACACAAAGATGGGTTCACAAAAAGTAATTAATTTAGTTAACAAACCAAATGATTATTTTATGACACAAAATTTGACACCTAGGCTGTACAAGTCTTGCAGAGTGTATATTCAGTAGGCTCCCGGTCTCTAGCTAATCAGGGTGGCTGCTCATGGGTGTTTTACGGGTGCTTTGACATGTTACAAACTGTCGCACTATTTTGTGACACGTTACAAAGTCCGCGCACTGCTGACAACACTGCCGGTCGCGGGATGCGCACCTCAGACCCACAGATGATGACGGTGGTCAGGCCAGTGTGTCTGTTCACATCATCACACAGTTAAGAAGTAAGTTTCCCCCACTGCCTGCTTCGGGGAAGGGTTCCGTGAGACAGATAAAAGAAAATATCCGAGTGGTGCGCCCCTATTTTGCATAGGCTGGCTGACTCCCTGTTGTTATCGACGGCGAGGAGTCCTCGGAAAGCTGCGTTGCTTGTAACTTGTCCCATTACTTCCCAATGCTTCTGTCATCACAGTTGGACCTTCACACTGCTTCCATTCATAATGGCGACAGCCCAGCAGGTGGGTTGACGAATGGTCTGCAACGGCGGCAGTTCACCAAAAACAACTTTCCCTGGAACGTCTTCCGCTGCCCTAGCGTCTGGAACGCGACTCGTTTCAAACTCTTAACAAATTATATATGACACCATTTCGCAATACACCACTTTTTACCGGCAGAGGCGCCTTTATGACCTCAGGAATACGTGTTTCTACAGTAAAGCGCTTTTTGTTGTAATTGGTTTATAAACAGTCACTTGAATTCACAGAACAACGATAAGGTTTTTTAGGCAATTGTGGCTGATAGTGAACTGTCAGAAGTAATGTAATGATCAGCTTACAAGCGATGTTCACAAAAGTTTTTGAAGTGACGATAAAAGCAGCTGTTGATCTCTGAAATAACCATTGCCCTACAAACAAACTAATCCGCACATATTGTTAATAACCGCCATATGCTTCTTTGGTTTTTGCGATGAAACCATAAACTGAATAAGCACTGCGTAACTCGATCAAAATAGTTTTAATTATTTGACCTTTTGTAATTATGTGTACTTTGTCCTATTGCAAGTCGTAACTAGCACCTGTTATGTACCGATTTTAATGTGTTATATGCATAGTTTGATCTCCTTATAAATTGCTCATAATCTCTTCTTCTTCTGAAACAGTTCACCAATGTCGAAGATTTGAAACTTAAGATATCAAACTACCCAATGCTTTGTTTCAAATATATATTACCACGATCCCTTCTAATAATCCGAATTTTTTACATTTATTAGAAAACATTTCAAGAGCACGGTTCTTTTGTGCAAAGCTCATTCAGATACTTTTACTGCCAAATCATCTGACAATAACGTTCATACTGAAAAACACTTTCTATAATGGTGAATACCGGGAGGGTTTTCGTTTTTCATTTTCAGGTTAGTTATAAACTCATTGACCAGGCGTCGTGGGTGAGCAGTAACGGGAGGAAGAGGGCTCGAATCCCCGTCCGGGCATCCAGATTTGGGTTTTCCATGATTTCTCCAAATCATTCCAGGCGAATGCCGGGATACTTCCTTCAAAATGCCATTGCCAAATTCCCTCCCACTCTTGCCCCCAGGCCCTTCCCGCCTCTAATGACTTCGACGTCAATGAGGCCACAACGAAAAAAAAGTAGAAACCTGTTACCAACACGTATATGTCGCTGTCCGTCAACAAATAATATAAGCTATGCTTTACACGCCAGGAAATACTCCACTCTCATGGGAAACAAACAGCCTCGGGAACATGTATTCCACAGAAGAAATGATCATATTCAGGGAGAAGAGCCCATGGCAAAGACAGACTTTTCTCAGTTAATACATATCAATCTCAGGATTCACCGAACAGGAAAATCTGACCAGGTTACTAAGTTAAAGCAGCTAGTACTGAAAACACTCAACGTAAGATATAAGGGTTGGAAGCAAACTTAAACGGATGAGCCGAGGTCAAAGGAAGCAGGCTGTGCGGCGGCCTTTGAAGACATGTAGTATGGTTTTCACAAAGTGTTTAGATTGCCAGTTCATTTTACGTATTTCCTTAAAGCAAACCTGTACCTCCAGGATACAGCGCAAGCCAAGAAGTGCCCTCCAAGCAGTGCTAAGGATACCGAAGGGTAAATTCAAAAGCCACTTCAGTAGAAGTAAATTTTAATAGATCGTACCTACAGCTACAAATTGCAAGGAGATTACAATGATTTGCAAACCACAAACGGGATATGCCGTCCTATGTGATAAAATGTTACTATGAGAATAGCAGATTCTCCAAAATTTCAAAGCTGTAATAAATTCGAGGACATTTACCAATACTTTCTTGTATGCAAGCAGTATACTGATTATGAGGAAGGAGTAGCTTAAGGAAGAGCTCACCATCAACGATATCATAGCCGTGATTCAGACCCTGTCCAGACCAAACAAAACAATCTGAATAATACATACGTACATCAGGTAAAACATAAGATATAGATAAATACCAACAGAGCCAAAATAAAGTATTAACTAGTTGGCGTGTTGTGTAGTTTATGGAGGGTGATTTCCAGCTCTGGTGGGTGAACACGTAATGCTACAGTGTGGCATTCATGAGGGCGCGAAAATAGTCCTCAATCCAGCCGTCCAGATTTACGATTACCATGGTTTCCTTATCACTCCACGCTAAATAGGGACAGGAAGGAATTTTGACATGGTTTTTTGAATGGCCATTCCGGTATTCACATAGGGATTTCGGGAAACCATAGAAATCCAAAATCTTGATGGTGGAAAGTATTGAAGCCACGTTCTGCAGAATGCCGTGGCCTTCGTTACTATTCACCAATCGGACTTGGTAGGTAGGTGCAGCAGGTTAACTAAATAGAAACAGTAGAGTATATCCAAAGTACAAAATAGTAATATGCTTGAAGTGCTGTGTATTCACACCTATATCAAAACACAGCTGAGACGTACTCTTGCGAGTTAATCTGGATACCATAGGTATAGTGTATATCAGTGAACAATAAAATACACTCGCTGCATTTTCTCTTGTATTACAAAGGTAAAATAGATATAAGTGTCTTATAAACGATTTTGTGTGTATATATATATTTTAATGTAGATCCAGTTATGTCTAATTTGTGGACTATGTAAAACAAAACGAAAACAGACATGTCAATGAAGGGAAAAAAGAGCCCAAATTGACTCGAATGGCTCTCATTATCCGATCAACTGGGTAATGGGAGCTATAGCCAAAGTAGTCCATAATACTGACTGAACTTTAGTTTTCTTGACAAAATAGAAAATTAATACAATTCTTTCCAGTTTTGTGGAAATTCAAATTAATCATTTGCATTTTGTATATTAGAAATACAGTACTGTTACCTAGCACAAAATTTACAAATTAGGGACGGATCATCATCACAATCTGCGTAGTCCTGATGTGATACATTTTTAGACGCTTCACAAGACACGAGTGTGTCATTTGCTTCTACTTCCGCGAAGTAAAGCAAACAAACGATTTTCATACAAGAACCATAACTTTCATCTCTAACTAAAATTGTGACAAACGGCTTGTAGCCCAAGATCTCCAGTTAGGCCTACACCGTTGCTTTCCTTTCTTTTTGCGGTAGAAAATGCGGATATTTTCTTCGGTGCACCATTATTCCCGTCTGTCTTTTTTTCTTTCATTTTTCTTATCTTAATAAAGTTTTCTTAAGAGCAATGTAGTCAAAACCTCTGAATGCTGTTTTTTACCAGTATTTTTTGGGAGGGGGGGAAGGGGGTTGTTGGCCTAATTGTGGCGTAGGTGAAATTATGGCGTAATCAGAGCATATCTCCAGTTTCCCCTTGCTCATGGCTCTGATTACCCCACATGTTAACGCTTTACTTAAAAAGTAAATATATATATGATATTTCCTTCTGTTTTCCGTAATTCCCGTTAAACTACATTAATCAAGCAACCATTATAATATATTAAGATAACTTTATAAGCAATAAAGCAAACTCACCTGCTTATGATAACAGCAGCAAAAATTTCTGTCGAACAGTGTCGTCTGTTTGGCAAACTTGCGGTGACTGAGCCACCGCCTGTAATAAGGAAGAATGATGCTCTCTATGGAGCCTTCAACGACACTCGCAGGTTTCTAGCTTATTCATGATAGTCTTCTATTAACCGGAGGCTTCCATTCCTCGGTTGTCCCCTCTATTAAATTTTAGTAAAGATTTTGACGGTGAAACCTGAATACAGCTGACTAAAATTTTGTTACAATATTGTGTTATGATTACGTTTAAAGGTGAATATCGATGGCATTGGTAAGGATGAGAAATTTCTTTGCGAAATTAATGTAGGAATTAACCGGAAATAGATGTGTGGTAAGCACGTCAATTTATTTTTCAGTTTTGTGCACTTTGACGAGCTGAGCCTTTCGTCTAGCTCCTATGTGGTGCGTACACCCGGCGTGTAGACTGTAGTAGTAACTACACCTGCCCGCTGTGCTGTGGAACCTGTTGCGAGCAGTCTCAACTACACCTGCCCCGCTCGCTATTGATTCTTCGTCCGCAACTGTTATTATCACGCAACTGCAGTTCCAACTGGTGCCCCTGTAAAACGGCCACCCGCCCACCGTACTACTGTGTTTACTGACCCCCTATCACTCCCGTCCTGTTTCCGCCGCACCTGAGTTCCTGTTCACACCCTTATGTGCTACACGCACATTGATATGGATCTATCGCTTTTATATGACCACAGCGTAAATTACAAATGGCTCAAGGCTCCGAAATTAAACCTGCTGGTGTCGTTACCTTTCTTTACGATTTAACGAGTGCAGATTTTATATTGTTTCCACTTTGAAACACGGAAGATTCATGGAATACTGATCAATAACTATTATCAGACGTAACTTTCTTATAATATAATGGAACTGTAATCGGGAAAACGTCTGTACATTTAAGATATTTAAAAAAAGAAAAAAGAAAATGAGTTAGGGCATTATTAATAAGCTACAGAGAGAGAATAAACTGGTTTTAAAATTTTTGCCTGTCTGTCTGCAAGTTGGAATGAATGCTATTCGTACATAAATACTGGTCGGGTTTTGGCAGGGTTCCGATTAATATAAAGTCCGTGCTCCTGCGGGTCAGGAGCGGTATGTTTCATTTTGATGTGGCATCGCAAGCTGATAAATTTCAGATCATTTCTCCTTGAACGCGTTTCACAAAATAAGTATTTGTCGGATATAAGGGATATCTATTAATATACAGCTCGTGGTACCGCGAGTAAAATATTATGTTTATTTATTTATTTATTTTATTTTGATGCGACACCGAAAACCTGAGGAGAAATTTAAGATAAGTTTTCGTTGAACGTGCTCCGTGTAAAAACTACTGGTCGAATTGTGATATCGTTTCGACTAATGTACAACTCGTAATCCTATAGGTAAAATGGGGTATGATTCATTCTGATGCGACGTCATAATGGTGATAAATTAAGATAATTTCTTGTTGAACGTGACTTACGCATAAACTATTGATTGGAGGTTACGGGATTTCTATTAATGTAAAAATCGTGCTCCCATGAGTACAGTAAGGTAATTAGTAAACATTTAAATGACTTCTCACAGTCGAAATGTTTGCTATCGTATTATTGACAGGAATAAGATTACAGTTTATTATGGGGACCCTTTATACATAAACAATATACATTCATAGAGCCACAGGAGCTGCGGATCACGTGATTAAAGACTAGCATGTGTAGAGAGTGCATATGTAATTCAACATTAAATAATATAGCAGGTTATCGGGCTTACACCTTATCAGCACTACGAATAAACATAATAACTGAACTGTGAATACAGAATCGCAATAACGTGTTTTGGGAAAATAGCGTTATTGTCATAAATGAAGTTTCGTGTCACAACAAACACACTGCAACATTGTGTTAGAAGTGAAAAATCGAAAATATTAATCAGTTGCGTCCATGGTTTTAAAAAAAAGTTTAATATCAGTTTTCAGCTACCATACACATTTTCCAAGAACCAAGCACCTTAGCCTTAAATTCTGAATGCGAATATATGGAGTTTTGCGTTTAAAACCTGCACAACCGCACCAAATTCGCATTCAAGTAACTATATCTCTTTTCAGACACTCTTTATGCTCTTCCTCATAAATATTGCTTACTGTTAATTCATGTTAATGGAAATAGGTAACCTATGAAATTAATTATTAACGTTGTCACATATGCATTGGTTGTTTAATCCGAAATTAACTACATTGTTAGAGAAGAAATTCGACATACCATTGCCGTTAATTTGAATTTTAGCATGACTTGCAAATTGATACATTGTGTTTACTTTATCTAATTCATCTACTAGAGTCTGATCATAATAATGTGATAGCTGGAGTTATGGTTATTTAGTTTAATACCATTGGTGAAAACATAAACCATTTAAGTGTCAATACACAAATGCTGCCGACAGACTCTCCAATGTTGTTTATAGTAATAACTAAGTTCCTGTGTAGCAGATTTAAATAAAAAAAGATCTGAATTGCAAAAGTTTTATTTAGGTTTGGTTATACCCTGTTCACTCGAAAGATTTTATTTCACCTCTTCAATAAAATATATACAATAGACACTTCAAACATTCACCAAGACTCTCTGGTCCCTATGAACAAAAATACAACTACAAATCAAGGAAAGTATAAAGATTTTAAAGAGTTTGGTCGGATTCAATAGTTCAGAATAATTGTTGCATCACCGTAAGCAACAAAGAGGAATAGTAACAGTGGTTGTATTTCATTGCGCAAACAATAGTACTGTGTTTGAATATGCTGTAACCGACTTGTCTCGAGTCTTCGTATGATTCCCATAACTTTCTGGGCCATCTGAATGACAAAATTTCTATTTTCTGCAAATGTCTGCTTTTCGAATGGAACCTATTACTTGCCATAATAACGGGAGGCTTTCGCTGTCAGAATAAATAGTTTCCATGTTACTAAGCCTTGGTATTAAATGCCGACGTTTCAGCCTAAATCCTTTGGCCTTCTTCTAGAGCTTACCAGAGTTGAATTTTGTAGAGCGTTTAATACTCATGTGCAATTTCGTCCTAGAAGAAGGCAGAGGCTGGCCGGAGCATGGAATATACTACCGTAACTCATATGGACATGGATACGATTTCCAGAGGTGAAATTCAGTGCAACAGCCTTCAAAGGTCCCCCCCCCCCCCCAATATCAAGAGTTCATAGTCGATCAACAATCAGGCACTTTAAACATCAATCAGCAAGAACATTGTTTAACAAAGCTGAATTTAAACTGAGAGTATACAGGCACGTGGTAGTATAACATTTTGTTTCCAATTCAATATTTTCCATGATGACAAATGTGTGATATGAGTTAGAAACAGATAGTACAAGCTGAAATGACGTAGACAAAAGTCGGTATTGGCGAAAAACTTCTGTGAGCCGTAGGCAGGCTATAATACACTTCTGAGCCAAAGAAACTGGTATAGGCATGCATATGCAAACACAGAGATATGTAAACACTCAGAGTGGGGCGCTGCGGTCGGCAACGTTTATATAAGACAACAGGTATCTGGCACAGGCGTTGATCGGTTACTGCTGCTACAATGGCAGGTTATCACGATTTAAGTGAGTTTGAATGTGGAGTTATAGTCGGCGCACGAGAGATGGAACACAGCATCTCCGAGGTAGCGATGAGGTGGGGATTTTCCCGTACGACCATTTCACGAGTGCACCACGAATATCGGAATCCGGTAGAGCATCAAATCTCCGACATCGCTGCGGCCGGAAAAAGATCCTGCAAGAACGGAACCAACAACGGCTGAAGAGAATCGTTCAACGTGACAGAAGTGCAACCCTTCCGCAAATTGCTGCGAATTTCAATGCTGGGCCATCAACAAGTGTCAGCGTGCGAACCATTCAACGAAACATCATCGGAGCAGAAGGCCCATTCGTGTACCCTTGCTGAGTGCACGACACAAAACTTCACGCCTCGCCTAGGCCCGTCAGCACCGACGTTGGACTGCTGATGATTTGATACATGTTGCCTGGTCTGACGAGTCTCGTTCCAATTGTACCGAGCGGATGGTGTAGTATATTGAGAGGTTTTAGCTATAATATATTCTAACTTTCGCTCGGGATAATTTTTCTCAAGCTGCAGCTATGTAATGTAATTCCGCCCAACGAAGCAGAGCTCAAGGTTGGGCAAAGTCACTTCCCGTGGGAAGCAGACCCCCTACCATGTTAGCCCAGAAAGCCCTTAGCAAGGGATTTTAGATGAATAGGACTAGGTCACATGACTTCTCCCCACCACGTTTCTACTCTGGAGAGCGCAGTCGGGAGCATCCTCCAGGAGCAGTCGATTCGCCGATTCAAGGGATGGACCACGTCGCCATACGGCATGCAGATTTTATTAGGTAATGGCTAATGCAAGTTATACCCTCTGGCTGGCGTAGAAAGAATATTCCGAGTGACAGGATTTTTATTAGTAAGAGATTCCTTTTATGAGAGTTATTTTAAGCAGTGCTTTTCAGTTATTTCAAGTGTATGTCTATGTGCCCATTTTTACTGAAGTATTAAAGTCACTCCATTCTTTCAACTACATAGTTTCATTTGTATCACTGATTCCTGCTCATTACTAGCTTTAAGTGTGGGCAGAACGTAGTCACTCTGATCCTAGGGCCACATATCTTCGGAAACTAATCGGAGAGTGGTTGATCAGAGACGAATCCAAACTTCGGCCGAGGTGATTTGCCGCTCAGTTACTACAATGGACGTGTACTGGTATGGAGACAACCTCATGAATTCATTGACCCTGCATGTCACCAGGAGACTGTTCAAGCTGGTGGAGGCTCTGTAATGGTGTGAGGCTTGTGCAGTTGGAGTGACATGGGACCCCTGATACGTCTAGATGTGACTCTGACAGGTGACACGTACGTACGCATCCTGGCTGATCACCTGCATCCATTCATGTCCATTTTCCATTCCGACGGACTTTAGCAATTCCAACAGGACAATGCGACACCGCACACGCCCAGAATTACAACAGAGAGGTTCCAGGAACAATCTTCTGTATTTAAACACCTCTGCTGGCTTCCAAACTCCCGAGACATGAACAATATTGAAAATATCTGGGATGTTTTGTAACGTGCCGTTCAGAAGAGATTTCCATCCCCCGTACTCTTACGGATTTATGGACAGCCCTGCAGGATGTATGGTTCATGCCACGTCGTGTTACGGCACTTCTGCGTGGTCGCGGGGGCCCTACACAATATTAGCCAGGTGTATCAGTTTCTTTGACTCTTAAGTGTAGTTTGCAAACTAATCGGTTACTGTCTTGGTGTATTGGTTTGCGTCATCACGTTTTGGATGTCGGATGAAACTCCTTCCATTACAAAAATAATATACCAGAAAACAGTACCCATAAATACGGAAAAAATTATTTCACTAATCTCATTGTGAAAGTTGTAAATCAGTATTTATGTTCATCTTACACAACCTGGCTGCCTACATACAGTACTAAAGTTTCAGTATTTTATTTACAAGTCTTTCGTAGAGTTCGGCTTTTATGTCTTTCCATCTTTACTTCTGTTAGTAACGCAAAAGTTACTTATTTTGACGGAAGTTATATTTTTCAAATCACCACATGAAACAAGGTGGTAAAGCGATTTTTATGTTCCGTATGAGCTGAACGACGTGAGGCGGGTCATTTTGTCGTTGTTAGTTGCGTAACAGCGTAGTAAAAATTAATAGCATCCTACATTATAGAACAAGTTCGAACATCAGTAACCAATCATGGTACGTCTCTACAACTGGAGACTTGTCTTGAAGCATGATCTCTAGACTGGCGAAATTTCAAACGTAGAGAAGATTTCGTTCGAGATAGGAAGAAGAGTCCTCGGGGTTACCAACGCCTCGCGCGATCTCACGCTGAAGTTGGTCGATATCCAGTTATCTTGCTGTGATGCCGTAAGAGGAATTTGATAGAAAAATACGCGTCAGGAAAGCCCATGTCTCTCTCTGAGTTTTCTGTTCAGTGCTGCGGTCAGGATGGCGCAATCTGAACAGATTTCAAACAAATTGAAGAAAATATTGGTACATCTGTTTTTTTTGTGGCTTACAAATATCAATCACCTCATCAAGGCACCATTTAAAATTACTATTTATTAAATCAAGCATATGGAATGCATTAATTGAAATAATTCAGAGATTAGATTTGGATAGCGTGAACTGTCAAGCATACATTATTGGTTCTCAGGGTCGTATGCCAGGATAGTGGACGCCAGTGGTGAACGCACTTAACACACACAATACCGTATTGTTGGCTTCTGCGACGGCAGCTGCAGGCAGGTCGGTGGTGGCACTTATTGCAACACGACTGCGGGACTGCGCGAAGTGGTCCGATCAGCTCACGGGTGGCGTTGTGTTGGCCGCACGAATGACGCTGTACAGACGCAGAGTGGTCCCTTAAGGAGCTAGGACGGGAAGAGGTTGACGCAGTCTGGCGAAGAACCTATTCCTTGAAGATACGGACTGGAGAGTTCTTCCAGCGGGTCACAGACAGGAGCGCGAACTCGCATTCGCGAATAATATTCCCAACGTCTGTGGGTACAGCCACGAGGTGCACACCTCTGTGACCTCCAACCGAGTCCGTCCACCCCTCCCGCCTAGTGGTCCAGCGGATTTGAGGGGTGAGGCATAACCGCATTCTTTCCGAGTTTTTGGAAGCGTGCTACCTCTCCGCTAGCCAGCTGTCATCCTTCAAACTGTCCGCAAGCTTTCGTGGTTGCATCTTAATGCAACTTCACACGGCTGTAATGTGTCAATTACAATACAAATTTTAAGACAGTAGCGCGTGTATTATTAAAGGTCAGTAAAATAGCTCAATAAAATATAAACGAGATTTTTGTTGTGAGGATTGAGTCTTTCCTGGCGTACAGCTGACAAAAATTCTTCTCGTGTGTTCTGCCGGGTCAGCTCTTCCATTTGCGACGTTTCGACAACAGCCTCTGGTATCTTCATTAGGCGAAAAGGTCGAAGTTAACACTGCGACAGCAGACACCTAATGTGTATACTTCGCGGTTTCGGCCGAGAGCTATACACAGTCGTTGTCTTGCTGTCACAGTGTCAATTTCGACCTTTTCGCCTGATGATGACAACAGAGGCTGTTGTCGAAGCATTCGCAGATGGAAGAACTGATCTGGCAGAACACCAGAGAAGAATTTTTTAGATTTGTATCGATTTATTTACATATTAAAACAAATTCATTTATATTTTCCTGAATTAGACTCGTAATAAACTTTTCACTTTTTCCATCAGATTCTGGCAAATTTTTTAAATTCGTCTTAATAAAAATTTATTTGATATGTGTCTAGTCATTACGCTGTGCATGTAAAATCTCTTTGAAATTAAATCTTTTTCTAATCTCCAACGAAACGATACTCAGGCAGTAGGAAATATAACGTAAAGCTACCCAGTGTAGTTCTTTGTAATATGTTTACTTAGCAGAAGAAGTGTGGAGACG
Source organism: Vandiemenella viatica (assembly GCA_031002005.1). NCBI lineage: Eukaryota > Metazoa > Arthropoda > Insecta > Orthoptera > Morabidae > Vandiemenella > Vandiemenella viatica. Next base: position 221,446,098 of record JARYHS010008074.1, on the reverse strand, counting down.
AGTGAAGAAGCACAAAGCTGCGTATTGAAATTTAGCGTCTTTTGGACTGATAGGCCTCTCTAACCTTGTCCAAGAGCACTCAGTAGTACGCAGTGTTGACATTTCATCCTTTAAGCAGAAGATCTACGTACACCAGACTTTAAGTGTCCAAATGGACAATCATAAAAACACCTTGATCTTTATGTTTGTCTATGGCACAATATCAGTTCTGCGACTAGCATAAGTGACGTTAAACTACTGCCCTACTTTAGCGGGCCAATGTAACTCAATTGTAGACGTGAGACTTCGAAAATGTATCATTGCCAGACCGTGCAAGCAATCTGCGCAAAATTTCTGGTGATGCTAAAAGTGAATATCTATACAGTTGTAAATTGTTCACAAAACTTCTCTTCTCACGTCGTGGTAATAACTAAGCGAAGAACTGAACAATCAAGCGTGAAGCGTAAAACGACACAGCCTGTTTTGTAAACACACAAACTATATAAAATTTGATAAGTGAAATTCCAGGATAATTAAAATTTGTTCATCCCGTAGCCTGGAACATCTAACTTGAGTCGAGTTCTGGCATAGTTTACTAAACGTACAGATGATAACGAATTATATTTAGAAAATAAAGTATTTACAGATCTCGATTATTCTATCGGTCACTATTCTCCAATAATATCAATTCGTACCTTTATATTACCATTTGTTGGCTGTGAATTTAAAGTATCAATATCCTAACCGATCGATCGTCACGGTAGAACCATTCACCGAATTCCGGCTGGGATCTAGTCTGCAAGGTTTGGCGAAGTCAGTCCAATATGCTAATACGGTCAAGGTTAAATTTAATCTGTGCAGATTAAGCAGAGAAAAGTTTCTCCTACAAGACCCGCTAGCGATAAGCTATATTTTTTCTTCTTCTGTAAATCCTTTCACGTTATCAGTCCACTCTATTCTCGTGACCGAAAGATGTTTGAAGCAATATCATAATTTCTGTTTCAGTGAGTGTAGATTATTTGTGTTTTCTTTCCCCTTATGACTTTAAGCCTTGTCTGAGTCGTGGTAATTAGTGGCGAGAAAGGACTGGAGGCATGCAACAGGATGTAATTTGACCATGGTCTTTTATAGGAATCAGTTCTCAAAACACCTGGAGTGATTTCGGAAAACTTTGGAAATCTAAAAATTGTGTGTGTGTGTGTGTGTGTGTGTGTGTGTGTGTGTGTGTGTGTGTGTGTGTAGAAACGTGACGCGTAAGAGTTTTGACAGTAAGATCTTTTCGCTACTAACGGGGAAGAAGGACATTTTACGGTCTCTAAGAAGAGATTAGTAAAACCGGTTTGACGATGCTTCACTTTAGTGTAATGAATTTAAAACAAAAAAAGACGCATGAGTTTAAATTAAACTGAATTAAAAAGTAAATGACAATAAATTATCTCAATTTGAAACAATATTTATTGCAACACAATTTTTTTTTCTAATCTTTTTAGGTGTTTCATGAATTTTAAAAGAATCTCATTTTGTCGGACAAGGTTCGTTACTGAAGCATATTGATTAATACAATAAAATTTTTAATATAGTGGAACAGAAGTATAATAATCAACGTAGTGAGCCATATTAAATGTCAAAGACAGTGGAGAGTAACATGGAAACATGCTTTATGTTTCTAAAACCATTGTCATGTGTAGTGTGTTTTATTTATTTATGAAATTAAGAGTTTAAATTCTCGCCGAATTCGTGCTGTTGCGTTGACAGAACTTGACTGCTGCCTGCATCCCTAGCGTAGACTACCGACCGCTGAGTTATCGAGCTATCTGGCATGCCCTACACAGGCGCGCACTACACCACCACCCGCATTCGTCTCTGTCGTGCCGGCTGCATCGGTTGAGTGACTCAGGGGATAGCACGCGGTGCTGAGGCTCTGCTGGTCGTATTAGAATTTACTGTTAATTCAAATAGTAAGGGGCCATACGTTAAGGAGGAGGAAGGGGCTCAACAGAGTGTGACATCGTGTTACAAGGGGGAAGGGGACGAGCCATTAGCTTCGTGAGTAGCATGTGTAATTTGTATCACTTTTTGGCACGTGGTGGCCGCGCGAGGTTACGCTCCCTGTACCTACAGTGTCATACGTCGGTGGCCATTGAATTACTCCGAAAGGCAAATACCGCCTTTGAGGCTTTGACAATAAGACTTCCGCATTATTATTTAAACGATCGTATGGCATCTGTGGACTATATCTTCCATCATATAAAGCCACTAAACAACACAAGCAATCACCTAACAGGCAACAAAAGGTTTTGTCCATCACGAAGGTGTGTCCTCGGAGAATTCCAACTAGACGTGATAAGGAAGATCTGTGTTTAATAAATGATGATGATGAAAAATAGTAGGATGAAATATGAAGAACATGTTGCCACATCGAATGTTTGTAAAATTATCCAAATCGATAACGAAGTGACTGCTATGCCAGTCATAAAACATACAAATGGTTGAAAGTCCAAGGACATAAGAAGATTAAATTTTGTATCATTCATTTGATACATTATTTTTTGCAATTTTCTAAAATGTTTGGTTTATTGTTGATTTCATGAATTATTTTTTTTTAAATATAAATATTTCAATAATTTTGGAAGTGCTGTTTTAATTTAATAAATTCTCAATTACAAAATATATGACGTCACACCAGGGGAGAGGGTCACAAAAATGTGACTACGTGTGACATAGAGGCTGGGGGAGGGGGGGGGGGCTCCAAAAATCATGAAATTCGTGTGACGTAATTTATGGATGGCCCCTAATTTAAAACAAGTTATTTCGAATAAGTCGGCTTCATTCTCGAAACACTGCTCCTAATTTTCAGTCATTGCAACAAACATTCTATCTGCTGTCCATATTTTCCGACGTTCGCAATTTTGTTTATTTTTGACGAGCACAATACTGTCTGATAACGCTTCGCCACCAAATCATGTTTCAAGCCTTACTTAAATTTCTGCTGGTTTTACGTCTGTTTTGTTTTAAACAGTGTAACTATTATTAATTTTTGATTGCTGCGACATACCTATGTACTGTACATTCACAGTTATCAACAAATAACATTTCACTCCAGTTGCTGAACGAATGGAGAATATTAGTATTTCTTCGCATACATCAATTAGTGCTATGAACTTCGTCATATGTATCTTTTATCAAGAGGCAAAATCAAAAAATAGTTCAAATTAGAAAGTCGGTCATATTTTCCATTCCTGACTTACGCGGATACCCTCTAGGACACGCCCCCTCCCTCAATCCAAACCAATATTTCAGAAATGCGATAATGTTTGTCCTCTTGTTATATCTCGTTCGGTTAGCAGAGGTGAATCTGCTCTCTCCCCACTCCGCTATCCTTACTCCTTCATGTGAAGGGGAAGAGTGTCTGCCGGGTACATGGATACAGCGGTGTACCCGGAGGGGTAGGCAACGGGAGGGGTGGGGAGCTGGGCACTGGGGCCGGGGGAACATAACCTTGAACCGCCGGTTAAGAGTGAACAGAGTATAGCAAGGCTTTCCTTGCAGCGTTTGAAGGGTCACCGCCGCGATCACTTATATAATCTCCCTACCGCAAATCTAATGCATATTGATAAACATACGTTTCATAATACTTGGAATTGGGTAGCTTTCCAATAGCTTTAATTGAAGACGCTGTGTGGTCTGACGAGAGCTAGTCTTTGATACTAGCTCCGACACCTCAAACGAATGCACCTCACCTACCCCGCACACTGCACCAGTCTGCGCCATTATGCTAGCAAGTTCTGCCAGCATTCCTCAACAAACTTCTCCCCACGTGGCCAAGGCAGGTCAACGGCCGAAGAGCCTGGTGGCCACGAGGGACCTGCACTACTCTCGGTTGTCAACTTATGCACACGTGACTGAACAAAGGAGAGCTGGGATCCTCACACACAGCAGCGCACATGCACGATACTTATGAAATGACGCCGTGTGCTGTGTATCTCATTTTAACTAACGTTAAATCTCAAATTGTATTTGAATAGGGTTCTTCAGTTTAACAAAATGCCTAAGCACACTACTGGACTCATGGTATGACACTTGACATTCATAAAAATACGTTCGTCAGAGAACAATAAATTTTTATTATATCTACCAATAACAAAATGGTGATATGTCTTTTCACTTTTCACATTCGTCTTCTACTTCTGAATCCATGTGGTAGTGGAAACTAAAATAACACTTGTAAATCATGTAATGTATAAACCTACACAATCCACAAATTTTTTCAGTTTCTATCCACGTTAATGGTTTAGTAACAATCATTTCATCAACGATTCACGATTATCTTTATCACTGATTCAGAGTAATGTTTCCAAGTTAAATAAAAGATATTTGATCGATGAATTCAAACTAATTTTAAAAACCGTTCTGTAATCTCGTTCCGCATCTGACAAATACTGAAAGCCGAGCTTAAAATACCAGTAATATGCCTCCTCAAGACTTAAAATAATATCGTCTCCTTTCATTCTAAAAAGTTATTGATCACAGTTATGTTCAAGTAGTAATTGTCCAAAAAGCTCCTCAAACCAATCGCTCCCAATCTCACCAAAGTTCACAAGGAAATGCAAATAGTCGTCAGGCAGCTGACCATAGCGATATCCTACTATGAGCCAGCACAATTTGAGCAGTGCACCCAATCTATGCCAACTAAATAGTCCCCTCAACATTAGGTCACCAGGTTTGCATAATGATTCAGTGGGCTCCTCGGGTTAGCTTCACACCAGAATCCAACAATCGGCGCATAAAAACTAGAAACGTGACTTATCGGAGTAAGCTAGCTACCTTCTTCCTGTTATTCGGGGTCGAATGCTTGTGTTCGCGACCACAAGTGAGCCATTTACATCGCTGCTGTGAGTAATGCCACCCGACTCTTCCATCTGCTGCCGTATTCCAACAACTCCAAATTTCACTGCACGGACTGCATTATTTTGGTTCGCCCCACATTGATTACACAATCAGTGCACGCAGTGTTGTTGGCACGGAGCACAGTCTGCTTATTCGTCAGAGGTATTGATCATTCACTGGACGTGGCTGGCCACTGCTCTATCCCCTGCGAAAGGTAATACTGTTAACTTTACGCCATTGACAATGAGGAGCGTGGATTCCTAAATTTCTCAACACTTCCGAAATGCTTTGACGCATGCGCTCAAACTAGGTTAATCCTCGCCGAGTAGCCGTTATTGCGTTAGCAAATATTCAGCAGCATACTAATGACTGTAACTGATGACATAGACAACAGTCTGGCTATTTATACCAATAACGCGATGCGAGTGCCACCTGTAAATTTGTATTCTTCCATACCATGACTTTGAACACATCAGTGTGGATTCCAAATGCCTCTTAAATACTTAGCCCTAAGAAGAAAATTGGTAAAGTTAATATTCATTAAATCCATTGGAATAAGATTGAATATTAAAAAAAATCAGCCAAATGTAAATCGAAATAGTTTTTGATGAACCTTAAAACAAACATTATTCATGGTTTATTCAGGAACATTCACCTATAATTGTTTAACATTCAACATTCCCTCGTTGTTAATAACAATACTGATTTATTGAAGTTTTTGCTGATACATATGCAAGGAGCTAAAATATATATGGATGAAAAAATATATTGTGTTGTATAAATGGGTGATCTTGGATATGCTAAAGATTTCTGAAAAAAGAATAATTCGTTATCCGCTACTCGACTTTATTTCTGATGAATAGATTGACTGATCGTCTTTACGAAATATATCTGAGAATCTCACGAATCCAGTTATTGTAGTCATCATAAGAAGCAATTGCAATCACCGAACGTGGTGGGTGAGCGGTAACACCCTGGCCTTGCATTCGGGTGGACGCGGGTTATTTTTATTTATTTGTCTGTACATTCAGATGGTTCGTTCTCTAGGATCTACAACGAACCGTTATTACCTAATACTGTAATAAAATTTATACTAAACATAATTTTATAAAATAAACACAAAGCCTATGTACTACGAAAATGTTACAAATAATTAACTATTATTACTACACACTGTAAATTATCAGCCTGTTAGTAATAACTGTTACCCACTAATACTAAATAACTAAACATCTTGAGTTTACAAAAGTTCGTTTAATGCTGGCATCCGTTGAGGCATAAGCTTCGGTAAATTCCAGAAGCCACACTTCCGGCATCAGCGTTCCACTTAGTTGTTTGTATCTCGTCCGTTTAGAGTATCTTGTCTCATTCCTTAAATGGCTTGCTGTGTTCTGGCAGGTTGCTGGCTATGCTGAAGCCGATACCGCTCCTGGCTGCATCTGACACAGCATCCGCCAGCTTGTCGTGTTCATTTAAGTGGAGGCTGTCTTTCAGAATTTCCGTGATAGTTTTCCCCATGAGCTTCACTCTGTACTGTTTGATTTCATCATCAACTAAATCACATTCAGACAGTTTATGTTTAGGCGTTCCTGGAGATCCGCATGTGCATAGATCATTGTCTGTCCTATTGAACCTGTGGAGATATGTTTCATACGGTCCATGACCGGTGAGGAAATGTACTAACCCTCGGGATGGATTGAAGTGCTTCATACGTATCCTCTCTCTGATGTCAGGAAGTATTTCAAATACTCTCCTTCCTGTTTCCGAATTGTTCCACTGCTGTTGCCATTCATTCAAAATACAATTTTTGATGTCCACCTCCTTGGAAGCCACTTGACCAAGGATTTCTGTTATCTTGTCTAAGTTTCCTTTTCATAACCAGTAACATGCTGCTCTTTTTCTTATTTCCAGACCTAAAGGACATATTCCGAGAATGACTGCAAATGCTTCAGTTGGGATACTTCCGAATGAGCCTGTAAGACGCAAGAGAATTCCTCGTTGCATTCGTCTGATATACCTTGCAAGTTTAACCAATCTTAACCTATTCGCCCATGTGCTTGCAATAGCCTTATAGTCGGCAGTGGGATTAGAAATCTTCATTGCCCAATGCTAATTATTTTATTCATTGCCGCAGTCGTTCTTTGGCATATATCATCAATGTGGTCTTTAAAATTCCTATGTTCATCCAGAACAACACCAAAGTATCTTACTGTTTTCCGTCTATTAATGGAATTTTCTCCAAGCTTCACAGTGGGGTTGCGTTTCAGTGTTCCTTTCATCAAAATGTATTGGGTTTTTGTTGGTGCTAGCTGGAGCTTAACTTGTTTACACCAGCATTCCATTAGTTTCATTATTTCTTTGGTGTTTGTTTCGATCTCTCTTCTATTATTTCTTCCAACTAGCAGCAAAATATCATCTGCGAAGGCATTGATTCCTTCAAGTTCTGCCAGACCCATAAGTCTGTCAAGGACAGGTTCGAAATCAATATCCCAGAATTCTGGCTCACATATTGAACCTTGTGGACATCCTTTTGTTAGATGTTTTGTCAGCTGCTGACCGGAACTGTGAAGTGTTGCAGTTCTTCCGTGACAGTAGTCTTTCAAGCTCTCACACAACAATCGTGGGCATTCTAACTCCCTTAGGCGAACATACTCTGCCCCCAAAAATTATCAAAGGCACCGGAAATGTCAATACATATTCCAATGACATATTTTTTGTTTGTTGAGTTGACTATACGCTGAGCTTCATTTATTGCATCCTCTGTCGACCTACCTTTTCGGAAGCCGAACTGCTGCTGATTCATACCCTTCAATAATCTGAATTCTTTTACATAGTAATTTTTCTTGAATTTTCCCAAGTGTATTGATTAGGCAAATTGGTCTGTAAGACTTTGGTAGTGTAGGGTCCTAATCTTCTCCCCTTCTTATAATTTTTATGCCCGATGTTTTCCAACAATGGGGTATCCTCCCTGCAGCAGGCACGCGTTCGGCAATTCGGTAAGGCAAGGAACTATTTGCTGACTTAAGGCTTGCACCACTTCCGCTGTTATCCCATCAGGTCCTGGTGCTTTATTTCTCTTCAGCGTGCTTATTGCGGTACTTACTTCCTCTCGAGCGAATGGTAGAACCACCATGTCATTTTCATATACGCGGGTTCGAATCCCCGTCCGGGATCCAGATTTGGGGTTTCCATGGTTTTCCAAATCATTCCACGCTAATGCCGGAATGCTTCCTTCAAAAGGCCATGGCCAAATTCCTTTCCGTTGCTTGTCTCCATTCTTTCCCGCCTCTAATGACCTCGACGTCGACAAGGAACAAAGCAATAAAAAAAAGTAGCAATTGCACTCTTTATGTGAGAAAGTTATCCTAACTTCAATAAAAGAACGCATATTTGCTGCAAGCAAATATTACTAATATCCACTGTAGTTAAAATTTGTGTGTTTTTTAGTAAAAATTTTGATGCAGGTAACTGTATAAAATTAAATTTACCTGACTGCAAACCACTCATTGAAAAATCGTTTTTGTTTACAATTTTTCAACTGCACTCTGGTACTGCGGTGATACCTGTGTCGTGTTGTGACAAGCCGACGTGGGCTAGAAGGCGGTTTCTTTGGTGCTGCCACTCTGCGCGGTGGCATTAAGATCCGCAGCGAGGCCTCCCGGCTACACGGCGCCCTCTAAAATCAGCTCGGTTTAGTCAAACTGTAAACAGTTCATCACCTGCAGCTGTTATTGTATCCTTTAGAAGTAATTAGCACCTCGGAATCATTCCACCTCAGTTTATAATGGAACAAAGGCTTTGTAATTAAATTGAAAGAGATCGGATTTCTTTCATTTTTCATTCCGTGGTTGGGTTTGAATGAGGCATGAGCTGTTCCTCTTTACAACAGAGCTACAAAACTCGGCAATCGCCGAATATATTTTGTCAGAGGGAATTTCCTTCAATTTTACATCAGCCTCTTTCTTAACCGCAGCACTTATTAACAACCGAACAAAATCAGAGTTTGTAAAAATGTTAATTCTCCTCATTTCGTCTAATTCGCTATTCTATATTGTGTATGTGCATTACTAGCACAAGCAGCATTTTGATAAAGAAAATATCATATCTTTGAAATAGCTTTGTTCGAAAAGTGCTTTATGTCACTTTCACGTGGTCATTCATCAACATATCGAACACAAAGACAATTTTTTGGTATCATTTGTTGGCATAATGCGAATCAATTTTGTTTCCCTTGTTAACCCTTCCCAAATGTGTACTTATTTGTATCACTACGATGATTTAGCTTAGGAGTCAATTACGTTGTGCTCTGCTGCAATTCTTTAGAATGTGATCCAGAAACGCAGTCTGTAATTTGTTATTACACTGACTGTAAACCTTATCTAGTAAAGCCTATTGTGAAGATGTCTCTTTGTGCATTTCAGCTCCAAAGGTGTTGTTATAACTCACTGCGCCAACTATCCGCAATAGCTTTTCGAAGCACTATTATTCTAGTAAACGTTTACACAACACCTGAAGTAAATTCTCCGGATATCGTGTACTACAACACGCTTCAATAGAGGAGCAGATGCTCTTATTCTGTCATCCGACGTGCGACTGGTTTATGCATCTCTCTCTCTCTCTCTCTCTTACTAATTTGAAATAATCTCTTTTTCTCAGCATGTCGATTACGCTCATTGTACTGTGTTATATGATTGTGTACACCGGAGTAAGGTATGTAAGGCCTTGGAGAAGAGAGGAGTTCCCAAAGAAACCATCAGCAGAGTGACTGAACTGTACCAAGGAAGTGTGAGCTATGTGAAAATAGGGGAAGGAAGAACAGAGTGGCTGGAATAAAGGAATGGACTACAACAAGGAAGTGCCCTATCACCACTACTCTTCATTGTAATCATGGATAAAATAAAGCAGAAGGTGGCAGTGAGAACGGGAGAGGAAAACATGAAGGTGATGGCTTTTGCGGATGATCTGATGATATGACTATCTTGACTTATGCTGCTGAAACATGGACAATGAAAAAGCGTGACATCAGCAGAGTACAAACAAGCGGAATGAATTTTTAAGAGGTAGAATGGTAGTTAGTAAAATGGAATGAATAAGAAATGAAGTGATTAGATACACCATAAAAGAGGAACCCCTACAGGAAAGGGTAGAGAGGATCAGACTGAGATGGTATGGACATGTAAAGAGAATGGAAGTTCAGAGAATCCCAAGAAAACTCTATGAAATTAAGATGCATGGTAAACGACCAACAGATGGATGGCTGAAAGGAGTAGAGGAGTGTGTACGGAAGAGAGGAGAGGACTGGAATAAAGTGGTGACAGAAAGGTGATGGGAAGAACGAAGGAAATGGAGATGCTTTTGCATGAAGCAGACCCGGCCAGAGGCTGGAAAGTGCTGATGATCTGTTCGAAATATTCTAATTTTTATCTTCCATACAGTTTTAATATTCGACTCTTCCAACCTCTAACAAGTTAACCTATCCCTCATGTCTCAAAATGCGGCCCACCATCTTGAGTCTTCTTTCTATGGGACTTGTAAGGTCTCACTGCTGGGAGCCAAAATATAATTTTCTCATTGCTGTCAGTCATTATTAATAGAGTGTTAAAAATGTACAACATTTTGTAGTGTAATTAATAGAGTGTAAACAGACTTTAATTTATTGGTAATAAGAATAGACATTGATAATCCTTTTTTATATTTTGACATTTCATGAAAATAGATCGCAATCCAATATTTTAACTGTAACTGTGGCAGATCAAACTCTAAAAGTTAACCCAAAACAGTCATAAAAGACAATAGATCCGTTTACCCGTACGCGCTAAACTGCCGGTTTGGAACGGCGCTCCGGACTGCCGCGTCGGACCGTGAGGTTGGAGTGCCGCTCCTGGAGCGTGTGTCGAAAAGTGGTCAACACTCCAGTCGCGCGCGCCAGGACTGCGGGTTGGAGCGCACGCGCTAAAAGTGTCGGTGTAAAGTAATTTCCAAGAACGTTGGCGTGGAGCGCGGACTTTCAGCCGAGTTTGAAAGTGTTGTAGACGCTCCAAGCTGGTGTCATACAGTTTTCACGTCGTTATTGTTTTGGGAGACGTACTAGTATTTACAAGTGCGTGTAACATATTCGTAAACGAAATAAGAGAAGCAGAGAAATGGCATGTACTACTTTATACATTTTTTTCTCGTGTTTAAGGAACTGTAAAAACAGTTGCTACTGCTTCGAAGTAGGGATCGGAAAAAATGAGCAAATTTCAAAACATGATTAAAGATTGAATAGTTTGATATATGATTTTATCTAATAGTTGATAGCTCGAATATAGTAAAAAATAAAAATAAAAGAAAAAATAAGTGTTCAGCTGCGAGGCAAAGCATAACTCTAATACACTCCCCAAGTACTTGAACCTGTTTACCTTCATTAGTTGTTCCCCTGCCATCACAATTCCCTGGGTTATCCTATTCTTCTTTCTGGTTGTTACCATGTACTCACATTTCTATACATTAAATTTCAGGCCATATTCCTCCACACTGTCTGTCCATATATCCAACTGCTGCAGCACTTCCTCTTCATCTCCTCCCCAGATCATCAAATTATCCGCAAAAGCCATTACCTTCATGTTTTCCTCTCCCATTCTCACTGCCACCTTCTGCATTATTTCATCCATGATTACAATGAAGATTAGTGGTGATAGGGCACTTCCTTGTTTTAGTCCATTCCTTTGTTTCAGCCACTCTGTTCTTCCTTCCCCTTATTTTCACATATCTCACACAACCTTGGTACAGTTCCGTCACTCTGCTGATGGTTTCTTTGGGAACATCCTCTCTTCTCCAGGGCCTACATGCCTTACTCCATTGTACACAAACATTAATCTGCAGTTACTTTATCTCGTATCTGGAAGACTCTCGAGCAAAAGCAGCAGAACTTCCTCGTCGAATTGACGTACGATGACCAAAGCCGAGCAACTTGCTAATCTGCAGGCGCAACTGGTGAACCTCTAGCAGCAGCTTGCTGCCCAACAGGCCGCACACCACCAACAACTAACCACACTTCTACTACAGCATCAGCAGACATTGCAGCAACAGCAGCAACAGTAGCAGAAACAGCTACTTGGCCAGCAACAGCAACCGAGCCGCGTGGCTACACCGCCAGAATCCCCTGTGCAGCCGCATTCCTCCGTCGCCGCTGCTGTCGCTCCGGCCGCAATTTGCCGCGTCACGCCGAAACTTCCTCCGTTTTGGCCAGCTCAACCTGCGGTATGGTTCGCACAGGTCGAAGCACAATTTTCCCTGGCCAACATCACCTCCGATAGGACCATGTATGACTACGTCGTCAGCAACCTCGACCATCGCTACGCTAGCGAAGTCAGCGATTTGATCATCAATCCACCAGCCACAAATCGGTACCAGACACTAAAAGCCCTACTTATCCAGCACGTGTCTCTCTTCGAAGAGCAGCAGGTTCGGCAACTACTAACAGCAGAAGAACTGGGTGATCGCAAGCTGTATCAACTTCTACGGCACATGCGCTCTTTAATTGACACCACACAAGTGCAGGATTCCGTTCTGCGCACATTGTGGCTACAACGTCTTCCTCTCAGCGCCCAGGCTATTCTCTAAGCACAGGCTACTACTCTGCCGCTTGATCAACTAGCAGACATGACGGACCGAGTCGTCGCCGGGCATCCAGATTTGGGTTTTCCATGGTTTCCCAAATCACTCCAGGCAAATGCCGGGATGCTTCCTTAAAAAGGCCATGGCCGAATTCCTTCCCATTCCTTGCCCCCCATCCTTTCCCGTCTCTAAAGACCGCACTGTTGAGAGACGTAAAGCAGTTAAAAAAAATCGAGTTGTCGTGTTTGATTGTAATCAGTTTCCCGTGTCAGTAACATTTGTATGTGGGGCAATCTCGCCCACAGGTTTATGAGAAATATTACTGGTGCAAGAGGACCACTGAAGGATGCAACTAGACTTTGGCTTTATTATAAAACTGAGAGTAAGGGAAGATCTTCAGACTGTTGTTAAGAATGAAGTTGAAGTCACCGAGGATTTTAAAATTGCAGAGATATTGAGTGACTGGTTTAGTGTTACAACTAGCGACAAACATCATGTGATGGGAGGGAATGAATCAGAGGAGAGTCTCCCTAAAAGAATAAATGAGGAAATTGAAAATTTTGAAATAAACTCTGAGGAAATTATGAAGGAACTCAGAAAGCTAAAAAAAAACGTAAAGGGACTGTTGTAGATAATATTATTACAGATTTATTAAAAATTGTGGGATACCATATTGTACCTTACCTTGAAATTTTATGAAAAATGAGTTTGGAGTCTTGCTGCTTACCAGAGGATTTGAAAAGAGTGATAGTAGTACCGGTTCATAAAGGAGGGGTTACAAATAGGGTTGAAAATTATAAGCCGATTAGTTTCACATCGGTGTTAGGAAAAATGATGGAGAGATTGATATTCAACTGTATCAGAAATGTCTGTGAGGAAAGAAACTGTTTTCCAGATCGACAACGTGTCTTTAAGCAAGGATATTCATACGAATCCTAGATGGTGGGCTATATGCAAGATATTTCAGATGAATTGGACAAGGGTTGCCAAGTTGATAGTGTGGCACTAGATCTTTCTAAGGCGTTTGACACTCTGAGCCATATGATTTTAAATAAACTGAAATCTATTGGATTGGATGAAAAACTTACTTGTTGGGTAGAGGAATTCTTAAAAGCCAGAAATCAAAGTCTTAGAGTAGGAAATAAATTATCAAAAGAGGTCGAAGTAAATATGGGAGTGCCACAGGGTAGTGTATTGGGACCATCGCTGTTCATTATTCTAATGAATGACTGTGTTGAGGCGTTACGGTCGGAGTCTAGGTATTTTGCAGATGGTATAATGGTATACAATAGGATCAAAAAAGTGAAGACTGTGAACAGCTGCAGGGTAACCTGGATTATCTAAATGGGTAGGTCAGGATGGAATGAAGACAAATGCCAAGAAAATTCAGCTTATTAGGAACAGAAATAAAAAAAGAAAAGGCTAATTATGATTATAGGGTGGGGTCAGAATTGCTTGTTGAGAGCTTGAAGTGTAATTATCTTGGCTTAACGTTTGATAACCAACTCAACTGGGCAGAGCACATTAGGCATGTTGTAGGAAAAGGTTACTAAGTTCTTCATTTACTGGAGAGGGCGATAAGATAATGTACCAGAGAAGTTAGGGAGTTGGGTTACAAGACTTTGGTCAGACGATTGGTTGAATACGGTGCTGTAGTTTGGGACCCACATTTTGGTTATCAAATACAGGAGTTGGAAAGTGTGCAAAGAAGAGCAGCTAGATTTGTTTGTGAAAATTATCACAGGACACAGTCAGTAACTGATATGATGAGTGAGCTAGATTGGGACTCATTGGATAAAAGGAGGAGGGTGCTGGGAATGTACAGGGCATATGTTGGAGCTTGGAGGGATATTGGGCAAAGAATTAGGAATAGTGCATGGTAGGGGAAAAGCGACCATGAATTTAGCACATGCTGGACCTAAATGATTAAAGTTTTTCCATGGCAACTTATATTTCAGAGAAAATGTTAATACAGAAACAACTCCTTGCAGTGATGAATAATTTTCCAAAAATGCTCAAGGAATTTAGAATTAGAATTTGTAAATCATAATAGTAAGTAGGGGAGGAATTTAACATTCTAATAATAAAAGAAAATTTAAAAAAATATGAATACAAAAAAAGAGGTAAATGGTTGTCTGGAGGAATTACCACTAGAGTGTTAGCTCCATCGTAATTAAATTAATAATAATAACAACTAATTGTTTAGGCCTCGTAGAAATAAGGTTATGTTGCTAACATCGACGAACTTAAGCGTGACTCAACAGTCAATTACAGTGAGTTGTTTATGTATTAACATTTCCTCTGAAATATAAGTTTCCATGGAAAAACTTTAATCAGTTAGCTCCAGCAAATGCTAAAGTACCCCACTTAACTTTCCACAAACTGAAAACTCTAGCAAGGTTCTACAAATTTTTCTGAATTATTTCGTGCTCACATTTTCAAGTTTTATATTTGTACGTGTTAATACAATCTTAATGAAATCACCAACTACTCCAAACAAACAACCAACGAGCATCGACGCATCAAACCGAAAATGCACGTGTAAACACTTGGCGGCTTTAGATCTGCGCGCCAGATGTGTGCATTTTGATCACCGGGCATTTACATTGAAAGGATTGATGCGCACTTCTGGAGCATACGGTCATAAATTGTCGGGAAAAAAACGTGTGTGTAAACGGGACTAATAGCTCATGGTCATTCAAGGGAATTTGTTCACTGCGGAGAAAGAATGAATATTACGGAACAGAATGTTGAGATGATGAACGTTGTTCTACGGATACGGCGACTGCATTGGTGAATGCGGTGACGATAAGAGGCGTCTGTCGTCTCCCGTTGCGCAAAAGCGGTTCTCTTGCCAGAGCCTCTGGCAGAGAAGTGTTGTCGCGGACGACACTGTGTACGCAGAACCTGCAACTTAGTGCCACAGAAATCAACAGGACCAGCAACCGAATATCCCTCAGTAGTAGTTGCTGGGAACTTCATTTCAATTTCCCTACTTTCTAATTCTTGTCTATGATTCGCGATAGCAGGTCGCAACATGGAGAGGATCCTCATCTTTGACGCCCGCGGTGAACTCTCTCGCCGCGTTGTTGACAGCTGCGTAGTAAAAGGGGAGGCTCGGAAGTGGCTCGAGCCACTGAACCATTGCTAACTTGTTTGTCTCATTGCGGTACGGTCAGGATGCCTGACACAACAGGTCATTTCTTGTTGTCCTTATCATGTGTTTCACAATACTAAACTGTTATCCCTTAAATAATGATTTTTAACTATAATATAATTTTGTGCACTTTTTAAATTAATACAAGCATCCTTCTATAACAACCAGCATCATAAGATTAAGTTATCTTGCTATCTATCTTTTTAAAGTAGAGGAATTTTTATTCTGATGATTCTTTTCGTTTGTTCATATTTACTACAAATTCTTCTCATAAGATTTTGTGCATTATACTCAGTATTTCTCTCCTCAGTTGTCTGCTCCTTGTACCCTCGTCCACATTGAAATTTTTCTTTCATTTCCATTATTGTTTCCACTAAATTTAATTGAAAGGTCTTATTTATGTGTTAAATATTCACTATTTCGGTATTGGAGGATTTTTCAGTACGAAGATTAATGGAAATATGTTTTTCTATATACACCGTAAACGCAAGAGTACACACAGGTAATACACAAATCACCAACAGGATAGTGCAAAGAAACTCATCTCCAACTTTCACAATCTCTCACCCTGCCTACATGTTGGTGCACACCCAAAGAGAAAAATAAATTTTTAAACTCGTTAATCTTTGCTTGGGTGCATTTGCCGTGACAGATAAATCGCATTGTCTTCCGGCGTTAAAAATCAGTTTTGAATGTTGGTTGCTTAAGTAATTGAGTTCATTTTTGTCACATTTACACTAAAAGTTTTATCATACTAGGAAAACAATGGAAAATAATGGTCGATATTTTAACGTAGGATTTTGAGTATACGATTGTTGGGTAGAACAATTTATTGCGCAAATAAACTAAACCCTTAACAATGATTAATCAACTCCATCGAATAACTGATTCGTGTTGTTACATAAAGTATTTCATTTTCCAGAATGTGATGAAATTCGTGGTGCTGCCCTGGACGGAATAATAGAATTTTATTGATATAAATTTTTATCTAAATAGCAGTTGTAAGCCCGCACTATGCAAATCAACCTACTAAGCCAAAACCTGGAGTCACGTTTAAAATGCATTTTTCATTATGTGGTATTCAAATGGTAACGAAGAAAGAAGTTTATCTTCATAAAAGTTTTCAATTTTAATCAAGCCTAAACGACCAGCATACCCGAATACACAACTACCAAAATAATGTGAAATTTCAGTTTCTATTATTATTATTATTATTATTCAGTTACAACCAAACGACAAGATCAAAGATGAATTTTTCATTTTAATATTGTATATAGTGAGCGATGGATAGGAAGCTCAGTATTGATGGCAGGATGGAAAATAGCAGCGTGTAGTGTATGTTTTCATATTTTTTTCAGTTATATACTGAAGGCAATTGTGATTGGTACGTAGTGTAAATGAAGGTTTACGTGGAAAGGTCAAGAGGTACACACTATCGAACTCCAGCGGATGGTATTTATAAATCCTCTGTTATAGCCTAAGATCCGGCTGCATGATTTCTACGTTCTTCTGTAATTTGATTGAAATGCAATTTTTATGTATAATCATTAGTAGCAGAATACGATTCTGCTGGGTAGCCTATTAAAATATACTCGCAAGTAGTTTTAATTAAATTTTCATATATTTTTTTTAAAATTTCGTTCACTTGTTTGTTAAATAAATTATAATTCATTTCAAAGAGAGATATGTAAAGAACATAAACATATTTGGTTGCATATATGAAAGTGGCCGCACGTAGGGATTGCTAGCTGTTGGAGTTAGCGCACTTCGCTGTCTGAGAGATGGTGTGGTGAGCTAACTCTCTCTCGCTCCTACATATATTTAACAGCTGCAACCCACACTTGCCGTCTATTTGAGATAGGCAACCAAAACATTTTATGTTCTTTACATGTCATTTCTCTTAAATGAATTACAATTTATTAAAAAAAAAACAAAAAACAGTGAACGAAATTTATGATTTTTAAAAAAAATTAATTTAAAATACTTGCGGCCATATTTTTACTGGCAACCCTGCAGAATCGTATTATGCTTCTAATCATTATACATAAAAATTGCATTTCAAGCAAATAACAGATAGACGTTATGTATAAATCATGAAGCCGGATTTTCGACTATTACTGTTATTCTGCAAGGGGAAACCGAACTGGATGGCCTAACGGATATTTCGAGTGCAAGGCCAGAGCAATGCCGCTCACCCAACACGATCAGTCTGGGTACGACTCTATCGTTTGTAACGTTACCTATTTGCTGAGCAACGTTTTTCTGTTAATTTATAAAATTACAAATTACTGAATATAATTTTGGATGTAGTTACTGGATAAAATTGTATTATTAACATGCAGTTCATGTTTTCGAGGATAATTAAATATTTATTTAACACGAACAAGGTAGCAAATCGATAATTTACGTAAAGTATAAAGAGCATAATACCCATGATCATTAACCATGAGTATATAAAGTGAAAAAAGTAAAAAATATTGGCATGAGACTTAAAAACACCCGTGCTTGCTAGATCACTGTACATTATATAGTTTTTTCTTAATCTGGAAAGATATCTGTGCGGGCCGTTTCGGGACGTTTCGCGTGAATAACAATGCAGCATTTACTTAAAAATATGCGTAGAAAATCAGTTTCTCCGCGCAGATGACCCACTGACGAAGGAAATCCACAGTTGACACTTTTTTCACTTCCACAACAAACTATTGGAGATAGTTGTGCTCACATCTGCGAAACTCTAGTACATGCTTGCGGAAAAACAAACTTTAAAAACTACCTCTATTTATCGATCTCAGAAGAACATCTCATCTCCTTTCTCCACCCCTCCATAGTCCAGAACATGCAACAAAAATGACAGAAGTAGTATTTTAAGTCTTTCTCCAGCTCCCCTCAAATTTACACGCACTGCCTTTCAGACCCACTTGACAAACATGCAACGGAACTCTCCTCTCAACAGTGATATTTATTGCCGAAGCAAATGTTCGTATCTGGACGTTTGTGAAAAGACCTCCTGTGCAGCATATCCACGTGAACAGCTTTCGTGTGGTGCCCCCGTTGCGTGACACATTAAGTGTTCTTGGAGGCAGAGCGGTGATCATACTGCGAGTTCAGTGTCCTGCCCTTTGTCCTCAATTACGGCTAGTGACTGCCGTGAGGTAAGGGACTTCGCGGGCCAGTGTTTGACAATCACTCGTACACTTGTAATTATTATAAGAATTATCACTGCTCGACAATGTGCAACATCTCATCAGAAATTCCTGTTATTGTTCCATATCAAATGTAACGGATTTCAGAATACCGTTTAGTACACAATATCACAATTAAGAGGTATTGTGCTTTCATGTTTACATCACTAAACATAATCACCTACCATAACGAGTCTATGATTGTTATGATCTGATCAATATTAGGGCTGTTTGGGTCTATGTTTTAATAATAACTGAGAGACGCCTGCCTTACACGTAACAATTTTACTTAAATATCGATTCATTATAATTGATTTTGTTTTCAAAGTACTTTTAATTGTTTGAAATAATGAGTTTCATGTAGAAAATTATTTCTGTACTATTTCAGTTGGTCTTTACGTGGCTTAGCTTTCGACACTGTTTTTTTTTTTCTGCGTGATTTTACTTTCTTATTAGAGACTGTTTAAAATAACAGTTTCACATGTACAGATTAGAAATTTTGAGCTGTGTCGTTTTAAGTAATAAAGTGTTATCGAGTTATTTAATTTTTTTACCTTTACTTCCTTTCGAATAAAGAAATTTGTTGCAAGGGAAGGTACCATTAATTTCTTGTTTTTTGTTTTGCCATCGAAAAGAGAAGGAACAACGAAATATTTTGAGAATAAAGAATTACGAAACCAAGTCAACTTTCTACGTTTTCAAATAATCCATGTTTAATTTACCAAAGTTACGCTTTGATACGAAAAGCGATGTTCTTACTCATTATTAATGAGTTCCTGGCGGGATGGTATACCGCATTTGCTGCAGCTATAACGACATTTCCTTTTTAATCTTAGGGTTTTACACTGTCTATGTCAAGCTCATAGAGATGATGTCGTAAAATAAGGAACGGGAAAGAGTTCGGCCATAGCCTTTTGAATGAACCATGCGGACATTAGCATGGGGTAATATCATTTATAGATCAATTCTGGATGGCTTACCGGGGATTTGAACCTGTGACCTCCTGAAAATCGGGGCCGAGTTTACCGCTTACGGATCAGGGTTGGTCAATGTTTCCACTCATGTCTCAGATCATAATTTAAGTGATCAACCATTTTCTGAACATATGGAATTGTGGATATTTCCTACAATATTAGTATTAATATTACAACTATTAAAACCACAAGGGCTTACGTAATAGCTTAAGTGCTCCTGTTCAGCTAGAAACTGTATCTGATAACTCCACAAACAAGGTTGGAGCTCGCCTTTTATCAGAACGGTCTTCATTTGTGATATATGTACTACACTGCACCAGGGATACATGTTCAAAACTCTTTGGAAACATCCTCATATGGAATGATGAAGGTCCACTTGTAAAGGCAAAAATAAAATACACCGTTTGTCAATCGTTTTCCAATTAGTCCTTCCATTAAGAACCTCCGCTCACCCCTGTATGAAAATACTCGCTGTTTGCAATTAAATCGCGTTTGCTTCATTCGTCTCGCCGTACCGCTGTCGATAGGGACGAGAAGGAACCGGAAGAGGGGGCAGGGGGGGGGGGGGGCGTGCGGTAGAATAGAATGCCACCCCTCAGCCCACGCTCTCCAGGCAGGGGTCAAAGTTCACAGCACGCGGCGTCGAGGAAAGAGCAGCAGACGGGGCACACTCTCACAAAACAGACAACACTTAAAACAAATCCAGCACGTTAGTTAAAAAATCCTTTCAAACGTCATTTTTTTTTATTACCGAACACGTAAATATGATTTCTGATCTGGTTTACATGACTCAGTGTAACGTAATAACGTAAGAACTACAGTTCAAACGGTTATCGCTGTTGTTTAAAATTCTAGAAACCATCTCCTGCTTTATACTGTTATGACAATACAAGCCAATGTCATCATGTAGAGATCAAATGACCAATGTTGCCGATAGTAATTGCTCAACTGTTTGAATTTAATATAGTTCAAAAATATGAAAAGTCATTACTCATATTGAGCCTGGCTTTTGGAGGGCATGTGTTTGAGCCTCTTTTCGTATATGTAGATTTTAGATAAGTATAGTTTCCAAAAGTTGTTCCTGGTTCGGCTTCTCCCCCCCCCCCTCTCTCTCTCTTCGGAAAGGCCGTGACGTATTTAGTTTCTGCTCATTGATGAAAGTCCTCCAAGGCACTAATGATAACATTTTCACGCGAAGGAAAGAGCTGACGAAAAGAAAGAAGAAGCTATTTGCGTTTTAGGAACTGGCAAATTTACTCTTCAAAGCACTGAATTAAGATATGTACAGAAGGAGTTGGTCATTTGACATGATATTGCGGTACACGATTAAGAAAATTAAACAAGGTATTTATATAACTTCATAATTCATAGTTGAAAAATCCAGATGGTACAATGGTAAAATTTTTACTTACTAAACATTAACTGGTACAAATGTTTACTATCATTAAATTTAATTATTTTATTCATCATAATAATTAATTAAAATTTTGATTCAATTTTAAGGAATCTTGAGCAATGAAACGAAACAATTAATTAACACTTAAACAAACCAGTAACGAGCATATCATTAAAGATTTTTTGGAATTATCATCAATAAAGAAAATTAGGTAGATGATAAAAGATAGTGTTGTCTTTGAACAAGCGAATCACTTTATAGCAACGTCTGGGTATTTTCATTATATACCATACGTCATTGAGATCTAATAGTGAACACGAAATGGATTTTCACTTTTATTTGGCAATAGTTCGCAAGGAGACTTAGAATGGCCCAAAACGCTATGAAAAGATCAAAGCTTACTTTAACTAGAAAAGACAAGAAGAGATCAACCGACATTAGATCAATTACAAAAGTCACAGACATTTTAGAGAATACAATATGCTTCAAGTGACAATGCGCGGTCCATATCACTCGGAAGGGATATGAAAGATGGACAAAAACATTATTGGGTGGAGTCCAAGAGATCAGCAGACCGATAGGACAAGGATATACGCAGGGTTGCTGGAATTAGATGGCAAAGGATAGCCCAAGAGCTTTGTACCTGGCGAAGACTGTTCTAACTATACCTGAACTAATAGCTCTAGGGGACTACATCATTCAGTGATCAAATGGATGACGATGATGATTAGTTCACTGGGTCGTTATAGAAGTATTATTAACCAACAATTTACTTAACCGTTCCTAATGCTGGCATACCGACGTTGCTGGATTGCAAAACTGTAAGTTCTCTTTAAAGTGTTGCTGATAGCTGTGTAGTCATCACAATAAAAATAATCTAGTAAAGAGAAAGCACAAAATTTCCACTGTTTTTATAGTGCCGTCGACATTCTAAGCATGGCTTCACCGTTCACTACTTCAGTAGGTTCCATTTTACTCCGTCTCGCGTGACATTACGACTGCCACTTATGAACTTAGTAATGGCTTCATTTGTCCACAACCACAACTTTTAGTTCAAGCAAACATAATAGCAAATATTTAATAATGGAATACACAACGCGGTGTTTTAATACAGCTCAAAAGAGTAAATAACTGTAAGACCTCGTGAAAATACTTGCAAAAACAGGTGCAATGTAGAGTTGTTTACATTCAGTTTAAAGTAAACTTGGAAATGATTCCAACATCTTCTGAATCAGAACATCGTATCGCATCAAATGTAGACGCTGAGACAAAACATTTGTGAAATTGATATATATATAATCCACTGGAGATAAATTATCAAAAAGTAATTGGACACCTGTGAAGATTGTTAATTGAGTAGTTTAGTTAACTTGTGTTCGCGCTGTATGCTGCAGACCAGTTTAAACCCTAATGACAATGAGATGGCACGAAGTACAGAGATATTAGATTTCGATAAGGTCGTTTTTGTAGGTTGCACTTTCAGTGCGCTCTCTAGGTGGGCAGTTGCAGTGAAAGTCAACAGTTGCATCGTCCTGCGTAAGTGTAAGATTGATGTGCTTGTGTCAACGCTGCACGTTTTGGGGGACTACTAATTTTGACCGACAGTAATTGCAGAACCTAAAATATAAAATTGTTAAAAATAGGGCAAAACCGAGGCTACCATCCAGAAATAGTTTCATGCAGCAACAGGAATATCGGTTTTCACTGAAACATTATATACACAGGCCCACTGACGGATATTTCGGAAGAGCAGCTGCACATCATGACAAGCAATAAACCTCATCGACTCGGGTGGTGTTCGGACCGTCGTAACTGGACGCTGGAACAGTGGGAATCGGTGTTGAGTCGAGGTTTACATCATTCTGGTCCGGTGGATGTGTATATGTGTGGCGTCTTCCCGTGCAACTGCTTCTGTTGGAGTGGCAACTAAGAAATTCGATGGTGGTGGAGTGATGGTGTGGCATAGGCCTGCTGGTGTTCGTTTATGCCAGCATAAACACAGAGGCCTATTGTACCATTCTGGATGATGAAATTCTTTGTTACGGCATCGACCCGTGTTACTTCTAGGGTGACAATGCCAGGTGCAAAGATTTAAGGGCTACTATGCAGTGGTACGCCGACATAATGTTCACTGATTGATTGGCCCACACAGATACCCGACCTTAATGTTGTAGAACATGTTTGTGGCGAATTGTATCCGCGGGTGAGGACTCGTCTGGAGTGGATAAAAAGCTTTGCTCAACTCATGGTATGGCTGCAAGGGGAATGACTACGAATCCCTTTGGAATTCCCGCAAATACTCGTAGAGAGCATTCCAAGGCAGTTTGGCTGCTGCTATAGCTGCAAGAGAGGGCCTGACGAGATTCTGATGGGGTGACATCCACCGAGCAAACATTGTGACAGGTGTCCAATTACTTTTTGGTAGATACTTCTGAAAACGAAATGAAGTAAGGACAAAATAAACAGCAACAAAACTGCAGTTGCATTGGCGAAATATTGACTATAGAAATGGATGATTTTTACATCTTCACCTTCACTCGGACTGTTGTTTGCTTGTTCCTTGCACAATTTCTCTCAAACCTCGAGGCAATTTTCATTGTGAAATACAGTTGCCACACGACATTTTTTCACCTAAACTAAAATATTTTGTCTCTATACTACAGGTTCCAATTAACAACCATACTCCGGACAAGGCTTGAAAGTTGCGCGCATTCGACAAACGTACTGGACGTGGGGAGTATACAGCCAGAGGCGAATTACAGAAGAAAGTATAATTACGATCACCACATTTAACATGAAAATTTGGCAGTTATAGTAAAAAAAATCTTAGCGATGAACTTTTCTTGCTATAAGTAAAATAACTGGAATCAGTCAGGCGTATATGTTGGCATTTAGTTTGGCTTTGTCACTAATAAACAGGTGTGGAATTATTATATTATCAAAAACTTTGATGTTGTGACAGTATTTAATAGTACAAAGTCATTAATAAGATACAAATATCATTTATACCAAACTCTTGACTTTAAAGAGAAGCACAGATCCTAAAAATATGTTCCTTCTTTTGAAACAATCGCCTCATCTTTTTGGCAGCTATGAACATCTATACACTGCGAGAGGGATTCTGTACGGCCTGCGGTAGCACGCGAATGCTTTGCGGAATGGCATTGTACGGCGCCCAGTCAAGCAGACGAGCTGCGTTCCGAGGATCCCGTACCTGCGAATCCTTACTCACGGTGTGCTTTGTATCGGTTGCTGGTATTGGTCTCTGATCTCTAACGGAATTCCACGAGGACCAGAGAACAGAGAGCCAGTGAGAGAAAGCGGATGCTGGGGCCTTCTACAGGCAGACAGCGAAATTTGGCAAGTTTCAAGTTGATAATTCATGGGTCTCCTGGTGTGAGACTGGCTGCTTCAGTAACATCATGGAAATAAAGGCGTAAACAATTTTATCCAGTGAACGAAACTATTTTCTCGTTCAAGGCAAAAAAGAGATACGCTTTGATAAGTAAGAAGGAGAATAGGAATAAAGAGGTGAGATGTAGAGAAGGGCAAAACTGAGAACATCTCCTTGCAACATAGCTAAGACAGTGAATATAATTGTTAAGTCATAATTCGTATCTTAAGTAAGTGGTTGATTGTTTTACTTTTGAGCCCTCAGCATTGTCCTCGAATGAACAGTAAATTTGCGCCAATTTTGAAACTAGAAGCAATCCATCAGTACATATTCCATCACATTGTAATTACCTTCTCCGTCCTTCGAAGGTATCTTTAATTTTGCAGTACACCAAGAATCAGTTGTATTATTATGAAATAAAGACTCAGGAAAAGTCCCACGAAATGTGGCTTCGGGCTGACGAGCCCTTGGTAACCTGAAACAATCTTTTTTTTGTTCCTGATTCTGGAAGTTACGCGGTAGGTGCAATACCGTGTACATTTTAATGTAAGCAATATTTGTAAATTGTAAATCAGGGAGAGAAAATTATAACAACTGGAGTTTAAAAGTTTCAGAAAGCTCCAAGAATATTTTTTTCGTCCATTGCAATATAGCACATAGAAAAACCAAATGGGACGAGCATTCTGCGAACCTGATAATAACGCTGCATTCCATGAACAGTGCTGTGTAACCGAACGAAATATTGGATTGTGTAAATGCAGCATTTGTGGGTGTTATGAAAAAAATTTAACGACATACCATGTAGGCAGGGTTAGTTTGCGGATCGCTGTATATAGAGGTGGAAGTAAATTGGACCTCTGATGTAACTCGAGAGTGTTCTTATACGCGGTATCTACGGACGAAGAGCTATAGTTTCGTGTTCAGGTTCTCGACCGATAGCAGCGAGCGGACGACACACATTCTGTAGAAAGGAGTTGCGAGTGTGTGCGGGACAGCATCGCGTGTGGCGGACCGGCGGTAGATTGACACGTCTGGCTGGTCGTGGAGAAAGCCTGTTACCAGCCATTAGTCTTATTAGTGGAGAGCCAGCCAGCCCCTCGAGCTATCGATTTTGCCGTGGGCCCCAGAGTCCACACACGGGACAAAGGTCAGTAGGCGTGGCGACCGCAGGACAAATGGCAATAAACTCACAAGTGCTGACGGCAAAGGGTTTGATCACAAAGCAATCAGTCATGAACTAAACGAAAATCATAAACATGGAATTTATTCCCTCAATTAAAAGACCCTGTTTAACCAACACGTTTATGTCATTATATCCGATAAAAACATTTTCTATCCTCCTTTCCTGCT
The DNA here is from genome assembly GCA_031002005.1 of Vandiemenella viatica. Lineage (NCBI taxonomy): Eukaryota > Metazoa > Arthropoda > Insecta > Orthoptera > Morabidae > Vandiemenella > Vandiemenella viatica. Next base: position 221,420,180 of record JARYHS010008074.1, on the reverse strand, counting down.
TGTCCTATTTCCCTCTTTACGTTCTTTACTACTATGTGCACTACAAAAAACTTTGTAGTGTGAAATTGTAGGTACCGTTGCTCGTTGGGAAGAAAATAAAAATATACCTGACAATTTGACCTTCTGATAAGTAATTTATAAATTATGTATCTTTGTCTTGTACAAGATTTGATCCACTTCCGATATCCTAAACTTCAGATTTTAGCATATAATTTTCGAAGTAAAATGTATGCTCTGGAGCTAAAAGCACTTTATAAATAACTGACTTCTTCACAAGAGATTTTAATAAAAAATTGAAATGTTAATCTATAAATATTCGATAAATGCCATAAACTAATTGCTACTCGGAGAACAAACACTTAAAATACGAATCAATTTAGGAATCCGCCTTAAAAGACGTGTACTGTAACGGAAAAGAAAACTAAAACAACACATTAATATATGTATCTCCAAAGACTCCCAGAATCTTAACTCTTGTGATGTACTTATGCGCAGAAAGTGTTAAACCATGATGAAGGAATAATTAAACTGAAATATCTACAAGAACAGCAGAATACGTGAGCTATATGCTCTTTAACTTAGTCACCAGAAACATACGCTGCCTGTGAGATTAATACTAAATACTAGACTTAACAGTTCAGAAAAAACACCATAGCAACGAAAGGTAAGAAAAATTACCAGACATATAAATAGTGAGTGAAACAATTCTAAGTTTCCGAAATTACGATAATAGTATAAATTCCACTTAAATCATACTGTATCGTTTAAGATTGACAGTGGGGAACTGTAAACGTTACAACTAATTGAATTCAAAACGATTACAATAATTCTTAGGAGGAAATAAATATTCCTGCACATGATTGCATAGTATGCAGGAACACATTAAGGTTATGTTATACCAGCTGTAAGGGCGGCCACATAGAGGACATTTTACTTTTCATTATAGTAACAGATGTTCCCAGGTGCATAAGTGTTGTGCTGTACATCAGATAACAGCGGATAAAACTTAAGCCTCACCTTATGTAGAAGCTAATAAATTATTAATTCAATTCATTTTTTCTATCCAAATAGTCAGCGAAAATCCGTTAGACATTTTTCTTTACACGCGTGCGCGATTAAGCTACTTAACAATCGTAGTCACGAAACATGTCGTCTCTTCTTATCTTGACTCATTAATACTTCTCCAGTGCTACTGTGGAGTGTTTCCTGCAATATAGAGTAAACGGATTAAGATTATTGCCAAATGCAGCCAGTACTGAGTACCTACTACACAGGAGGATTCTCTAAACTACACTGGTTAATAAGATTTACTGTCGGTTTATCGACGTGGTAAATCTTCTCTAATCCGTCATAAGCTTCGTGAAAATTGAGTACTATGCGTTACGAATTTTACAACCTGAAATTCTTTATTTCTAACGTCGTTTCTGTTATGGTGAATAAAACAAAAAACATCAGACAATAGTTACTGTTTAAGTAATTATTGTAGATATTAATAGCTGTAAGTAGCTATTATTAGCTGAGGTCTCGTTTTGGTGCAAAGTGGTATGTAAAATCTATTCTTCCTTCCCACAGCAGATGAGATGCATTCCAAAGACTATAACCTGGCTATTACCAATCCTCCCCGACAGGATAAGAACCTGCCGGTTCTTCCTTTTCTCCTGGCGGATTGTACGTAATGATGTAATACAGCGAATTGGATTTGATGTTAAATGAAATCAAACCACACATATATTCCAACACGAAACATTTAATAACACAGATTAAATAAACGCCCTCGCATTTTTCAATACACTTCACGCCTTTACATCGTCTCAGCGATTCTACACTCATCTACGACGACTTTATTGCTCTCATACTAGACATCACATGCGGACCAAAGATCATTGTCACTTAAGAGCTAAAGATTACAAAGACAAACTACCTAATATCGTAGCGTATATGTTACAAGACTCTTATGATACTGATACATTTAACATTTTAATAATACGAATAGGATAAATTTCATTCTGATAACGCCATATGACATGTGGCAAGAATAGGTCGTGAGAAACAAAGATGGGGAGCTCAGTAAACAAGAAATGTTTGATTCAATTTACTCGTACACAGCAACATATCACTTTTGTAAGTTATGTTTGGGTATTTGTAAAATCCCAGAAGCTATATAAATAATAATTATTAATGAAACATTTTACGTAGAAACTTAATATTTTACTGATTTTCTGAAGATGCAGAAATTTTTTTTTTACGTAATACAAACTGATCAATTTTGTTCGCAGTAATTTATATTTTAGTGAAAAAAAACAAAAGTATTCTAACTTTCTTCGTTTACTGATCTACATTTAGGAACCTTTATTGATTTTCTTACTGTATTGCACACCATACAGTAAACACCTGTCCAAGTAAGGACTTTAAGCTTCATTGGAGTTCCTTGTAAAAAGCAAAACGATGCGGATCTTAAGAAGTATATAACTAGAGTAAGTGTTTATAAAAAAAATTGCAGATAGGCGCCAAACTGGTAAACGTAACCTAACCAACACAATTAAGGCATACATTTCATCGTCAGCTGGAAGATTTTGTTTGATAAAGGAATTTTTCACTGTTTTCAGGTTTCATTTTTCAAGGCGTTGGTGCTGACGTACAATGTCACTCCTTTTTTGAAAAATAACACGAGAATAAGGATACAAATTAAAGCGAGAGGTAAATTAGTTTGTAATGGTATTTAGTAATTCTAAATTCAATGAGGTATCACAGATCACCATATCCTTATTGTATTCTAGGTTAAATTTTAATTTAGCGTGCGTTTTCGATTGGTGACAGTTTTAAGTTGATGCGCATTTTACCGTAATTTAGGGAGACTAGCTTAAGGGGTCGACAGCTTAGTGGACCATTTACCCTTGATGGCGTACTTGAAATGCAAAAAGCCATCGTGGCTAAAACCTAAGGACAGTGAATGTCTTTAAAGCACTTACATCATTTTTCTTTCCTTTTATTAAAATAAGTATATTAAGTTGAAGGTACGTACATAGAAAAGATCATAAAATATATTCAGAATAATTCAAAGTGTCTCTTAAATAAACAAAAAATTTTATACCTCGAAAGTGCGGACATTAATGTCTTTTTACTTTAAGATAGGCAACAGCTAGAATACAGAATTATTTAGTCTCCAATCGAATTTCACCCGCTGCTTCTTACGCTTGAACTTAAAATTTTATTGCTAGAATTGGTTATAGAAAGATGCAAGTTATGTAAAAGACGTCCCAAAAAGCACGGAATCCGAATAATATGATGGGAAAGCCATCACCACACCACTCTATCATCGATCCTATATCATAAACAGAACCAGTTTACAACATGTTTAAGAATAACAACAATCTGAGAGGGGAGGGGTTGATTGTGGGAAACAGCGTACTATAATTCCTCCGGCAGATTTTATCTAGATACTAGCAGAGTTCCCGGAGTTGCCCGGTATGATCTAGATTGATTTGCACACACAGTGATTATTGAAGCTCATAAAAGAGATAAGTTTCTTGGGGATTCTACGATGACCGTGGAGCTACAGTTTGATGATGGAATCCTATGTAATTCGATGAGTCAAATTGAAATAAAAAAATAAATTTTTTTTTATATCTCGCTTAGTTCTCGAGATATTGCATCACCAAACCATTATATCTACAAGGTGGAAATGCACTATAGGAGTTTTATTTTCTGGTTGTTGTTTGGTTGAAATACAGCCTGGACGAGAAAACGTCACCAAAAGCATAAGGAATTATAACTGATTTTTGACATGTTAAATCTCGAAAACCAAGTGAGATATCAAAAAATGTTATTCTTTATTTTAGATTTTTTTTTTTCACCGAGTTCTATAAAAATTTATCATCAGATTTTGGCGCCACGATATGATAGAACTGCGATTTTTGCAATTGTGAATTAAATTTCATGTCAGTCGCTCCATTTTTCTATACGTATTTAAAGGGCTAACCCCGTGTGTAGCAGAAAAGAGATGGTGGATGGTGTTGGGGTTGATTTATTACTGCAACATTTTTTAGCCATGATATCTGGAACATGTGTGCTAAGTATTATCATAATAACCACAGCAATTCGTGCAGCAATAGAAACAATTTTTTTTTTTTTTTTTTTTTTTTTTTTTTTTTCCAGGAAATGTAGTAAAGACAGAATCGCTCATCAAAAAAGTAACACTATGTCAACACTAAAGGTTTTAAACCGTTCAATTTCATGTTCAAAGCCATCAGTAGTTCATTACTTACAATTAACAGCGAGAATTTAATTCGCATACAAACATTAAAGATAGTAGCTGTGCGGCCAGAGACCTTAATTTCAAAAAGCAACAAATTTCTCGGAAGGTTCTTCACTAAAGGTTTTAAACAGCACACTTTAATGTTCAGACCCGCCAAATATGCATTACTAAACACAGCCATTAAAATTTCACAACATCAGAGATTCTAGCAGTGCAGCCTCAAATAGTAACATCAAGAAACAAAGAAGATATCGAAAGATTTTTTTTTCATTGTATTATTAAAATTAATTTAAATATTTTAGTTTCCTTTTCGCATTCGAAATAACTATGTATGGGGTTTAAAGACTAAAAACCAAAATTTAAGAAAGTAAACGTTACATGCGATAACATGGCTATAATTTATTTACGATGTATGACGTAAGCATCGTATTTCTTTTATTTTTTGTTTGAGGCTTTACGTTAAGATTTTCATTTACCACTCCGGCGTTATATTACGTTGGAGCATAAGACATACCAAACACTTCAATTGTGATTCTAATCTTTAAAACGGTTAAAACCTCATCGAATTTCTGCTCTGTAGCTTCAGAGTTTTTATACTTCAAATATATCCGGTTTTCGTTTTATAGATATAGATTAAAAATTAAGACACTTTCAGGGGACACCTTATTACACCACGTTTTATATATTGCTGTCCGTTGCTGAGATATACAACTTTGGAGGCTTGAAACCCGAGAGCTAGCTACATATAAAACAAAGCAATAGTCTGATGCAGCTCAAATCCATACCTGTACTATATAATGAGTAGTGTGTACATGAAGAGATCACAAACTCAGAAACAAAGCGTAAGCGACCAATATAACGTTTCGAGGACTTACTTAAGCTATCCATCTGTCATCACTCGGTTAGTTTACAAAATTTCATGGCAATTTTTTAAAAAAAGTATCTTATGTCCTTCCCAATGATGCATAGTTTCTCCTTGTCGATGAAGACAAAATTTCTGAAAAATTCTTTTCACTTAAATTGATGGTAATGGTGACCTATTGCGTCAGAGGTGAGGTTGCATAGCACATCGATCCGCATTCCATAATAGTGACAGCAGCGTGCTGTTGAACCATCTTGCGGAGATGGTTACGTAGCATTACGGGGAATAGGTAATGAATAGTAGCTACAGTCTGTGAGAACGCAACAGCGTGAACTGGAGAGACTCTGTAACAGCCACTGTACCCCGGAAAACCAACAGCGTGTTAATAAGAACAAGTAACACGTGAATGAGTAGAAGTCATGCCCACAACTGGTCGATGCCAAGTCTGTTCATCTCTGAAGCCACCACGAAGTTAAGTCTCTCGCTAAAACATAGTTTAGTTCTGCTCTGATTGACGTCAGATCGCCACACTCTTCTAATCCACAATCTCAAACTAGCGCGCGTATGAAAAACGTCATCTTGTTTTTCAGCGAGACTTGTAGTTCAGTGTACTTACCAATACACCAGATTTACATAGGCACCGACTTGGCGGACAAGATAGTCATGCGCGATATTATTATTGTATCTTTCCCAGTTATCTACTACAATGCGTTGATCTATTGGTGATCAGCTTCAGTCTCCAACAGGGTACCATTTTCTTGCACAAACACTGAGCCACGTTGTTTATATTCAAATTGTCACAAACCTACTGTACTTAACATTTTCACAGTTAATTGTTCGCAGAAATGGATGAGACCGATATTATTCACTTCAGTCTGTAGTGGAGTTCTGAACAATGTCTTATGCACGAATGCTATAAAATAGTTTTATGACAAAAATTAATACGTCAAACCAACGTGGCTTATTAAGAATAGATCGCGTGAACCACGATTGCGCCTGCTTTCGCATGACTTAATTGAAGATGCATTAATGCAAGAACTTGTGGCATACTTTGTTGGATTTTTAGAAGGTTTGCTACTCCATACCAATCAATCACCTTTTACCAGTAATCTAAGTATGCGGAGTATCGAAGACTGTAATAATTTACCGTATTTATTGAGCCTTGAGTTTCGCAAGAAAATGTAACAGCATCATTTCTTTTTCGGAATTTAAGAACAAAGTTGATAAAATTTTTATGTTGTTTGCTGATGAAGCAGGTATCTCTATCGAAGTAAACATCTCTTCTAATAGTTCAGAGATTCAAAGCAATCTTGGTGTAACTGCTTATTTTATGAATAATTGCAGCTTAAATTATATAACAAAAACCTCAAAATAACGTACTTGACTTGAAAAAAAAGCATGTAAATACGAAGTAACACGTTCAGTCCGTGAAACGTTGATTTGTTTAATTTCTTAGATTTAACAGAATATACCACTATGAAGTTGAATCAGTACATAACTTCTATCGTAAGTAATGGTAATTCTAGATTATGATGCCGAATTTTTAATAATTCCAATTTAGAAAGGCGATAGAGTATAAAAATTGACGGTATTTACCTGTATTGAGGTGTGGGATCCGTATTCCAAAGGATTAATTAAAGGTATAGGGAAACAACAGAGAAGAACTTCTTGTTTTTTAAGAGCTAACTGGAATGTTACGTAAGCATATCTATATGTATTCTTTCTCTTTTCGCACTGGTAGGAGATGGCATGCAGAGGCGAAAGGTTAGCTTTGTCATCCTCATATTTGTGAATTGAAGTGTATAACAATCGACGTTTCTCCCCATCCCATTTCTAGGTCTTGTCACTAGAGGTAGAGAAGGCTTGGCTACTGGTATCGCGTCCCTGTTAGTCAATCAGAAGGAGGTTTTTCTTCAGTCCTATTAAGGTTTCAGGCATCCTTCTGGATGTTTGCTTTCGAAGGAAAATTCTGGGTTACGTCGGAAATTAGATCCGGGCCAGCCAGTTGGTAGTCAGTTGTTCTACCGCCAGAGTTCCATTTAAATATAGAAAAACGGCGGCAGTTGTGCAAACACTGCATGAATTTAATTTTTCGTAGTCGCAGGAAACCAAAGAAAGCTTTATTAATGACATTAATGAATAAATACTTCCCGTGCGATTCTTTAGTGAACTTCTTCGATCGCTTTCACGGAATCACATTCTGTACCCTTCTATTACACGGTTCCATGTTAAGTTCGCAGAATTTCCGCTGCTCTGTTCCCAACGCCCACCGAAATCGTGTATCTGCCGCCTTTGATGACACGGTCAGACGTGTACAGCCAAGCGTAGTCCTATTCAGAACGGCCTGCTCAATGCACAACAGGACAGAACATCCGCTTGCTACAGACTACATCTAGCGCTGCCTATAACGGACATAACACTGGCTTAGTGCCAGCGTGGAACGTTACCTAAACTTGTTCTGCATCCAACAGACTAAATCACATTGTGGTAAAACCGAAACTTCTAGTTAAATGCAGCATTGTTTGTCTAAATTCAGCAGTAAACCAATTTTTGTACTAACTGTTTTGCGAATTTTTAAGGGAATAATTAATGTCAATTATATTTATTAAGAGAGATTTTCCTCACTACAGAGGCTTTTTCTCCAACACCACAATAAACAATTCGGAACATAGATCTTGACTTCATCTTCTCAAAATATTCTTCTAGATATTTCGATCGTGTATATCTTCCTTTTCTGCACTAAGTCTTCTCATTGTTATTTGTATACTTTGGAGCCTCTTTTCCTCCTTCCTTTAACTTCCAATTCTTGTACCAGTTTTGGTATCCTAGTGTCTTCCATCCTTCTTACATGGCCATACCATTCCAGTCTCTTTCGTTCTATAACATCATACATTTCTTCTTTCACTTCCATTAGCCTTATTATTTCGGTATTCCTTACTTTTTCGTTTCTTGATATTCTTGCTTATCTTCTCCAGAAATCCATTTCTAATGCTTTCAGCTTCTTGATATGTTTTTGGTTGATTGTCTAGCTTTCTGATCCATATAAGACTATACTTTCAAATAATGATTTGAATATAATTCTTGTTGTTCTGTTCATAACACTCTTGCTCCATAGAACTGAATTTAGCATCCCGATTACTTTCCGGACATTAGTAATTCTTTTATTAATTTCCATATTAGATTTTCCTTCTATTTCTAAAATTGAACCCAAATAGCAAAAATTATTTACCTTTTTAATTTTTATTCCATCAATGTACAATTCATCCAGATCATTAGTAAGATATTCTGTTTTTTTTGTAGTTAATGTTCAAGCCCCATATTTTATATTCTTTTGACAGTTGATTACATATGTAATTTGCATCCTCACCATATTGTGCTATGACGACTTGATCATCAGCAAATAGTAAATGATGTAGATATTGTCCATCTATTATTTCTAAACCCATTCTATTACACTTTTGAGACCATTTTCTCAAACTAACATCCATAAATTTTAAATAGGGTTGGTGACATAGGGCATCCTTGCAGCAGACCTTTACTTGTTTTAAATTTTTGTGATAATCCATGATTAGTTTTTATTTGGCATGTTATTTATGTACATTTGTTGTATTATTTTTACTAAACAGTTATCTATATGTGACATATGTAATGCCTTCCATAACATATTTCTTGGGACAGTATCATACGCTTTTCTAAATCTATGAAAATTAATCCTATATTTTTTGATTTTTGGTTGTATTTTTCTAGAATCTGTCGTAACGTGAAAATGTGGTCTATACATGACCTACCTGCTGTAAATCCACATTGTTGTTCTTGAGTCTTATACTGTGTTTCTAATCTATTTTTTATTAGTTTGGCAAAAATTTTCATCAATGAATTCATAACACAATTCCCACGATAATTTGAACATACTTTGCGGTCCCCTTTCTTGAATATGGTACTAATATAACCTAATGTCAATACAATTAATTATAAAATTAAATTACCTCAAATCACGTTAAAATCATTCTGTAGAGAAATTTCAATTCTGTTTGACTGAAAATGAGTCATTTTTGGTGATGACATCTGGCACTGTTAAAAGCTGGGACACCTGTGGTAACGACGTTAAAATTAACAGAGTTAGACATCATGATTTCCGCATCTCCTCCCCGCAGTTACCAACATCTATTCGCAGGCAAAGTATGGTGTTTTCTCTTTCGCTGCAACTAGTACCTCATTATTTAACCTGCAACCCCAGTACCGATGTACTGTAACATCGGTTACATCATAAACGCGACGCTGAAAATTTCATAATTAATGGAAAGCTCTGTCAAAGGGAGCAAAGGAGATTATTACGTATTAAATTAATACCTAAAGCAGACATGGCAGCAAGCAATTAAACAGGATAATAAGTTTTAATTATCTCTCTAAATATTAAAATACGAATTTCGGATGTTTATTCATAGAAGAACAGAAATATATCAACTTCCAAATTTATCACGTTCGAATTTTAAACAAAATGAAAGCGGAAATGGAGAAACGTATATAGAAAAAGCTAATGCTAACTTAGAAAACGAAGTCTGTTTTTTTTTTTTTTAATTACGTAGTATTGATTTCGAAGTAAATTTTGAAATACGGAATCCTTATGTGACTGACTGAGGGTAATATATTTAATGTTCATTAAAAATTTATTAATTCCACGAAACGGAACCAAATCTAATACACAAATACCGATCATAATCATCAATTATAAATTCGTCCATACGAAGAAAAATGATTAAATGTACTTGCAACGTGTTATAGTCACTACTTCACAGACGAAAATTGAGTTTTAGATAAGAATAAAAAAGTAATATTTACTGTCGTCACAGGTCGAAGTCCTTTCAAACGTTTTTATTACCATCCACTGACGAACGATCGACAGCTATATTCGCCAACGGAGTTTTTTCGAGAGTAAGTACTGCAGAAAAATGTTTCCGCGGTTGTACAGTGTGATATTTTCTTAATCTAGAGGGAAAAAAATCAATTTTGACACTAATTTACGCAGGCAAAGTAATTATTTATATTCAAAGTAGATAAACCACATTATTAGGAACAAAAGGACATTTACTACGAATTAGCACCTAGCAATAGAAATAATAGTTCAAACTATTATTTCACCTAGAAGAGGCACTAATATGAAGAAATCGCGGAAGTGTTTAGACACCTCAAAACCATTTGTACTATCGGAGGACCAAGCTCTCGCTTTAATGGTTGATGCGAATCTCTGGACACACCAGTATAACATAATACGGCAGCAATCAACAAGAAAATGTATCCACTTTATTATAGAGTAAAAATGGCAAAGAAAAAATCCCAGTGACATTTATGTCAATGAAACGCAGGCTGAAATTAAACTGCAATCTCTTATGGATCACAGAATTACACGATTCTGCAAAGTACAAGAAGAAGTCCTGAAGACTATGACATGATAATTCTTAACATCATTTTAAAATGGGGTTGTGATAAAGCTGATCAAAATAAGCACAAGCAAAAATTTTCAGAAGAAAATTGCAGTGACGACAGTTTACTCGGCATATCGATGGTGCCTATTCACATGTACTGTACACAGAAGATGAGCAAAGCAGGAAAAAAAATTGTGTGGTAAAATCATTCACCTTCTTCAATCAGATATTATGGTCCCATTAAATTTGTGTTAGCCAAGGAAACCGTGGATGTCGTAATGACGGAAGTTAATACGATAAAGGAACAAATAACGTCACTGTCGTCCATAAAATTATTGTGAATGACATGGAAAACTTGGTGAAGTCATCATTGATATTCTGCATTATTGATGCAAAAATTTGTAATGCAGTACCATCATATGCGCCCACACATACTTGCAAAGCCTAGCGAAAAGAATAATGAAAGCTTCATCTTAGCAAAGCCGGTAAATAGAGAACTCATTTCTCTGGGCCCGTCATCTCTACTTTCTTGGATTCAATTTCTTTTGAATGCATATTTCATATCGACTTGAAATAAAATATGGCAGGTTCGAGGAGAGGAGAAAAAAAAATAGCTGAAAAAAAGAAGATAAGTTCTGGAGTCAGTCAGGCATATTGGTAAATATGCCCAACCAACAAACAGGAAATACCAGTGACGGGAACTCAGTGAGAAAGTTCTTCAGAAATTCTGAAAAGTCAGGCGAAATTACTGGTATCAATGTTGAGGTTATTAAGCGCTTCCATGTCATATTACAGTCTATAATAGCGGGTTTCCTATTGACATGTCTAAGTTTCAAGAATACGCTAAGGAAACGAGAGAACTGTACATCAAGGAGTACCCAAGGTGCATAAATCGTACAGAAAATACTTTTTCACCGGAAAATCTATAATTGCTTCTTGTGTATTTCCAATTGGGCAACTTTAGGAAGAAGCAGACTATGCTAGAAATGCGCACAACAGGAAATTCAAAGAATTACTCACGAGAAAGACTTCAAGAGTGGAAGTAAATATAGATTTAATGAGTAGGTTACTGATCACTTCTGACCCACTCATTGCAAGTTTACGTGCTCCTCCAAAAACGAGTAGTGGAAAAATTACCCGGAGTTATATGAGCTTTTAGAGACGAGAGGTCACACCACTGCACAAGGAATATTTGATAGCGATTCCGAAGTCTGAAAAAAATTATGAAGAATAGGTTCATAGGATCTGATAGTGAATGGTGATTCCAACTGATCTCACTAAGTTTACCAGTAATTTTATGAATTTTCTTTGGTTTTGTTGGGATATGTATTTTGCCTTCTAAGTTTGTGTATTGTATTGTATTCATTTATATTTTTGTGTTTTTAGTTTATTAATTATCTGTTATACACATTGAACTTCGGTAATGTAATATGCTGTGTATGAAACGTTGTGTAATTGTTGCAGTACATCTCTAAAACCTTGACAGTGTTTTAAAATTTCATCTCATACGTATTACAACGTATTTCACTTTCAAGACTTTTGTCCCTCTAGATTTAGAAAGTATCACATTGTGAGTCGATCTGAATGGTTTATAAGCTATACGGCTGACACCAAAGAATAAATCTTTATTCAAGATGTTATCATGCTCTTGCCGTGGTTTTAGGTACGATGCAACTTCTTTACTAATATGGGGGTTAGCTGTACTGTTGGTATATAAAGCAGATGAATCTTTTAAAATTTTGTATTTGGCTCATTTTTTGAAACGAATAATAAAACACGAAATGGGTAAAATAAAAAATAATCAGTATCAGCCAATTCAGTTATATAATTATGTGGCCTCCTTAATTCGTGCCTCCATATAGGATTTCAGTATTCTTCACAAGCTATAATGGTTTTGGAAAATTTTCTGCCAGGTAATTCCAGCTACCCTTCGAATCTCTGACCCTATCGGTCTACCACCTTCTTTTTGGTCTCCAACACATTTTTACCTTCACTCAAACACGATTTTTATTAGCTGTCATCAATTCTGTGAGATGACATTTAAAATTGATTGTTCCTAAATGTCAGTAACCTTTGCCACTGATCTGATGTCAGTTTATCTCTTGCTGTCATTCCTAGCGTAAATCAGTATTGCTATGTCCATTCGCCGGAAACACCTCGGGGAAAATCGGCAGAATACTCGCACGGCATGGAATAAAATGTTTCTACCGACCACCAGCCAAAATACGGAACTACCTCCATTCAGTCATGGATGATCTTGGCCTTACAGTCCCGGGGATATATAGCATAACGTGCGAGTGTGGAAAGACCTAAATCGGCCAAACTATCCGCACTTTAGAAAACCGGTGTGAAGAACATAAACACCACCTCTGCCTAGGACAGTATAGTAAATCAGCGATCGCCGAGCTCGTGTACGAACATGGCCACAAAGTAGAGTTCAATAACGTTAGGATACTGGCTAGAACTGGGAATCTGTTATCAAAGAAGCGATCGAAATTCGACTGGCCAACACATTCAACAGAGACAGTTGTCTATGTCTTAATGAGGCATGGAAACCTGCCTTGTCAAATATCCGCAGAGAAAGTTGTACTTCCGTCCAACTGTCGCCGTAGAGGGCTCCATATTAGCTCGGGCCAGAACAGAACCATAGCCACGCCGACTGGCAGCCAGCCGCCAGTTGGTTGCGGCCCTGGCTCGTAGTAAGCCATCACCGAGGCCACGCAGCCGCCGGACGCGGACATGTATATAAGGAAGAGCGGCACCCGAACCATCACAAAAAAAATAACCATCTCAGTATCCGTGGGCCAGCCGACCAGTACAGATGTCTCCACACCTGAAGAAGACGGCAGAGCTATCCGCTAAAATGTAGTGTTTCCACAAAACAACCCGGCGGTACACCCGTGAAGACTACATTGATGTCCATAGCTGTTTTGACTGTTCTAAGTTTCCCATCTTATAAATTGTTTTTCTAATGTGATTTTTCGTGACAAGTCTTAAATCTCCAGCCATACGTAAAGAAAATCGATAAACGATGTATAATTTTAAAGATTAAGTTCTTCGCTTCTGATGAATTGTTACTTTGGAATTGCAGATGTGGAGTTGTTCTGTTTGTTTATAATTCCATGTTACGGCCCTTGAGTTCGTGGTGGATGATATGTTGTCTGTTCCGCGGCTGCTCCATTCCAATACCCCATATATTTAAATTACCACACTAAAAACGTTCAGACATTTAGAAACATACAAAAATTTCTATTATAATTAGTTTTGGGGCAGATATGCCCTTAAGGTGCGTTTGACATGCAATTACATTTCACTACTAAACTTTAACGCTTCATCGCATTCCATTCAAAAGAATAACGCAGGATAAATAATCTTTTGTATTTGTGTATAAGCTTTTTCTCCGTAGTGCGGAATTTTTGCACGGACCCACTGGTTTTGTAATTCATCCAATGTTCAGCGCTGGTAAATTGTATTCTTCAGATTTATGGATATGTTTTATCTAAAAAAAATTATGATCCTTGCCGCAAGCTTGCAATCCAAATTTTATACGACTGAGGATACTTGACCCTAATTTCTCCTTTATATGTACAAACTGGCAAAGACCAATTCATAGTTTCTAAATTTACTCCGCCTCCTCTGTGACCCTTTTATTGGATACAATTTCTGCTTGGAAAGCTACACATTGATCACAACTGCCAGATATTCGGGGATATCAGTTACGGAAGTTTGAAGTTATTCATGGCCTTTGGTCTGGAATATGATTAAATATATGAATCTAAATTTAAAAAAAATTCTGCCACTAATTCTAATCAATTTTTTCCATTATTACTTCTATTTAATCTTGTCCAAGAAGATGAAAATAGGTTCGAACAGATGGAATCACCTTGCTTATCTCCTGTTTCGACAGGGTAAAGATGACTGATGTGATAAAGTACTCATCGGCCATCGCTATAACACGCTCAGCCTAGTCTAGACATGATAGCCGTATGATTTATTTTTTTATTTTTTCTGTGTCAACAAAATCTTCGAGTATAGAAAGATGTAACTGGTATTTTTTGCTCAGCTAGTTACTTCTCGGCAGTCAAGAATGTGGTATTTTATGATGAGGTTGTTGTTCAGTTCTGCTTGTTCGGTGAGCTAAGGGATAGAGCTGATACATTAAAGCAAGATTTTTTTTTTAAAAAAAAGCGAATAAACTATGTAGCAACAATGAATCAGCAATTACTACGATAGGTTTTGATATTATTTGACCTTCCCAGGGTAATTTTATTCTACTGGTCCAGACAGGTTGTTTAGGCATGAAAAAAAAAATATTGACCAATTTTTTTATTTTCTCACTTTAATAATGTCGCAACAAATTTGAATTTTTGGTAACATTTTTTACTAGAATAGTAAATATCTAATAAGAAAAATCACGGCTTCTATGTTTTGTTTTGTATCCAGTAAACAGGTATTCCAAACAATGTGAACTGCGTACATTATTTTACATAATTTTGATGAGATTTTTTTGTAGATTGCAAATTGCCTAAAAATAATTACGGGACACCGCAGATTATGACATAGTACGCGCCGTAACTTCAACCAAGAACATACAATTTTGGTAAATTAAGCCTAAAAATCTTAAGTCCTTAATTACTATTTCCGAATAGACAAACTAAATACACATTAAAGACATGTCAAAAATGATCCAAGTTTTTCTAGTAACTTAGAAAGAAGAAATTTGGTTTATAAGCCACAAGTTCGAATCTTACTACAAATAACTTTCTCACGTGTTCCTGTTTATAAAGAGAAACCAAATTGTTTTACAAAACTTTAAGTCAAAATTGAACTAGACAACAATTGCGGGTACGTATAATTCGATGTTGTGGGCTACTTTATTTTCAAATAAATTACGAAGGAAGGGTAGGGGGTTGTGAAATCTAGAATTAGATTTAGTTTCACGGATCCCATCCTTCAAACCGTTTTAAAACGACAAATGGAGGTCCTGATCCTACTTAATTTACTCTAACTGGGCACTTAGCCCCTCATGCGTTCTTTTCAAATATGAATACAGCTGCAATTTGCTTTGCAAGAGCTTTATGCTAAGCTGGCAGAAAACCTGTTTACATGGAAGTGCGTGTAGACATTCCGCCCGCGAGTGTCAAGAGTTATGTCACACTATAAAAAAATTATGAGAATTCTGCTGACTTCTTTACATTTCAATAAATTCACTATACGTGAATCAGTTACGAAATATGCAAGTATCTGTTCTAAAAAGAAAAGCATCGACTGCTTTCCCATAGTTAAATGTATTTACAATAGCAGAACACAGTTAGTAATCAGCCAATAAGAATGAAGACGCACTGAAAAATAATAATAATAATTGAGGAAATAGAGAGACAAATGGAAACATATCTTTTTGTTTGGAAACAGGAAAATATTTATAATGGATATACAGCAGGGTAAATAAGACATTCCAGGTGGAATTGTACTTGCATTGAAAGATAATGGCGGCAAAGTTCTTAAAACACAATAACAGAATTAACTTGCGTTACAAGTCGTATATAGAATTTTAAGTAATATGATTATAAGATTAACTAAAATGTTCGATACATCATGGACGATGAAAAGGAATAAAAATTTAAACAAGAATGTTGCAGTTAAGATCGAAAAATATATTTTTTAACTATTGCAATCTGTAATAAATGTTTAAAATAAATATTACAGAAACCTAAGCAATTATGTCTATGACGCTTTATTTCTCACATTTAACTACACTGAAAGTCTCAAGGGAGATGCTAGATGTATCACAAATAAGTAAGTAGAACCTAACTGTCAGAATATTAGCTAAGTGGTAGAAAAAAGTTTTACAAGTTTACTATGGAGGAAATCACCACCGGTGGAAAAAAGTCTCGGCTTTATTGTGACTGAATACGCGTCAGCCAAACTCTTCTGAAACTGTAATTTTGGAAACAAACTTTTTACGGAATCACCAACTTCAGAATCGATAGTTGTGGCCGCATGGAGAGGACGGTAATCGTGTTGATGGTAATATTTTAGCAGCGTTGTCCTTTCCTGATAGTCTTATAAAACGGTAGTGTGGAGTGTTTTGTGACTTAATTAATCTTTGATTAGTCTTATCAATTAAAGAAGCAATATCATTTTAGACGCTGGACTCGTTCTTGGTGTGATTCGGGTATGCGCGTAGCGGAGGGTCGTGTGTGACCCCCCTGACCTTTCGTTTCTGTTCCTTGCCGCCTCCGCCATACCCGGCGGTAAATCACATCCACCACGCCGGCCGCAGGCAGCCTCTAATTAATACACAGAAATTCATTCAGTTTTCTGAAAGCAATGTGTGTGAACGCTGCCCACACGTGAGAAAGTATACGCCGGTGCGTTTTATACAGCACTAAAGTTAGAGCTAACATCGTTGAACTTTACAAACATTTACTCAACCTTAAGGACAGCTAACGTGACACCAGTTAATTAAAACAGATACATAAAGCTCTACTCAAACATTAAAGTAAATAGTGGAGCAAAGATGGGCGACAATTTCAACACAGAGTCTAACACTTCTTCGGAAAGATATGAAGTACACGACACGAATACTGAATAGACACTGCTGGAGACGAGCGTTGTGGAGAGCTTTATGAGAAAGGATTCCAGTTAAGTGTTCCATAATTGCTTTCGTTGATATTTACTTAGTTACTTACTTTCTCGTCATGGACGGGACAAATGCCTGTTCCGACCTCAATTTTTTAATTATCTCCTCATGGAGCTACCAATGTCGCTTCTTCCTGAAGAATGGTTTTACAGAACAAGCTTCGGAAATCCCTAATTACCCGTCTTTAGAACATGGTTCACCCAATTTTTCCTTTTTTGGGAAATTCTGTTATTCATAGAGGAAGTGTTCAGTTGTTGTCTTATTTCTTCTTTCCTTCTTCTATCATTCAGGGAATATCCTTGTAGTGATCTTAGATACTTCATTTCGGATGACTGAATTTTATTTTTATTTACCCACGGTGATACATCAGAGTCGATAATGCCATCATTTTATAATTTTCTGTGTTGGTCGAATTATTCCACACATCTATTGAAATCGGTGGTATCGTTGACATTTTTAGCAGAATAATCAGCTCTTTTAACTCCCGTAGAAACTGTCAAATCTGTTCATAATGTTGGATTAATCTGTACTAAATATTAAATATAGATAAGTCGTTCAGACTTCATATTATTCACCCTTTATAGGAACATTATTTGTTGCTTTTTGTTTGTAAATACGAGTAGTGTGGAACTTAAAAAAAAAAAATTAGCGCTTAAATATCTTTCAAACAATACAACGTAACCGTTTAAAAAGCCACAAGTTTTTACAAGTTGGCTTTTTAAAATTCGTGTTTTACGACTTTGTTTATCGGAACGTAACAGTCACATATTCTGAATTCGATGAATACAACAATGATCATCACGTTTTATGTCAAGGATTATATATTTAATTTACTTTTTGAAGATTTTTTGATTCACCGTAATATCAGAGACTAATGTATTACGTAAAGTATTTCTCCCCATTGTCTGTCGACTCTAATGACCTTGACATCAGTGTGGCGTAGTTGTCGAAGCAAAGAAAAGTCAACTTTAACTAATTTTTAATCTAAAGTCTAAAATATCCAGCTTTTTAATGTTAGCATACCGGTTTCTGGGACACATGATTCGTCGGTATCTTTTTAATTAAGTGCTAAGTTTTCTACGGAGAGATGCTGACTGTTCTACTGTTCATCTGATTTCGAGCAATAGCCGAAAGGGATTGTATCGGAAGATAATATAATAATGATCTACATCATTAACTAAAGCCGTCCTGAATCGGTGTAATGGGGAGAGATTACAACAACAGAGAAGCCGAGCGGGGTGGGTGGATTCTATGGAGCCACAGTAATCGCATTGGACCCGTCTGGTTGTGGCCTGAATACTGAATGAAGCGGCCACACAGAATTGCTTCCATGTAATTGTTGCCGTTCCTCGAAGTTCATACCTTATCGCCATTCGATTTCGCAAACTACATCTACACAAAACACAATTCTGCCTTCAAATATAGTATTATGGCAGTAACATACCAAATTCTCGCCAACTCAGCTGCCAATACGATATTACAGACTAAACCCTTCCACACATCGAGTGTGAACAGATCTTGCGGAAGGAAACTTTTCTCTGCGTGGACTGTGATTGATGCATTACACAGTCAGCAATGTGAAGAACTTATATGATTCTGGGCATTATCGTCTACAAAGAAATACTTCAAATTAATTGTTCTTTTCTGTTATCAAAAAAAAAAAAAAAAAAAATACTACTGAGGTAGACATTTTGCTGCTGTTTTCCTTGCATGAGTGATTATATCTTCCATTCACGTGAAAACGTGTTTCGTTGAGGGGAGACAGAACTTTCAGAATTTGAAAGCCACAGTTTCTCGTAACTCTCTGAGTGGTTGCCAGTCTGCAAGAGTAAGAAAAGCAGTGGCTCTCCCACCGGCGCTGCTACACGTTCTCTGTGTACAAACAAGACAATCTGACGCCGAGTCACAACAGACAGGGTGTTTATTGTTTCGTCGCTGGCAGCCAGCAACACTCCGCTTAAACCTGACCCGGATTAAGCACACCGTTTAATACTCCAAGCAAAAGAAGACTAAAGACTCAAGGCTACAAATGCTATTATATGCTATAACGTTTTATGTTTAATGTACAAACGTAAAGAAATCGGTATATATAAGGAATAGTTACAAGATATACTTCCACACCGGGTTTACATTTGGTAACATTTATATGTTTGTGTAAAAATCAAATGTAATGAATCATCGACACCATTTGTCGTCAACTTAATACATTTTCAAAGCTAACATTAAGTTTTGCTTCGACAATTGACTAGTCTTAAGAAGTATCCTCAATTATAAAAGAATTGAATCATTATTTATGGTAAAGTACATTTAATAGCTTCTTAGCTATTTTTTTACAGCTTCCATTCATTTAATAAATAATATTGAATTAATTCTCCATTATGTTATTATCTTAGAAATCATATAAGTAAATTGCAAGCTGCCGGTATGGTGGCGCATTTTTATAAAAGTTGGATAACTTGTCATCTCTTTCCGGAATCCATGACTCCCTCGGTCATTAAGACACGTCCCTCGTTCGACTAATATCGTCAGCAGTGGACGAGAGTAGGGTGCGATGAACACATTTGGAACTTCTAACGGGTATTGAGAAAAATTCTGCATTAAGTTTCCAACTCGTAAACTGAGATTAGAAGGTTTTAAGGAACAAACGGCTTGTAACTTCCGTACAATTTTTGTTTGAGATATTTGAGTAAAATTCTAGTTCCAATAACTTGACTGACACACGAGTATTGTCATGATATGGATAATGTTTATTTACATACTGAATTATGTCTATGTTTTCAGCAATTTGTAAAATATAAAAATTATTAACATTAATACACATTTATATACCTTCATAATAGCGAATTTAGCTTAATGTAACAGTTGTTGGCTTCAAATCAATATGCTTTCAATGATACGAATTGCTCATTTTAGTTTCATATATTTAAGTTCTGACGTAAACTTTCAGATGTTCGCGGAACGTATACTTTATAAAAGTTAAATAATGTCTTTTAAATGAATATTAAATTTAGTTTTAGCTTATTTTTGCACACTAATGTGGGTTGACGCTCCGTGCATAAATAGAAAATACAGTTGAATCAAATTTATATATTAAAACATTGACCATGATAGTCACTTAATAGGCCTATAAATGTTAAATTTTAATGAGCAAAATACAAGCTAATAAATCAATAATGTCAACTCAGCTGGAGTATCATTAACAATGTTATAGTACCTATTTGATGCCTTTACTTGCAGTAACAAATAGTAACATTCATTAAGTTTTTCTACTTCAGAACTTTTTCCAAATTTTGCTGAGACTACTTTGTTATAAACACAGCGCAAATTTCTCTGTTCTCTCCCAAGATATCCAAGGAAATTGCTGGTAAAAATAAATCTGCGAAAGATTTTAAAATTTTGGTCGAAAACACTAAATCTAATGGTGCATAGATGTCATAAACAAAACTTTTTATATGAGTTTGGATGCAAATCCACTAATTATCTGTCAAGCTGTGAAGGTCAGTATAGACTTATAGAACACCGGAAGTAAACTGAACGCACTCAGGGGCCTTATCAGATGAAGGTACTTTAAAAGTTTGTAACTGAACCTTAGTCATCTGCTCCATTAAAGGTGAACAACGTGGAAAAGTTGCAGATAAATGCACCTTATATCACTATGATGTTGAGGTTTCATTGTAACTGTTACCACCGCCAGTTTCAATTGACATATAGTGCTTTATTGCTCTATCGGCTACTGTTGATACCATTGAACGACAGTCAGATTCCTTATTTACCTTAAGAGTGTTAACTATTTGCCATCCCCCGCTTCAGTGATACTCGTAGTACTTGTGATTCGCCATGTAATGTTAGTCGTAGCTTTCAGGGTTCAAATCCCCTGGCACGAGTCGAGAGGAGAGGTAACTTGCTTTCAGGTTTACAAACGAGTGATACTCCCCAAGAGAGTTACTAATATTCTCAATTTTGGTTATCTAATTTTAACTGAGGAAGGATGAGATGGATTTTATTTCATTTTTATTGCAGTAACAAGATAAAAATAGATTTCAGATTGCTAACCGGATATTACTAATGCACATTAATTGACAAGATTTGTGTAGCAGTTTTCCTAGCAATCTTGTCAATTGCTGTTAGAGCGGCATTTCAGAAACTACAAAGATCTCACTTTCTGGAGATCTTCGTTTCGACACCCGCTCCGCATCATTCAGATTTTTGGTTTTCCGAAATCATTTCAGGTGAATATCAGGAGTGTTCCTTAGAAATACTATGGTCAAATCCCTTTCGCCTACAATCCATTGCCATCTGTAGTGACATTAATGTCGACATATAGTAAAGACTTAATTTAAAAAAAATCGAGTTTCTAACCTGAAATTTACTTCAATTTTGTTTTCGTTTAAATACTCTGCTTTATTTATCAATGCATTTTGATTTCGATACTCTCTTTGTAATCACATTGGTTTTGGCATATACATATAGAAAATCTGCGTTTTTTTCTGTTAATTTTTTGCCCCACCCCCTTTCATTACTCCCCCTCCCCCCCCCCCCACACCGTATTGGAAACAGCACTTCACCACGTGTTAAATAATTCCGTAATTTAAAATTTACATTCTTTTTTACTTCCATGAATCGTTAAAATTGTTTTATCGCCTCCATAAAGCCGTTTGCTTTTCTACAAATTACTTTAATGTTGTTGCATCCTATGCACAGATATTGAGGTATTCGCCTAACTCTTCCTATAACGTTAGACGTAAATTTTGATACCATCCCGTCACCTACAAATTTAGCTTCAGTACTTCCACTCAGTATTATTTTTCTCTTGTAATGCTGCATGTATCGTTTGTTTGCTGCTTCATGCCTGCTGCCGCATTATAACAGTAATTATCATTATCACACTTCTCGGATTGACAACTGTTTATACACGGTGATAATACGTGAGCAAGAATATTGAATTGTTCTGCATCATTTTGATTCACCTGGTGATAGCGACAGTAGCTGCATTTGAGTTGGAGCTTGAACAAAGGATCATTGTTTCTGAACTGAGGCACTGGCTGTGACTCACTGTGTTCCAACTTTCCCTCTGACGGGGCTCTGCTTCTCTGAGCTGCCTACTCTGCCCCTGATATCATGCAGCGTTAAGAGCAGTGAAGCAGCTATCTTTGATCTCTTAATCACAATACCGTTATCAGCAAAATCGGTCATTTTGTTATTGTCAGTATCAAAGTGATACGCACTCACAGGTTTATTTGAAGTATAACACCCTGAATTTAAAGGGGTGTAATTTACAGTCTCATTAAAACGTTGTTGAAACTATGATTACTTTGTAATCCAGTTTCGATAAGTAAGATGCTGATTTCCAACTTTACCTGCTTACTGGTCTGCAAGCTTTATTTTTTATCTTCTCGTTGCTAAATAACTCTCTTCTCGTTTATAGCACCAGCAGCGCAGATAAGAAAGTCTTATTGATGCAGACGCCTTGTTATAAAATGGGCACAAATATATTCAACTTAGTCGCTTATACATCAGTATTTAGGATTATAAAAATGTCGTTAGTGTGAATAATTCACGGAATTTGTAATCTTCTAAAGTGACAACTATTACTACTATCACTTGTTACATTGTATAGTGTGCTCCCATTAAAAAATAAATTTTTATGTTATATCATTTTGCGATAGCTAAAGAATTACTAATACACAACTTATTCCATAGATTTAGGTAGTAACTGTCGAAAACTATTTACCTCGTTTAGTTATTACATAAGATAAACTGTTTATTGAAAAAACTAACTTTTTAAAGGGAGAAGTCCATTTAAGCATTCATTTATAAATGTTTTCCCATGTGCCTTTTCTACAGTATATAGATTTATAAATATATGTTTTATGCTGAAAAGAAATACAGGTGTATAATGAAATCTGAGCATCTAAGGATGATAGGTGATTAGTCAATGATACCAGTGACTAAGTATTTAAATACAATGCCAAAGATTTTCCGCTAAAGTATATGTGTAACAGTTATAGTCACTGGACTGTTTTTAATGAGTGTTTAGATTTTTTTTTAAAGGCAGAGGATTGTGGATACTAAACAGGAATAAATCCGCCCAGGAGATTTTTGAAGGAACAGTTCGGGATTTGGTAAATCATGAAAACCGAAGTCATCATGGTACTTAGTATTTGAACCCACGTCATCCAGTATGATATACCTGAGCGATACCTCTAACTCACAAGAATCTATTATGATCACAGGAAATTTTACTATAACATTTGCCACTGTCGTATGCAATGATTTGGAGATGACCATATTTTCTGTTAGTCATATTAGTGATGTATATAGTGGTATCATCTATTTTAATGTTGTTAAATGAAGGAAAAATGATTGACAGTAACATTATAGGGCATATGAAGTATATAGGAAATAAAAAAAGGCAATCGATTATAACGTGCGGTGTGAAAAGATTGGATTTTTCTCAGGAAGCATTGTGAAATATTGAACGGATCTATGTCTCTGCATGAGTGAGAAAGAGTTCAAATAGCCCGTTGCTGCAGAGATAAATTCGATAAAGCTGTCCGGTGGTGTATTTTACCTCACTACTGCCATTCATTTTTCATCAATCTCTGAACGGGGGCAATCAGTTTGGTTCACAGCTAAGAGGTCAATATAGTCGATTAAAGTTTCTCTCTGTTGTCGTCAACCAGTAGCATTGTGGGTCATTATAAATTTCCCCAGTAGCAGCACTCACCAGCTTCTTATCCCATACCGGTGAATAAAGACAGAAATCTGACAGAATCATGCCAATCTCGATAGATTCTAAATGGTAATAACAGCTCATTTCCACATTGTTGGTGAACTTTGAACGTAACCGTGTTTTCTTGTTTGACTATGTGCTGACGCATGAATGGACACTGGAATCCTTATTTTCATGAAAAGCAGCTAACAGTGTTGAAGGGAAGGGACTGCTACGCACTGTCAGCGAGGTAAGGTATAGATTTGACAGACCTGGCTTCGGTAAGTAGGTGGTCCAATCTGGCCCTGATGTTAAATGAATTATGGCGTACAACATGTGATTATATGAAACTTTTATTATTATTGTTGTGGCATTACGGCTGGTAGATGCCGAAATCGTTAGAATCGATAGATGATTGGGAACAATATACGGAAATAAATTAGTCCATCCCCGTATTCTCTTAGAAGTATTTCGAGAAAACATGGAAACCGGAAATATGAATGTTTTGACTAGGAATCGTTATGGTGCCTTCCGAAATGCCAGGCCCGAACAATAACTGCTCATCTCGTAGGATCTTTAATACTGAAGCTGAGGATACAAAGGAATACAAAGTATACGTCGTTAAATAACGATAGAAATGTATTATCTTTTTAAAGAATTTTACTGTACATGTGCCACCAAATTTGTATTTTATATTCCATATGCTGGATGATTTCAGTTTCTGTGTTCAACATCATTAATGTGACAAAAGTGTTGGTGTCCATACACGAAATAAATAACAAACTACTAATGAACAAAAATTAATGACTTATGAGTATTAAATACAATCCGGTTTGATAGTACCTATATTTTAGTTTATTTCAAATCGCAGCATTGCAACTAACAACAAGAGACTTCGCTGCTGAGTCTCGGTGACTGCGAGACGCCGGGCCGTTGCCGGTGTGCGTGGGCGGGGAGTGTTATTACGCGCGTGCGTCAGCTGTAGAATTAACGACCGGCTACGATAATCACGAAATAATCATCGCCGGAAGCGCGTATTAACCGCGCTTAACCGGGGCGCAACAACGTCGAGAGAAAAACAGCGTACCTACTGATAAGACTCCGTCAACGCTGCGCGCACGAATGCGTCTGGTCCTGATTAATGGAGTGTTACGGAATCTGCTCCAATCAACATCGGCTTTCAACCGGATATGTTTCCCTTAAATAATGACTCCTGAGGTTGAAGAGTGACTTTATACCTTGCTCTATGTGTTGAGATCTCGTATAACACAGGTAGTAAACGCAAAAAAATAACATATCTGTAGAATTGAACCAAATTTAATATAAAAATCTTTGTCATCTAAAATGATTTATTTTTAGGGAATAACTCAAAGCTAGAGGAAAAAGGATCACATATGGGAAATACCGGTTTCGATCATAGGCGTATACATAAATGGTCAGTCACTTTCTAAAGTCAGGTCAAAAAATGTGAAAAAAACCTCATGCACCAAAGTCCATCATGCTGATTACCAATGTGAAAACCAGTGTTTTTAAATTTTGAGAAATATACCTCCAAAGATCGGCCTTTTTATAGCCCTGTCGAAAATATTTCTCGGAAGGACCTTCGGTTTTGAAAGCTGATAAAACTGAATTTTAAGCATACGTTGCAAACACAGGTATCTCAATGTTGTGTCGTGATCTGGAGCAACAGCCGTTATGAGGTTTCAATTTTTCACGTTATTTGAGAATATGTTTACAAATGTGCTTTAAGGGTAGTTTTATATCCTGAAACAACTTACACCAACCATTCCACAAAGCCGAATGTGAAATCAGTTCGTGAAAATTATATCTGGTTACTAATAGTACAAGGTTATTACAAATGTTAGTCCGAGTTTCAAAATTTGCATTGAAGTTAAGTTTTTTATTAATACAATCACAAGGTCCAAACTGAAAGCGAGAGGGATTCAAACTAGAAAAGAGCGAATGTTTCTAACATGTTAAATTGAACGTTACTGTTTCGAGTAATGCCCGTTACATAAAAAATTGTAACATGGCTTCCAAGCAGACATTGCAGAGATAGGGTGTTTTACTACAGTTTATAATCAAAATTAGTTTGTATTCGCTTTATACACATAACTTTGCATCAGAAATATAATTCAGTGTCTGTGTAGTCACGTTAAAGCCTCTTAATCCACCTGTCTACAGCAGAACCAAACGCCACGCAAGCTGCAGTCGCGCAAAGCTTCTGTCTGAGTTCACACACGTATCTGCCAAAAAGTATTTACTTTTTAAAAATAATTCTTAACAAACTTGAACAATTTACGACTATAAACATTTCATAAATGTGTTAACTTGAGTATATATATAAACTAGCTGTACCCGCGACTTCGTACGGGTGGACTTAGAATTTCATTGCAAGAATTGGATATAGGAAGCTATAAGTTACGTAAAATTTGTCCCAAACAACACCGGCATAATATGACTGGAAAGCCATCACTATACCATTCTACCGTCGAACCTGTCTCATGAGGATAAATTTCCAACATATTTAAAAACAGAAAAATACGAAGGTGCGGGGAGGTTGGAGGGGTGGGTTAACTGAAGGGTGGCTTCAATTTCAGCTTTGTCTTCTCTTCTTTCTTAGCATGAGCATCAGATTCTTGGGTTCTAATAACTTTACCTGCTCGAACTCTGCTAGAGCTACACCTTAGGTTTGGTTTACGCCTGCGAAGCATGTCGAAAAAGAAGACAAAATAGACTGATGCCAGACAGAAAGTAATAGTGCAGTCCAGCGCAAATCGACATCTATACTAAATAATAAGTTTTGTCTGTAAATGAATTTATTAACAGATCATACACTAACTGACTGCGAGAGAAGCACAGCCTGCGTAACTGATTTAACATTACAGACTAACACACGCTTCCTCTACCTATTACCATTCGATAAGTTATCAAAACATCATGACTAAAACTGTTATTCACACTGTAAAAAAGTATCCTGTATCCTCCCTAATGATACAAAGTATTTCCTTGTGAAATTCCATCAATATCGGTATAGTCATTTAGTCGTCAAAATGTAACAAAAAGACAGTGTTACTTTCGGATTTATAAATTATTGGTGTAGATCACACACAAACTGCCTGCGAGAAAAACAGAGGCTGAGGGACCAATATAGCGTAAATAAGGTAAACGATTACGGTACTATTCGGCCGCCTACGATTTACCACGCATTCCACCTCCCAATATATGGGACCTACATTTTAATATGGAATCCTTATGACGGAGCTCATAAGATGAAAAACAATTTTTAAAGATTTTTGCACCCAGCGGGATTTGAACATGGTAACTCTATGAAGCAAGCACCTTATCCACTGCGCTACCAGCCAACTCTGTTGGTAGGTATTACAGAGACTTATACAAACTATGCGTCGGTCTTTCGCAGTTCAGTTTGTTTTTTATAATTCCTTGACAATGTGTATTATTTATACAGAGAATAATATCCTATGTCCTTCCTAAAGGCAAATAGCATCTCCTTGTCAAATTCCATCACGATCGGATTAGCCGTTTAGCCCTGAAAATGTAACAAACTGACAGATATACTATCGCATTTGTAATATGACTATAGATTTTCAATAGACTGATTGGTAGTCAAAACTATTTATTTTTTACACTATGTAATTATTTATCGTTACTAGAGACAATGGTGGTGGCCAAAATAGAACTGATGACGTCAATCACAAATGGAATGGAGGCAGACAGAAAAGGCAGGCAATGTAAATCGCGGGTCTTAGTATAAGGCTGTGTGTTGTTCAGTCGTGTCACCAACTAAAGCAGCTCATACATAAATAAACTTGCGAACGTAATATATTTTGGTGCTTCTCGTCTATACCAACAGTATGTGACTCACAAAGCTTTACGTTTAATTATTTTAACTGCATTGAAGCATATGTACCAGTTACAACTTCCTTGCCCACTTATTTTCACATTTCTCGTCTTTGATCTTCAGTTAAATGAGAGCAGTTCTCCATCCACTTACTTTTGCAGTTTAAGAATTTTGATTTTAAATTCATTCAGAGTAATAGGTAAATTTTTCATCACTTACTAATGTATTCCAATCCCAGACTTCCGTACCCATAAAAGAAAACTTTACAACTCACTTATGACTGATGCCAAATATGGTCTTGGTCAACTTTTCCTTTCTATGAACTACTCCTAACCCTTCCATACCTCATCATTAATATCTGCCGTGTACAATCCCAGCTTTCACTTCTGCTTTCTCTCGTCTTTCAGTTATTCCGACTGTAGCTCCTTTATCGTATCAGTTACTAATAGTGTACCGCTGCAATATCCACAAACAACTCTAGCTTCCTTTTGTTTGCACCTTCTCCATATCCTGTATTTGATATCCAAATTGTGGGTCCCATGCAACACCACCGTATTCAAGCAAGTTTTATAGTATAATTCCCTCATTTCTCTGATATATACTCTCATCACCATCTTCAGTAAATAAACGACATTTGAACGTTTTCCTGCCAGCTGTTCAATGTACCACGCCCAGTTGATTTTACTAATGTTAATGCAAGATATTTACGCTTCAAGTCTTCAACAAACAATACTCTCCATACCCTATAATCCTAAACAACGTTTAGTATTTTTACTGAGTACTCATTCTATGTTTACATACCAGCTAAAGATCCTATCCAGATCACCCTGCAGTTGTTCACGGTTCTCTTCCTTTTTGATCCTATTATACACGATTTTGCTATCTGAAAATAACCAAATTTTCAACTGTAAAACATTAAAACAATTATAAATTAGAATAATAAACAGCTGTGGCCCAAATATATTATCCTGCGACACTCCAGTTTTTATATTTAATACTTTTGACACTGCATTTCCTCTTTAAGTCAACGCTTACTACTTTTTTTAAATAATTGATTTTACCTATCGTATAATATAATGGTTTTTACTGTCTTTAAACCGAGCGTGGTGGGTGAGCGGTTAACGTTCTGACCTCGCATTAGGGAGGACGCCGGTTCGAATCCACGTCCGGGCATCCAGATTTGGGTTTTCCATGATTTCCCCAAATCATTCCAGGCGAATGTCGAGATGCTTCCCTCAAAAGGCCATGGCCGAATTCCTTCCCGTTCCTTGTCCCCAGTCAAATCCCGCCTCTAATGACCTCGACGTCTACGAAGCATAAAGCCATAAGTAAAAAACAACTGTTTTTAAAACCATTTAATGCCTTGGGACGATCTAGTGTTACAATATCAAGTGCCCTCCCATGTTCATTTCACCCGAAATATCTTGCATGTATCCCACTAACAGAGATTCATATGAATGTTCTTACGTAAAGCCACGTTGCCGATTTGCAAAAAAGTTTAACCTCACAAACATTTTTGGTGTGTGATGTCATACTAACATAACAATCCTATTTTTCTCACCTCTTTTATAGACCTGAACTATTAGCACACTTTTCCACTGCAGTGGGAAGCAGCAAGTCGCCAGACCCAATCTAAGTAGTATCACATGGTAAGGTACACAGTTGCCCTTTATGTTTCTTTATCGTTCTCAGTTCCTTCATGATATTTTCAAATCTGTTTACAATTTTTAGTCTTCTTATTTCCGTGGAAAATATCTTCTGCTTCCCATTTCCTATCCCTGAATGATATCCCCGAATAGTCTCATTAAAACAGGTACTTATTATCTCTGCCTGATATCGAATCTTCGATAATTTCTTCACCAGCCTTATCGACAGTAGTGTGAATACCTTCCTCTCCTTAAATTTACTAATAAATCATAGAAATTTCTGAATGCATCATGACCTGTTTCTCTTGCGCTAAAATATTCTTTAAACAGAGCGTGGTGAGTGAGCGGTAATGCTCTGGCCTAGCATTAATGAGGACGAGGGCTTGAATCCCCATCCGGCCATACATTTGGGTTTTCCATGGTTTCCCAGACCACTGCAGGTGAATGCCGGAATCGATCCTTCAAAACGCCAAATACGAATCGTTTCTCGTTTTTTGTCCCCATTCCTTTCCCGCTTCTAATCACCTCAACGTTGACAAAATGTCAAGCTAGAGAGAAAAAAAAAATGTTTTACTGTACCTACGAACAACACATAAAATATTTGTTTCGTTAATATGTATAACATTTGTTAAAATCATTTTTGACTTGACTCTTTAAACTGTTCTTACTTCGATTGCATTGTATTTGCGCTCCCCTTCCGCCTTTCCCGAAAAATCTCTTCAGACCTGAAATACGTGAATTTTTATAGTTTTACCTATAACCACCTTCAATTTTGGTGACTGGTTTACTCTCACATCCATCAGAACGTCTTCGTCATTACTTATACCTTCAGTTGCTTGAGACCTCACATGGTTATCACTAGGTTTCATTGGGAACATATCCAACATACTTGGACCCATTTTATTTTGTTCTATTATTTGTGTAAATCCTCCTTCCCTGACGAAGGTATCTGGAAATCTCTATTTCCTTAAATTATTAATCAAATTCGACACCTGGTAAATTTAATAAATCCTTACCAACAATGACGAGCGTACTGACCTCTAAATATGAATATAGTTTTTGCTAAGAGCCTCGTCTTCATCATTCATCATTCCACTTCTGAAACATCAAACACCCTGGTCGTTTCTTGTTTATCACTCCAGGAATCTTCCCCAACTAACTAACGCCTTTGATGTATAAACACCACCAAAATTTAGTAGTCTTGGCTAAACAATATTAATTTACCTCCCCCAATTCCTCTTCTACCTCTGCGGTGCACTCTTAAACCCTTAAAATTATTCCCATAACCAACATTCTACCCGTTTAGCAACTAAGTTATCAAATTCTATCACTTCGTTCCATATGCTCCTACAATCCAATAGTAACCGTCTTAAATCTGAATTCGTGGTATTTTAAGCATTATTCTTCACCTTTCTCGAGGTGATTTTTATATACTTACTTACTTACTTACTTCCTCTTCATGGATAGGCCCAAAGCCTGTTCCGACCTCATTCTTCCGACCATCTCTTCCTAGGTCTACCAATGTCCCTTCTGCCTGTGAGATGGTACTCCAGGGCAAGCTTAGGAAATCTGTCCTTTCTCATCCGTAGGACGTGGTTCTTCCAGTTATCCCTTTTTTGGGTAATTCTATCATTTAGCGGGGAGATATTCAGTTGTTCCCTTATTTCCTCGTTCCTCCTCCTATCATTTAGGGAATACCCTTTTACTGACCTTAAAAATTTCATTTCCGATGATTGAACTTTGCTTTTGTATTGCGTTTTATTTACCCATGTTTCGCTGCCATATAGCAAAGTCGGTACGGCCATTGATTTATAAAACTTGAGTTGTCTCCTCTCGTGCTTTACCTTTCAGTGTTCGTCGAATTGTTCCACACATATACTGAAATCGGTGAAGTTTCTTCTTCACCTCGTTATCATCATTAAAAGATAATTCACATCCGAGATAAGTAAAGCTGGAGACTTGTTCTATTGGCTGATTGTCTACCACTATTTTAACTCTGACAGGGTATTTCCCCTGCCATGCCATAACTTTCGTTTTTGCACGAGACAACTGCAGATTGTAATCTTTATATTGCGATTTTTATATCGTGACCAGAATCCGCTAAACTGAAAACGGGACAGTCTTGACCCAATCGTAACTGTTGAGAGCCCTTACAGCTTTAACTAACAGGTCAGAAAGTATCAACTTGACCATTTATTTTAGGTGTAGGTCATGTCTAGTGAAACACCCTCTACCAATGATGTTCACATGCACAGCCACTAAGTAGCACCTCCATCCCTACGTTTACCTGCCTCACATTGACGTTACGACTCAATTGGGTCTCGTTAACCCTTCCCCGCACCCTCCCCCTCCTTACCGCTACCAGTTTATGCTATATCCTCCATTTTGTGAAGTCAGTAGAACGTGATCACAACTGAAAAACTGAAGATGAGATTTTTTGATCCCTAAAGGAGTCTTAATTTTTGTTGATGCCTGCCTGTAATACACTACGGTAAATCCAACAAAGTGTTCATATCACCATAAATCCTACTTATTGTGTTGTGTTAACCGTGTGGAATCTTTAGTTGATTGTGTTTCTATTTTTCGTATTACATTATCACTTTCGTTTCAGGTAATCTCTGCGAGAAACCTCATGAAAATAATAGCTTCCACCTGAAAACCCGTTTTTATAATATAGTGTAAGAATAGCCTTAGTTATTAACGTCGGAGTAGTGGCCATTACAGTCTGCTATTGATTATATATTTATGGATAGGTTACACTTTGATTAATGTGGTGTAATTAATTTCGATGAAGTTTGGTATTTATTGTTTACATCTTGTATTTGCCGTTGTTTTTTCCTTTTGAAAAATAACTTCTTTGTGGCTCTAAACACTTCACCAGTAAATTTAGGGTATAGACGTGTATGTGTAATAACTTTTAATCCCATGTGGATTCTTGCTGTAATTAAATCACTAGAAAATGAACTTAATTCATAAGATGTTATCGTCTTTTCCTACAGAATATTATCGATGGTTTTTGGTCACAAGAATAAATAACACATAAAAATAGTTATTTCGTTATTATGAATAATCTGTATTATATACAGTTATTTTGCGAATAATCAATCATTTTGTTAACAAATCACGTTCAAGTGCTAAGAAAATAATAAAAACATGAAAATTACTCCATAGGAAGCTCGAGAGTGTAAACACTAGGGATATTTCCTTATTTAACAATTTTAATTAAAAAATCTTCATATCATTTTGTTTTTACCTTTGCTACACTATTTTAGGTCTAGTAAATTCCATTTCTCCACGTCTTGCGTTGACATGGAGAAGCTTTAATGAGACTCCATCAGATGTGGCCCTCCTCCCGGAGACGTGTTCGAGGTGGGAGCAGGCGTTGCCTCTTCCCAGGACTACAGGTCGATACGCAGCGACCCGGCGCGGCGAGGGAGCGTCGATGGTTGCTCGGCGCTAATGACGAGACGCTCGCAGCCGCCACGCAAGAGATGATTTCTGTAGCGCCATACTGCTGGAATAAATAGATGAAAATTTATTAGCCATCTACTTAACGGGTTTTTGGGGCCTCATCAACTAAGCGAAAACTGTTTTTTGATATTGAAATACTTTTAAAACTTCTCGCGGTTTATACAAGCGGCAAGCTTCAACAGTCTTACGTTAAATGTGACTGCCTGCGATTTCTTTTGCATTACACACGTTAAGAACTTCATAACAGAAAAATTGAAACAGACCATTCCCGAATGAAAACTGGTGTCAGCTATGAGTCAAACCTGGTACTATCCAACAAGCAGGACGGCTTTCGTTAATAAGTTACAGTTTTCAGCCATCTCATCTAACTTTGTATACAACTGACTAAATTTTACGCTAGTTCGATTTTAGTTTCTTCAGATCAGTCTTTGTTGCTCACGTGCGTGAGTACCATTATATACTGAAATTCTCTGTCCAGAAAATTTCCCAGGTAACGACCTTTCTCTGCACAGTAATAGGACGAAATTAAATCGAAGTTCAATATTAGTAATTAATAGGTGATCATCATCATTAGATGTATCCGCTTTTGTGGTCATCCTGCACATCCTCTTCCAAGTCTGGCTCTTCCCAAGGTTTTTCCTCCATCACTTTCCTCCAAACGACTCCCTTACCCTCTACATCTTTCTTCACTTGGTCCATCCATCTTGCCGCGGTCTTCCAACTGGTCTCCTTCCCTTCCCGCTGTTCAGCTGCTTTCGGCGTCCTCTCCCACTTCATCCTCATAACATGTCCCAACCACTGTTGTCTGTTCCTCCTTAACATCTCTTCTAATGCTTCCACTTGTAGTCTCTCCCTGATGTTTTTATTTCTAATTTTGTCTTTCCTCGTGACATTCTCTATCCCTCTGAGAAACCTCATCTCTGCCGCCTGCAATCTGCTAATATCTCTTTTTGTCAAAGTCCATGTTTTATAACCATAAGTCAGTATGGGCTGGTAATATGCTTTATAGAGCAGAATTTTGGTATCCTTTCCTATATTCCACCTCCAGATAACATCCTTTATCTGCTGATAGAAATTCCGCTCTTCCTTACCTTAATAGGTGGTGGTGAATATTAATTTAATTTATAAGGTTTACGTTTATTTTTGACCTAATAATTGTTTATTTGTGTAAGCAGAAATAGCCATATTGCTGAAAGACCCTCCAGAAAGTAGTGTGGGGCAGAGGCTTGTACTAACATTAAAAAATTTCCTTAACAGGAAAAATTACTCTATGGGCCCCTACTATATGAAATTTTCTTCATAACTATAAGATTTGTTATAAGGGAGATGCTATTACGCCTCGTTTCTGATCTCCTTAGCTACCATTAAACGAGGATATAATATGAAATGTAAACAAGCTCTCAGTGAGTCACTGCTTAGTCAGTGCTTCTTTCTCTGTTAGTAGTAGCTCATGCCTCGTGTTTTAGTTCCTCACTGCAGGCTCATTTGTAATTAAAGCACGTGTTGACTCGACGACTGTTATTGGTGCTTCTTTTCGATTGCTAAATTGAAGGGAGTACAGCTTGCGTGAGTTGTTGTATAAAAACGGTAGCTGGAATGGGACTGTTTGACAAGAGTTCATATGATTAATGTCTCCATTATGTGACTAAAGTCCAATGATAATATATTCAAACCCTATTTGACCTAACGTTCCTACTTTCTAATGTTGCTTAATGTGCAATATCGATTATAGTTGTTGCTGCTAAGTATATATGTGCAATGAACTAATTCTAGAATCGATTTAGTTTTGAGTATAGAACTGTTTCCCTCCGAGTTTGTTAATAAATAATTGGTCTAATATTAAAAAAAATTGAAATGAATTATATGGAATTGCTCAATTAAGTGGCATTGTATATGAACCAAACACTAAATAAAACAGTAAGGCTGTGCTGCAATCATACGATAAAATTGTGAATTAAGTAAAGCTAAACTACAACCCGTTTTCAATTAATACCGATAGTCATACTGTAAGTTGTAGATTAATAATAATGGTAATAACTGGAAGAAGAAAGCTTGTAATGTTAGAAGGGATATGTGCAGTTAAAATGGCGTACTCAGTATTCTCACAGAGAGAAATTGCGTATTGCCCATCGTTGTAAATTGAAATAAAATATCATAATGTTAAAAAAAATCATTAATTTTGACTTGTTGTACAAGCAGAAATCTCTCTTTCGTAGGATCGGAATCTCGGTTTAGTGTTCCATGCGCGTAAGATCAGCAGAGTAATCGTGTACCATTTAAAACATGTATCTTACCGCTGGTTCTTGTGTTCTATTCTAACGTCACGTTAACCTTGTTGAAGATACCAATCAACACGTCCGTCTGGGGATACTAAGATTAAACACAATCAGCTATTCTACAGATACTGGTGATCTAGTTGCCGAACTCTGTTCATTTTCTCTGTTCACAATGTCATACGTCACTGAAATCGGCTGCAGCTGGAAATTTTAGATAAGTTCTATTCCTTAACTTGATCACACAAGTCACATGTTGTTAAAAAACGTTGTCAGTTGTCAAAAAAAAAACTCCTAACTGTCGTATTGATGACTGAGTTTCCGTCTCGCCTTGAAGTCTCTTACTCTCTGGAACACTCCGTCGGGAATCATAGTTCGTCCACAGTGGTACTCAGATTGTCTAGATCGCATGGTATTTGTCTGTATGGTAAAATATATTTTATTTATTCAATAAAAAAGCAACGAAGACAGAATGATGGCGTCGTTTAAATTATGGCAAAAAAATTAATATTGTTTCGTGAAGCTCAAGTATTCACAAAGATTCTGAATTCGGTATGGCGGTAACGCTAAGACCGTATTCAAGTTAGTCTATAAGACTGGTCAATGTTTGTACCTGCACCCTTTTGTTCCTGTAAGGCAGAGATTTAACACCACAACCCATACTGGGACTTATGTTTCTCTACTCACAATAAGGTCCATGGACATGCTTCTGCGAAAATAGCTCCCTTGTCTGTTTTCTTACGATGGAAGGATGCTACCTGCTCTGCCAAGTGGTTGTTATGTCGACCGAGCCACCTCATTCTGAAGACTACATTCAGCGACTCTTTGAATGGCCTGCTTGACGTAGTTTGGCTGGTGGCAGTACCTTGTTCGTCTGCCTGCAGTATTCCGTGCCTCACAACGGTCCACGGGGCCTGCCGCTCAAGTTACAAAATGCCAAATGGCTCATTAGCAACTCCCTATAGAACAGGGTGTGTCGTCTTCATTTAAACGGCGATTCCAGTCGCTACCTTGAATGTCCCGATTACCCTGGCTGCTAGACACTAAATAATTCCCATTTTTATTTAGACAATCTGACGCCGATATAAAGATTTGATGCTACGAGTCGTCCATAAGTACCAAATATATATTTATATAGATGAATGTATGTATGTTTGTTTGTTTGCATGTTGGTTTGTTTGTTTGTTGTTTTGTTTGTTCTTCATATAAATCCACAGTTTTCATCCGATCTCGATGAAACTTTGCACACTTATACTTTGAAACAAGGAGAAAAATACTGTCTACATTTGGTTGAAAAATTATCTGTATAAATAATACATGTTGTCTCATAATTTCGAAATACTACTGAACGGCGATAGACAGACGCGTTGGATATGGACACCTCTGTACTGTTTTTCCGTGTAGTGGTCAGGCAGCTCAGTGGTTAAAGCGCTTGCTTACTAATGTTTGGGTCGTGATCTCTGGTTCAGATCTCCGTGGAGGCTAAGATTTTTAAAAATTGTTTTTGATCGTAAGAGTCACGCCTGGGCCGTCGGTTATTCGGATTGAATGTTAAACTGTAGATATAACAAAGTTAGCGGTGCAATGTGAGGCAAATCGTGTTGGTGTAAACTTTTTTACGTTATATTCATTCCTCAGAGGTTGTTCGCAGTCACTTTGTGTGTGTGAACCGCAGTAATAATACTATAAATTCGGAAGAAAGTCTGTCTTTTTGTTATGTTTTTACGACTAAATGGCTATATCGATATTGATGGAATTTGACAAGAAAATCTGTAGGGAGGGCACAGGACATTTTTCCAGTATAATTAAGAGTTTTAGTCACGAAAGTTTGAGACTTTATCGAATGGTGACAGAAATATGTTGGAAATTGATTCTCTTCAAGAGACAGGTTCGACGGTAGAATGATATAGTGATATCTTTCCTGTCATATTATGCTGAATCGGTGTTGTTTTGGACGAATCCATCGTTACCAAAAACTTTTTATATTCAATTCTGGCAAAAAAAATTCTTAATCCACGCGTACGAAGTCGCGGGTCCGAACTAGTGCCACTATAAAGTTAATTATAAAGAACCCATATTTTTATCATATATATTACTTCTAAAAGAAGTTTTTTTCTGTCACGAGCCTTTTATCTACCCAGATACCTAACCAAAATCAATGAATGAGATATCGTTTTAAAGTTTAATGTCTCCGCTTTGGCACCATCATGTTTTAAGAAAGAAATTTTTCAGAAATCGACACTTGAAGGTAAAAAGTATTCTATCGAGATTATCAGTGTGGAACAGTTCAGAGACATGCCGCAAGGCTTTGCTGACGTCGATAACGATTTATATAGCAGCACCACATATCTCAGACATATGGATATACTCTGTGATTTGTTCAGCTCAGTTGTATTTCGGAGAGGTCTACGACACGTCAGCTTCTGGGAAGGGATAACTTCTGGTATTCAAGTCAAAGTATAGGGCTGCAGGATAGCATACATCAGGTGAAATCAAAAAGATATTGCTACAAATGAAATGGTTCTTCTTATAAGCTACTACAAATCACCAACCTTGCAATTCATTGTATTTTGTCTTCGCAATTTTTGTGCGGGTCAGTGTTTTGTTATGAAAATTCTTTGTAAACAGTTTACTCGTAAAATGTTCGCACCAGTCATCGAGTTATACAATATTTACGGTTACCACGCATGGTTTTCTTCTCTGCCAATTTTTAGATTGTCGGCACAAATTACGTACAGAGAAAAGTAGTCCATAGCCAAAGCACATAGACAAGAAGTTGGTGGCAGAAATGTTCAAATGATTTTCTTGTCAGACTAGTGTAAAGTTTTAACTAAAAAAGTGTAATAACAATATTTTCTATTCCGTTATCAAGATATAACACTGTAAAATTGCTAAAAATGGCGTTTATCTCCGCCTTTCCCTGCAAATCGCTCATCTCAGTAATATAGCAATAAAAATGCAAATGGAAGGTATGCGTCGAAGCTTTTTGTTTTGAATTTTATGATTTAAAAAACTTCTGTATACTCAACTTTTTCTATTTAAAGAGAGTAAATATCAATTTTTGAGTATGCCTGACATACAAAATGCTAATATTTATAAGTTGCTTAAAAGCAGTAGTATATTTTGTGCTTGTACCTGTTCTGAGCGAAATCATAAAAGTTACGAAGGCAGTTGCTTTTAGCACGCTTTTTCCACGGGCAAAGAATTTTGGCTGCGCATATCATTAGAAATATCTCTTTGAAATTTTATTATGGGTTCATTCTAACATTTACAATTGTTAATATTTCATACATAATAGTATTAATTACTTATGTCTACGTATAAAATTTTAATTAGCGACGAGTTTATGCAAATGCAATTAGAAATACAGATATAAATTTTTAACATACTTTCGTAACACGTAAGTAATCAAAAAATTGGTATAACTTTATAAATAACAGGATAAGAAGTCTAAAAATTTATTTTCTGATCGTTCTTCATATTTTTCACTTTAATATAACTAATAACATTTTTTTTTGTTAGTGACAAATTGTAATTCATCATGTCAGTTATCGATATGTCGTTAATAAAAGGGCACGCTCTATTATTTGAATGTCATACTTTTATCAATTACGTTTTATTCAATTTTCAGATTTTGTAGTAATCTTCCTTTATGCGTTAAAATCAGACGTATGTCTTCCAAAGATAGTGTCGTGTTGTAGAAATTGCAATCAAACAAGTAGATTGAAAAATAATAACCAACACATGAATAATTATCTACACGAATAATGCTGCAGTGTAAATTTCTCCTTTTGTTATTTCTTGTATAATTGATACCTGTTTAACTTTGCATAAAGTCGGTCGGAGACGATAAACTTGCAAACACTCTTTGGAGTCTTCCGCAAGAGTTGATGGAATGAGACTGCATCAGATTTGAAGTGTCATCATTCCTTCGTGTCTCAAACACAACGCGTACAAATATCAGTACCTGAAACAACCTCACAACATTTACAGTATGTACACTT
The DNA here is from genome assembly GCA_031002005.1 of Vandiemenella viatica. Taxonomy (NCBI): domain Eukaryota; kingdom Metazoa; phylum Arthropoda; class Insecta; order Orthoptera; family Morabidae; genus Vandiemenella; species Vandiemenella viatica. Next base: position 221,381,029 of record JARYHS010008074.1, on the reverse strand, counting down.
ATAATAACTCTGCTCACATTCGACAACACAACGTGCAAGCAACAGACTTAAAATATCTAAGTTATTGCAGAGATTTAAAGCCCTAAATGGTAATCGCGCCCTCCAAGGACACAGAAATTCGTGTAGAAAGAAATCATTTTGCCAAAACTCTCACAAATTGGTGCATACCAACTGGGATACATTTTTGTCGACGGAAAGCAAGTCTACAGGAAAAGTCAGCACCAGTGCCAAGTTCCGTGTTGGTTACTACGCTCGTTAATAGACACTTCATGCCAGGGGCCCTCCTTTTCCTACATCACAACGGTATGAAAATATAACCTGATTACCAGTAATTAACTTTCCACTGCACAGCACATACTGTATATAATTTAATAACTTTTTTCCGTTAACACGCTACTAATTTTTTTTAAATTATTTTACGTCTTGTTATTATATCGGTGATTATGAACTTTTTTGATTCTAAGATTCAGTACTGAGTGTTGTCAACTGTCTGCAAATATTGTACGTTTTTTTGATAATGTGTTACATCTAATTTTCAAGTGTAACGTGGAGATTCTGCCGCTGTTAAAGGGGACTATAAGAACATTCACCAACGTTTTAATCAGAAAGAATGGTACGCAGTTGTTTAGATTTGAAAATCTAATTCTCGTTGAACCCAGTGTCATTAGGTTTGCTAAAGGATCTCTGTTTCTGCTTTTACCAACCTATACCCTTCCCTTCCGCGGAGAGGAGAGAATCGGTCAGCCGTAATGCTAGAGATACTCCCGTTATTCTTTGCTTCTGACTTTTCCGTCCACTACATTCACCTTCTACCGGCGCTGCACTGTTCATTCAACTTAATTAATTATAATATAAATATCACGTAGTTTAAACCTTTCCTTGTTCAGAAACAGAAACACACATCTCACTCAAGGTTATTTTTTAAGTTTAACCAATAATGAAAATATTAGGAACTATAAAAAAGTGATACAATTTGCGGATGTTAGATTACATACCGTCGGGGAGTAATGATTGGCCAGAAATAGTTACGCGGATTATTACTTCCAAATGATCCATATTCTATCCAGATCCGCTTCTCTTTTACTGTACTGCCACTAATGTGAACTCTGTATATAGTGCCGAACATACACTGTCGACCATAATATAATGTTCGCGGGTAACAATCCGAGTAAACACGATTTTTCCAACGTGATATTTGGGTGATCAAATTCTCCGTCGGCATCTTCTTGTGAAAATCATCCAGAGATACGTACTTTAAATTTATTTTCCATAATGCCTCACAAGTGGTTTGTTATAGTTTACTGCAACAAATTTCTCAAATCCGCGAATTGCGGCATATAGGTTATTAATGGTTATTGTTGTTAAAGTAGGCTTAGAAGAAGGAGATACGGAAAGATATTACAAGACAATCGATCACGGTTAAAGAAGTCAAACAGGATGAAATGAGAGGGTTCATTTTTTTTGTTTAGCCACCAGTGTCATATTTCATACTGTATCAATTTGCGCATATGTTTCGTTCAGTAGCCAACGGTATTCAAATTAGAGAAATTTTTGTATCATTTTGTTCGCAGTGGGTGATGAAACAGAATTTCTGTATGAACAAGCTGAAATTAAATGCAAATAATTATTTTGAAGCTGAATTTATGTGCTTTCATATTGCGTATAATGCGAAGGAAATTAATCGTTTATTTTATTTCAATGGACAAAATTAAACTAAATGTTCCCTTTCAAAATATAATTAATATTCCCAGTTAGTCATTAAAAAATAAAATACCTTTTCAATTAGTAGACTCAAAGGCAATTTTTTGTTGTTGTAAGAAACATAATGTGACTGCCAATTAATTTCATTATCTAACTCACGATTTTTTTTTCTCTAAACGCCGTTAACATAATGTATCTTGATAACTGCTGGCACACTTCATGAAGATAGTTTGGAGGTACACTGCAAATATCCGAGACCATTAAATGATTGCGCAGACTTCCGCGTTCGTTACCGATGGAGACGCGTCGATTTTTTGAATCATGATGTGGCTTTCAGGGCTCTAAATAAAGCCACACCAAGATGGTTGAAACGTCAGGATTCAAAAAACCGACACGGTTCCACCAGGAGAACCAAGAAACCATCCGAGACTATTATTATTTCGATTATTTTTTATGGAATGCTTTGTTTATATTCGAGTGTGACGAGTTCAGTTTTCAGTTCAATTTCATACTTGTCTTGCACCGTTCCTCCTTCCTTTCTGACGTTTCAAACAACGCCCAGCATAATGGATATCTTACGTACTTTTGTGATAATTTTACGAAGTGATTATGTGTAAAAAAAAAAAAAGCCATAATAGAAAGCTTTTATTTTGTATCCGTCCTTCTAGAATAATAATTGTGTATTTTACTATCTGTTTGAAATAATGTGTAATTGGTGACCGAAAAGGATTTTAATATGTACATAAACTCGGACACGAATTTTAAATTCCCTCGATTCTTGAATATCTCTCTGCAGGAAGTTCATACTGCTAACCCCACACAAACTTCTTAATCTGAATACTTTATCCCTATGTGTTGAATTGCCACAGTAGATTGCTGCATTCGACATTAAGCAATAAAATAAGCAAACTAAACTAGTCTCTTCATGCTAATATTGCCTATCGCTGAAATTGTTGCATCGCAAAAGTGGTTGCACCCAACCCCTTTAGTAATTTTTTTTATTATTTTTAATGGCTTTCACCATCTTAAGCCATACAGCCAGTTTATAGTAATTATGTCACTCAGTGCTTTCAGATTCTCCGGTATGAATTTTTTCCAGCTAATTAGACATACCACAGGACGGACATAACATTTACAGACACAAGACTTAAAAACCCATGCACACGGCCGGACTCGAAGCGGCGACCTGCAGCCCACGGAGCAACCATTCTAGCACCAATGTTACCGAGGCCAGTAATCCCTTTAGTAAGGTATATGTACTCTGTAATTTAAACTATAATAATCACTATACAATCCTATGTATCTTACAGCCTCTACCTCTTCAATAGATTAGCCTCGGATTTTATATATATGTGCTTTGCTAATCTGTATAACGTACTGAATTAAATGTATTGAGTTTTATCAAAGTTTAAGGGGAAGCTATTAGCCGTGAGCAAATTATTAATACCATCAAAGACAAATTTCAAATATGTCGAGTTTTCTGCTGTACACATATATCAGAAAAAAGAGTGGACCCAATATAGAGTCCTAAGGTATTCCACATCATATGAATCCTCGCTCAGAAAACTGTGAACCACATTACCCATCATTAAAATGTTTCAGAGACACTGTTTGTTATCTGTTCAAAAAATGAACCATTTATTATCAGTTCCATCTATATTTTTGGATTAAAATTTCATGATTAACATACTTAATTGCGTATAGACAAGTCACAATAAATTCCTGTAGGCAGTAATTTATTCCTTCTAAAATATAGTTAATGAAGCAAATATAGGTTGATCTATAGGGAGGGGCTTTTGGACACTGAATTGTGATTTGATTAAAATATTTTTATTTTTGACGTGATGATAAACTCAGAACAACATGAACTTTTCTAAAATACTGTTAGAAATGAAATAGGACGGTAATTCGATTAACTGACCTATTCCCTTCCTTGTACGTAGAGCGGTTTAACTACAGTACACTTGGAGTTACCTGGGAAGGTTCCCTAAAGTAGTAATATATTAAACATATTAGTTAATTTCGTAGTTCACAGTTTAATTAATCTGCTGGAAATCCCATCCTAAAAAGTCGAGCATTTGCACAAAAGTGACATTAAAACGTTTCTTATTTCTTCTGAAGTAGTTTAGGGTCACAGTGTCAAATTTTTCTAGGAAATTTGTCTCAATAAAAACCATAATGTCACTGAGAAATTGACTGACAGATTATCAGCGGCAAATAATTTTTTTATTAATACATCAGCATTTGAAAGACAGGATTCTATTGATTTTTCCTTGATAAATATATCATTACCGATGAATTTTCAGGATATACTTTTTTTTTTGGTCTCCAGTATTTCTACTGGTTTAATGCAATCCTCCATCCCTTCCTGTATTGTGTTAACGTCTTCATCTCAAAATTCCCCTTACAACCCTCGTCCTCCTATATCTGCTTCATATATTCTAATCTCTGTTTACCTTTACAGTTCTTACCTTCGACTGTTCCCTCCACTAACAAATTAACCAATACAGCATGTTTCAAAATATGACCTACCAGCCTCTCTCTTCTTTCTGTAAGCTTCTTCCACAAACTTTTATCCTCACCCATCATTTTCAAAACTCTTTCATTTCGTACTTTGTCTGCCCACTTAATTTTCAGCATTCTTCTGTAGCACCACATTTCAAACACTTCAATTTTCTTTCTTTCCGGTAAAGTCCATTAAGTGCTGTGCTCCACACGTAGAGTTTTAAAAAGTCCTGGATCAATATTTGAAACTAAAAGATTTCTCTTTTTCATGAAGGGTCTTTTTGTAAGTAGTATTCTGTTTTAACATCATTCCTGCTTCGGCCATCAGTTGCAAATTTTGCAAATAGCAGAGTCACTTACTTCTCCTATTGCATTAGATCCTATTTTTATATTTAATCTACTGTGATTGGTATGATCTCTGCATCATTTCATCACTTTTGTCTTGCTTTGATTTATATTCAGTTCAAAATCTTCCTTCAGTATTTTGTTCATGCCATTCAGTAACTTCTTAATATATTTAGCCTTTTCTGCTAACAAGACAATTTCATCAGTAAATCGTATCATACTGATTTTTTCTCCTTGAACACTTATGCCATATGAATATATATATATATGTATTTTTTTACTTGAATATTAATGGGGACAGACTACAAACTTGTCTCACACCCTTTTTAACTGAAGCATGTCTCTCATGATTCTCTACTGTTATTAGAGCCACTTGATTCTTATATAGTTAATAACGTATTCTTCTATCTCGATATTTTAGACCTGAATTCCTTAAAATTTTGTACTACTTCTCCCACCTAACATTATCAAAAGCTTTTTCTAAATCAACAAACGCCATAAAAGTATCTTTGTTTTTCTTGATCCGCCCTTCAAGTATTATTCTTAAAGACAGAATTGCTTCCCTAGTACCGTGATTTTTCCTAAACCCAAACTGATCTTCAGCTACTATCTCTTCTACTACCCTTTCCATCCTTCTGTATATTATTCTGGTCAGTAATTTTGAAGCATGGGATGTTAGACTAATGGTGCGATAATTCTCACATTTGTCGGCTTGTGCTTTCTTTGGAAGTGTGAAGATGATATTTTTATTAAAATAAGTTGGAATTTCTCCTGTTTAATAACTTTTTGATATAAGTTTCAATAATCTTTTGATTCCTTCTGCTCCTAGGGTTTTAAAAAGTTCTGCAGTGATCTCATCAATTCCAACTGCCTTATTTGCTTTCAGGTCATTCAGAAGTCTATAAAATTCTGTCCTCAAAACAGGATCTCCAAAGTCATTAATGTCGACATCGCCTTCCTTTTCTATTACACTGTTGTTCAAGTCGTCTCCATCATACAGTTTCTCTATGTATTCCTTCCATTGATTAGCTCTATCGTCTGAGTTTAAAACAGGTTTCTCACCGGCAACTTTAATTTTTACACCTATTTTCTTCATTTCTCCAAAATTTTGTTTGATCTTCCTATATGCAACATCTACTTTATGTATGACCATTTCCCTTTCTACTTCTTCACACATTTCTTGTAGCCATTTGTCTTTTGCATTTTTTTTTTTTTTTTTTTTTTTTGCATTTCCTGTTTATTTGATTTCTAAATTGCCTTTATTGCTCTCTTTCTGCTTCAGCCTGAGCATTTTTTTGCTTTCTCCTCTGATCCATCAGCTCCAAAGTTTATTCTGTGATCCAAGGGTTTCAGGCGGCTTGTTCCCCAAAGCCTAATGTTTCATTACCACCTTTTATTATTTCGCTCTCGATGCATGCCATTCGTCCTCGGTTGAGCTCCTTTCATAGTTCTTCTTATACCTAAATCATTATTTCTACATATTTTTCTCTCGTGTTCAATTGTTTCAGTATTGCTTCCTTATTCGCTTGAATTTCAGGCTGTACTTCATTACTATGAAATTATAATCAGCGTCTATGTCTACTCCTGAGTACGCTTTAAAGTCTAGAACGTAATTCAGGAATCTCTGTTTGACCATGATATAATCTAGCTGATATCTGCCTGTATTCCTTGGATGTGTGCAGGTGTATATCCTTTTTGCATGATCCTTATACAGGTTGTTTGCCACGACTAGCTTATATCTTTCACAAAACTATAACAAATTGCTTCCTCGCTCATTTCTTTCTCCTAGACCAAAATTTCCTACAGCATTCCTCTCTTTTACTTCTCCCACTATCGCATTCCAATCACCCGCGATTGTTAGATTTTCCTCCCCCTTCACAGAATTGGATTAATTCTTTAATTTCAGCGTATATTTTCTCTATTTCTCCGTCATCTTCCTGGGACGTTGGCATATAGAGTTGTACTAACATGATTTGGGCGGTATTAGTTTCTGACCTCATAAAAATAATCCTGTCACTAAACTGTTCATAATAACTTACCCGTTTTCCTACTCTCTTATTCATTGCAACCTAGACCAGTAACTCCACTGACAGCTTTTGTGTTAATTATTCTGTGTTCCCCATACCAGAAATCCTGTGCATCCTTCTACTTAATCTCACTAATCCCAACGACATCTAACTTAAATCGTTCAATCTCCCTTTTTAAGTTTTCTAATCTACCTACCTCATTCAGACTTCTAACATTCCACGCTCCGACTCGTAAAATAATTCTATTCATTCTAATGACTCCTCCCTGAGTAGTCCCCACCCGGAGATACGTTTGATATACTATTTTACTTCCGGAATATTTTCCTCAGGTAGAAGCTATCATGATACATGTATTTTAAGAGGATTACTTGTCCTCGGGATACCCTTTGGATCTTTAGTGCAGTGGTTTCCCGTTGCCTTCTGCATTTCAATGCCGTTGATCATTTCCAACCCAAAGAGCAAGAGGGTGCTCGGGACCGCTCCCCACGCTTCCGCCCTCCTTTAGGAGGCCATTGGTAAGCAGTGGGTTACTCAGGGAATCTTTCTGTCGCCAGAGCCTCGTCCGTGCCAACAGGATGCACCACGTGAAGGAGAGGTTGACATTTGGTTGGAAAAGGCTAATATAGTCTGTCCCAAACGCTTACACCCAACAATATTCTATCTTGTTTTAATTTTATTTCCAGAGTCAGGAGTCTTCTGTTTCAAGTACATAGTTTGAGATATTTGAGTAACCTTACTGAGTACTTTTCATTGCTGCTTATAATTTGCTTTAATATTACCGTTATGACTATTCTTACGGATAATATAAAACCTTCTTTTAGAAATGCATGTTGCTGCAATACCCACAGCTATGCATAGTTTTGTTTTTGTTTAAAAACACAGCATTGTTTCAAGGAGTAGAATCTTTCAAAGAGATTAGAAGAAATGTGATTAAAACTCTTTCATTTTTATACTTATACCATATGCACTTGCAATGAGATTCCAGTTAGTGATATTCAGGAAATTCTTAAAATTAGTAATGGCTTCATCCCTTATTATTTGCTGAACATCAAAATCATTATTAGCTCTGCGATACTGGCGGTCTTCCTAGGAATCTTGAAGCTAAGTGAATGAAAATAACGGTAAAGTTATAAACTTGGAGCTAAGAAGTATCAAAAATAATTTTTCTCGGAGATTAATTCCTGGAAGTCGACTGTTCCTAATTAATCTCGCATTTATCTCCCGTAGTGGTGAATTTCAGTAATGATTGTTGATACACCAGCTGGCACATAAATACAAATGGGAAGCAAATTAAACAACCCTGATAAAATAGTAAATGGTTCAATGATGGTTCAATAAACAGAGAATTAGCCTCTTCGTCAATATTCAAAAGGTATAACAAAACTAACGTATAAAGAAAAACGCAGTAAACAAACTATTGCTGAAACTTTTGGTCTGAAAACCATTAATTAAACTATTTCGGATGAATTTACAGATAAAATCAGAAACTAATACGAACATATTTAACAGCTACTGAAATAAAAATAATGTGTACAATATTAGACTAGGAACCAAACAAGCTGTATTCTTTGATGTACGATAAAAAAAAGTCTGAAAAAAAACAGAAAATGTAACCAAGCTCATTCTACAGCCGGCTAATGTGCTCTAAACTTTGCTCTGCCGTTAACTTGGTGAACATCAATAATTTTTTCCATATCGGTAATGAGTGTTGCGATCAGCCAGAATCGTGGTTACTACACTTCATATCACCAGTATTTCTGTTTCCAATTCTTTAATATAAGCCAAAGAAACCACTATTGCTTACAAGCAAATAGATTTTGACAGTGCTGCCAGACACTTGACATTGAATATCCGTAGATGGCTGCTAAAATTTCCGTAGATTGGGCACAAAAATCCGGAGACTCACTAACTGAAAGACTGGAACAATAATTATCGAAGAGAGAGCACTTTTTATTTCCAGGTCTTTAAAATTACAAATATAATATTCTACATTCAAAGTAAGAAATATCCCTGAACATGTTTCATACATCTTCAATTTTATCACTGCTGCTGCTGACCTACTCTCTCTCTTTTTTTTAGCGGCAATAATATATATATATATATATATATGACAATTAAGTTTTTCCCGGCGTATGGTAGACAGGAATTCTTCACGGGTCTTCTGCCGGATAAGATCTTTTAAACACGACGTTTCGGCAGTCACCTCCGCTGCCTTCATCTGGTGAGCTGTCATCGCGGCAGCTACATCGCGATGACAGCTCACCAGATGAAGGCAGCGGAGGTGACTGCCGAAACGTCGTGTTTAAAAGATCTTATCCGGCAGAAGACCCGTGAAGAATTCCTATATATATTTTTGTTGGCATTAAATGTTTTGTAATAGGAAATGTTAAAAACTGCGACCCCTTTAACTCTCGGATATTGGTTAAGCCTTCTCGGAAGCCACTTCTTTGTAAGTCGTGCCAGCAAGCATTTCACCGTATATAAAGATTGCGTCGGTAGTTTTGTATTACAGTCTGTTAAGATCTATAAAATCTGTAACTAATCAAAATATGAGTTTTATTTTAATCGTTGGTTCACACGAGCGGTTGCAAGGAAACGATTCACACTTATTGACGATTCTGTAATGCATTAACACTATACGATCAAAGTTTAACAAAACACCAATATAAGGAAATATCGACAAATGATAGAAGTATCAAAAATCCGTAGATATATTAACAAAATCTGAAAATCCTAACTTTTCATAAAAGTCCGTAGCAATGGTAGCGCTGGATTTTCAGTTGAATGCATCCGTGAAAAGTGAAATGCAAGCCGTGGTCGGCCTGGCAGAACGCGCCGCAGTGTGTGGCTCGTCAGTAGCGCCTCGCGCGCTGTAAATACAGCCACGTGCGCTCCACAGACGGCCAGCCTCACTCGTCTCCCCCTCGCTCTCACCTGCCACGCGGTCTATTCCAGGACTCACTTCAACAGTAGTTCTTTAGAAAGAAAAATAAGTTTCGCTTGCACGCCTGATCTCGTGGGATATCAGGATGCAACTGTTCAGATGGCGACCGTACTGCGTCAGAAGGGTTTAAATAGTCAGTGTCATCGATTGGATTTTTCAAATTCTGTGAAACGTTTACTAACACCATTATGCGGCGTAGCATCTAGGGAGTGGTAGTGTCAACGGTGTACATAGTCTTTCCCATACATCTCAACACAGTGGCCGTATATGTCTGCTGAATTATCGGCTGCTGCAATGAATGAGCATATGAGACGGTGTCACTTGATGAAACGACAGCCACAGTGAATGAGGATTGCAGTACAGGCGTGTTGGTGCGATCCGCCCTGCTATATTTAGTATTGACGGGATATGGCAGCAGACGATCTCTACTCGCAGCAAGGAATCACATCTGACGTTGAAAACACATGGACTGCACAACGCATCCTCGGAAAGAAGGTATCTTAGTCGAAGAATCACATGCGCACCGGCGGGCCGATTCGGGTGTGATGGAGAACCTGTGAGGCCATGGAATCAGTTTGTCAGCAAGGGGTTTTGCAAGCTGGTTGTGGTTCCATATAAGTTAAGCGACTGTTTACTTGGCACAAATTGGTTTCTTTGGGCAAACTGAACCGAAAACCACCACTCTCAGAGATGGCTGGTGAACAATTGCAGACATTTGTGACTTGTCGTAGCTCGATAACGACGATAGTTCTAGGATAAATATCCACAATATCACCTGGCAATGACTGGAGTCCATTGTTGAGAGAAAGTATTTCGCGCTATTTCAGAACACGATTTAGTCACCTAGGTCGTCTTAAATCATAGTTTGAGATCTTTCATGGAGACCTCTGTTCACTGTCTGAGTTTATCGAAAATAGAGGTGCCACAATTCGCCGATCTAAACAAGGCCTTCACAGTTCCTCCTAGATATATGACATTCCTGGTGCCAGTCCCAAGCCCGGAACCTCATATTGTAAGAGATGAGGATGGAGGATGGGGAGGAGTAACTACCTCGTGAAAAAACCTGCGTCCATCTGGCTCCGGATGGTAGCACCCTGTAAGGGCCCCTGCCTAGGGTTACAGGTGAAATGTGGCCAACGGTCTCAAAGCCCGAAGAGGAATCCCAGGTTCCCAACGGTGGAGAGAGCGGAAGAGCCTAGTGGAGCAAACCACAAACAAAAAACCGGGCTAAGCTTCCAAGTCCATTTTTGGGAGTAAAAGGGCACTCTATTGTCCTTAGGGTGAGAATTCGCCCTTAAAGATGGATGAGCCAACTTTTCTGGCCAACGGCATTAGGATGAAGAAGGCAAGGGGAAACCACTTCATTAGAAAATCTTGTAAAATTTCCCATGTAACGGCAGTATCATGGCTGAATGGAAGACTGCCGCACACCAATCCCAGGATTGACTACCGTAGAACAAGAGAAGAAGAAGCTAAATTAATGATTCAGATATGAATCCCTTTATCTCATTGAAGTTAGTTCTTATTAGTAGCTGCGGTGATCAAATATTACTATAAAACGTCTACTCCATAGGTTACGGTTCACGGTTACAGTTCACAGTTTCCGGCCCATGAGGCATTACACAAAAGTTAATGACGCCGATTCACGCCTCGGTTTAAGATTTCAAATTACCCATTCGTTTCCAACATATTACAACCATATTACACTACCCATTCGAAAGAAAACTAACTACATTTAATTTTGGGTAATCATGAAGTTGAATTATCAAGCGCTTACTATGGAACACCACTATTTTTTTTAGAAAATACTTTCTGTGCTGACTGAGTACTTTCCTCAACGTTAAATGTGCAAGAAAAAATGTCACAGCAATAGTCATCCAGCGAATTTTAGTGTCATGCTTCTAATGGATGAATTGCAGTAGCTCAGTGACGTATTGTAGACATATACTTGCAACAATAGATGAACTAGCGAAATTAACAGATGGCATATATATGGAGAAACTCTTTATTTCCAGTAATGGCTCACTATTATACTAGACTATTTTGGATACCGTTTGGACATGGATTTATTGATTGCTACATGTTCGCCGATTGAATAGTTAACCACTCGTCGATGACTGTGAAATGTAGCAGAAATGATACCACTACTAGCACATTAAATATAAAAATAGGATTGGATGCAATAGGAGAAGTGAGTGAGTTCTGTTACTTAGGAAGCAAAATTACAACCGATGGCCGAAGCAGGAATGATGTTAAAAGCAGAATAGCACTAGCAAAAAGAGCCTTCATGAAAAAGAGAAACCTTTTAGTTTCAAATATTGATCTAGGAATTAGAAAGAACTTTTTAAAACTCTATGTGTGGAGCACAGCACTTTACGGTAGCGAAACATGGACTTTAGGAATACCGGAAAGAAAGAAACTTGAAGCATATGAAATGTGGTGCTACAGAAGAATGCTGAAAATTAGGTGGACAGACAAAGTAAGAAATGAACGAGTTTTGGAAATGATGGGTGAGAAAAGAAGTTTGTGGAAGAAGCTTACAGGAAGAAGAGACAGGCTGGTAGGTCATATTTTGAGACATGCTGGATTGGTTAATTTGTTAGTGGAGGGAACAGTCGAAGGTAAGAACTGTAGAGGTAGACAGAGATTAGAATATATGAAGCAGATATATGAGGACGTGGGTTGTAAGGGGTATGTAGAAGTGAAGAGGTTAGCACAGGATAGGAAGGGATGGAGGATTGCATCAAACCAGTCTAAAGACTGACGACAGCAAAAAAAAATGGTTTCCAGAAATCATTCAACACTCCTACCAAAATTTGTTCCCGTCCCTTGTCCCCAAACCCATTCTGGCTTTAATAGCTGCTGTGTTAAGATTTTATAAACAACTGGCATACATGTTTCATTTAAAGGATATGCAAATCCATAGTTAATTTTGTGTTTTTGACATATGGCCGACAGATTAATAAATGTATATAGGTAGCACATGTTCTTGAGCTTCACCTCATACTGACTAACTTTAGGTCAGTAAATTCGATAATTTTCATTTATTTGTATTTATGAACCTACAAGTCGCGATACTCATTCCAGATTTGAAGACTGCCTGCGCAGTGGACGATCAGTTGGTCATTCACAGGGAGAGTTAGCAGTTAGTCCAAACGGGTCGTATGGTGTTTCCTCTGAGTCGGGTCAGTAGTAATATTGATGTGTGGCTTGCAATCGATGTGTCAACAACACTCGTCAGGGACATAGACTGTTTTAACGGTGCGGTAAATACGATAGAATCTCTGAAAACGATGAATTCAGTCAATGGGGACCAAGCACTGTCCTATCTTGCTATGGTACGGAAGGTCTGTGATCGACGGAATGACTATAGAGGTCTAAGTAATTTTCCAGATTAAATAGTGTCTCAGCTAGAATTCATTCCGAAATCAAAAACAAATGTATCAATACAACGTTCTTTAAAGGCGTAGAAGAGACATTCTTAAAAGGAATTATACTTTTTGGATCACACTATTGCACTACAACGCAGCGTCTCACATCGCTACCGCCACCTTGAACATCCTCCTCACGAGCCAGATTTAATGCGTGGTGATTAGTTTTGATTCCCTAAATTAAACCATCACCCTAAGCCTCAAGATAGTTTCTTTGATTCTGTCACAATCGTCCAGAAATCTGCGAAAAATACATTTAAAACTAATGAAAAATAATCCATTTACAATGGCTCTCGGAAATCATATCACCATGCAAATTATTGTTTATAGTTTGAACGAATTTATAATGAAGGTTGCATAACAATAGTAATTTATTTCACATGTGTATTATCATAACGTCATTTACAAAATATACTAGAAGCGCAGAGTATTTACAGAGCCAAGTTAGAGCTTAACTTATCACCAAGAGCATTTTCTTTTCATAAAATAGAAATAAAACTTTCTGCAGAGCAGGGTATTAAGAACAAACTAGGGTACAATCGCTTTTGGCAATGTCATTCGAGCCATAGTAAATATAATATACAATAAGGAAGATAATCGGCTGCAATATCACTTGACGACCTCGTAAATTATGTTTTTTTTTTCACACACATTTTTGATATCTTACCGTTCGTATAACAAATATTTAAATACCAACATTTGCTTTATATAACGTTAGTTTCCGACAAATCAACAAGGTAAACACGCAAGTTAGGTACAACTAAATATTAACCACATTTGGTCATATTCAACAACTAATACAAAATGTTTGCCTGAAAAAAATGTATATATACTAACAGAAATTGATGAATTTTATCATATAGTGGGGAAGTATGCGATCGAAAAATTCTAATTAATTCCATGAAAGAAAAAAAATATGTGAATTAGCCATAGTAAATACAATATTCAACAAGGAAGAATATTTACGACTGTTAGAGAAAAGTCTTTACTGAATTACAATTATAGTTCAATAAAATTTCAAACCCAAGCCTTTTGCTTAAAAATCGTATCACGGCCGAGACGCTTACTTTGACCAGGGTTATGAAAAATCAGAATAATAAATAATACAGGTATAACTAAGTGAACAACGGTAAATAACGTAAAGAAGATAAAAAAAATCAGTAGATTGCAGCCGCTTTCGATTCAGATCTAAGGAAAAACTGTTATGTTGATAGATGAGTATAAGAATTGAGTACAAGGAGGAGCAAGCAAATAAAGCCGCTAGTGAAACACTGCCGGAAAGCATTAATCACGCACTAATAGCGTAATTAATTGTAATTTGGGAATAATGTTGTTGCTGAAATAAAGGTAGACATCTGCGAGAGAGAGTTGTTAGTTATAACATGGAAATCTCCAAACCGAGGAACTGAAAGAAAAAATCTGTAATACACGGAGTCATAGACAAAAATCATTAACCATTAACTACGTTTCTTAGATGGAAAAAGACGAAGTGGCAAGAGAATAGATTATACATTTTGCTGAAGATGTGGTCTTGTTAGCAGAAAGCAAACAAATTCTGAAAAAAATGATGAAAAATCTAAATGAAGCTTGTGAAGAGTTTGGAATGAAAATCAGCATAGCAAAAACTAAGAGTATGGTGATTGGTAAAGGAAGAAAACTGATAAATATTATGATAGGACTAGCTGACATCATCCAACCAAAAACCTTCAAATATCTTGGAAATACAATCATTGAGGACTTGAGATGCCACCAAGAAGTAAAAATTCGTATTCCTGTAGGGAAGGAAGCTTTCAGTAGCAAGAGGTGATTATTAACTGGGAATGTAGATGAAGTGCTGAGCAAAATACTTGGAAAGTGTTATACGGAGTATAGGGTCTTTACGGGGCAGAGACGTGGACACTGAGGCGATGAAAAACGGATAGAAACGTTTGAGATGTGGATGGGGAGGAGAATTGAGAGGATAAGCAGGATGGAAAACATGAGTAATGTTGAAGTGCTGGAAAGGGTTGGTGGAAGGAGGAAAGTACCTCAAATCATAAAACAAAGAAAGATAAACTGGATGGGACACTTGCTGAAGGGGAGTGCTTGTTAAAAGACGCCTTGGTAGAACTAGTTTGTGGGAGGAGATTAGGAGGAAGAAGGAGGTACAAGATCACACATAACATCAAAGAAAACGGCAACTGCATGGACATGAAGAGAAGGGCAGGACAGCATGGGGAGCAGCCATGTGAAAACCCGTCCTAGGACAGAACACTAACGATAATGAACTTCGCCCCAACTATAAGATTGGGAGTGCAAATAAATTGTAGAATGAAACGAATGTAATATTGAGTGAGATTGATTGTATCTTTGGAAGTTAAATTGCAATTAATGGCTGAAGAAAAAATAATATCAAAACGGAATTAGTTGCAAGAAAAAGATATATCGTGAATAATGAAAGCTATTATTGTTGAATATGGATTTAGGACTCAAAAAGAACTGTTAAAGCTGTATCAGGCTTATGTAAAATCGAGTACTTGTGACGTGTTAGAGAAGAAAAGACAGTAGGGTTTGAAATATGATATACCGGTAGAGTGTTTCTAGAATACGCGGAGGACATTGAACAATTTCAGTCAGATATATTCCATAAATCTCTACAACAGAAAAAAGTAGCTTCTGACTGGAAAATAGCACAGGTAATTCCAGTTTTGAAGAAAGGAGATCGGAGTGATCCTAGGAATTATCGATCCTTATCTATAACATCTGTCTGCAGTAGAATTCTGGAGCATGTCATATGCTCTAACATTATAAAGTTTCTACATGAGAACGAGTTACTTACACCGTGTCAACACGTATTTCGGAAGAATAGATCGTGTGAAAGACAACTGGCCTTATTTTCCCATGACGTAATGAAAGTTATCGATGCAGGTTCACAAGTTGATGCAATTTTCCTGGATTTTTAGAAAGCTTTTGATTTTGAACCACACAACCGACTTTTAGCGGTATATCGGATCAGATTTGCGAATGGATACATGATTTTCTAACTGGTCGGTCACAGTATGTCGTTGTTTACGAGGAAGCCTATTCTAAGCTAGATGTTACTTCGGGCGTTCCTCAAGAAAGTGTAATAGGACCACTTCTTTTCTTAATTTTTATAAACGATCTAGGTGACAACCTTAAATACTGGTTGCGATTGTTTGCCGTCGATTCATTTATCTATAGGGAAATAAGGAGCTCTGACGATTGCTTAGAAATTCAGCGCGATTTGGATGCTATTTCTGAACGGTGCCGTAAGTGGTAGTTCACACTTAATTGCAAAAAGTGCAAGGCAATGCGAATAAGTAACAAGAAGAATCAGTTTGTTTACGAGTACGAAGAAAACAATTCAGTTGTGAACACGGTTGATTCCCTGAAGTATCTGGTGGTAATAGTACAAAGCAACATGAAATGGGACATGCACATAACTTCCGTCGTAGGCAAGGCCAATTCTAAATTACGATTCATAGGTCGTATTTTGAGGAATTGCAATGCTGATACAAAGGAAATAGCGTATAAAACACTAGTGCGTCCGCATCTGGATTACTGTTGTGGAGTTTGGGATCCGTATCGCAAGGGCCTGATTGACTCAATGGAGAGGATACAGAAGAGAGACGTCCGATTCGTAACTGGTTGCTAAAGCTCTTATGAAAGCTTCATAGAATTGATACACAAATTAGGCTGGTATCGTTTGGAAGACAGACGACGTCGTTTGCGTTTGAATTTATTGGAGAATATGCGAAATTTTTTGACTTGGCGTGCAATGAAATACTCCTTCCGCCAACCTATTTAGGTGGCAATGACCGGAGGGATAAGATTCCAGAAATAAGATGCCATACTGATGCTTTTATGTATTCTTCCTTTCTCGTGCTATTCGGGGTTGGAATGAGCAGAATTGAGATTGGTGCATATCACCCTCTGCCACCCACAATGTTTGTGAATTGTAGAGTGTGGATGTAGATGGTATTATAGCAGGATATTGAGAGAAAAGAAAGTTGTTACTGAAGACGTTCAGAGTGAGTGGGTAAATAAAGGTTTAAATTAGTCTACAATCCGGAGGTTGGTTTGATCCTTCCCAAGGCTCTGTATTAAGCCAGTGCGTCTCAGGTAGGACGCACGGTTCCTTTCTGACAAAGAAAGGTTTATGTGGAACAATTTACGCAAACAAAAGAAATGAAGTAATGAGTGAAAGAAGCCAACAGGATCGTAAAACGTGGCAGCGTCACCAACTGACCAAGTTACGAGAATGCAGATTACAAGAAACAAATAAATACATAGTACTGCCTTATGGTAAGAAGCTTAAATAGATCCGCAATCACTTGGATCTGAAATGTGAAAATATTAGTATGAAAGCTTGTTAAGATTGGCGAATTATCATCAGTTATAATCTTTCTTGATCATTCACAGTCAAAAAAAAAAAAAAAAAAAAAAAAAAAAAAAAAAAAAAAATGCGATTCACCGCATTTATTTGTCAAATGTAACGCTGCTTTTAATGTTATTCGTTCTTGTAGCGTTTAATTTCACTTCCAAAACGAAAGTCGAGAGTTAAATAGCGTAAGCAAACATTTAATTTAAGTCCGAGATGTTACTAAGGTCCATAAACCACGTAGGTCCATTTTGGCCTCTTGTGAACTCCCTCCCCCCCACGTAGCCCTAATTTAATTAAATGGATGTTTCCCTATAGCCAATTTGGTAAAAGAGTTTAAATTATATTTTTTAACAGACTTTCCCACATCAAAAATTTGGCAACGACTGTAAGAAACAGAAAGTCCCACAGACATACCATGCTTTGGTACAACAACTTAGCCACAGTAAGATGAACATGTATTAAAAATTTTATTGACATCCACATCATCAGTGTTATCTGCTTTTCTTATCACATTGGTTACCATGAAAATACATCACGCTGAAGTCAGTATTTCTTATTTCCAGCTCCTTGGTTTTAGAGTGAAGACGCGGTGAGTGCATACAATGGTGTTTGAGGCGGACACCAGGCTAGCCGTCCGTTGTTGTGCTGTCTATTTGTGCCGACCACTTGTAGCTGCTATTCATAGTGAGCACTGCCTCACCTGGTCTCGCCTCGCCTTGCTCAAGTGGCAGGCGCCGAGGTCGAACTAGGTCTACCGAACCGAGTCACGAACTCATCTCAAGCACTCACTCATCGTTACATGATTTCAATTACACTCATTCGTATGGCTCTACAGTCGATTAAGATAGTATTCCAGTTTTTGAAATGACATTAAATCCATAAAGAAACATGCCTTCAAAGACATACTGCATACTTCTGTTAATAATCATACAAGAATCCATTTTAATTCAAAAATTGTCTTTATACAGTATAAAAAGGGATTTTAATAGCGGTTGGAGTTAAATGTAATATCATTCACCACTAGGTGTGGGATTTAAAACAATTTTATGACCTAAAACTCTTCACTTCTGTCGAAAAAACGTTCCATCTTAGTTATCCATCGAATCTTAACGACATTGTGTACTTGAAAAGTCGTACCTTTGCTTAGATGTGTGATTTCTGTTCAAAAGATGACATTTCATACTTTAATGTCAAGTTGTGCCAAATTTTCTGTTTCGTATAGTCATCAAAACCCTGAACCAGTAGATTTTTTTTTAACTGCTTAACGTCTCTTAACAGCGAGGTCTTTACAGACGGGAAAGGATGGGGGACAAGGAATGGGAAGGAATTCGGCCACGGCGTTTTGAAGGAAGCATCCCGGCATTCACCTGGAGTGATTTATGGAAACCATGGAAAACCCAAATGTGGATGCCCGGACGGGGATTCAAACCGCCGTCCTCCCGAATTCGAGGCCACCAGTAGAGTCAACAGTGATCAAAATATAATTAATAATGCCTTAATGAGCTGCATTAAAATAAACTAAGTTTGGAATTCAGCCCGAAAGATGGTAAAACCTTCCCTATAGGGGTATATTTAGCCTGGTATTTGTTGACCAGTTCCTTTCATTGTTACCTATCCTAGCCCGGTGATTCAACCGGCTAAAGCAGACCTACGTGGAATCTGAACCAGGGAAACTTTGTGGCGTACTTTACGTTACACGGTAAGCTGTGCCAGAGGGGACGATTTGGTCAAGGGCCTATGAGAATCCGCACCAAGACATTGATTCGAACAGGACACATTTCGATCTCGAATCACCATTGAGCCACTAGGCCGATCGCGTTGTAAACGGCGAATCGTGAATAGTTACCTGATGTTAATGGTTGCAGTAACAGTTCACAGTAAATATCTATTTATTTCCGCACAAAGTGACCGAACTACAAAAGCGAACAGTTCATCAATGTTAGAAATGCAAACACACCACTTTGCCGTTCTCGCTGACCGTTACAGCATGGACAGATGGACAGCGGAGAGAGACAGGTATTAACATTGTTAGGAGCGAGAACGGTTCACTGGAAACAACCGTAGAGCAGTCGGATAACTCACAGTTCAGTAGACGTATAGCACTAGAATGTCACTGTTAACTAAATAGTTCGGTGAAGAGGGCGAGGCAAAACATATAACATGTTGTTCTCAATGAAACACAACGGAAACGTTCACTGAGTACTCACATTTCAATACTTCTAATCCAAGGAATTTATCGATAATGGCGAAATACGAGTCAGCTTGTATAACGCCGTCATCTGATTTGAAATGGACAGCACACAGAATGTTTCTAAAGTTCTGAAATAGATAAAATTCTGGTTTACCACACGGGATGAAGAGGTGGTTGCAGTACCCAATATTCATGAATTCCAGCCAAGGCAGTGAGAGACTGGTGACTGGAAACATTTTCGCGATGAAACAATACGTATTTCGAAAATGTGTTACTTCTCTTTTCCTTGATAGATGCTCCTAGTTGTTTCAAAATTTCTGAATAATATACCCAAGTGTTGGTTTCACTCATTTTCGGGGAAATATAAACTGTCTGAAAAAAATGTAATCTGAAATTACAGATACCATCACAATCCCCGCTGAAAGAACAGCATTGGAATTATGAAGTGATTGGGAAGGGGGCAAGTAGTGTTCTTTCACTGCATTAATTGTTAAGTGTGAAGTAAAATGAGGATCCACGTATACCCCTCGGAGACAAATCGTTCAGCAAAATTTACTGGATTTTCTTGATTCTCCTGTCGCCTCGTTGGCTGTGATCTGTTATCAAAAGTTTCGGCATACAGTGGATACCACCCTCACTCATCTCTAAGTATCATCTTCGAATGCGAACTTTTACTAACCATCTCATACAACATGCCCATATTTTTTGTCTCCTGGGAATTCTACGTTTGGATTATCTTCAGTGTTCCTTTTTCACCTCATTTAGCTCATGATGCCTTCTGTATTAGCAAAGGACCTTACTCAACAGTTCCACCATATTTTAATGAATGATCTTCGGCGACATCGCTTACTTTGATAAATATTTAAGAATATCAGGCATTTACTTCTCTTCAATTTCAGATGAAATGCACACCTCGTCCACTTTCATCACCTTAAAATTGTTCTATTGTCATAGTACATTCTTTTTATTTTTTTTTTTTTAATAATTCAATTCCCGCCGGACATGAACTTACATGCCTTCTTGCCTTTCCTTTTAGTTTCGATGAAAGTATTCGCAAAGCCTTGAAAATGAACACCGATGCGGTAGTGTTTTTATTTCTGTGTTACAAACGGATGTCTTTTATCAGTAGACATCTTTTGATTAACAAATAGAATTAGAATTACCGCTCTAGTTCATCACTGAACACTTTGGTTGCTTGAAAAATACCTTTTACTTGTGATCTATACACTCTGAAAATATAATTCCTAATTCTCAGTTTCTTGTTGGCGAACTCACCGAAGTCTGTTGATTAAGTGTGCGTCGCCAGTAGTTATTTTATTCTTTAGTCCCATTCGTGCTAGCACAAACATAAATCTAATATTAGCTCTCACTTTTAGGCATTCGGACTTCTGGGTGATGGACACGTAAAGTTCCAAACCAGCCTTTTCCCGGGTTTCTAAGATAGCGATTAATGGTTTTAATGGTTTAACATAAACCTGCAGATTAATTATCGAAAAAAACGCAATCCTGTGCATCAAATACAGCACATTTCTCACAAACAAAATGCAACGCTCGGAATGAAACTGTTTCACAGACAGATATTGACACTTACAACGTCCCTTTTATCCTTCCAAAGATATTAACATAAACGTCAGATGGAGGTCTTAAAAAAAATAGTAGTAGCTTTTAATCGATTTTAAATACGCAAGTTTTCGAAGATGATGTAATTCCTAAAGTGGGCTAATTTATTTAATTGCAGTGGATTTCACACTCTGGTGATAAATTGACTACACAACCGTTTTCCCCTTTCGTGTACCCACCTGTTTCTCTCTCTAGAAATTTCAACTTTGAATTCTTCAGTGTTTTTAGTAAATTATTTTTTTATTTACTTGTGGCTTTACACCTCGTCGACGTCGAGGTCATTAGAGGTGGTATGGGACTGGGAACAAGGAACAGGGAGGAATTGGGTCGTGGCCTTTTAAAGGAAGTATCCCGGCATTCGCCTGGAGTGATTTGGAGATACCATGGACAATCCTAATCTGGATGCCCAAACGGGGATTCGAAGAGGCGTCCTCCCGAATACGATGCCAGAACGTTAACCGCTCCTCGGTTTCATCATTTCTCTTGGAAACCAGTTACAGCACCTAACCCCTTACCTACAAAAGAAAATCTTCTCACAGCGTTGTGCTTAAAATCGAGTGCCACCTTGTGGTCATGGTTATCTTTTTCTTTCCAAGCGCTACTCCTAATTCTTACACCAATATCTTTCCACACCTTGTCCTCCCTTCACCCTCCTCTTGTCTTTCAGTGAATCCCATTCCCAATACTTCACCATATCGGTTCCTGATTGTGCTCTGCGGTGATTTCCACAGATATATCTAGCAGCTCTTCTTTGCACATTCTCCAACTTTTGTATTTTATACAAAAAAATGTGGGTCCCATAATACACCACCATATTCAAGCATTGGTCTGACCATAGTTTTGTAATCTAATTCCATTACTTCTCCGATAAATCCCCCTCATCATGCACTACAACAAGTGAAGGATCTTGAAATTCTTTCTGTTACCTGTCAAATGTGTTCTGCCCAGTTGAGATTGTTATCAAATGTTACGCCAAGGTATTTACATTTCAAGGATTCAACAAGGAATTATTTCCACACCTTATAACACAATCATCCTCTTAATTTTTGACATACTCAGTTAGATATCCTGTACAGATCCTATATTTTTGCATTATGTCATCTGCAAACAACGTAACTTCTGACAGCAAGCCATTAAGCCATTCATTAGAATAACGATTAGCACTTGTTCCAAAAAAAAAAAAAAAAAGTGTACCCTGTGGCACTCCTAATTTCACTTCCACTTCGGCCTCGCTTTCGTGAGGGCGCGGGTTCGAGTTTCCGTCTGGGTATCGAGATTTGGGATTTCCATGGTTTCCTAAATTCACTCCATTGAATGCCGGGATGCTTCCTTTAAAAGGCCATAGCCGAATACCTTCCTGTTCCTTGTCCTCCATCCTTTCCTGGCCCAATGACCTCAACGTCTACGAGGCGTAAAACCATAAAAAAAACTTTCACTTCTTTCGATAACGTATTTCGTATCCTGGCTTCTTGCTTCCTGCCTTTTAAGAATTTTTTTATTCAGGAAGTCACTTTTTCATCCTCTCTCATAGTTTTTATCTTATTTACCACCGTTTTATGACTCCGCTTTGTCTAAATCCAGTCGTATTAGTGAATCATTAATGAAAAATGCTGCTCTGTATTAATATTCAAAAAATTGTATCAGCAGATAACAAGAGATTATCAGAAATATTCAACTGTATGAAACATATCCAATTTAAAGTTTGCAATTTCTTTTTATGTCTGAAAGTAATACAATAAAGGGTGGAAATTTCGTTACGTAACCATTGAAATCAAAAAGAATCCGCAGGAACTGGGTGGTATGTTCATAGAACAAACACCTGAAAATACGAAAAGGATGTGATGAAAAAAAGAGGTCTGATTTGTGAAACAATGTGTTTTGCGTGCGGCGTGCCGGCACTTGTCGCTGGCCGCTATTGGTCGCCGAGCCGGCGCCATTGTGCTCCACTCGCTTTGTTCGTTGCCTTTCTGCCCGCGCAACGCACTGTTTGTATGCCTGTAGCAAACTGTGACTCCCTCTTGCTGCAGAATGACCACTCTCCACTGCGTGAAGTTGTGTGTCCATCAACAGGTGCAAGTGTAGCAGTCCCGCAAAGGCTGCATACCCTGGAACAACCAAACCCCAAGTATCAGACGCGTGGCATTTTACGTGCATGATGGAGATGCCTCAAGTCAAGACGTGAGTGAATGTTTTACACATCGGCACATTAACAACCTTGTCTCTAAACACCTCGCTGTTAAGAGACGTTAAGCAGTTAAAGAAAACATTAACAACAAGTAAACCTCGCACTGTATTACTAAGAAACTAACCCCACAAAAAATAATAATAACTAGCTGTGTTCTTCACTTCGTCCACGCGGAAACTGAGAATAAACTAAATATACAAATAAACTAAAAAAGAAAAAGTAGATCAGCAAAACCATCTTTTCATCTTTCTTGGATCTCCTCCTCTCTCTCTAAATTTAAGTTGCATCAAAATGATTTAAACGGGTTTGTACGCACTATTTATTTCTACGACGCCTTCAAATTTGTTGACCCAGAAGGATACTCCGGTATTGTTAATAGGATTTCGTTCCTAAATACTTAATATGGTGTTGTTTGACATGGTTTTGAAGAGATCGCTTGTTTGTACATATGTAAAATACCTAATTCATTCCATCAGTTTGTACGATTTAAACACGCCTAGGGCTAGTCATCGTAAGCATTTCAACTCTGAGAATGCTTACGTCAGACAGTATGAAACGGATATATTCCATTATGGAACAATTAAGTTGTCACGAGAAACAAAATTCAGAAATTTTTGCTAGGGTCCCACTAAAAGTTACCAAATGTCTACAAAATGAGATTGCCAAAGCTTCAGCTCAATTGGATAACGTTAACCCGCGCCTCATCCAGATTGAAATCTTAAAAAAAATGAGATTTTTGCTGAAAAAATCGCAGTTTTTCCTTCATAAAGGGAAACCAGTTTGTCCCAGAAACCTGACTTTTGTATCGTTTCATAGAAAACGTAATTACCTTGAACTTTTATTCCTACCAATTTTTGACTAAAACTTAATGTCATTTGGCACTTTTAAAGCCATGTCGTTATCCATATCCTCAAAATCTACTTTTTATGGAGATACATTAATACATTGCAACGTTTTGCTTTTCAGATACGCTTGTTTTTATTTTAAATTTTCTGTATCGTGAATGGTTTATTTAAAAGTGTTTTAGAAAGTAAATTTAACAAAATCCAAATTGAAAATTAAGAAATTATTAGAGAAAAGAACAAAGTATAGAAATGAGAACAAATAACGTTCAATTGCATTTTTATTATTAAACTTCCATTATAAAAAGAAAAAAATTATAATGAAAAGAAGTTATTATTATTTACAATTATCACATTATGGCAGTAAGGTGGTTTTTGAAGATTCAGGAAATTTTTTTCTACAGTCAGATATAACCTGTAACAGAAACTTCCATTGTCTTCGTCTTTTGTTAAACAGTAATTGAAGTCTTTGACTAATTTTATCGAAGCTGTGCCATTGACAACCTATTTTCTTTTGCTTAAAAATAATTTTCAATTTCACACCATTCATCGGGATCTGCATTTAAAGATTTTATTTTAATTTAAAATATCTTGAAAGATTCGTAGTTTGAAGAGAAAAAAAAGACTTATCTATTCAATAGCTAATCCACTTCTTGAGGCATATTGCTGCTCTGACATTCATACAATCTTCAGCATTCAGCATCTTCTTATCTTCTTTTCCTTATCAAAGGACATTAATTTGACAGCCATGTTTTTTTTGCAAAGTACCATTGAAAAATGAAAATGCAATCTGGTTCGAGTTAAGATGCCAAAGATGTTTTATCATTTTGGAGTGTGTGTGGTCTGCAACGTCTTGATCAGTTTTTCTGTTGTCAATAAATGACTTTAATAACTGTATGTCATAGTTGGGAGCCAAAGTGTGTTTGGTGGCGTTGGACCTCGCTTTTACAGAAATACTGATTACAATTAAACAAATGTCTGTAATACCTTTCTTCTCTAAATCTGTTAATGAAAAATTATCCTTGAAAAGATATATGCTGAGAGAATAAACGGCCTTTGTCATCCATCTAACTTCATGAGTAGCACCAGATAATGTTTTTTTTTTTTAAAAAAAAAAACAAGTATCCTACAAAAATCAAAGTTGCTTACATTCTTTATAATCATCCCTGGCCTGTTGGTTTTTAATTGTTTGATAAGTAAACTTGAAATCTGATATGAATTAAGTATTCCGTATTAAATATTTTTATGTTCAATAACAGTATTTTACTTTGTCTTATCAAGCTTAGACCTCCCTTTTAAAAATGTCTGATTGAGGGCCAATGTTTGCGCCCATTTTACAATCAAAAATTGCTTTTACAGTGATTTCTGAAATAAAACACACTTCCCCTTAATACGACCAGTATTTACTGTAGTGGTATCAAAACACATTACCTGAATTTTTTCAACTGCTCCCCATTTTTCAATTGCTGAAAATAAGCTTTGCCTGAGTTATTTACATATTATTTTCAAGCTGCGGATCTTCTATCATCTGTTATTCATCCCCACAACTTATCATAACAAAATGTGACTTTCAGAAGTCCGTTTTTAATGTACCTAAACTAATATACAAATAGATGAGACACTTGTTTTTGAGGCATAGAACTAGAAACCAATTTTTAATTGTCATTTTTGAAAATATTCATAAATTTATAAAATTGTTCATTTTTATGCCTTTTATTTCTAATACAAAAGCAAAAAAATTGTTTAAAGTAATTAAATTGTTTCCGCTGTCATTTTTTACTTACTGGGCCGACGTTGAAGAAGTAAATCACGACCTGACCTGAACAATGCTAAATAATATTGACTCTAAGTTGTAACAAACATTGATGACAGTTAAAGTTAAAGACAATTATATTTTGATGAAATGATACAAAAATCAGATTTATAGGACAATGGTTTTCACTTTACGAAGGAAAATCTCATTTTTTCAAGAATTCAACCTCTGTGAGGGACTGGTTAACGTTAACCAATTTAGCTAAAACTTTTCCAGTCTCATTTTCTAGCCTATTGGCAACTTTAAGGGGGGGGGGGTGGAATGGGGTTTCTCCGAAGAAAAACTGAAAAGCTATTTTTTTCCTCCATATACCTTGTGACCAACCTAGTACACACACATACAAAACGTCCAAAATAAAGCAATTTTGTCTGTGTATCGCGGACAAAGATGGTACTAACGTCTATAAAAAATATCTTATATGTCAACTGATGAGATGACCTATCAGTATGGATATATGACATATTTTAATTATGTTGGCGTGACGCACGTACATACTAACAAAGGTTCCAAAATTTACAGATTTTGCCTCTGTATTATAAAGAAATATGTTACTTATCTGAATAATAAATTTTCCATTCGCTGATCGAGAACGTAATCTTTCACTATGCGAAATTTCTTCAAATGCGTTCATTAGTTTCTGCGAGATATGCGAACAGATAAAAAAAAAAAATCCATTCCACCTGAAATGGTGTTATTAACCTGGAAAGAAAATATCGTATTTGTTAGATGGTGACATAAGCTATCACTGTGTGCAGTTTAGTCAAAGTCTGTTCATTAGATTTTTGTGTTGCGCTGACATGCAAACAAAAAATTTCCAAATCACTGTTTGAAACTGATTTGGTCTCTGTATGATTAAGAAGGGTGCTGCTAATCTAAATAAAAAGTGTCCTATATCCTATGCACTATATGCAGTTTTACAAAAAATATTAATTTTTATGTGATGTGCTAACATACAGAGGGACAAACTTTGTTTTCATTTTTCGCACCTCTATCGTCTATAGTGTATGTTGTAATAACTATTTTTGGAATAAATTTCATGCATAAACACACCTTTTCTACAATTTTACTGGCATTCCTTGTCCCCACGAATCCCTGAGCCACTGAACATGTCACGTCCGCCGCAAAAAACTATGCATTTAGTCACACTGCTATGACCTTCATTGGAGTAAGTCATTTTATTTTTATAAATCTAGAGTATCTATCACTGCATGGCCTAAAAGGGGGTAGTTGTGTCCTAATGTGCGTTTTCACGGCACAATTCACTTATAGAATTTCAGTCTGCCTATGCACCCCGCCCCCGGACTTCTAGTCTGACTGTTCTCTTGGCAGCCCCTGGGATTCGCTTTAACCGGGGCTATAAAAACTGTTGTAATCGAGCTAACGGCCTCATTTCTTAGTTTTCACAAGTTCGGCTCTCTTGCAGACTTGGGAAAGGCATCAAGATTGTGCAGCCGGGCATAGTTCTTCTCCAAATACGTGTAACTTGGATGAGACCCTTTAAATGCATTAGATGCGTAAGTTTGTTTTATTGGGTTGTCAACTACTTGTCCAAATCTCCGGAAAAACATAAACTAGTATTAACTTACATTAACCTAGCACGTTTCCTCTCCTTATGTTGAATATTGTCTCCTGATATCGCTGATATCAGCTATTATAGTATCTTCTAAGTTTATATGTGTTTAACTCTCGATCTTCTATTGTAGATGTAATCTGGAGCGAAGAATTTTTTAATAATCATTTCGACAATATTTGTTTGACTAATAATTAAAAAGTACTATATGTACTATCTTGATGTCAAAGTGCTGAATTAATAAAATGAACTTGCGTATAAACTTTTCTAACTTAATCTGTTGTAACATACAATAAAGCAGTATATTAGGCAATTACAGGCTAACAAGGTATAGGGCCGTATGATCACGAGCCTCGAATAGTTCACAGGTCACGAATTTACTATCTCACATTCTATAGCACGCATATTCGCTCAGCTGGTTGTGGCGCCGTGATGGTGTTGGGCCTCTGACACCGAAATAACTGGTTCGAGTAATGTTGGTGGGGGAAAAAAATCACTATAGGGACTTCACCTGCGGAGCTGGAGAGGTGGTGGTGCCCAACTCCTAATCTACCAGAGCTCTGTGTTAAATCCCGGACCTTTGTGCAGTGTGTATGGAGTGAGAGCATACGACACTGTCGATTGTGATTCGTCCGTGGGTCGGTGACGTTAAGCATGGCGGCCCCCACGGAGTCCTTTGGAAAAGTACACCGGCATCGGGTTTCATCTTCCTTCGTCCATGTTTCATTTTATCAAAAGGCCCTACACAAATCATACGCACATCACAGTCATCCACGCAAAACACTGAATAGGCCTACACATAAATTCACTTCCATCGCTGTAAAAGGCGAGGGGAAAACAACCCAGTTAAAATTAAACTAGAAAGGAGCATTCACCAACCTAACAGTTGAAGGGAAAAAGAAGAAGAAAGTACCAATAAAGATAGATTAAGGTTGATTTATACAAAAAATGGCTTTACGCCTAGTCGACGTCGAGGGCAAGGAACGGGAAGGAATTCAGCCATGGCCTTTTTGAAGGAAGCATCCAGGCATTCGCCTGGAGTGATTTGGGGAAACCATGGAAAACCCAAATCTGGATGCCCGGACGGGGATTCGAACCCGCGTCCTCCAGAATGCGAGACCAGAGCGTTAACAGTTCACCCACCACGCTCGGTGGTAGTGTTTAAAACGAATACAGATGATCTCAGTATATTGTAAAATAAATTGTAGTGTTCAAATAACCTATAGCCCAATTGATCATAGTTTATGTTAGCTAGTAATAGTAATCATAATCTTGTAATGTCAAGAGGGCATATGCACGGTTGAAGAGAGTACAAAGACGTTTGATAAGCATTAGTTTTAAAGGTCTACCTAAATTCCTTAATCATACACTTTGTTTCTTGCAACACAGTGTATACAGGGTGATTTCGTGATGATGCCGCAAACTTTCAACGATGGTGGAGAAGGGTAAACGTGTCAATCTGAGATGACCCTGATCTGGATACGACCGAGCCGAAAGTTAGCGAAAATCGTTCTGATACCTCTGACAGTGCACTAGTGTACACAGTGTTCATCAGAGACATACTAACCAGATTCCTGCAAGATATCCCACTTGTTATTCGTGAAGGGATGTGGTTCCAACATGATGGATCCCCATCTCACTTTGGAGAGAGGGTTCGTGAACACCTGGGTCTGACATTCCCTGCAAAATAGATAGGCAAAAGATGTCTTGTTCCGTGGCCAGCACGTTGACCAGATCCTACACCCGTTGATTTCTTCTTGTGGGGCCATGTGAAAAGTCTTGTTTACGAGACTGAAGAGGATCTCTTGGAAAGAATACTCGCTGCCTGCAGCACTGTTCAAAAACTTTTGTGCGACGATGCCATTCCTCCATTGATGCTGGGGGACTCCATTTCGAAAAAGTGTTTTAAATGTAGCAGCTTGTGGAACTTGTGTAGGTGAATGGAATTAATTATACCTTAGATTTATGATTTTCGGTCTCTCTGACATGAAGCTACTTGCGCCGTTACTATTCCATCAACAAGGAAATTATCTGAGTTTACTGGCGAGTATTCAGCGGGAGTTCTGTTCTGAAGTTAGAACCCTTAATTTGAGCGCTGCGCGTGGATAAGACAGAAAAAACTTGAGTAGATTTTCGCTTATAACTTTCGACTCGGTCGTTTTCGGAACAGAGTCCCTTAACTCAAATTGATATATTTACCCTTCTCCATCATCCCTGAAAGTATGTAACAGCATCACGGAATCGCCCTGTATAATGCATAAGCGGAGCCTCTGGAACGAACTGCGAAGCAGCAACGTTTACTATTTCGTGATATATGGTTTATAAAATAGTGGAATATTGGTTCGATAAAATAGCATACTTCAGTAACAATTTTTTTGCACTGCACGACACAGCTTATCAGAAATAAGCGAGAACTGCTGAATTTTGTTAGTTTGGCTGTTTTCATCACATTACACCTTTAAGAGAAACAATAATGTTAGGTTACGGCAGAAAACGTTGCGTAGATGTTCTCCATAACACAGCCTGTTGCAGAAAACTTTAAAACAATTGATTTATTTTAAACAACACCACCGAAGCGAACAATTTTGCAGGTTGGCTGGTTGTCGACTCTGTGAATGGCTGGCCCTCTCGCAGTTACTGTATGAGCTGAGCTCTGATCTTGACACTTGACTGTCGACGCCATCCAGCGTAGTGATGACATCCTCTTCTCAACTCCGACTTCAAAGGAATTTGCCGTTCCATGTCTTGTGTGCGCTTCAGACACTTCCTCATTGCGGTAATAATAGAACAACGACCAACGCCTGGTGTCTGCAGCTTTCTGACGGCGTTGTTAGGTGGTAGCCTACTCGCGCCACAGCAGATGTGAATACTTCTTTCTTTCTGGTGGAGGGAATTTCATAATATCACTACAGACCTGGTAGTGTTATATCCAGAAAGATTTTTTTTTTTAAAAAAATAATCCCTTTAATATCTATACACCAATTAAATAAGTCAATTTCACAATTATGTTACGGATTCGTCACTAGCCATCACGAACTTAGAAAAACTTTTGTGATGCCTCCAGCAACCACAATCTATATCAGAACTCTGTTGGTAAGACGGAAGAGGGGGGATCTTGGATACAAGCATATGCCTCTGATCCATCATCGCCTGATATTGGATTCTATGATACTTTCGCTCTGCTCCTAGCAATAGAGCTACAGCTGAGTGTACACTAATACTTTCTATGTAACTGTTTGTAAATGCACTTTCACAGCGGCAACACCATTTTCAATTAATTTAAAAAGATTCCAATTGTGCAACCTATATTCCCACTTTTACTATGGAATATGGGAAAGGACGACAAGTTCAGAATCCTTAAGAACGCGTTAGGTAAATCGCCTAGCATCAAATGGTATGTGTCTCTTCCTCAATCCATATTTCAGAAACTATTAAGTACACCCACTCTCAAGTTTAGTACCGCTAAATCAATTGCTACATGATACGGTTTTTCAGTAATGCTTGAGTCACCAAGCAGTTGTAACTATGTAGAATACTAGGAATTAAATGTTTATTGGACAGTTGAAGTACCACTTTCACTATCTCAATCCGTTCAATAAGAATGAAACTCGATGTTTTAATAATCTGGACGTTACAGCCTCTTAATATCATAGGTCAATCCAAAAATCTGTGTGTAGTCGGTGACGGGCGTACTTAGCGTCTGTGGAAACGCATTAGCTGCCAGATGTCTGTTCAGATACTTACTTATATTTCAGAGCTACTCTGCGTTATCTTGAACTCCTTTTAAGGAGCGTCCATTAATTACGTGGGGTGAAATATGGGGAGGAGAGATCCGGCGAAATATCACCAAGAAGTGAAGGGTCGACAGAAACGTCACGTCAACTTTTAAATTCCTTGATCAACAGTAGACGTAAAACAGGATAAGAGGAGAGCTAAAAAAAATCTTAAAAATTGCGAGTAAGTCAAATGGACGCTCCCTTGGCCAGAAACAGAACTTCTTATATTCACGTTTGCTAAATATAAGCGCTTTTTTCTGACATAATTCTTCATTTTTAACATATTATCATGAAGTAATAAATGCACCATTTGCTATAGCTGGTTATTAAACAATTTAAATATATATATACCTCATTTGCTAGTATCACATCAATGCTGTTTACATCGACAGATCTTGCAATTAATACTGTAGGTCACGCCATTATACGATTGTACTAGTTTTTTTTATCTGCTCAAAGGAAAAGGATGGGGGGCAAGGAATGGGAAGGAATTCGGCCATGGCCTTTTGAAGGAAGCATCCCGGCATTTGCCTGGAGTGATTTGGGAAACCATGGAAAACCCAAATCTGGATTCCCGGACGGGGATTCGAACCGCCGTCCTCCCGAATGCGAGGCCAGAACGCTAGCCGTTACACCACCACGCTAGGTAGTGTACTAATATACTAGTACTACATTAGCGGTTAATGTAGTACACTAGTATAATAGCGTGTACTCAAATTTTTTTGATGCAGTGTGAAAGTTTGCGTATGCGTCTGGTATGAGTTGAACAGCCAATTATAAGTTATTTAATATTTCAAAATTATTAAATGGTTTCTACGTTTCCTTTTATGTATCCACGACACGGAATGCCCTTAGAGAAGAAGGGGGTGCTTTCAAGAGATGGTAACATCTGGAGGATCGCCTGCATTCCGACGGCTTACCTGCGGGGGAACTCGTTATAGACACGTTGAGGAAGAAGGACGTCGAGACAAAAGCGGCACGCATGTTCAGGTAAAGTGCTTGTTTTACTCCGGAGGACTAATGGTGTTGTGAGTGGGGCTGTTTGTGGTTCCGGCTGAAAAAACGGTAATGCTCCGAACATTTTGTTTTTTCACTTAGTGCACGCTGCATACTGTTCGTATCCACAAGCGCCCTGTAGCCGACGCTACTGGAACTCTGCTCAAACGACTGAGAATAGTCGGTGCAACAGGAAATACATTTCCTATTTTGGGGGCTCAAGGAAGATTTTTGTTTTTGAAATTTAATTTATCTCTACTTTTTTTACGGAGTGTAAAGCTCACGATTATAAACTAAATATTCCTGTTTGTCATTCCGTGTGTTTTAACAATAAAATGTAATTGTATTTCAATTCAATATTCTACAATCTCTAATTTATGAAATCACTTGTATGAAAAATAATAATCATCTATGAAAGACCGGTAGGTATTAACGTTAGCTACAGGGCGCTTGTGGATACGAACAGTATGCAGCGTGCACGAAGTGAAAAACAAATTGTTCGGAGCATTACCGTTTTTTTTGTTCAGCCGGAACCACAAACAGCCCCACTCACAACACTGTTACTCCTGAGTAAAACAAGCACTTTACCAAAACACGCGTGCCGCTTTTGTCTTGACTTCTTCCTCCACGCGTCCCCCCACAGGTAAGCCGTCTGAATGCAGGCGATCCTCCAGCGACCACCAACGGTGTTGCCATCTCTTGCAAGCACCCCCTTTCTTCTCTCAGAGCTTTCCATAAAAGGAAATGTAGAAACCATTTAATTATTTTGAAATATTAAATAATTTTTAAATGGCTGTTCAACTCATACCAGACGCATACAAAAACTTTCACGCTGCCTCATAAAATGAAGTACACGTCATTATACGAGTGTACTACAATATATTGAGCAACCATTTTAGTTTGAGGAATAAAAATGTTAGAAAACAAAGTTACGTGACTAGTTAAGTTTTCTTGCTACAGCTATATTAAATGTGGTAAATATATCCACATATCAGTGGCTGCTTTTGTAAATGAATACTTGATTTAACAAAAATATTCAGTTAAAAAGCTCAAATCAAACTTCTTTTGCCTATGTGCTTTGTTTGCAGCCATAAAGTCATACTCATTGTGTGTGATCCCATGAATAATTTGTTCCTGAAGTACATTAGTTCTGTGATTGAGAGGGGTTGTGTGTTTTTGATCCTATGTGGCAGTGAAACAACTGAAATCAATGAGTTGGACACATAACGTAACTCGAAAAGAAATTAATGGCCACTCTTAAAATAGTTCCCGCTTACCAAGAAACTCCGCAAAACTTTCAAATTATTCAGCGACCAGAAAAATTACAAAAACTTGTCACATCGTAACAAAAACACTAATCTCGAGGCAGTAACTCTGAAAGTAATAATTTCGAAGCCAACCAAGCTGATTAGTTTCTGAGTGGAAAGAATAAAACTTCACAACCAATTTGGACAGACCTTACGGGTGAGTCATATTGAGTACATTGCAGAACTTAACTTGACTTATATTTAAAACGGTGTAATTCTAATAAACTATCATCAACAGTTGCAACCAGGAATTCTCAGTTTAAAACGTCCTTCTTTCCATCGTTTATTGTATTTCTGTATGGTGTTTTTGTTTTTTTGTCAGAAGCCATTATCTTCCTTCAGACCTAACCAAAATCCATAAATGAGATATCGTTTTAAAGATTAAAGTATCCGCTTTGTTCACATCATATTTTAAGAAAGTAATTTTTCCAAATTTGTCCCTTAAAGGGCAGAAATATCAATATTTCTAAAATGCTGTTTTTTGTACAATGAATCATTTTTCTTGCTGTGTTTTAACCGAAATCGATAAATGAAGAATCATTTTAAGGAAAGAAATTTTTCGGTTTTCGACCCTTAAAGGGCAAAAGTATCAGTAACGCATTTTTGTGTCATGAGCCATTTATCTCCCATGATATCAAACCTAAATAGATAACTGAGGTATCATTTTAATGAAGAATGACTCCGCTGTGGACCCAACATATTTTAAGAAAGGAATTTTTCGGAATTTTACCCTTAAAGGTCAAAAGTATCATTATATACATAAGTCTTTTTTTGTTTCTACTATTGTCACATCATATTTTGAGAATGGAATTTTTTTGGAATTCGACCCCGAAAGGAAAAAGTATCATTGTTTTCATAACGTGTTTTTTTACGATCTATTTATTTTCCTTGATACCTAACCGAAACCGATAAATGAGGTATCATTTAAAAGACCGAGGTCTCCACTCAAGTAACATCATAAATTGGGAACGATGTTTTTCGGAATTTTAACCTTGAAGGACAAAAGTAATAACTGTGAAAGTAGCGCGTATGAGACAGATCAGAGCCAAGACCCTAGATAGCAGCGGCACATATGACAGAGATATTAATAAACTTCTTAATTGGCGTCGACTTCTGTTACGTAACTATTACACTAAACAAATAAATAGTTGATACAAGTGAGGTGGTTCTTCTTTCATCGCATTACAAACCATCAACCTTACTATTTATCGTATTCACGAAAATTTGGCTCGGGCCGTCTAGCCAATTTAAAATTACGTAATATAAATGAAATATAATTCTGTGGACAACAATATTTGCGGGAGAATATATGGGGAACGGGCGCTGAACGCGAGGGAGTTCGTCCACGTTATGTTGGAGGAACTACTAGACATTCGTCTGGAGTGATTTTGGTAAACCGTGGAAAACCTGCATCTGCATCGCCAAACCGGGGATCTAACCCGAGTCAGATCCTGGAGTTAACCTCTCTGAATGTATGATGGACTGTGGACTGTCAGTTTCACTCAGACAGGACACAAAACGAAAGTGGTTTCTGCAGGAGAAGTCGCTGGCGCTTGTAAATTTGATTCCTTGATATTCATCACCAAACGACAGCGTTATCATCGATAAGGACATAATAACCGTCGGCATCAATTTATTGTGTACTCCACTGTAAGAAGATATGGTTTAGAACAGGAATTAGAATTTTGTAGACAATCATATTAAAATTTGTGTTCCTAAAGTAATCATTAAATATATCGTTACATGTAAAACATGACTCAGTCGAAAACGTTAAAATCAGTCCTGCAGAACTGAAAATCCATTTACGATTAATTATAATAATAAAAAATTTCATCTGAAGTGGGATTAAACGACAGCAAAAAAACATTTTAGCTTGCAGATCAGACAGCCATGTTGTTTGTCGAAAGCAAACAATAAATTATATAGAAATGGAGATGTAACCAAAAACTATTCAAACACTTATCTGAAAACATCTTGTCTGTAACGTAATATAACGTTAGTGGTTGTCAGCCCCAGAAGTGCAGTAATGATCGGAAGATTTATCTCTGAATAGCAGAAGTCACTTAGAGACTCCAGTTCCTAAGCTGTTTGCCGGCGACTTTCAAGAGAGACATCAATTTTTGTGCCAACCAAACAGCAAAAGTACTCTGCATCAAAGACATTATTTATAGCGATCTCAGCCCGATTTTACAGTTTGGAATAAAATTGGAATACGCGTTTTTAACTTATAGATCACACACAATAAATGTACCATTAATTCTGCTTCATTATGAGATCAGCAACAGCTTAGAAATTAATACACAATAAACGATCGCAGATATTCTCACTGCCATGTTTATTAGGATGAAGTCACAACCTGCATTCTATGCACTCGACGTCTTTTAAAGGTGAATTGTTCGTAGATTCTTAGCTTAATGTTGGAATTGATTATTCTACTCATAATAAGTCCTGAAAATTTATTTTCAGATTAAAAAAAAATTATCTTCGGCGTAAATATTTGCGCACTTAAGAACTCGTGATACAACCATCGCTTACATTTTATTCATGTTTATAAGACCTCTTCTCCGAGACCTTATATACTATGTCTCCTGCAATGAAACACAGTAATGTGAAATTATTTGCCAAAGAAATCCTTTGTAGATTCACTTATAAGAGCAAAAAAAAATTTATCGAAAATTCAAACGCATACCCTCTAATTCTTTTTAAATCACTGTAGCTTACTTACATAAGAAATTTTATCCTCCTACGATGACGTTAACCCATGCCGAGTTGACCCGAAAATTTACAAAAAAACTTATTTTGACTATCACTTGATATGTGACTAAATCATTAAAATTCTTTGTAATTCTGGGTTAACTATGAAATCCAGATAACAAAAAATAATAATTCATTTTTTAGTAAGACAAAAGTATTAAAATTATGAGGTGTATTTTCTTTTTAGGATCTCTTTTTTTACGTTGCGGGTATAAATTTCGTGTTTTTGCATGAAAATTGTTTCCGTTCTTCATTGGCCGAAATTAAACCATGAAATTCATGAATTAATTTTACAGCTATATCAGCTGTGTCGTTCAGATAAATTACCTTTCTTTTAGCCTGTACAAAATTAACTGTTTCTTCCTAAAGAACACTGCTTTAAATTTTCACCCGAAAAAACATATGTTTGCTCTTCGCGGATATAAATTTACCTTGGTTTTTCCTAAAACAAAATGTAGGCAAGCATTGATCAAGTTGCAAAAGATACAAAATAATGTACAATGTAATCTAAGACATCTAGTTTTGCAAACCATACAAAATAGAGCAGGATATTTCTACCATCAAAGGAGTGTACATTTCTATAAAGTCAAATGTACTCTCCTTTTCTAAATTAAGTACCATTTTGCGTTCCTTGCTCAGTTTAGGTTGAAAACTTAGGAAACGTATCTTGAGTGAATAAATGGCTCTTGCTAAACATCACGCTTAATGCACTGCACGAGGATGCCTTATTTTCAGTTCCTTGCCACTATCTCCATCCAAAAATATAACTCATAGCTCAATTAGTTCCGTGTTGTCGTCTCTCACGAAGGATTTTTCTTTTAATACAGTCAAATAGAAAGGTAACATATACTCAATTTGTGTATCATTTAAATATTTTTTCAGAGTACTTCTATATATTTGATGCAGTCATGCAAAAAAGTATCAACTTCCTTTCTAACATTTGCTCCAGAAGTGTCCGGGCGCCATTGAGACGACCTATGTTAGATGCAGTTGTGTCACAGCTCATTATCTGCATTTTGTCACTTAATCAGAGCATTCAGAACAACTTCACCTTGGTCTTTATCACAAAAATTAGGTCCCTATTACGAAATGTAATTATGAGACAGATTGGCAGTCGTTCTTCTTTGGAACTTCTTACGCCCAGACCAGGCAACAACTCGTTATTCCACTGAATGATCAGTAGTTGGGACACGTCATTTTAAAATCAGTTATTATAGCATGTGCTCATTCCTTCCTCGTTTGTGTCCTCATTCATTGAATGGAAGATTTGTTTAAAGAAAAATCGTCAATGCTAAGTCTAAGTGCCTCCACGATAACTTGAAGGTCGTAAGCTGAATCTCTTACACTTAACTGGCATCTATCCAAGGCAGCTATTAATTTAGGAGTAATGACATCCTTTCTTCTGCGCTTTGCAGCAGTTGCTAATTGTATTATTTCGGATGGATTTGTTAAATGCTCTTCCTGATGTTCTTCGCAACTAAAAAATGTGTCATTGAGTTTTTCAGATAGCATCAACAAATCATAGGACGCTGAAGAGCTTGACTACTCGCTGGACAACATCTATTTAAGTATTTTTCTCTTTATTTATTTTCATTCGTTTTACCATTTCTTCTTTTTCAGCTAGTTTCCACACACACACACACACACACACACACCAAGAGACCTGGTCTTCCTGGCTCTCCCCGTCGCTATAATAAGAATTTACCCTCCTTTGTTTCCATCGTTTCGAGGGCGTAAGCGTGTGAAATACCATAAACATTATCCAATTCAAGTTGGAAATCGTCTTCCCTTCACTTATAAACATCCAATGAATTTTCCGACACATGATTGAAAAAAATTAAAGCTGATTGCGAGATGTTGCCTAAAAAGGTTTAAAGGAAACGAGATTCCTTAGGCTTTTCACAGTATTCTCTTACCAACTAAATTTATGGTCGATTAAATAAACCTTTGAGTATAAGTAATAATATTTACTTACTTGAATAAGATACATTAAACAAGCGCTATATATTTTTAAATTTTATGACTAAATAAAACCAAAGTTTATATTTCTTTAATGTTTCATGAGTACAATATTTTCATCATATTACATTTTTACAAGTAAACATCAGATGAATTTTGGATGCGGGCACAGTATTAATTCATTACACACAATTTGCAGTTGATCGCCATGTAGGTCGTACTGCATGAAGATACCGTCACAGCGGCTAATGTTCTCGTGTAATTTATTATTCGTCTGTTTATTACGTAGGTAGGATTCCTGGATGTCCACATAAGACTATAGTTTTTTTAGAATTTGAATAATATGCTCACTCTCAACTTGGAGATTTTAGACAAGTGTTCCTTTGCTAGGACAGCAAATAGTTACTAAATTTCATGGCGAAAGCCAGATAAAGATCTTTAATAGAGTATTGCCATAAAGTTGGTAGAAATAATATACTCGACTATTATAACTGTAAAATTGAAGTAAGAAGTTTATTTATTAATTGAAATCCCATATGTTTAAGCTTTTGATAATGTTAGGTGGTACAAGATGTTGAAACTTTTAAAGATACAAAGATAGAAGAATACTTCATAATCTTTATAAGAATCAAGTAGCTATAATGAAAGTATAGAATCATGAGAGATACGCTTCAGTTAAAAGGGGTGTGGGACAAGTTTGTAGTCTATCGCAAATAATATCGAACTTGTATGTAGAAAAAGCATTAAAGGAAGCGAAAGAATGATTTGAATGTGGCAAAAGTCTTCAAGGAGAAAAAATCGGTAGGCTACGATTTGCTGACGACATTGTCGCAGAACAGGCTGAGGATACTGAGAGCAAAATAACATGAACAAAATACTGAAGGAAGATTTTGGATTAAATTTCAAACAAAGTAAGACAAAAGTGATGGAATGTAGCAGAAATGATACTAATAATAGTAGATTAAACATAAAAATAGGACCGGATGCGATAAGAGAAGTAGTTTGCTACTTAGGAAGTAAAATTACAATCGTTAGCCAAAAGAGTTTTCATGGAAATGAGATATATTTTAGTTTAAAATATTAATCTAGTACTCAGGATCTGTTTGGAGCACAGCACTTTATGGCAGCTAAGCATGCACTTTAGGAATACCAGAAAGAAGAAAAATTAAGATTTGAAATATGATGCTATAGAAGAATGCTTAAAATTAAGTGGACAGAAATAGTACTAAATGAATAAGATTTGGAAAATGTGGGTGAGAAAAGAAGTTTGTGGAAGAGTCTTACAAGAAAGAATAGACTGGATGATAGATCATATTTTGAGACTTGCATGATTGGTAAACTTGTTTGTGGAGGGAACAGAAGAAGGTAAGAACTGCTGAGGAAGACAAGAATGTATGAAGCATATAATCGAGGACTTGACTTGTAAGGGGTGTGTAGAGATGAAATGTTAGCACAATACAGGAAGGGATGGTGGATTGCATCAAACCATTCAAGAGACTGATGACATAATAAAAAAAAATGTGTACGATCGTAATACATTTTCAAAAGTTTTAAAACGTAAGGTTAAATGATAAGAAGACAGAGTATTCGTAAAACTGACAAAATTTTGTAAAAAAATAAAAATCGTCTTCAATACAAATTGTCTGTTGATCCTAGTTGATTCAAAGCGTTCTTATGAGTTGTTGTTTACTTCATAACCTTAGTTATTCTCGTTGCGGTGTCAGACACCTGACTGGGAGGTTTCGAGCACTGGTTGTAGGAGAATTCTCGTCATAAGGACTTGGCCCGGACGGTAGAACAGGTGGTGTTGTTGATAGTTCAGTCACCAGATAGTGTACGAAAATTGTGAGCGTGGATTGTTGATCAGCGGTAAAAGTTTCTGATCAGTAATGCAATACTCATTACTATCACGATTGGGATGTATCCTACACCTCAGGAAGAAATATAGAAACATTAAACACTTCATTTATAAACCTTAACACCGAATAGGTGTTTTCTTACTACCAGCAATGTTTATTGCAAAATTTTTAAGAGATAAAATCTAGACTTGTCTCCATGTGTAAGTAATTTTAATATTTTAACAATCGTTTGTTGGTCACGATAGTCGTAATACAAATTTTTGTTAATGATGTTTCATCCCTATGAAGTCTAGTTACTGGATCAGCCCAAAGACGGTTGAGCGGTAACGCTCAAAAGCCTCGCATCAAATCCTCGTCCGAGCATTCAGATTTCGGTTTTCCATGTTTCCGGAAATCACTCCAGGTGAAGGCCATGCACGAATTTCTTCCCGTTCATTGTCCCACATTCTCCACCGCCTCTAATATTCGATGTCAATTAGACGAAATGTTACTCAATTGTAAGTTGAAACAGATTCGTTTACATGTAGTAACGTAATGTTATCATTAAAAATATCGTTGGTATGAGAGATTAAATCATATTTCTAGAAAATCAAGCTGAACCAAAATGTAGAAAATGTGAGATTCAGGGTTCTAATAGAACACAATCTTCCGTAAATTTCAACCTTACCTCCGCTTAGTTACAATCAGGCGTGTTGCAACAAATCTAAATATCTTCCTGAGGACTGAAAGTAAAAACATTTATAATTTGCAACTTGAAAGTTTTTCCATTTTTATATCGTTACCTTGTTTTAAACATATTTAAAGGTAACATGTCAATACTTCTTTAAAACTGTTATTGAAAAGCAAAAAATCACCCCTTGAATCTTGTATCATGCAACTTGAAAGTTAG
Source organism: Vandiemenella viatica (assembly GCA_031002005.1). NCBI lineage: Eukaryota > Metazoa > Arthropoda > Insecta > Orthoptera > Morabidae > Vandiemenella > Vandiemenella viatica. The sequence continues at coordinate 221,339,931 of JARYHS010008074.1, read as the reverse complement.
GCATCTGCGGGTTCTGAAAATATCGAACTGGGTTCGCAACTGTGGACTGAACTTACTAAATGTTACTGTTTGTTTTTCGGCAGTCAGCGCACTAACGTACACCAATTTCCTAGTATTCCATACCCCTTGTTGGCGACTCTCAACGTTTATGTTGGTAGCAGCTGCTAGATAGTATATATCGATCCGAGAATAACAAGACTGAAAACGCAGCTGTTATGTCTTTCCGTGAAGCGAATTTAACAGGCCAAAACAAAGTTCCAGATATGGTGTTAAAAATTAATTGTAATAAGCTGTTTTTGAGATAGGTAAAACTTTTGTAAATTACGTAGTAATTCGAACAGTAAAATGCCGTGAAACCTATAGAGAAAGACGTAACTGCCGCGTTCTCGATCTAGCTACGCTGGGATCAGTGGAGTAGGCACTACCAACTTAAACTCCGCCATCAAGGGGGTGAGGAATCGGAGGGAATGGGTGTTCAAGTTCGCAAAGACTGTGCGAAATTTGTAAGCAGCCCGACAGGTGCCACTCGAAAGTTCTATACGCTAGAATAGGTTAATTAAATTACAGTAATCCCACGAGTTTATCATTTTTCTACAAACTAATGGAGTTCCCGGTGTTGCCCGGTATAGTTGGCGTAGATTTACCCGTACCCTATTTTTATTCCAGCAATGAGAAACATTTGTACAAAGATATATAAAATTCGCACCAACTTTTTTCGGAATTAAAGCAAACCTAAATTCACGCGCCCCCTACCAAGAAACTGGTTGGTTGAAGTTTATTTGCACGTAAATTATTTTTATTCGTCCGAAAAGATTCATGTGTATCAAGTTTCGTTAATTTGGCTAAGAAATTTCATTACTACGTTACTAAACAACGCTAGATAATGTTAGAAACTCACGTTTGATTCAATTGTGAAGTGAATGGCTATACTTTTTGCTTAAAACGCCAGATACTATAACTCCGCAGATTCAGCCTTTTGTACAAACATCACAAGTGAATCCGGAATAATATTATCGTAAGCAGAAGACTAATGCTGATGGCCAAAGACATTGTCCAGAGATCGTTCATAAAAAAAATCTGTTGTTTTTACGGCTATCTATGGTGTTTAAAAATTGAATATCTCGAGTTAAAGGAATTAATACTTCAATGTTTGTTTAATTGCGAAATAGTTATTACTGTAAAGTTATCTTATTGCTTTCATTAAAGGCTATGGTCAGTGACGTTGTAATTGTTAGTTTTTAAGATGAGGCATGCTGTTCCATCTGTGGTATTGCTCACCATACGTTCAGAATTTAATTTAATATTCCGGTGTTATGTAACGTAGAAGCATAAGACATGCCAAACAGCTGAGTTGAGATTCTAAGCTTTAAAACGGTGAAAACCCCATCGAAATCTTCGCAGTGTATTACGAGTTTTTCTGGCACAAATATACCCGGTTTTCGTTTTATAGATATAGAAGATGATAAAACAACAACTGAATAAAGTTCATAAAGCTTCAGTACTATCTATAGGATAGAATGATAATTTAATATTTGTAGGGTAACTGTTGTTTATGTGCTCGAGATGAATAAATTCTTCGTTTCTAACATCCACCGCTGTCAATTAAACAAGAAAGACAATTATAGGTAACTTTATCAAAAATCGATACGGAGTAAGTGTAAAATAATTTCACAGCAATGAAGTGAATACAGCACAGAGGTTAGTGAGTTAGCGGTAGAGCGTGGGTCTGCATTCCAGAAGAAGCGGGTTCGGATGTTGGTCAGGCCATCTAAATTTCGGTTTTCAATTATATACTGAAATTACTCCAAACAAATGCCTGGATACTTCTTAATAAATGTATGCCCAGTTAATTCCTGTTCCTTGTTCCCAATACTCTTCCGATTCGAATTAAATCGATGTCGAAGAGCCATAAAGTCCTAAAAAATTATGCAAAAAAGAGTTTGTGGTTTCGTATCTCTAGACTAATGTTTACTATTGCTTTAGTCCCTCACGCTTATGGCTTTACACCTCGTCAAAGCGGGAAAGTAATTGGTGCAAAGAACGGAAATGAATTCGGTCATGCCCATTTTAAAAGAAACCATCCCGGCCTTCACGTGGAGTGATTTTGGGAAATCATGGAAAACCCAAATCTGGATGGCCGGATGGGGATTCGAACCTGCGTCCTCCCGAATGAGAGGCCAGGGCGTTACCACTCGCCCACCACGCCTGGTGTTTGCTTTGACTTGCATTCATCTAATGCGTTGTGTTTCAGCTCTAGAGCCATCGGATTTGTTACAAACTAAGGGATGGATACTCAAAATACAGTCAGAATATTTGCGAACGCTGTACTTCCGACCACTGTTTTACAGGCTGTTTACTGTATTAGAGTGGAGTAGTATTATCTGTCACAGTAGTATTATTGCTTTGCACTAATGAAACACATCTGCTGATTGAATGTATGTCAACTTCCCACACCACTCGAATAGAAGCCAAAAGTTGAGCATTCACGGAAATGAGATTTAGATATAATATAAGCTGAAAATCTATGAGCGCGCCTGTAGAGACAGGACTCGAAATATATGCTTGGTTTGCGGCGTTGAGTGAAATTACAAGATTAAATGGCACCAGAGAATGAAGGGAAAGGCAACAGTCAGACACAGCCCGAGGCAAGGAATTTAATTTTGCAAATGCAACGTTTAGGCGTTATGACGATTCAGTGAAAGTAATTTAATAACAGCGATATTGCTTTAAAGGATTACTATATTATTGTTATTAAATTCTTCAATTGCCTCTTTAATTGCTCATATTAAAGTAAGGCTATACCTAAAAGTCTGAAACTCACAAATTCTTCGAGTAAAATGTTGCGTTACAGAGTCGGTCTACAGTCAAATATTTATTGTGTTCTTAGTCAAAAGAAAGCAATACTTATCATGAGAACTTTCTATGAATTCGGTTTCACTGGTACGATGAACGTTGTCGCTTGGCTAAATAGAATTGTATTAGGCTGAAAACATACTGGAGCAGGAAGCAAAGCAGCGATGAGAGCGAAGAACATGGAAGAACGGCAAGCAAAGAGTTGCATTCACATACTGGTAGCCAGTCCAGTACTTCTAAAACTGCTTCTGCAGCACTTTCCACAACATGATTTTACTGTTACTAGAAAATTCTTCTTTAAAAATGTGGTATTTAATTTAAAATATTAACGATAGAAGAAGTAGTGTACACATTATAAATCAAAGTAGACTTATACATAGTGAATTACTTACACATCCGGAAAAGTTTCATTCTTATTTTAGCATGATTATATCAACATTTGAATATATTATGGGCAAAATACGGAACAGATAACAGATTGATCAAGAAATGAACAAATTTCAATGTCCACCCCGTCAGTCATAAAAAAAGCGCCTACCAGTTACTTTAAGGTACTTTTCGCTGTTTTAGCCCTTTTTATTGAAACGATTTGTTTGAACATTCTTCCAGATATTGTTTTGCCGTGAAACTTGCGTTTTTTGCGCGAAACGAATGCTGTTCTCTACTAAAAAATCTGTTAAAACCAATGAATAGAAGAAATTTGTATAGACAAAATTATTAAGACAGTATGTCTTTTTCACAACTTCTTAATTAGCTTGGAAAGAAATGAATATGATATGGAATGATCAATATCATCATATAATTTTGAAAACATTGAAGAAGCGAGAGAAAATAGTAGGCCAGTGGAGAAAGTCAGTTTTGTCGGAAAAATATAAAAATAATTGTATGAAACAATAACATGTGACCTTTCAAATAAAGAAAATGCTATGTACACAAAATGGTTAACTTTCTCATGTTTTAATAGTGACCGTAAATAATAGTGATAATGTGTAATTTGGTCGGTGCAGTGTAGTTGCTCATATCGTCAGAAGATTCCAAAATGAGTCCTACATAAACAGAGAAGTTAACCCTGACCATGAGGACAAAATAAAATAGTAACATATTTCGCTGATGATGCTCTGGAAATTGAGTGAAACGCGTATGACACAAAGAATAAAACATCATTCAATTGCATTGGCGCGTTATTCACCTTTATAAAAAAAATTGGTTAAGTGATATTTAGAAGAGCAAAACAAATTGGTTTCGTCAATCTATTATTCGTACTATCCTTTTACGAAAAGGCAAAACAAGCTGTAAATACTTGCTTCAGCAATAAGCACTACTGAGTTTTTCCTTTTCTTAGTTTTTTGTTTCGGTACCGCTTAGGGTAACTGATACTTGACTAGCACCTTTCGTAACAATCTACTTCTTATGAGTTTTGCGACTATCAACTGACCGAATTGTGTAATTGTTTAAAACAATTTCGCCTTTGTCTGGCAACTAAGCATTGACAGGTATAAAAAAAAAAATCGCTCACAAAGAGAAAAATTTGAAAATATTATTTTTGAATTAGAACAAGATGTAAATGTGTCTTGAGTTCGGTCATATGTGGCCCTGGTCCCAGAATCTGGATGATCTAAAGTGTAGCTATGCGTGCGAGCTGAGGTGCTGCCAAGCCTGACCCCGCTGCCATGCAGTCTGTCTCGACTGCAGCCACTAGCTAGCTGCTGCCTGCTACCAGGCGCTCGGCTTCCAAAACTATTCGCTATTCATCAGCAGTCTCGAACCCTGCTATTCACAAAAAGTAGCACGACGTAACAGGTTTTAAAGAAGAACGATGTATTCAATATTCGATTGATATTAATGTAAGCAACTGTGAATAGCCTTATCTGCTAAATGTGTGAGATATGTACGCTGGACAGAGGAAAAGAATTTTGGATCAAATTTAAAACTCTATAATACTACTTTGGAACTAATAAACGCTACAATTTCATCATAAATAATCAATTAATTGATTTTTATATTAAAATTAGATGAATGGGCTAATATTTTTTTAAACACTTGTAGATATGTGGCAAAAAAGTTCAGCCAAAATGAATTATACCATTTTTCCGAACGTTATCTGGATCTAACAATCTGATTAGTTCAGTGATTTGTCAATAATTAATTTTCAGTTTTGTTCTTGATTACTCTTATGCTTTAGAAACAAATTTATAACATACTTTTTTCAATTATGTGTGCAGCATAAGATTTTTTCCTGGTTGAAATTACGTAGTAATTTTAATTCTACATCTCAATATAAAGGCTTATTACTTGCCCAGAAAAGATTATTTTGATCAAAACACAGTTGTGAAAGAAACTAGAAGTAACGTCTTCTGTACAATAAACTGAAAGTAAAATCAAAAACAATAAATTTTGCAGGTCCTAGGATTTCAATTCCAAGTGACTGATGCTAGTAATGACGTTTTATCGAATAATTAATCATTTGACGACAGTGCTTTTAGCGTAGTGTTAGTATATGTCAATTCGCTTGGCGATGACAGCAAAGTAAAAATTTAACCAAATATTTACATTTACTCTTGTTGTTTTCAGTTTCCTGCCATTCTATTTTCCAGGAATCTAGCCACCGTTTTATGCAGGACAGTGGATGCTGCACACAACAAATGGACAGCCTCAGTACTAACAATAAGGAAAATGTAACCAAAACATAATTTTTTCATATTATTCTTCTGACAGAAAGCAATAGTAACTGCTATTGCAGTATACGTGGATTGAGAAGTTGCATCTGATTGAACAATTGCTTACGAAAAGTGAAATGTATTCCACTTTTTCCCTTTGTTCTGTATTTAATACTTAAAAAGTCAACTTTTCATTTATTTTCCACGAGACTTTGATCTTAAATTTAACAACGTAGATCCGATGCGTCAATATTACGTCATAGATCAATAATCCAAAGAGCTGTAGTCTTTCAGCCAGCAAATAGCGAACATTCAACGCCCAACATTCATTTACAGAAAGGGTGACTTCTCATTTGAAGGATGGAGTAGGTGCGTGTTCGTTTTTTTACACTTCGTTGACTTCGAGGGCATTAGAGGCGTGAGAGATTTTAGAGCGAGGAATTACAAGGAATTCAGTCTTGGATTTTTGAAGAAACAATCCCAGCATTTACCTGACGTGATTTTGGGAAATCACAAAATCTTGAAGACCAGGAATTTGAAGTTGCGTCCTCCGGAATAGGAGCGTGTTACTTATTATCACTTAAATGATTTTCACTTATAATATATTTAAGCTGTATGACAGGGAAATAATTTGGCATTACTTATCAAGTATGCAGAACAAAGCACTAGCTCTACTATACCCCCATGTTCCTTTGACAATTTTTTGAGGAAGTTATGGGATCGATATCCTCTCCTAGTGAAGGCTCATGAATGTTTCTTTGCAAACACACTTTATTCTGTCGTACGGGGATGAAGAACACAGAGTTTCTGAAGGGCATCAATGTGACTTCAGTTCCTCGGGCATAGTCACGTTTTAATTTCGCATTAAATTAGACTTAAAGTCTCGTTAACATCATAAGCTAAGTAAACGAGGGACAGAAGGTTTAACATATGCTGAATCATACTAAGAATTACGTACTACGAATAACAATGCAATTTAAAACGGAGTGAGGTTGGGGGAGGATTAGCTACCACTGATTGACTTTACCTGCACTTAGATCATAGAACAAAATAAAAAAAAAAATTAATGGGTCACTTATTGTAGGGAGAACTAGATGGATTGTTCTTCTGCTGATTGTTGTAGTTTCGATATGTCTTATTATGTTCTGCCTCTGTCGTAACTGCACGTACAGTTTAGCGTTGAATCCGAACCACGTGTCTAATATAAATCACTCAAAGCCCGTAAAATACCTTGCCCACACGTGTCTTTGAATCAGACGCAGAAGTTTTAACAGATATCACAACTAGTATTTGACATGAACGTAGTACACTAAAAGTAAACATTTTTCCACCTTAACTATCAATAAACGTCCCGGAATAATTTTGTTTCAAGACAATTGTTCAAATATTAGCTTATCCTAATTCAGTAGACAACAGTGTCGGAGGAATATTATGTACTTTCCTAATTCACTCAGAGTGATTCATGCCACATCCCCAGTTCAGTATAATTCCGTGATTGCCTGTCTCAATGTGGCAGGGTTGCTTACTTTTGTCATTCCTCTGTTCTTATCAAAGGTTAATATTTCATTGAAAGAATATGTAATGCACCACATATCGTATTCCAACATTCAACGATTAACTTACATTGTTGGGAAACGCAACAGATAACTAATACTCCTAAGAGCAATTAACTTGATCTGTTTAATTATTTCTGAACAAATTTACTAAAAAATATACGATAGTTGCATTATCAATCTAAATATTGATCATTCACAGTTATGATATTGACGGTAGCCAAAATACGGAAAATATGATGGTATAGTTATACTAAACTAAATGTTTGCCTATGCCTCATCATAAATATCATATAGCATTTTAATTATTTCCGATGAATCATTAGTAAGTTTATGAACGGCTTTACACTGATATTGAACACTGTGTAGTGTAGTGATTAGTAGGCAGAAATACATGACTGTGAAGACGAGCTGATGAAGCGACGTGTTCTGAAAGGATCTCAACAGAGGAACTTCACCGAGACGGAGAGGGTGAGATTGGAGGGGGGGGAGGGAGGCAGTTACCTGGGGCGCTGCGCGAGATGTGAGTTACCTGGCCTCATCAGGCCTCAGGCGCACCACAATTCATTGTTCAAAGAACTCATCTGCTCTTAACCGAAGTTAACTGCCCTGCATGGCTGTTATTCGTTGTTTTAATATCTTTGGCTAAATGCGACTGAAAATTTTGATGGTCTTTCGCATTATTAAAAACTGCGTTTAACAGAATCTGAAAATTGGAAAACTGACTTCGAAAACCCAGAAGAAAAACCTTTATTAATATTCAACCTGAAAAATAAGAATGGTATTTTATGCGATCATTCAAGTCTGGAACGACTTCTTTTTTTTTTTCTTGCCATGCCAGATTCCTTGCGTAGGCGGTCATTATGTAGAATGAACTACCCCTCCGGAACTCTCTTGGGATGATGAACTAGGCTGGTCTCACGTTATCTTCCCCAGCGTGTGTTCATATGTGTTTGTTGTTTTGTGTGAAATGAAGAACGAGGGAAACCAGGGGCCGAACCACTCAGACCTATTCTTCCGAAAGATTCCACGGACGGACGGACGAAAAACCATCAACAGTGCCATATGTCCTCAATCCATACGCACTGAGCAAAGGTTTAATCCATGACTCAAGCCATGTCGAGAAAATCCTGATAATAAAAATTTCTTCCTCCACCATGATTCGAACCAGCGCCGGTCACCAACACGACGTCGCTACCAACTGAGCCAACGAGGGGGTCTAGTCTGGAATTATAAATGCTAAAAAACATCTCTAAAGATAACTGCAGATATGTTGAATTTAGTGGAACGCTTTGAAGTTTATAGAAAATTAATTTTGAATTTAGTTTCAAGGAAAGAGAATGAGGTAACCCATATCTCATTTTCGAATACTAGTATTACACATTGCACTCTTTAAAATGAAATGCGTACCTTAATTATGAAACTAAAATTGTGTTTGGTTGTTATCATAGGATAATTTCCACAATATCTAAACATTATTATCACAGTAATTAAGAACTGGAAAAGTTTTAACGAGCTATTAAGGATTAATTTCTATTTAAATTGACCTTCATAGTGTTCGCAGTAAATGCGGTATCAACCTGGTGATCGAATCCGTGAATAATTACCTTAAATTGAATCATTATCGATGTACGTAATCCCATCTTAATCCACCAGGTCATGGTATGCGACCATGGTTTAATATAGTTGTTTTTAGTATCGGTTGTTAGACACTGCTTATAAAATTAAAATTTTCATTATATTCGTACCATTTAATCATTAACAGTAATTTCCAAAACTATTATAAAAATTGAAAATGTTTGGTGTTGTTAAAAGACCCCACTCTTCTTTTGTCTGTTTGTGACCGTATATCTTATATCTTTAAACGAGTAATTCTTGTATATACATACATATATATATATATATATAATATATTTGAGATCTCGTAAATGGTTCTAACGATTTGTATGAAATTTCATATTTAGATAACGTTTTGTTTTTAAAGTTTACATAAATATGAGTCTTCCCTGCAAAAGCGCGACTTTACAAAAAATCAGCAATTCTTGTATTTTGTATCTCGTAAAAGGCTCTAATGCTATCTCGTAGATGTTTCAGATACCAGTAAGCTTATTGATGTTAGTCTCTTTGGTTCCAGCAAGGAACTCTTACATTCTTAAACGAACAAGTATTCTACCTGACCCCTGTCAATATTTCGCACAGTATCGTGATCAATCACTGAATTGTAATATAATAATGAGGAAATAAGTAAATACAAGTATTTGTTAATGAAAGGTAATTTATTTGAAGGAGTAGTAACAAATATAAGTTTTTCTTTAAAAATTCCTTATCATTAAATTCTCCAAGTATAATTGTAAAAACATTTAATAATTGGATATTTGAGAAATATTTGGTTTCTCAGATATAATTTTTTCAATCTTCTTTACAAATTTTTTTGAAAACGATATTAACATTTATAATGTTATCATCATTGACTTTTTGACCGTATAAGCCCATTTTAAAAAAAGTAATAATGAATCCACAAACTCGTGAAAAGCCACGTACGGGAGTCCATACAAAGAAACAGGTTCTGATAGATACAATCTTGCCTTTTGTAGAATCTGAAGTTGTGTTTTATTAGTGTTCATAGCGAAGGTTACTTCTATAGGGAATTGTTTTCTTATCATTTGGAAAGACACGGTTGGATCAGAAGGTGTGAGATTAATGGCAGGTATGAGCATAGTTTTATGGGAGTAAATGAATTAAGCACTGATGATGTACTCGTCTAAGTAAATTAACACGAATATTGCACTATTAATTAATCCCCGATTACATTAAGATTTCTATTTAACATAAAATCTTTAAAAGTATTTTATGATGTGGTAAACCAGACGATTTCGGAAATTACTATAGCGATTTGGATAAAATTTAATACGTATATAACGTTTTTCTTTTCAAGTTTGTAACACGATTCTACAAAAAAAGGAACAATATCTTGCATTTGGTATCTCAGAAACAACTCTAGCCTCATTTCGTAGAAGTTTTAGGTACCAGTAAGCCTACTGATGTTAGTTAAGCTTCTCTTTGGTCAGAGCAAGGAACTGTCAATCTCAAAATGCCTATGAAGCATTCAAGAAAAACGTTTTACTTTATTCAAACTTTACTCAAAATCTTGTATATTAAGCAAAAGTTGAAAATTGTCGATCGAACATCGGTCATGAAGGTACTATTATAGAAACAAATAAATCATATATTAACTGGGCGGGTAGCTTATTGGTTAAACCGTAAGTCCCGGAGGAAAGGAACTGGCCGTCCAATCTCTGACACAACGGCTTAATATGCCTTCGGGTCGTATTTCTAGGGGCCATCTATAAAGTGAGAACGTTTATTTCATGACACTAAAAAGATAACATTTTTGCTGTTATAACTCTCTCGACCGGTTTGGTGCAATCCTTCATCTTTTCCTATCTTTCCCTAATTACTTCTTCTCTACACACCCCTTACAACCCACGTCCTCCATTATATGCTTCATACATTCTAATCTCTGTCTTTCTCTACAGTTTTTACCTCCACTAACACATTAACCAATCCCGCATGTTTTAAAATATGACCTACAATCCTATGTCTTATTTCTGAAATACTATTTGACAAACTTCTATCCTCACACACTATTCCCAAAACCTCATTTCGTACTTTATCTGTCAACTTAATTTTCAGCAGCCTTCTATACCATCTCATTTCAAATGCTTCAATTTTCCTTCTTTTTAATATTCCCGAAGTCCTTGCTTCACTACCATAAAGTGCTATGCTACATAGGTACATTTTTAAAAGATCAATTTACTGAAATTAAAAGATTTCTTTTTCAAAAAGGCTGTTTTCGCTAGAGCTATTCTGCTTGTAATATTATTCCTGCTTGGGACGTCAGTTATAATTTTACTTCTAAAGTAAGAGAATTCATTTATTCCTCCTATTGCATCCGATGCTGTTTAATTAATCTAATAATATCGATATAATTTCTGTTACTTTCCACCACTTTTTATTTCATCCATAACCTTCTTTCCGTATTTTGTTTATGCTATTTTCAGTAACTTCTCAATATCCTCAGTGTGTTCTGTTACATACAGGCCTAACATATTGATTTTTTTTATTATATTATATTATATTCTTATATAGATTATTAAGTACTTCTATTTCGATATTTTAGAGCTGATTTTTTCTAAATTTTGAACATCTTGTCCCACATAATAATATCAAAAGCTTTTTCTAAATCAAGAAATGCCATAGGTATAAAAGTAACTTTGATTTTCTTAACGCAAGAACCCAAACTGATCTTCAACTACTCTCTCTCTCCCTCGATCCTACCTAATCTTCTGAATATTATCGTGGTCAGTAATTCTGAAGCATATGATGTTAATACAAATTGACATCAGAAAAACATTCGATACTTTTTCAGACGTTAGGTAGTTTGCAAATCATACAATGCTATATAATAGGATTAAAGACTGCATTGATCTGCACAAAATATCTAGCTGAATAGGTCAAAAAGGGATGAAGATAAATGGAAAGAAGAGTCAGCTTATTAGGTACTCAGATAAAAAACTAATTGTTGATTATGATTATAATTTGGGGAAAGAATTGCTTGCTGAAGATTTGAAATTGAGATATTTTGGCATATCATTTGATAACAAGATAAATTGAGGAAGACACATTGGTCAGGTAATAGGGAAAGGTTTCAAAATCTTTCACTTGCTAAAGCGTGATGAGGGGATGTACCAGCGAAGTAAGGGAATTAGGTTATAAAACTTTGGTCAACTCATTGCTTGAATATGGCGGTTTAATATGGGACCCAAATTTTCTGTGTCAAATAGGAGCAGTTGGAGGGGGTGCAAAGTAGGGCTGTTAGTTTTGTCTCTGGAAATTACTGCAGAACACAACCAGTAACTGATATGGTAAAGGATAAGGAATGGGATACACTGGAGGACAGGATGAGGATGAAGGGAATCATGGGAGTGTACAAGCCTTACAATGGTAAAAGATATTGGTGGGAGTATTAAGATACGTACATGGAAGGGAAAAGATGACCATCACAAATTGGCACTCGATTTCAGGCATAAGGGTGGGGAAGAATTTATTTCGCAAGTAAAGGGGTCACAGATTAGAATAAATTACGAAGAGAGATGATGAGTAATTTACAAATTTCAACTTTACATTATTTTAGAGATTTTGGTAGAGGAGAACCGAGCGTGGTGGTGTAACGGATAGCGTTCTGGCCTCGCATTCGGGAGGACGGCGGTTCGAATCCCCGTCCGGGCATCCAGATTTGGGTTTTCCATGGTTTCCCCAAATCACTCCAGGTGAATGCCGGGATGCTTCCTTCAAAAAGGCCATGGCCGAATTCCTTCCCATTCCTTGCCCCCATCCTTTCCCGTCTCTAAAGACCACGTTGTTAAAAAGGGACGTTAAACTGTTACAAAAAAAAAAAAAAATGTAGAGGATGAAAGTAGGCAGGTACAGGAAAGAGGAAGAATGGGAGTATATGGAAATTGCCTCCAGACCGCATGCTCAATCGCAGTTAAATTAAATTAAAGTTTTCTCCCGTCAGTGTTCTGCCCTGCAATCACGGCCGCAGCCACGAAGGAACGGAAAATCAATGACATATCACTATTACCCCCAGTCAAAATTACCAAATTATTTCTACTTCTTCTACTTTCCTCTTTACCGCACTCTCGACTGAACATCAACTAGTTTTCGCCCGTTCAGTAATATTTTCTTTCTTCTCGGTTACCCTTATTGAATTTATTACTATAACGGAGATATGTTTAATTCCTAAGTGGTCCATTTCGTCTGTAAATAATAATGTCATAATTGAAAGTTATAAATTAATAATAAATAGGTATTGAAATTTTAAAAAAATGCTAAAAAACGAAAGAAAAGTTCAATTTTATTGGCAGTAATCATTTTTCATGCTGTTACAAGCAATAACGATCATTTATTCCCACCTACCAATGGTTTTCTTGTATGATATATTTTACTTGCCGATTTCATAATTTCGACTGCACTTTTATTTTAGATCACAAAAAAAAACAAGTAGTTCATTAACTGAATGACTGTCTCTTCTCAATCGTTATCTGGTTTCTGCTGTAATGTTTTTTTAGTATGTGTTATAATCTATCAGCATGTTGTAACATCTTACGGAAGTCACAAACCAATAGCGCTGAAGCCAGTGAGTTCTTGACAGTTAAATAAGTCATCACGTTTTTGCTTAAAGAAGTAAATATAAATATCTTTTTTCATGGACGCTATATTGTAGCAATGTTTGCATATGCTTTAGGTATATGTTATTTCCAGTACAGCGGATGTAACATAAAACTATCAATCATTAAGAACTAAATAAAAAGCAGAACTATTTCAATAACTAAAGATAAAATTTGATAATTAAGCAACAAAGCTTAGCGATAATCTCTTTGCTGAGGACAAGGAGGATGAAAGGGGGTGGGAGAGGGGGGAGAATTTAAGATAAAAGAAAATTACGAAATGGTAAATAGTTGTGTAGAGAAATTGTCACAGCGCTTTTGCTTCATCGAAATTATATTGCCATAAATATTTTAGAAGATTCATTGGCGGCAAACTCAACTTTACGAATTAATAAAGCTTCTGCTGAGATATGGACGTCGTTACATGGAGTGATCTCAATGCTTGCAAATACGAATGTCTTGCGTGACATGACATTTTCCAGTTTGTCGCGAACATCTTACAACTTTTCATATTTAATATCTGTCGCCGTCGTCACATACCGACACTCTTTATTTACTTACGTATAAATTACATTTACAGACATCTGTGTAATCACAAAATATTTGAAATACCGATGATACTACGGTGAAGGAAAAAATTTAAATCAAATTTTATATTCAAGCCTCAGTTTGTCTTAAAATACCACCACCGCTTAAAAAACGTCGGAATCCCCGCGGGCGGAGATTTACAAGCTGTGTTTAGAACGATCAAGCCTGCCAAAATGAATAGAACCGAAACTGAATTTAAACACAAAAATATTCTCTCTGTGACACACGGTCGCCATTCAAACGAACAGATTAGATTGGCAGCAAAAACAGACGCCTTCAGTCCAATTCTACACAAAACCTCTTTGAAAATGGTTCTCTGGCGAGTTTTAACTCATGGGAGGTAACTTCCACATACACTGTTTACCAAATTAATGTGGAATCATATTGAAATTTGCATGCAAATTCTAATGACGAGATTATATCTCAATATTGTGCTATGTAATACTTAAACATTCGACGAGTACCTCTCTCTGTTCAGGCGATATAGAGATCCTAACCAGTTATGTCTGGTCTATGAAACTATCTGATCAACTGTTGCATAATTCACACAGTGGTATGAATAGGTAGAGTTGCTGGTAAATAATTACAGAATAATTCAGATTTTTATAAAAGTAATCGAAACGCTTCAGAGTTTTAGGTTCGGTTCGGCCGAAGGTGCGATGGATTAAATGACTAAAATACTGAAAATTACTTAGTGTAATGAAGAATTGGTGATCATAAATCAGAAGATAGGGAAGCTGATTACCGTACTGTGCAGCAATTCTCAATCTTTTTAAACCCGGGTACCAGAAAAATGTCAAAAATAATTCTGCGGACTACTAGCTTATACAGTATGTACCTAATTTTTTACGTACGTTTATATTATTAACCGACCCCAACCATTGTTACTGACACGTACCGGCGTCTCTTAATACCTCCATTGAGGCCATCCAGAACTATCATTAACTTAAGCCCACAGGAGGTTGTTCTCTTTGATGTTGACTGGAAACGTATTTAGTGAACAAACCACTACAGTAACTATTCACTCATATCCTGGAAATAACGAATATTTGCTAGGCGTTGAAGTATATATATATATATATATATATATATATATATATATATATATATATATATATATGTTTATATATATAGTTAGCTTGTAGCTTAAAATTGCTTATTCATTTTATGTGAACAATCTCTAATAATTTTGTTGTTGTTGTGATATCTTTAATTCAATGAGAATTAGATTTTTAATTTTCTGCTTGTGGACCACAGTGAGTCGGAAAGCATCTACTAGCGGCTGCTGCTCGTTACCATCTCGCTTTTGCTGACAGTTTTGCTAATGAGAGCTCCAACAGAAAATATGTCAGTAGATTCCCGGAAAGTAAATGCTTCCACCAGGAATGGTTTGGTTAGTACGTAATTTAGTGTTATCATTAATGAAATTTTAAACCTTGAAAAATCGAACACAGATGGACACGGAGCTCTCTTGCTGTTGCTCTCCAATCTGCTTTCTGTCACAAATCTCTAGCTCTTAATTTCAAATATGCATACCTAAACTCTTTTCTCCGCCAAACTTACAACTTTCTAAAATTTCATTCAGGGAGAATGTGTGAAAGGAGCAATAAAAAAAATCGCCCATTGTGTGGAGGTATACTAGTCAAGTACAGGACTCAGGTATTTGTACAGCGTTTTTCACTAGAAAATAAATAGTTCAGTGGCCATCAATGTAGTCAATTTTAGACCATTTTTGTTACTAGATTTTTCACAAAAAAGGAATTGTCGAGGAACTTTAATATTGTGCAGTATATCCGTATTGAAATTAAAAATAGCAAGAATTTAGTCGTATAGCGTACTGTGCTCTTTTCTGGTGTTCTGTCGTTGTCGTCTGTTTTGTCGAGAGTGTACTGGCAGCGCCTGTCTTGAAGTTGTGAAAATGGTTAATGTTTTCACATCTGCCATTGTTTCGATTTACTTGTCACAGCTGCTAAATGCGTGCCGTCAGCACTCTCGTAACGAAACATAAGATGGTTAACACAGACAACGGAATAACCCAAATGAGCACTGTACAGCGTATAGCTAATGTGATTTTGTAGATAAAAATAGTATAGTTATAGAATATACCAAGAACAACATGATTTGTGAGAAAATCGAAGACTATGTGGAAAAAAACTATTAAGATTAATATGAAATGTAAGCTTGCAGCTAAAGTAAATGACGTTGAAATAATGAATAGTTTAATCAATGTAGCAAGGGGAACATTTGATGTTCGAAAACAATATGAAAAATATTTTGAAGATAGTGATTTATCCGATAATCACAAGAAGTCAATGACTTGTTCTGCCTTAAAAAAAAAGCAGAGATAAATGTTTAACTTTGGAATTCGTTAAAAAAATTTTTAAACAAAGTGTAAATTTTCACCTCTCGTGATACTTCTAGGAGACGCAAAAGCTCTATGATTTTAAACTATCAAACAACAATTGCATTGGCGTTATTTAGGAAAAATTCAACTAATTTAATTAGGATTTTGTAAGCTGTTGTTAATTAATAACATCGCTTTCAGTATTTAGATTTTATGAATAAAGTGTTTTAGTTTTTAATTTATTCCATTCTATAAACTTCGTAATTTCGCGTTATGGACACGAATGACAAGTAAATGAAACGATGAAAATTTATAAAAATAATTACACGTTATTGTTACGATTATGATCTTAATGATAGTACAGTAAACTCGGGTAATTTGCTGCTTGCTGCTTAGTAACAGTAAGCTTACGTTAAGTCTGAGCTCATACTGGTTTAATTATCATACTGTCTTCGCACATCAGATTGGTGCAGTAGGTATGGAGGGAGGGTAAACGACACTGGTGGTAGTTATTCGCCCGTCGGAGGGGGACATTAAGCTTGGTGATGCAATAGTTTGTTATCTTCACTACCCAATATTCCTGCTAATACCAGATTTTTAAATACGGAGTGATTACTCCGTATGCGCAAGCTCATTTCAACCAATGGACTCGCGTCGTATTGGTTCTGTGCGGGCTGTGCGGGTTATCGGTAGGATCGTAACTGCCATCAACCAAGTGGATGGTATACCAACAAATTCCAAACTAAGTATATGAACAAATTAAACTTTAGTCTTTTAGATGCGGTTGACGATCTCTGCACAAGACTTAAATTTGACGCATATAGCATCATCCAAAGCAAAGTAATTAACCTACTAATATAAGGCGAAATGTTACATGTTTGAAATTGGTGGTACTGGATAAATACAGGGAAAATCGGCTTTATCGGATTTTTCTTATGAGTAGAAAGGTGAAACCATATATGTGTACTAAATTTAACATGTTATACTTCAATTTAGTAAGCTCTGTTTGCAATCAAAATCTGTTGCGTATAATATATCGCAGAAAACGATTTTACATTTGGGGTATATTAATACACAGAAATTCACCAATTTCAGATGTTTGCTATTATTTTGAGGTAAACCTTTATCTGTCTACAAAATTTCAGCTTTCTGCAATTACGGGAAATACTTTAGAGTTTTGATGATGGTTAGTGAATTAGTAAGTTAGTGACACAATCGGTAAAATTTGTATATAATAACTTCCAAACTAAGAACAGGAACGAAACAAAAATGGCCCTATTCGCTTCGAGAAGAGGGTAAATAGTGCCACAGTTGGCTTGACTCTCCACGGATATAATATGCAGGAACGCTTTAATCAGCGATGTTGTGGAGCGTTACGATCTACTGTAACTTGTTAATCTCCTGTTATTGCTGTAACACTTCCGTTCTGTCAGGCAGGGTTAGTGGATCCATAAGTCAGACCATATGAATTATTTGTAACTACCCATGAGATGTCGTTAATATTTGATGTTTCTGTTTTATGGCCAGCGCCGTTAATCCCGTCCTCCATATTCCGGATGTTTTAGTGTGTCATCATAAAAGCAGGACTGGTAGTAAACAACTCGGAGGTTTCTCACAGCCATTTATTTAATTGGAAATGCGTTTTATTTCTGGCTGAGCGGAATTATTTTTCTTTCACGGTATCAATCACTATTACCTTTATTCTATAGAATATCTAACGCATTTACGTATCACGTCACATTGTTCGCTTTAGATTTTACAAGAACTCACTTCTTACAGTTAGACAAACTATAGTAATGCACCATACAACTACCGTCTGACATACGACACCGACATTCGTTAAGGTCATTGCGCAATCGTCCAAGTGTCTATACTGAAGTATATTTGTGAGACATATTGAAATCTTTTTGAAAATTTTTGGTATTAACTGTTGGCAGGTTCCCGAAGCTGAAACAATTGTTTTTACAATTATTGTTTGTTTATATTTGTCTTTTGTTCCTGGGGAAAAAAATACTACTGAGCAAATGTTTACGGGGTTTGTGAAATAGTGTAACTGGAAGCCTAATATGTGTCTCATCACGCTACGCCACGTTGTTGGGTAGCATGAAGTTAAAATCTCTTCTGAGATATAATTTGACGTAACTTAAATTTTGCCGAAAGTATTTTGTTCCTGTATTCACAGTTTGAAAGCATAGAATCGAATTTGAAACCTGACATCACGCTATATCTCCAATGGACAGAGCAGAAAATTACAGTCAAACGCATTACTAACAGGAAAATCCGTATGGTGGTTCCTGTTGCCTTGTACCAAGGCGGATATTTATTGGCCTTGTTAAAAAATAACAATTAAATGAAGGTAAATGTAATGACAATTAAATAATAGATCGCGGAAACCTTACTGTTATTATTGAGGATTGCGTTGATCATAATTTGACTTCCGCGTTGCTTTCACCATACCGTTCGTGGTGGATCAACAGTAGTGCTCTAGCCTCACAGGGAGGTCGTGGTTTCGAATCCCCGTCCGGGCATCCTGATTTGAATATTCCATTCCATCGTTTCCCCAAATCACTCCAGGTGAATGCCCGGATGGTTCCTACAAAAGGCCATGTCCGAATTCCCTTCCCTTCCGTTCCTTGCCCCCAATCCATTCCTACCTCTAATGACGCGGACGTCAGCGAGCCGTAAAGCCAGAAAGGAACAAAAAAAGCTTTCCCCACACCTAGTGATAAAAATGTTGTTAGATTTACGGATACACTCATTACTTTACTTACAGTCTATTTAGCGCACCGATTCACTGGTAGACGGTAAACAGGTGAAGATTAAGGTTAGCGTTCTCGCCTCGCATTCGGGAGGACGGCGGTTCGAATCCCCGTCCGGGCATCCAGATTTGGGTTTTCCATGGTTTCCCCAAATCACTCCAGGCAAATGCTGGGATGCTTCCTTCAAAAAGACCATGGCCGAATTCCTTCCCATTCCTTGCCCCCATCCTTGCCCCCCATCCTTTCCCGTCTCTAAAGACCTCGATGTTAAAAAGAGACGTAAAGCAGTTTTAAAAAAAAGTGATGATTAAAGGGCGGTACATTTTTCACTAACACTCGGTACATTATGGTATATGGACAAACACATCAGACCGGTCGCGGACAAATCAACTTTTATTTATGTCCATAAAACACATATTCTTGACACGTCATATCGCAAGTTTTGTACTTGCTATTTATGACACGTTATTTTTATACGAATTACGTATAGTTTCCACCACTGTAACTCCAATACCGAAAACGCATCTTGAAACCAGCGTTCACCAACGTAACAAGAATATGAAATTCAGGTTGTGCTTCCGCAATTAGCGCATAATACTGGATGCTGGAAATGCTACTAATATTCTACATCTACATCCATACTCTGCAATTCACAAACATTGTGGGTGGCAGAGGGTGCTAAACACCAATCTTAATTCTGCGCATTCCAATCCCCAATAGCAGGGGGAAAGAAAGAATATATATAAGCATCAGTACGGCATCTTATTTCTCGAATCTTATCCCTCCGGTCAATGCAACCCAAATAGGTTGGCGAAAGAAGTATCTCACTGCCCTCGTAGGTCATAGACTATTGCATATTCTCCAATAAATTCAAACGCAAACTACGTCGTCTGTCTTCCAAACGATCCTAGCCCAATCTATGTATCAATTCTGTGACGCTTTCATAAGGGCTGTAGCAACCAGTCACGAATCGAGCGGCTCTCCTCTGTATCCTCTCCATTGAGTCAATCAGGCCCTTGCGATACGGATCCCAAACTCCACAACAGTAATCCAGATGCAGACGCACTAGTGTTTTATACGCTATTTCCTTTCTAAAAGCATTAAAATTCCTCAGAATACGACCTACGAATCGTAATTTGGAATTAGCTTTCCCTACGACGGAAGTTATGTGCAAGTCCCATTTCGTGTTGCTTTGTACTATTACCCCCAGATACTTCAGGGAATCAACCGTGTCAACAACTGAATTGTTTAATTTGTACTTGTGAGCAAACTGATTGTTTTTGTTACTTATTCGCATTGCCTTGCACTTTTTGCAATTAAATGTAAACTACCATTTACGTCACCGTTCGGAAATAGCTTCCAAATCGCGCTGAATTTCTAAGCAATCGTCCGAGCACCTTATTTCCCTATAGATAACTGCATCGTCGGCAAACAATCGCAACTAGCATTTAACGTTGTCACCTCGATCGTTTATAAAAATTAAGAAAAGAAGTGGTCCTATTACACTTTCTTGAGGAACGCCAGAAGTAACATTTAGCTTAGAATAGGCTTCCCCGTCAACAATGACATACTGTGATCGACCAGTTAGAAAATCACGTATCCATTCGCAAATATGATTCGATATACCGTAAGCTCGAATCTTCGCTAAAAGTCGGTTGTATGGCACAGAATGAAAAGCTTTCTGAAAATCCAAGAAAATTGCATCAACTTGCGAACCTGGATCGATAACTTTCATTACGTCATGGGAAAATAGGGCCAATTGTGTTTCACACGATCTCTTCTTCCGAAATCCGTGTTGACACGGTGTAAGTAACTCGTTCTCATCTAGAAACTTCATGTTAGAGCATATGACATTCTCCAGAATTCTACTGAAGACAGATGTTAGAGATATGGGTCGATAATTCCTAGGATCACTCCGATCTCCTTTCTTGAAAACTGAAATTACCTTGGCTATTTTCCAATCAGAAGGTACTTTTTTTTTCTTCTAAAGATTTACAGAATATATCTGACAGACAAGGTTCAATTTCCTCCGCATATTCTGAAAATACTCATACCGGTATACCATCGGGACCTGGCGCTTTACCCCATACCAGGAGCTTTAATTGCTTTACAACACCTACGCTATATTGTAGTTCTATTCGGCATAATACGTAATTAGCTAAGCCATTTGACAATTATTTAATTTCCACTGTTGATTAGCTTTAAATGCCATCATCAATTAGAGCAGCGGTTCCCAATCTATGGGTCGCGACCCACTGGTGGGTCGCGGCGGGTATTTTGATGGGTCGTGGAACAATCGAGGTTTTTGCCAAAAAAATATATCTTTTATTTCATTTATTTAAAAAATATAACACGATATTTTACAAGTGCAATAATCGTGAAAGCTATTAGGTTAAAGAAATACTTTGCGAGAAATATAAAAAGTTTTCTTTTTACAATCAGTCTGTATAATGCAATAACCTTGTTGTGCGATAGAGCAGTGGCAGCAATCGCGCAATCGTTATGGCAACCCCTGAACACCCCCTTCCCTGCCCCGTTTTAGAGCGGAGATGGCGCGCATATCACCTGCAATTTTACATTGTCATTTTCTTGTTTATTCTTGAATCGAAACCAAGTATTTTATCGAAACAGTCTTTCTCTGCTTGTTGGAGTGAGTTATTATTTGCGTTTTGTTTTGATTGAGAGTAGATTTGATGTGATTGTGGAAAATTGGTTGAGAACTGGATCGTGCCGTAAAAGAGACTATTCAAATGGTGACGAAACTTCAACCTCAGCGTCTGGTAATAATAGGTTTGAAAATGTTACTGAAATACAACCAAGTATTTGTAATTACAATGCATGCAGCGCGAAATCGTGTCTGCAGGTGGTTTCCACCAAAAATCGACTTGGCAGATCAGTTGCATTTTAAGATGCTGATCGAATTACTTCTAATCGTGGAATTTTAGCTGTCAACTTGATGAGGCCTGTGGAGCCACCTCCCGGTCTATAATATGTTTGTTGTTTTATGTATTATCAATTCTTGTTTTTGTTGATATTATATCCTTTGTACGAAAATTTGCCTTTTCGTAGGATAGGATAGTAGATAGAGTATCTAGGTCATACAACATTTCCCATTCTGATATTTGACAATTACTTAATTTCCACTGTTGATTAGCTTTAAATGCCATCACCAATTAGAGCAGCGGTTCCCAACTCTTATATTAGGTGGGTCGCGAAATTTTTTTTACTTAAAAGTGGGTCGTGTACCAAGAAAGGTTGGGAACCCCTGAATTAGAGCATTTAGTTGACTGCTGTAATTTACATATGAGAAGTATATAGCCTTTTTTTAACAATAGATGCGTGAGGGGAATAAACTTCGAGAAAAAACTTTAAAAAAAATAGTGATTAAAATAAACAAAAAAATCAAGAAATAGAAGGTTTAATAACTTTTATGTAACTCCGCTTATTATTACTTGAGCCATATATTTTTATATATTCCTTACAAAATGTTTATGTTGTTAGAAAACTTGAAGGGTTTAACTCTCGAAAATAATGTTTTTGCAAGCACAATTCATTCTTTCTTGTCGTTTGAAGAAACGCTAAAGCCATCAAATATGACGCAAACATTGTGTATTTATATTGTTGCCAGAATTGTCCCGAAATTTTTAAACTTTTTATTTAAAAAATGTAGTTGCTAAGCAAGTAATGAGTAATGTGTTCGACATATGGGGTTATGTAATTGATGAACTATCTGTTTTAAATTTTACACAACAAAAATTGCTGCAAATGGTAGGAAATCCTGTTAAAATTAGAAGGTACTTAAAATGTTTCGATAAAAGCTCTGTCCTCTCATCACCTATGGAAACAAATGGAAATATAAATCGAAAGTTGACATTAATATTTGCACTTTACAAGTACACTCAACAAATATCTCTTACACCTGTTTCCTGGTTTTAAAATCACGAACTACAAATTTCCAAGCCCTACCTCCATTTAAAATATCCTGTTGTTTGGCCGATTGAGTCACGAAAGAAAGTTTCCATTTTCACAGTTTGTACTATGCAACATCAGTTACAGTAGAATATGAGTTTTTTTTATTTATTATGTCTAGATAACTTTGATAGAGGTAGCAAAGACGCAGTAACTGTTTTTGGTGCTCGACACGAATTTATATTGTTAGAAAACCAGTGGTGTAAAATACGCTGCGTTATCTGCTATTTGGCAAGCAGAGGAGGTACAGTATTCGCCGATACATTTTCAGCATAAAGTGTACCAAAGGCTGGAATTGAATAGAATAGAACGTTTGATATCCTTGCAGCGGAGAAGAGCGTAAACTCTGGCGTCCTTCCAAATGGCAGACCATAAGATCTTTTATCATTTCGCATGACATGATATATTTAACCGTCTATGACCGGACAGTAAAAGCGTTGTACATCCAGACGAAGACAACAATTTACCCTGGGAATTGTTATGGTCGAGTGAGTACTGACATCCGGAATGCCAGGTTTGGCACACACTTTAGCTTCACTTCTTATCGAGAAGAAATGTAACGGAAAAAAGTGATGAAATGACACTGAAAAAATTATTTATGCTAGCTCACTATGTCAATAAAATCTTAATAAAAAAGAAATAATGTCAGTATGGCTTTTGAGAAGCTATTCTGTCAACATACCTGCTGCATTAGGACACTAAAGTGGCATTTTGATGGGGAGCATTTGTAGAAGTGCTTCCGATAGCTATAGAGGCTACAGGATATAGAACTTGAATGAAATAATTATGATTAATGAACACAGACGGCCGCGGATGTCTTAGGAATCATTTAATACAATAATTGATTTTAGTCTGAGGTGGCCATCCTTTTTTTTGCACTGAAAGTCGATATAAAAAACCAAGCTGACGATAAAGTCAATCTTGATGTGGATGTGACTGGATCGCATAACGAATGATTGATCAAAGAAGGCGTAGGTAAAACCGAGCAGCAGTCCAGAAGCTTGTGACATAGGTGCAGAGTCTTTGTTTTTACATACTCGTAAGAGACAGTTCTAAGTTTTCGGCTCAAAGCGTTCTCTTTACTGCGGCAGGAAATGGTTCTTACTATCTAGTAGACAGGAGTCTCCAGTCTGTGGGATGTGTGTCTACTGTCGAAATAGTAGCTGCTTACGAGTAAAAGAACTCATTGCTAAAGGCCCAAATGGTCCTACGCACCCTCGCAGCCCACATCGCAGAAGACATCTATACAACACCGCATCAAAATTCACAGATCTATTTTCTCTCCACAACGTTCTTTGTGGTGGTGGCGTCTATATCCTCGGAATGGGTTTAGATTGATTTAAATCAGCATAAATTCCACTTACAGTTCCTGATTTTCATCATTCCATACTTTCCTTGCTAATTTCCTGAGGATATTTATTTTTATTTTTCTTCCGATTTTCTGCGTCGTAATTAGAGCCGTGAGTGCATATAGAATAAGAAATGGAAAGAAATTCGACCATGGCCTTTGGAAGGAACTACCCTGGCATTCGTGTGGAGTGATTTCGGGAAACAATGGAAAACCGATAACCGAAATCCGCGAATTCGAAACCACGTTCACACGAATGTTTGGATGTTGCGGAAATAATCTAAATGTGTATGTATATAAAGAAAACTCTTGAGTACAACTTGAATGTTTCTGTAAAATTGTGCGTTTTAAATATAATCCTTAAAGTGTGTGTCATTAAAGTCAGGTCTACGTTTTTATCAGTTTTGGAAAGTGTAGAAAATTAATGTCACCTGACTGTGGTTGCTGGATGTATTGTTGGATTATGGTATTTATAAATAACCATTTTTCAAAATAAATGCCAGGCGCGAGCATTTGCGCACACCCACAGAGTTTGGTTAGGCTAGCTCAAATGAATTTAATTAATCACTTTTGAGTTTACGTATCATCATTTTTTATAACTGATCGATAAATTTGGTATATATTTGTCCCACCATTTTATAAATGATTTTAAATTTAATATTTAACTTAAATATTATTTTTTTATTTTTTACTAGAATATGATATACGAGTAGAAATTTGTTAGTTAACTAAAAGTTGTAGCAAAAAGCACGGAGCCAGGATAATATTATGGGGAAGGCATCAGAAAATCACTAAACCTGTCTCATGTTGAGAATCAATTTACAACATGCTAATAGCTGAAAAATGTGTCATGTTCTAGAACATTCTAGTTCATTCAAAAACTTTCTAGAACATTTTAGTTCATTCAAGAATATTCTAGCATATTCTAGAAGATTCCAAACATTTGGTCGAAGTATGAAAATGGCCTAGGTCAACAACTTTCAACCGCGATATCTCCCACACCCCCACATCTACCAACATGCGATAAACAGAGTGCACGATGGGAGACAGGAGGCTGCTACCACACACACACACACCAGTGGTCTGTGCTGCGTAGTGGTGGCTCCAAAGTGAAATATAGGGACGCAAAAGTAATATATATATATATTGGTCCAAAATTAGTGAAAATTCCATTTCATTTGTCTTCCAGTATTGGAAATAACTTACTTCGTAAAATGTGTCACTGGAAGGTTTGTTCATAATATGTAGCACGTACTGCACATCAAGATGTAAGGCGAAATGTTAATGGTGTTTCATAGTGTGGGGACGCGTTATTTGAAAAAAGAATGCGTTTACAAAGGAAGCGGATGAAATAACAGGACCAGAAAGACATTTAGGCCGATGGAGGTGAACGTATTGCGATGACTGCGGAAAAACGGTCAAATATCTGTTGCCTACTGCTAAAAATAATGATTAGAAAATCTTGGATTTCGGCCAAAATATTTCTTATATAGAAAACGTATTAGGATGGATCAGTGGAGCTAGAAAAGAAAAACGAAAGAAAAAGTCTTGATTCCCCACATAATTTGTAGGAAAATGTCATTTTTTTATTATGTAGACAGAATACTATGGGCAGAAAGTGATGTGTAAACAGGGAGCAGAAATAAAGTGTATATATATATATATCTCAAAATATAATTTTTCTCTAACAGAGAGACATGTCTCAAGTATAAAAGATATTAGACAGCGAGATGAACAATGGAAATAACATGTTGAGATACAAGAAACAAATTTTATAAAATTTTAGCTGACTCAGTTTTACAAGGAGTGTATACATTGCTAATGAAGAAGAAAGATGTTAGGTATTTTATTTCTTTCACTTGTATATAACTACGATTACTTAAGGGTGCATTAGTCGGGACAAAATACTTAGTAAACAAATTGGAAAAAATAATATATTCTCAGTAAATTAAATAAACGCACAACACAAACAGAACTGAGAAGAAACACCTGCAATTAGTCCAAGAATTCCAAAAATAACTTTAAATTGTAAACCTAAAGAGAAGAAAGAGGCTTGAGGGGACCACTGGAAAGATCAATCTGAGTCCTAAACCTTGATAGAAGTGAAGTAGTGCAACTACCTTTCATCACTATTGAAGCAATCTCCCCGTTAATAATACGTACTCTTATCATATATTTCCACTAAAAATCAATTTTCTATGAAGAGCGTGGTTCTTTCGTACTGTCTTGGTTCCATCTGGTATTCTCTACTGTTTCAATAGATCAATACAAGGACGACACTTTTTTCAGGCTAACCGTTAGTTTCACATTCTTTTTTTCTCTCTGTCTCTTGCTGTATTCGCCTTCCACAGATGAATAAAGCTGACCGAAGCGTTGCGGTTGGCAACCTCCCAGTTTGAAAAATCCGTCTCAGCGAATTTTAACTTGCCGGAGGCAACTGCACGGCGAGCGATCAGGCCCCCCCTGCTTTAACAGCCCACCGGATGATATAACAGCCAGTGACCTCTCTCGCTTACCACGGCTGTGCTCTGTGATTACCTGCAGTATCCGCCAGCTCGGGAACTACACACGTGGTTTCTAATTCCGGGTAATTTGAAACACTTTTTTCAACTCGCGTTTAGTTCCTTGCGGCCGGCGATATTATCCCATCCTAAAATGAAAACTGTGAAACTCGATAACTCTATAAAAGAGGAGGCCATTGCGCATTGCGACAATTTTTGATCAGTATTCTAATAATTGTGTTCCAGGTTTACAGTCACACTTTTCGTTGTTGCCGATGACATAATGTTGAATAATGAGACTAACGGGATAGGTTATCACTAAATATAATTTTAAAATGTGCACATACTTTTATTTTATTTCTACCGATTTATTCAACATTATTTTCTATTATTATATTAATTTACTGTCCACACGGCTTATAATTACTGGATGAAATTGCTGCCGTGAATTTTTACGTAACCGTATAGAGATATGCCTGCAATGTATTAAGATCTTCGGGTAGCTTTACAAGCATTTTCTAAAATACTTTCTAAATTTCTTCCTAATTTTAAAGCTATTTGTTTCATCCATAGTCGAACGGTTCAGCTTTATAAATTCTATTATTGTATTGATAAATATTCGGAAAGTGCTAAATGCTACAAGGTGTTTTGTGCATATTTTCATTTAAAATATTCAAACAATTAAATAACTAGGTATGGCCCATGGTTTCCCAAATCACTCCAGTCAAATGCCGGGATGCCTCCTTAAAAAGGCCATGGCCGAATTTCTTCCCATTCCTTGCCCCCATCCTTTCTCGTCTCTAAAGACCTCACTGTTGAGAGACGTAAAGCAGTTAAAAAAAAAAAGGTATGGCCATCAGCGACTCTCCACAATCAGTAAAAGAAAATGTTAATTTTCTTTTTATAACTCCTTCAAATAAATTTTTTAATATTAATTTACCTTCTCGGAAGGTAAAATGCTTGTTTTTCCGAATCTCCGCGAGTAGGTATGGAGGTAAACGAAAAGCCACGGTTGTGATGCTGCATCATACAGAGAAATTGGTTTTTCCAATATTTATTACGGTATGCAATAACATCAGAGCAAAATAGGGAAAAACTTTCGAAAACAAAAAAAAAATTGCAGGCTGAGATCTATTTGCAAGCTCTCCTTTAAAATCACACTAAGCCATTTCTAGAATTCGCAATTGAAACAAAATGTTCGCCATACCTATGCATAATAGAGTCATGCCCGTTTAGTTTTTACAGCGAAGGAAGCCAAGAACTTTGGAACGATAAAGCTCTGCAGTATCCTACGGATAAATTTTTCTTTGTTAGACATAAAATATTTGTAATTAATGAATAACAGTCGTGTTAAACGGCATGTGTGAAAGACATGTGTTAGAAATAATAATTTGCATTCCAGCGAAACAGTCTTCATTGGTCCGCGGACAGCTTGCTGATACTGGAAGTTTTTTTTAATTGAGGCTTTACACCTCATCAACGCAAAGGTTCCGCAGAGTCGAATGAGAACGAGGGTAAGAAACTAGAAAGAATTCATCCGTTGCCTTTGTAAACAATCCACCCGGCATTCATCTGGACTGATTTCGAGAAACGATAGAAAACCAACCGGACCGGGAATCGAACCGTCATCCTCTCGAATGCCAGGCCCGAGTGTCACACCCTCACTTACTAGGCTACATCATCGACTCAGAGCTGCAGCAAAAATAATAGTGAGTGAATCTCACTAACATATCTAAAGAAACGTACTCTCTATGTCCCTAACGAATTATTTCAACAAATTCATTTTACTACTGATAACCAGCAATGTTTCCATCCGAACGCTTGTAAAGGAAGCTTAAAAAATTAAAAGAAACTGTAGACATATTTTTCCCTTTTTGTTTTATTGGAGCTTCATCCGACCTGAATCTACCTTAGGGTAGGGTACAGCAATTTGTGATCCGTTAGTAAACTGAACATAATTTTCGGAAGTACTTTATTTATACTTTTGTAACGTATGTCTCAGAGATGAAAAGGTGTGGCCTTGACAGCATTCGCCTACGTTACTACGTTTTAGCTGAGCGGTAACATTCCCACCTGTCATTAGAGAGGTAGAGGGTTTGATGCTCGTACACCAAATAATAATTTTTAAAAGTTTCCGGAAATCACTCCAGGGTAATCTCAAGATGGCTCTTTGGTAAAGGCAATGGCCGATTTCTTTTCTGTTGCTAGCCTTGTCTGTAATCCTATCTCAGTTCTAATAGTCTCGTCGTCAATGATCGATTACATATTCAAAAAACAGAAACCAAAACCATCTAAAAACAGGAACCATAATGGCCATAGCATCAGTGCCAAGTAACCTGTTATACTGTTTGCAGTTGTGATCATTGCGAATGGCACGGCCCATTGTAATAGAGACGGTTCGATGCCAAATAGAAACAACCCCTGTTACGGTGACTGCAATAAAGAACACCGGCCTGTTCGATTGTACGCGGCTGAGTGGCCCCCAAAGGGTCGCCAGTTCGACTACGACACGGGCATGGATGGTTTGAACTACTGTATTCGTCCCACTGCTTCTGGAATAAGAGACGTTACTTGAATGGAATTTTATGTATGTATATATTTGTAAAATTAATCTGAACAGTTGAGTTTGTTGTACGGCCGCAAAGGATCAGTAACATATTTGTTTTCATGGACGTTATTACTAATTTTTTCCTTCTTTTTTCAGATATCTCGGAGAGACCCGAATTTTAAGGTAGGTTAAACTTATTTTATCAGGATCTGATGCTGACAGTGTGATAAATGCGATATTTCAGCTAACCTACTAACACTGTGGCCCACATTTAAAATACGCTCAGTGTATACCTTAAACATTCGCATGAATATGGAAACATTTTGCTAAATGCTTTATGGTAACGAGCGGTGAACACGCTTCCTTTACTTAGCTGTACTGATTACTGTTAACATTTTATGTATTTTACCTGCAGTATTACTACTGTTAATAGATATTCAGGTTGTATTTGTAACCGTCATCAATTTAATACAGTAATTAACTTCCAATCAAGTTATATCCGTAAAAACAACGAAGGGGTTATCAGTATCTTTTATTCGCAGGTAAAATGTTTGAATCAAAAATAAAATTCCTATTACAGCTACAAATTTTGGGTAACACTAATGAGCTGTGTCGTCACAAACGCTCATGGATAATGAATTATACATGTTGCTGCTAACAGACACATAAATAACAAGAATAATGACTCTAATCATGTTACATAAAATTAAATGCCCAAGTATTCTTAATAATACTTCATTTTCTGACATTCGTTTAAATAAAGAATGTTGTGCTTTAAGATGTAGCGTTAAATTTATTGGTATCCTGGGAACTACACCAAGAATTCGTCACACACCAATTTATCAGCCTTGCTACATTATGCATTATAGTTTAACTATATTAAATGAAAGCTACTTTTTTCAGGACTTGTCAGATAAAGAAAACCATTTATAAGTTATTCCAAAGTCTTACTTATCCTGTAGAAAAGATTCTCATTAGTTCAGGAAAAACTCAATACTGCTACGCTAATTTCGTAATCAAAATTTTATGCACTCCATGTTTGAAAAATTACAAAACATTCACTTTCCTCGAAACTGGTACGAAATAACACTGACATTAAATGAGGCTAATTATTTTTCGATGGATAACTATTGTTACTTTACGAATGAAGATAAATTCTTAAGTTAATTTCGGATAAAATTATTTATCACTGCAAAATGTTGGTTACTCGTGTTTTCAATCTCTGGAATGCTGCAGAAGGCTCTGTTAATAACCAACATGTGATGTCCATACGTAATTTTCAACCGATCTCCCTATTCAATGATCCCGAAACTGCTATTTACTGGTTAAAAAATACCAAAGAGTTAGTGATGCTCTTATAAATAAGAAACGTACGGATTCAATGCTTGTGTTAGCCTGGGAGGTATGTCCACAGGTTTCGAATCTGCCTTCAATTGTCTGTATTAGCGATTATTGTATATTCTAATGCCTACATTAGTTTATCCACTACTGTTTATGAATCATTGGTTAAAGTTCTGAAACAGCATTCATAAAAAACTCAGTCATTTTTCTTCTTTCAAGACACTTGAGGCTACTGATTTCTTACGTTACGTTTGTACAAAAAGAAAAACTGAAAAGGTACTTATCTACTTTGTACACTATCTGAAACGTCTGAACTGAAGAGAGGACACTAGACGGCGAAAGTGCAGTTTCTGTCCCTACAGGGTTCCAGTTAAAAGATCTGAGAAATAAAATCTCAGAATTAGTCTAATTAGACTGCCTGACCATAATTAAACGTTTGTTTGTACGAAAGAAACCAGATACGAAATATTCCAACGCCGTGCAATTTTTGCTTCCTCATTTGCTGCGTATCTTTAAGTTTCTATTAAGTATGAATTATTTAAAATATATTAGGGTTTAAAAAAATATTTTACCGTTATTTTTATATTTTTGGAAAGATGTTAACTTAATATAATCATCTTAATTCAAATATATTCTTTAATAACTGCTTAAACTGAAAAAATATTCACCTACATCGATTATGAAACACATTTGATTAATATTAACAATTATAAATACCATAATAATCATATAAAATTTTATTTCTAATTAAAATTGCTGCGTATAACGGTACATTTTGGTATATGGTTATGTTTTATTATAAGCGGTATAACACATTTCGTATAAATTTTTGGTTTGTTCCTCATTTGAGGCATTCCATGCTGAATTATAAAGAAAATGGTCGTTTGCTAGCCGTATATGTCAATATAATGGCTAGGAAAAGTATTTTCGATGTATGAGGCTCTACACCATAATTATTCATATACGTTGAATTTCTAGCTCTAACATTCAGTGACACCAGATAGCAAAATATTTTTATTTCACCTACAAAATGTGTGCAATTCTCACTTTCCACATCCGTGGCACTTGGTTCTGTAAGATATATATATATGTATATGTCGTATTGCTACGCGCCCTCAGTTCTCGTCGAGTATTATATATTGTACGAACCTATAATATTGCATCTGCGAGGTTTTTTGACTATCTTGGCTATAATTTTCATTTTTTTGTAATATATATAACATTAATCATTTGAATTAGATCTCATAAGTTCGCAGCCATTAGTGGTCCACGTGGGTGAAGTGGTAAAGCGCTGTACCATAGAATAGAATGTCATGAGATCGAATCCACAATCGGAGAAACCTTTTTGATGTGGAAACTTCTTTAGACGCGTTGGAATATTTTTGGATGGGTCAGATCTTATGAGTCCGCGTCACCGACATGCAGTGTGAACAGTATATCTGTGGCTATAAATACGACGTATTACGCGTTTGATATTCATAGTTTTATGTTTTCACTTCTGTCAGCAGTTCCCCTCTATCTTCTCATATTTGTAGTAGTGCTTTGTCATTTTATCTGGGGAAGAAGCTCATGTCGGAACCTAGAAATCTTAGTGTATGGTAAGAAAGGTTAATTTCAATGTTCATGTGTTTGTGTGTGTGTGTGTGTGTGTGTGTGTGTGTGTGTGTGTGTGTGTGTGTGTGTGTGTGTGTGTAAACGCACGTGCTCGCATATGTATGCTAGATGTGGATTCTAAGTACTGATAACGTTTCCTTTAACTTCCAGAGGGATAGTGCAGTCTCATTAAAGGTCTCACGGAAGTCGACGAAAACTTCTTGCAATTTCGTCTCCTAAAACTGTTAGTGTGCGAGAGAGAGTCGGCCAGGTCCCCGGAGACTGCAGAGTGTTTTGGCTGGCTGACTGCTGAATTTTTCAGTGTGCTGGCCCAGGGCGCGTGCTCGTTTCTCTTTTCACTTCTCGCAAGCCGGAGCGCTCGCCTCGGGCTCAGAGACAACTCTACCTAACAGGAGAGCGCAACAACAGCGCTCACAGAACACAACGCTCGCTCTGGTTTTCATCTTCGTCTCAGTCGATTTGTTTCAAAGTATGTCTGCGACTGTTTCTCCCAAGTTTGTTACCAACCCTTTTGTATATATATAAAAAAAATACTCCGTCTACTGTCTCGGCCATTTATAAAACCCATGCTGGTAATATTTTCATTCCCTGTCAGCTTTAGATTTTCTTAGTTGACGGACATGCTATCTTACCAATACGATGAGTTTGATCCGACGGACCTGGAAGCGTATTTCATTAATATATCACTCAACCGTTTCGGGAACTTTAGGCTGGTATGATATTTCGGAGAATGCCCACTCTTTTTCAACTATGGTTGAAAATCACAGTGAATATAGTTGTCTTGTAAATTTACTACGAATGTTACTTTTTGGGGTTGATACAAGCCTTGAAGTGGGATACTAATACAATACGAAAGCAGCATAACCGACCAATCATATAAATAATTTACTAATTTTAATGTCGAGTCCAGAAGATTCTTGCACTGACGACCTAATGATTTTATTCTATCCGCATTA
Organism: Vandiemenella viatica; assembly: GCA_031002005.1. Classification (NCBI taxonomy): domain Eukaryota; kingdom Metazoa; phylum Arthropoda; class Insecta; order Orthoptera; family Morabidae; genus Vandiemenella; species Vandiemenella viatica. The sequence continues at coordinate 221,306,670 of JARYHS010008074.1, read as the reverse complement.
AAACATTTCTAAAGGGTGCCAAAAATAAAGTTACATAACTTTTCATGTCATCATTTGATTTGGAGAGAATGACAGACAAACTTTTTAATGTTGAGAAATAAGTGGAAGTGTGAGGGAGCCAGCTCTCTATCAAATGAACGTCTTACAGTGCCAACTGAAACATACACTAATAATAACCGTTACTATGAGAGACTTTTGGTTGGGTTAATTGCCCTGAACAAACAGCATTGCATTGAACAGCTTGTCATTAGCTTAATAAGGTCAGCATAACATATCTCCGTGACAGTTTAACAATTTTTAAGTGAAAACGTACGTGGGAAGGCATCGCGTCCAAATGAGCGTCGATTACTGTCGAGGTAACTCCATGCTTCAATAATTCGGCTAAGAGTAGAGATAGCACCGCCATCTTAGTTTCATTTTAAAGAGGAAAGTTAATAGTTTGTGTCAGTTCCACTGCTACATTTGTGGAGGCTGGATGTCTTAAACTGTGACCCACAATATTCCCGCATTTTTGGAGTAGACAAAGTTACAGTACATTAAAAGGATCGTATCTCAGAGAATAACTATCCGATCTGAGTGAACTAAGCGCGGTTTTGTACCGAGGTATATGTGTTACAATTCAACCTGCGTTTCAAGTATTTATCTAGATAACTCAAAATGATAGGAGGCTTTGCATTTGAGAACGTTTAAAAATTTACCGATTTTCTTGGAATATTGCGATATACGAGGACAAAGTACAAACAGAATAACAAAAACCAGGCACAACGGATAGAGAACAAAATTCATAAGAGAATTTCATCAAAAATGCCGGGCCTGAGACCAAAACCTTCGTGCAATGCCGCGAATAAAAGCAACGTAAGCGCGCTCTGACAGCTGAGGCGGATCTAACGAACCTTAGTCAACTTTTCGTTTTGGCCACTATGGACACTGTGCTTCTTAACTATGGCAGGCTTTCTTCTCAGCCCAGAATTCCTTCATCCTTACAGCGTAGCTCTCTTTTCTTTCCTGGGTCCATTTCACCTTAGATCCGTGGCGTAATGTTTTGGCTGTTATTAACTGAAGAAATTCTAATGCTTTAATCGACATATCTCTGTTGTAAATCTCGTTGTGGTAAATTTCCAACTGTTAGAGGTATTTTCTGATCAGCCTCGTCCACTTTGCGTTAATTTTGGATGCGAGTCTCTGATTGTCAATCCAAACTGTGTGACCATAGAATAGCTGTTGTAATGCTCTCCAAATGTTGATACACGATCTTATTGTATCTGAATCTGTATTTTACCTCTTCTTTGATGGAACCTATGAATTTTCTTAGGATCTATCGTTTTGTCAGTCCGAGTTTTCTGAGTTACCCGTTTCTAACCATGTTCAGGCATACAGTAACCTATTAATAGTCGAATTGCAGTCTTTTATTAGCAGATTTTCAAGTTAAGAGAATGGAATTTAGATCCATACATGTTCCTACAAATGTGGTATGTTTGCGCTCCTGCTATTCTTTGTTAAGTCCTCGCTGTCCAGTCTCCAGGATATTTGAAAGCATTTGTCTTTCGTATCATTGCGTTCATCATTGGGATTTACGTAAAATTGTAGCCTAAAAAACTGAAATACACGCTTTTGTAGCAAAGTGAACTAAAAGGTTAAAAATAATCCTTAAATATAAAAATATTGTTCAACAGCCCACAATTCAGGATAACTTTTTGAATAAAATTAAGTCGCTGATTAAAAAATTAATTTTAATGTAAAAAAAGTGTGGGATGCTAGATATCAGCATTCTTAGATTTTTTTATCGCTAATAGTTAGTAAAGATTGAATCATTATGTACAAGTGGAGAGCAGCCCACTCTTTTTTTTACATTAAAGTTAACTTTTGAATCAGTGACTTTGTTTTAATTTAAAGCTTATTCAAAAAGTTATACTGAATTGTGGGACATCCTAGCGCAGTTAAACAAAATTTTAATAAATAAAGATTATTTTTAACCTTTTAGTTCACATTGCTACAAAAGCGTGTATTTTAGCGTGTATTTAAAAAACCAATTTAAATTTACCTCAATACTGTCATGGTGTCTTGAATGACGTCACACCACCCGAACCAAAACAAAGCAGTCGTGTATGTACATGGCAGGTGTCAAGTGTTCTTTAGTTAAAAATGAATTCCTCGTTTTAAAAGTACTGTGTAGTGCCCCACTGTAAAAGTACAAAAATAAGAAAGCCAAACAAGTTATTTATAGATGTTCCAAAGAATGAACAAACACGGGAAAATTGGTTCAGACTTGTAAGGAGGTTAGGCGCTCATTGTTTATCTAATAAGGTATGAGTTGAGGTTGTTTTGGTTTTATGATTTATAATCTTTCTTTAGTGTTACGTTTAATATAATAAACACACTCTGACAGCACTATCATTACCGTGGTGCCACAAACTGATGATAGGTTCTTATGCAGCTCGATGAAACCAATCGAAAATAAACAATACTTTTTTTTAAATATCTACTCTGGTTTTCGAGATATCATAATGAAAAGTGGTGATGTTAGCTGATAGAAGCTTAGAGATTGGCACTGGAAATGGGCAGTGGCATAGCTTTAAAATTTGCCACACCTGTTTTTGAGGATATACATTTCTAGATATGGTGAATGTCAATAACAACTTTGGCGCCTCGGGTGGTGTGACGTAATGCTTTCTCATTAGCGTTCGTGGACACATGACTGAATGCCTGATTTTTGGCGAATTTATTTTATAAAAATAATAATAAATTTTATCTTTTATAATAAATAATTATTTTTTTGTTATTTCCTTAGTATGATTAATCATTAAAAACTGCTATGCGTCAGATTTATTCTTAGTGGACACAAGCCTGTAGCAGGACGTAACGAGGAGATTATTATACTGTCACCAGTTCTTAATATGTGCGCATAATTTCAAACACTTCAGATAGGTATCTGAAAGTGGGTGAAATTGAATTGACAGATTCCGTTACTTTCCTATTGTTACTGTCAAATTAAAGAGAACAGCAGGATACAGCTATGAAATTATTGTATTTTCACCGGTTCTTAATATGTGACCGAGAGTGGTGGTGTAACGGCTAGCCTTCTGGCCTCGCATTCGGGAGGACGGTGGTTCGAATCCCCGTCCGAGCATCCAGATTTGGGTTTTGCATGGTTTCCCAAATCATTCCAGGCAAATGCCGGGATGCTTCCTTCAAAAAAGGCCATGGCCGAATTCCTTCCCATTCCTAGCCCCCCATCCTTTCCCGTCTCTAAAGACCTCGCTGGTAGAGAGACGTTAAGCAGATAAAAAACTTAATATGTGTGCATAATTTCAGACAATACGGATTTCTGGAAGTGGGTGAAATCGAATTGACAGATTCCGTTACTTTCGCATTGTTACTGTTAAGGTAGTGAGAATATATGGCCGTTGCTTTGAGATTGTTGTATTGTCACCGTTTCTTAAAATGAGTGGATAATTCCAATCAATTCAGATATCTGAAAGTGTGGGGAATTGAATTGCAAGATTCCGTTACTTTCCAATTGTTACTGTCAAAGTAATGAGAACAGCAGGACACAGTTATGAAATTATTGTATTTTCACCGGTTCTTTTATACGTTTGCAAATTTTCAAACAATTCGAACTTCAGGAAATGGGTGAACATTGAAATAAAATATTCCATTATTTCAAACGGTTTTCTGTTGTTACTGTCAAAGTAATGAGAATATCAATTAAATTATTGTATTGTTACCGGTTCCTAATACGTTTACAAAATTTCAAATAATTCGGAAATCTGGAAGTGAGTAAAAATTGAATGGGAAGAATACGTTACTTTTCTGTTGTTACCGCCAAAGTACCGGTAATGAGAATAGCAGAACGTTGCTATGAAAATATTGCATTGTCACCAGTTCTTAATATTTGTGCAAAATTTCAAATAACTCGGATATCTGGAAGAGGGTGAAAATTTAATTGCAAGATTCAGTTACACACACACACAGAGAGAGAGAGATAGTGCATATATACATACATTCATGTCAAACTAATATAAAACATGCAATAAGAAGTTACAGCTCCCAGATATCAAAGTACTAGATCAAAACGCGATCTACTGTTTTGTTGCCAGATCCCTCCTCAATCTTTCAAACAGTTAACCTTCCGTTAAAAGGCGTTTAGTAGTGTGAAGGCGAAAGATGAGAAGTTGTAACACTCGTATAAACTACTTCATACTCACTGACTGATTTAGAGGAATCATTAAAGGTCTAACAACATGAGATAATTACAATGCCTTGAGATTTTGGCCAAAACAAACAAAAACTGCCGTTTGTGTGTAAATAAAGCAACGGTGTAAAAACATCAGATAAGAAAAGTTGGGACCATACCGGTTCAAGAATAGAAGGCGGTTAATTATCGTTGTTTATATAAATATATTGAAGGGAAATGGTTTCGCAGCATTAATCAGATAACACGTCAGGAGCTATAGCCGACGTTTGGTGGGGTGCTTTACAGTATTATAATATGACCGTAAGCAGCGTACGCACTCCCGTGTTATGAAGTAGTGGATACGTCAATACAAGCAAGTGTCAATACAAGGGTCTCGGACTTTGGCAAAACAGTGTGAGAATATTGAGAAATTACTGAATGCCATGAATAAAATTCGGAGTGAAGAACCAAATTAATACAGGAATAATTATATATATATCATAAATAGTAACAATAACGTTAGATTAAATTTAAACATAGAATCAGAAGGCAGTAAAATTTGTTACTAATGTAGTGTTACTTAACGTACCACGCATTTGTGTTAAAAATGTAAGAGAGCTACTGAAACTGAGGGATTCGATAGATGTGGTCCATTAGCTGCACTGCTGAGTAGAGAGTGGGGCGGTATCGGGTTTTAGTTATAGGACCCGCAGATCCATCATGTGCGGTGGCCACCCGAGCAGGGCCGGGTATGTTTCCTCTGCACACATCACGTCCTTTGGCGCAAGTCATCTTTGCCAAGCAGAGTGCCGGAAGTGTACTTATGCATGCGTGCGCAACACAAAAGTTCATTCGGAAATAAGGCTAGAGAAAGATGCAGATAATATCAGTAAGGTATTAGTAATTAATGTCATTATAACAGATAAGATTTCTTTTATCTGATTACATTATACAGGTGATATTTTAATATGTATCTTACCAACATACGTAGAGGTTCTAAACTTAACATAATATGGGATTTATTCTCAATGGCGTCCTCGAACGGAAACTAAGCGTCTCTGTATACTTTCCGAATTCCAAAATAATGATGGTAAAAAATGCATGATAGCCGTTATTCCCCTGAAATTAATTGAAGCAGTAAACTTCAAATTGTTTCATTGAGTTAAACTGTAATTTTTTCGTAATATCAAATTATGAAGAACAATATTAACAGAGTAAGAAGAACTTCTGTAACTTTGAAAAAACAAGGTTTTTACAGGCACAGCAAAAACTTAAACCTCATGTTTCTGAAACTGTTAGAAGAACCATAAGAAACGGATATTGACTGTATTACTTTGTTAATCTCAAAACTATCCATTAAAAAACTGGTGAGTTTTTAAGTTTTTGTTCCACAAAGTAGTTGAAACTCGTTCAGTATGGTTATAAAACGTGCGGGATTTTCTTTACAACTTTCAGAAAGAAATAAGAAGAAAGTGCGTCGTAGAGTATCCTGAGAAAAATCGAACATTTACCAACTTCCTGTAAAGTTATCAATAAACAGATATAATATGAGGACATTAAATTGAACAAACGACGTAGTTATCATGAGAGGGATATTCATATAACATTCCGATAAGGAAAGTGTGGAGCTAAGTTAATATGTTTATGTATAGGGATACTTATTTACGCTTCTCAATACTTTATACAAATAGAAAATTAAACACTTATGCTTTGGTTTTTATTTATTTAATTGTGATGGAGTGCACACTCCGGGGGGAAATTTACATGCACACATTTTTCCTCTTTCTTGTACCCACCCATGTTTTCTCTTCGCGAATGTTAATTTTAAATTCTTTCAGCGTTTTTGGTAACTTATTCATCACTTCCGTTGGCAATTTATTCAAATTCCTAACCACCCTACCTACGAAAGAAAATTACCCACATCCATATGCCTGAAATCGAGTGCCAGCTTGTTGTCATGGTCATCTTTTCCCTTCCATGCGCCTCACTTAATTTTTCCATCAATATCTTTCCACGCTTCATCATCTATATACGTCTTTTAAATTCCCATGACTCTATTCACCCTCCTCCTGTCTTCCAATATACCCCATTCCAGTTTCTTTGTCATATCACTTACTGATTGTATTCTGCTGTAATTTTCAGAGACAAATCTAGCTGCCTTTCTTTGTATAAAGACATCAAGTAAATTATAATCTAAATACGAAAAAAGAAATTCGTGTTGATCCACCTGTCTTGAAACTTGACCATTGAGCGTAAAAAATGGAAGAGCGGACTCTTCAGGTGGTAAAAGCTAAAAATTTAGGTACAAAATAAACGTGCTTCAAATTGAAAATACAGATAAATGTCTCATGCAAGAAAAACACTGTGTATCTGAAACATCCAGTGCAATTATTTTTTTTTCCTCAGAAATCATGACATCCATGACTACAATAGAAAATGGAAACAACACAGGCGCTAAGACCTTCAGTTTCATGTCTTCTTGGGCATAATAAGACATATAAAGAGAAGTATTGAGTTACAACTATGCAACATTCAATTCTTTTCCAATTTATTTATCTTCTAAGCTACTATGAGTCTTCTCTGTTTGTTTTGAAGACATAACACCAGACGATGGCTAAGCCGAGAGATACTTTGTTCTTATGTGCATAACACCTGTTAATTGACCTTAGTATTATATAATAGCTCTATTACTGTTAGCAAAACAATAAGTGTATATGTATTACATCGAATTAAAACCTTCTGTACTGTCGCTTCCCCCCCCCCTCCCCTTTCTTATATTGTTAAGATTAGTGTCTAATCATTTCTCTGCATATACAACGTCATCGTATTTTTCGAACGTTTACGCATTTTGTGTAGTGACATTCGAAAGAAATTTCAGTCTTTTTAAACATGTAAAAATATTCAGTTTCCTACATTTACATAAAAGCACGCTCGACTTTGTAGATACCGGTTAGGTCAGCGACAGCGCGTTTAGCCACCACTCCGTCCCGAGTGCTGATGGACAAAGTAACCTCGTATCGACCGTTGGCGTTTTCCAGTCGCCGCGCCGGAGAGGTCTTAATGAGGGGCAAAGTGGCAACGGACACCAACTCTTTCACCGATGTAAGACGTGCGTCCCTTCTGAAAAGAGAGCAGAGAAAAGTGGACGTTCATCGTAACCTGGACATAGCTGCATTTAGAAAATCATAAATACAATTGAAATAATATCCAGCTACAAGTACTTAGTGACGCTAAAATAGATTACGCTCTGTAAGACCCTTCGCTGGGCTAGTACTATATTATTATTGTGATAGTAGTAATCTATATATTAATACGCTAAGCGAAAACTTTGGATCCCTTTTAAGAATATTGCAAAAACGGAGGAGTGAGAGATTTGGCAAATTCAAGTTTATATGGAGAAGAAGTGCAGAAAGCTAAATACATTAAAATAAAACATTCGTTGTTTACATTCAATTGTTTTTTTTTTTAGTGGCAACGATACGTAGTGATTCTGCCAATATCTGTGACCTTTGGTCAACAGTAAAGAAAGAAATATAATAAGCATAGTTAATACATGTTAAAAGTACATTATAAAATAAAAATTAAATTGTGAACGTGTGTGTGCGTGAAATCGGATCAGAGCCAACTATCTGATGTGTATTCCCAGCATTCAGATACTATGTGGTCTTTGGTGAAACAAAAGACACGCATAAAGTAGCATCTTTGACTCATGTCTGCGTGTACTAAACACAGTCCCAACACACATAAACCCAGTTCCATGTATATATACCGTATACTTACTGCTGAAAATTCTTATCAACTTCGTGATAGGAAATCATATTTACTTTAAATAATTTGTGATATGTGTATAAAGAAGTATCATTTTAGACATGTTTTAGTGTGTCTGATGAAGCCACAACCGCAGTTATTAATCACCAGCAGTGCACCATGTTCACGACAGATGTGCCGGACAGCGCTCACCGCAGACGCTGACGGATGCGTTATGTATGCATGTATGCATGCACGACCCGAGTCACAGCACAACAGACCTTATAAACACGTTTAACAGTGGCCGTGCTCACGAAAAACTCTTTTAGTTAATACAGAAGCGATGCTCTTCAGTGAGAAGCTCAACTCTATGCTTAAACTTCAGGTTAAAAAAATTCAGTGCGAATGTATAGAAACCTAAACACTGCAGAATCGGGAATTGCTGTGGTTTACTCGAGCTTAAAAGGCCACTGGTTCAACTCCGGTGAAGGTGACAGGTGGCTATATTAATAGTTGTATTCACCTTGTAGTTCAACATTACCACGCTTCAAACACAGAAAAAAATAATAATAACATTCTGGGAGATGGCAAAGCATCTGTATGGAATGAAAAATTTTCGTTGTTAGGCAATTTATGGAATGCCAAAGTTAATACGGCGCTATGTAATAAAGTCTTCACGAACAGTACTGGAAAAGTTACTTTCACAGTAAAAAAGTTGCAAACAAAAGATACGCCTTTGTCAGCCATGTAGTGTATAACTTAGCCGTCAGGTAAAAATAGTACTTAAAAGGCTTCAAAGCACGACTGAACTGTTGCAAAAATAGCGTGTAATTTCTACACTCGAGCTTGGCGTCAAAATACATTCAATTTTTTACCTACTTTTTGCGAGCTTCTATATTTTCTGACCTGATATTACACTACTGTTTTTGAAAATTGGAACACCCAGAAGAAATGGTCTGAATCGCTTGAAACACGAAGGATGTGTAGAAAAGTGGAACCATGAAAAGTGATTAAGACAGCATGGTGATGTTGTACAGGTACGTAGGTTCAGCAGCGGTCATTTTTGTGTGACCAGACAGGTCATTATTACTCCACGATCAAACTGCGCCGAGGCGTAAAATGAAGTGAAAAAGTGCAACCAAGTGCCAGTACGACTCGCCGACATCAAGGTCGCAATATCAGCATGTGAGAGAATTCGACTTTGTGGTTCGTTCAGGACGACAGTGATGCGTACCCAGCAGTTATACACAACGACGAGCGGGTACTAGCCCGAAAGTTATCACAGAGTATGGTGCCGGCCATCTTGTTCGCATGACCGTAACCGACAGAACAGCTTCGTCCACAGTGTTGGGTCAACCTTAGTACACTGCGACTGGTGTAGACATGTCTGTGGCGAAGGTTTAACGCCATTTGTTGAGGGCGTGCCATTGTGTCGGCTTCCATCGACTGGAAATCGCCAAACGTTTTAGACTGCATTGAGCTCCAGTTTAGAAATTAGAGGAGAAAAAAATCAGAATATATAAATTATTATTATATGGTGTATGTTACCTACGATATTAATGAAAGGAGTAATACCTGTAGAAGGACTTTTTTCATTTAAGGATCCTAGTTAGAAAACTATTTTTAAATTATGATCAACATTGTGGATATTTTTTAAAAATTAATTTGTAATTTTAAACATCTATATACATAAATTTCTAACAGTACAAATTGCGAATTATAACCAAAAATACCCTGCTTAACAGGAAAAAAAAATTTGAATGCCAACATGTCCCCTTAACGTGCTAGCTACACCTTAAACTTCTGTCACTAGACCGAGCATGGTGGATGAGCGGTAATGCTTGGGGCTAGGATTTTGGTAGAATTCAGGTTCAAATCCTCATCCGGCCATCATGGTTTTGGTTTCCAGTGCTTTCCTAAATTCAGGCGAATGCCGTTGTGGTTTCTTCAGAAAAAGGCCATGGCCGAATTCCTTCCCATTCGTTGTGCCCAAACCTCTCCCTTGTCTAACGATCTCGATGTCAACGAGGTGTAAAACCATAAGCAAGAAATTAACATTCTGTTTCAATACTGTTTTATATTAATCACATAGAATTTCCAAACTACTATATCTCGACTTCGAAGAATCACTAGTACAAACAGTATTCACGTGACATGCTTGGCGTTTCATAGTATACATCCAAATTGTTTGTTTCTAGACCCTCGTCCCTCTCTCGACACTTCTAAGGGTAATAAATTGGGCCAAACCAAATACGAAATGAGGTGCCGTTAGGGGAAAAAAATCAAGACTCTTTTCAACTTTCGTTTGATAACCGATTTTAAATAAATTTCGGAGAATTGTAACACTTGTATTTAATGCCTCCACTTCCAGTTTCTCCCTCTCTCTATCTCTCTCATCGACAGTAAGTACCCAGATTTACATACACATCATGAATTGGACTAAGAATGGCTTTTTGCATTGTTAATTTCTTTGTTGTATTTGGAAGACGCAAACTTGCCTGGATTTCTTCAAGACCTGATTACCCCATACGTAGAAAATCCATGGAAATCACAGCTAATGTATTATTTTCGACCCCAATTCTTACCCTTGTTTGATTTTTTTACTTGAAAAATAAAAAACACCACATACACTTTTTGCCTTCCCCCATGTTATCTGTAATTCTTTCACGTCCTTTTTCCTTTAAGAATAGTGTATATTATTTGTCAACGAATTCCAAACTGACATATTTTAACGATCCCGAGAAATGTTTTATTTCTTCAAAAACGATTTTTAACTAATCTACGCAGTATTCAGTCCGTAAGTAAAGTCTCTTGATAGAGGTCAAATATTCTGTTTTAAATATGCCATAAAAACTGACTCTTAAGAAATTATTATTCCTATTTTTTAAAAAATATCCCAGAGATTGTAGACAATAGAAACTTCGAATGAAGCAAGTTATTCATTCTTTTGTCAAAGGTGATCCATATTGAAATTGAATAGAAGTTACTTATGCACATTTTTAAAACCAAAGTTACGAGGACAATTAGGTGGATATCATAGATAAATTAATTAATAACATTTCATAGAGTTACTTAGAAAACAAGGTCCATGAAAGCAACAAATGTGATGCAGCAGTCCTATTTTACGTATATAATTTTTCTTTTAAAATGATTACTGACTTAGTGAATTAAGATAAGTGCAGGAAAATTAAACGCATCACATACCGAAGAGGAAAGTAACATAGCTGCAAAGAAATAAAATAAAAACCAAACACGAATGCATAATACACAGGGGCTTATCTGCAGAGTCTCATGTTTGGCGCACCGCATGTAAGACCTCATTCTCACGTGGTTAAGGAGTCATGCAAAATGTATTATGTGTTTGTTTTGTATTTTATGTAGTCGCAGCCGTTCTGCCGCAAAGTGGTGGGTTTATTTTCATTATTCTTCTTTATATTCCATTTCCTTAAGGTATTTTCCTTTCGATTATTACCGTCATTACTAGCAATTGTTTTGATTTTTGCTTACCAATCAAAGCATTTTTTTAATTTTGTGATGTGGTGGTAAATAACCTACTAGACTTGTAGCTGCAGAGTTGTTGATTGGACTCCGACAATTTGGATGGGAAACGTTCTGCGTAATGACTATTCGTCTGACCAAAGCGACGTTCTCGGCACGCGCATAATCCACCACGACAGCGTATCTGGGGAGAGTAGCGGTAGGAAAATGGGAAACAAAGCAATTTAAATCTAATTCCTGAGTTCAATTCACGAAGCCTTAATTTGTGAGGGTAATTTTATGGAGATTGCTTTTATCGGAGAAATACTGCAACAACGCTTCTAACGGAGAATCGATGCACTTCACTGATCATCAGACAATTTATCGAGTATTTCGAAACATTAAAACAGGGAGATACAGGACGTCTGGATTGGAGGGTTGCTGAAGGTAGAGCTCTGCATTTCGTTCCATGACCTCGGTTGTGGAATGCAAATGGTGTGTCGGTTTATGTCTGGAAGGGGTACACCAATAGAGTGAATGGGAACTGTGGTGCTATTTTAGGATTTCAGCATTTTAATTATGATCTATATCTACATCTATACTCTGGAATTCACAATTACTGTGGGTGGCAAAGGGTGCTGTTAAGCACCAATCCTAATTCAGTGCATTCCAATTCCGAACAGAACGAGGAAAGAAAAAATACATAATGTATCAGTAAGGCATCTTATTTCGCGACCTAATTAGGTTGGCGGAAGAAGTATTTCGTTACACTCGTAAATTAAAGATTTTCGCATATTCTCCAACAAATTCAAACGAAAACGACGTCGTCTGTCCGCCAAACAATCCCAGCCCAACCCACGTATCAACTCTGTGACACTTACATAAGGTCTGTAACTAGCGGTCACAAATCGAGCGGCTCTCCTCTGTACTTCCTCTAACGTGTCAATCAGTCCCTTGCGATACGGATCCCAAATTCCACAGCAGTATTCCAAATGCGGACGCACTAGTGTTTTATATGCGTTGGCGCTGGTTTGGTCGGACTACCGAGAGGCCTACTGCTATCAGAAGTGGAAGTTGCAATATTACCCACAGATTATAAAGAAATTTAGTAAGTAATTACTTTAATACATTTAAATTATTCGCATAAACCTGTAACTATCTCACCAATCTGCGTATGCATACACAAAAATTTCATGCAAAACTGCATATCTTTACGCTATTCAATTTATTCCACTGTCACAGCGTTTGCAGGTAGTGGGAATATTTACGCCTGAAACAAGTTCTGCTAGTAATGGAATAACTCCGACCACTTAAACGTGTCTCTTCTGGAAACGTGCACATTATTTTTAAAAATTGTGAGATTACTACATAAAAATTAAGGTTCCTTTTAGCCCTTTATGAATTTGTAATTCCTCATTGATCACATTTCCCCCCTCGATCCTCCAGCTAAGGTCCACCCCCTACCGGCCACTGGTGTCCACAGGTTGCCAGTGTGACTTGCGTCCTGCCAGAATCCAAACCGTGTTCGCTAGAGTATCCCTACTTAACCTATGGGAGGAAAGTCTTTTTTTTCCATCTGTCGGCGCTAAGAGTGATTTTTATTTGTGTAATGTGTAGTTTATGAGACGGATATTGGATTTAGATGATTCCGGGAACCCATCTAAAAACCGAAATTTGGACTCTAACCTGGTATCACTGTGTCTGCCCCATCCACTGTGCGGCGCTTTAGCGCACTCAGCCACATTGGCTAGTTTTGGACATATATAATTTTTAAGCACTTTAGTCATGAAACGTATTGTATTAAAAAGTTGTATAAGGAATAATTATGGTAAACATGAAATGAAGGAAGAGTGATATAGGAATTAGTTAACTTGTTAATATTATTACTTGAACCTGGCTTTCTACTTTCTTTTTTAAAAAGTTCTCATTGAAGTATTCTAAAGAAGTGTAGTACACAAAAAATGCTATCTTAAAATTTAAACTATTTAAGGAAGGCATAATTGGAGTATTTTGTAACTTGAATAGTTGTAGCGTTTATAGAATTCTACTGTTCAAACACAATATTTGAACTGATCGAGAAGATAAATGCAGTAAAAATTTTCTAATCTATTAGAAAGCGTTGACTATAGACGTCTGTAACGTAATAGAAACTACTAAATAATGCTGTTAATGAACTGGTTTGTTTCTGATTGTTAAATAGAAGTTTGATAATTATGTCGACAGAACTGAGTACTGCTTACTATAAGGTAAAGGGCAGACGTCTCTGTTTGAGAATTTTTCTCGGCATATCATCACAACACGGCCGTTCCGACAGGTTTCATTGATCTTCTGTTGCGCTTAGAATAAATGGAAGTTGGTAGGGTAAGACTTTTGGCTGTTCCAGGGGCCTCCTCAAAATGTAGTGTTCTTGAAAAGTAATTCTGAAGTAGGAAAATCTCAGTGTACTCCTTCCTGGAGGTATTTCGTCATTCTGTAGCTACAGAAGATGATGGAGAGCGGTAATTTAGTAGCGACCATTTGGTCATAAATACATTCAGACATCAAAACAATCGCTTCGGAAAGTAGTCAAGGATTCATGGGACCTGATACACGGGAGATACCTGTATTGTATATTTATGTTATTAAAAAGTTATTTATCACAAACAAATTATTCTCATCATGAATACTAAAATATTTCACCTATCTTATAAATTGCAAGCACCTAACTTCTTCTGATTAGATTCGAAGCAAAGTGACTTATAACAAGCAAGCAAACTCTCACTAACATGTCAAGAAAAAATAACAATGTTACTATTGAGAATTTTGCATCGGCCTATGAAACAACGAACAGATTTATTAAAAACAGAAAAAAAACATATGAACATTATGAATTCAACCAGAGCATCGAGCTGGTTTCAAAATTAGTTGCCACTTTTTTTGTTCTTCTTATTTTGCCATTTTTTTAAAAATTTTATTAATTGGAAAAGCGTAACCACGAACAATAATGGTACTTCTAAAATTCGTGAAAGTTTACTGAAAGCGATATATTAATTTTTTCTGATGTCAAGTAACCTTCAACTGTTGTATCGTCTTATCACACAAATATTCGTTTGGGACCTGCCTTCTGGTGGACGTAAGTTATTCGCGGTGCAGACATCCCGATTTCGGTTTTCTATAGTTTCCCGAAATCAATCCAGGAGAATAAAGCGATGGTTTCTTCAAAAGGTAATTGTCTAAATCCTTCCCGTTCCTTTCCCACAATTCCCTGCTGGCTCTAATATCTTAGAAACTACTGTACTTCTATGTCGATGATACAAAAAGTTCTATATAAACAACAATCATTAAATTCACTGTAATTTATTGTTAATTGACTTATGACTTATTTGCTTTTCTTCCAGACGAAGCGTAACGCATACGTCCAGATCTTTCGGTTTATGTCCAATTTTGTTTTTCTTAAGACATAGTCTTGTGACCTTTGGCGACCTTATCTTAAAGAGCGTGTTCCTCTGCAATCCTTACATGCTAGTTTCCTTCGAATTACAATCCAATGTTGTTTTTATATCGCTTCACTGGCATTCAGACAGCATTTTTCCTTAACACCAACGAATGTTAGCTTCTCATTTGGACTGTCGTCTGATTTATTCCATACCTCTCCTTACAAGAAACGGTTAACTTTTAATTGATAGTTGATGGAAACGGTAACGTTCGTGTTTCATGTTCATATTCCTTGCTACCCCTTATACTTTCGTAATACGGAGTACGATAAAAAAAATTAAAGTTTTGGTATGTACTCGGTTTCACTCTCGAAACAATCTTTTACAAACACAATAATAGAATAAACTCCCAGATACTTTACACGATTCTTAGAAAGACGGCACCCTTAACTTTCCGCTCTCATTCTATATTTTAATTAATGATTCCTAATTAGTCTACAGAAATTAACTCCTCGTCCCATTAAATGAAAAGATTTATTAAATTGGAACCATATCAAAATCGATAATAGAGTGGTAAAAGGTTTTTCGCTCACTCCTTAAATTGTTAAGCGATAACTTTAAGTGTTTCTTTTAAGCACTCCACCTAATATGGTCGAAGTTTATACTTATAATGCAATTCATAATATTCTAGGAAAAGTTGCTGAGAAAGGATAAGAACGTAATATATCTCCATCTTTTATAATTCGTCAAATATCCGCTCCTTCCGCTTAGCATGAACTTACCTGCTGACTTGATCCTTTCGAAAAACAGATTTCAGAAATTCTGCTTGGGTGGTAATGATCTCGAAGACGTCCTTTAATTTGTTCCACTTCTCATTTGTCGCACTGGTCGTGTAATTTAGACAGTTTTGTGGCTGTGCAAAAGACATCGTTTCTCTGCAATTAGTTTCCTGTCCCTCAAATCTTCAGGACATCTGATTTCAGAAGCAAAATTTTCTTCCAAGGTGCTGCTATTCTAAGGTGTTCAATATCTTTCCCAGGTTATTTTTGAAACTGTAGGAAAACCATAGTTACTTTCTAGATATGTAGCCAAATGTTGAGTATCAAGTTTGCTTCCCTTACTCGTCATATCATTGAGCCCGATCCTGGACTCCTCACTGTTTTCCACATTTCTTTATCCTTAGTGTCGTATGTTGTTTGCCTCCTCGCCTTCTGCTGCCGACTGTCGGAAGCATTGAGCGTCTCATTGAATTTTTTCTTCTTCTTCGGAGTCTGATTTCGTCCCAGGCTCACTCAGACATCAAATATTTATTTACACCTAGCTTCCACAAGAAAGTTTCAGTAGTACCAGAAAGAATGCTCTCCACACTAGTCCAAGACGTTCTGAACTTGATTCAGACTAGAAAGACTGAAAACATCTTTTTAACTGCAATTTGAAGTACAACTTATCGCCTTTTCCCTATCTTTCTTAAACTAATTTTCTACTGTTAAAATTTTTAACCGGGATTCAAGTTTCTCTGCTTATGTCAGTTTCTCTAATATTCCCAACATCTGAAGTATCTTCTACATCTATTATTCTCAGTAATAGAGTCACTTTTTTCCCTCCATTTCCTAGAGCGACCCATGAGATCTTAAAACATTTGCTTGTAATCACGACGTCATTGCCTTTCCATCAAGTTGACAACCATATTTTGATTATCCTCTGGTAGATTATCTCTATGGCTCATAACTGTTCTTTTTGATCTTGTCATTTAGTTTCTGAACATAATTGTTACCTCTATTTTGCTGTCTTGTTTACAGTACAGGAAGTACTGGAATGTTCTTTGTTTTCTTGTTTTGGTGGTCCATCATCATGTTATTCTCTTCGCAACTGGTCTCCATTTCTGTATACAGTTCTCTCCTCAGTCCTTCCGGAATAGACTACCACTTATTAATATCTACACACAATCTACAAATTTCTTTTCACACCAAAAGAGTTTTCTTACAACAGGAATTCTTGAGAGATGTATCCTCGTAAAAGGTTTTACACACGTTTTTCTAAATTATAGTTGCCCTAGACATATTTTTCTTCAGCCCTGTTTGGATACCTACGCTTTATTGACTTGTTGTTCGATCTTGCAGCATCTTGGATGCCCCCCCCCCCCCAAATCCACCGCTTCGAGATGCGTCTTTTAGGGTTTACAAACATACCTGACGTTCAACTTTCAGACAGGCGAGAAAGTTTTTTGAAAGAGATTGGTTAATGGTCTTGGTCCTTTATCATGCATATAATGATAGTTACGTTGAAATATTAAGTTATTGGGAACGATGGTACCTCGATATTGTTGAATGATTATTAAATCAAAAATTCTCTTAAATTTGTTAGGTTTTATTAATCAACAATGCCTGAACGTATATTCAGTTCTTTGTTAAGTAATCTGATATATTTATTAATTCTTTACAGGAACATTTCATACATTCAGCCGAATAGCTGAGCGAAGTTGTTAAAGCCTAGCTTAAAATACATTACAGTTGCAAAACTAAAAACGCAACTAGATATTAATAATTCTGAAGATCAGCACTAATTTTTTTCTGAAAATGACTGTATGATACACAGATACAAATAGCTTTGGTGAGACAATGATAATAGAACGAATTTCTGTGAAAATCTTTAACCGATGTTTTTCCCAGTTACAATAGTTTATGTGGTATTTCGTGTATCTGTAAGTAAAAAGCGATGTTTCCAATTAACTATAGACTCGTTAAAAATAATAATTACTTTTTTAATATTCATTTTCGTACAAAGGGAGTGTAAAGAGGTAAAAACTGATCATTGTATCTCGTCACACTCAAGCGAATGTCAGCTATGAACAAGTCACACATCAGAGTTAAATTCGCTTTTGTCCTGGCAATTTATCGACATCAAACCTGATAGCACATCGTGATGAATGGAATAAAGCCTGAAAGCAGAATATTGGACAGCAACTGAAGAGCCCTGATTTGTTAAAAGTCACCAATGTGAAATGCACGTGAGGGCAGTGGATAGCTTTGAATATCCTTGCATTTAGCGTTAACAAATATCCTTTAAAAACTTTATCGATTATGTATTGTTTGGCCTTAGAGAAATAGTTACCCGGATGGAAAGTTAGAGTAAAATCACTTTTCTTTCAGGACAACTGTACTCAGAAATTTGCCATTTATGAGCAGTTCCTTCCTCTGTAATTATTTTTAAAAAATTTTAGTGGCATCATCATCAGACTGTTTACTTAATGTTAAAGATTGCGAAATTCTTTCAGCCTAAAATCTCCAGTTTTATCATTAATTATTTTTCCTCGGACAAAATCTATAGGCCTTACAATATTACATCGTTCAGCTTTAAGGAAATTTAAGCTGCGTGAATTTTACTAACAAGTGGACACCGAAACCATCGGGGAAGCAGTTGACGTTTGGGTCTTGTATTCTGGAGGACGCGGGTTCGAGCATATACCGTCCATTTATATTTTCGCTTTTACAGGTTTCCCGAAATCACTTGAAGCAAATGATTCGTTTTTTCTTCATAAAAATCGCGACAAACTTCTGTGTCACTCATCTCAGTTGCCGACGTCATCATTAAGACATAAAAACAACAATACGTTTGTTCTACCTTTAATAGCTGATGTGGCTATAGAATATCACAAATTACAAATGTGTATTTTTATGAGCAACATGTTTCCTACGACTATTGTACATTTACAGCAAGTGTTATTTGGTTATAAGCTTTATTGCATTAAATGTATAAGAACAATTTTGCATCCAGTTTTATCTACATCTATATAATTCATGAATTTGTGGGAACCAGAGCTACATGGCTAGATATAAAATTCTAAACAATAACACAGTATAATTTTCCTTGACGTTTTGGGGCAAGTTTACCTGTTCGATATAAGATTTTTTTTGATCCTAATCTAATCGGAGTTAGCAAATGAACCAACACGCTTATTCGACGCTTTAGAGATAGACGAGTAGATATGAGTGGGACTACATTTTGTTTTTAAACTGATACGGAAAGCTACTTAAAACCTTTTTCAGTTGCTGTATCGTCAGTGCAGGTATGTAGTTCGTTATCGGTACCCAAGAAGTCATCAATTCATGAGTCTGATTCATGAAAATAAAATTAAGTTAAACTGCAGGACTGGGAATCGTGACACTTATAATTGGATTTAAAATGAGGTTGACGTCCGTAAACCTAAGTGACCTATTACGTGTGTAGATGACTACTACCCAGTGTAGTGCGTGCTGTTTTTTATTTACTATGTCAAGAGAGGGCCGGCGCAATCAGGCCTGCTCTTCCGAAAGAACTAACCGCCAAGTCCTCATCGAATGAACGAGTCCGTATCGACGGTGAGAATGCCCTCACTCCTTAGGCACTGGGGAGAGATACCGTTTTTAAATCTTCCGTTTCGGACAGGGTCTGGTGACTTGCAACTGTTCAACACATCTGTCCTGGCATGCTCGCCATATCCCGATGCCTCAACTTGATAACCTCAAGCCCAACACTAAAGATTTTCAATCTGAATGATTCAGATACGAACCACCTCCCTCCCCTATTTGATAATATGGTATAAATGAAATTGAAATCATTCAAACAGGAAAACGCTTATTTTTAATCCCTCACACTGTCGCAGTTGTAATAGTGATGCAATCATTCAGTTAATTTGAATAACCTTCGTGTGACTGAAAAGCTAACAGGAAATTAACTAATATTCGAAGGCTTCAGCAACTTGAGTCGGATCCACGGCCTAGATTTAGCTGAGTACTTTACTCTAGAACAATTTTTTTTTTTTTTTTTTTTTTTTTTTTTTTTTTGTAACAGTTTAACGTCCCTTTTTAACAACGTGGTCTTTAGAGACGGGAAAGGATGAGGGCAAGGAATGGGAAGGAATTCGGCCATGGCCTTTTGAAGGAAGCATCCCGGCATTCGCCTGGAGTGATTTGGGGAAACCATGGAAAACCCAAATCTGGATGCCCGGACGGGGATTCGAACCGCCGTCCTCCCGAATGCGAGGCCAGAACGCTATCCGTTACACCACCACGCTCGGTCTCTAGAACAAGTCTGTGTCCTTGAATAATGCTGAGGTAGTAGAAATTTCACTCCAGTGCTTGGCTCCAACCACTTGATCTCAATTCACATCTCACAAGTTTAAGAAGTTAGCTTTCTTTAAATGCATTTGGACTCTGCAGTCATTCATCCCGCTATTATGTTTGAAATTTTAGGTTAAAAAATGTATCCTTAATCGTCCACAGCGCGGACGTAACACGTAATGAAGTCCACCCATTAAGCAGGCGAGACTCCAGCCTGTGACCCTCGGAACGTGAAGCTGCTCAGTTTGCCACAAAGGCGTCGAAACGACCCCCACGCTACGTCATCATACACGCACAGACGCAGAAAGGCAAAAAAGTGACCTAGCGACAGGTACAGAAAGCTGATTCCCCGTATTTAAAAGCAGGGACAATTCAGCGAAATGCATAAACTCATTACTGTATCCGGCTCGACGCAATTATGCTACAAACGTTTCCAGTACGCGTATTACACCGTCCAAATCCGACTCGAGCCTGCTAGCTTTTAGGTAAGTGCTTTATGTGAACTCGAATATCTGGTGAAAAAAAATTACACCATTTAAAACTAGAGATGAACTTCATTTCAACTCTTAGTTTCAGAATTACAAAGTGTACTAAAAGCGGATGGCATTAGTAGCTGAAAGCTTGCAGTTACGTTATTTATCTCCAATACTTATGACTCAAGAATAAAATTATATATGACGAAATTTTTGTATATCAATAGTGATTGTATTTTCATGAATGTAAGGTTGGTTAATGGATACGGTGCTATCGACTCAGACCGGTGTGCATTTCAAAAGTAAAGCTAAACCTGAAAATATTAAAAGTTAAAATGGCAATAAACAGCCCGGTTCCTTCCTCGTACGGTATACAAGCAGCTATCTTAGACAGTGAAGCCATCCATACCACAGCAAAATGGCCCTGTTCATGGCCTACAAAACATTTAATAATTTAGCCACAGTAATGGGGAAATGTCCATCTATATCTCTTAAAATACGACAATATGTAATCCATTAGGTCCTTAATTTGTTGTTCGTTTAATGCTACGATGTTATTAATTCGGAGAGCTTTGCTCAAATAGGTTTAAATTCTGCATTACTAAAAATATATCTTCTTATATTTTCTTTGTGTTACTGGTCCTTGGCTTGTATTAAATACACAAAAATGGAGTTTCATAAAAGTTAAAAAGTAGCGTTTATAAAACTATAGAAGTAAATCTTCCTCCTCCGTTTGTCAGGTATTCACTTTATATCATTCGCAGGCTGCTTTTATCAATATAAGAATATGATTTTTAGAAGAATATTTTCAAATCTACCACCTAAAACCGTCGGAGAAGAAGAAAGGAAGATGCAATATTCATTTATATTTTGATGATTCTAAACTGGATATGGCATCGTTATCCGAGGTATCCATAAAACGCGTTACCATAACCAAGTGAATAATATGACTTTGTCGTATACCACCCAAAATAACTGCTAATCTTACTGGTTAAAGGGAACGTACAGACTAGCGTGCTTCATACAAATAAAATAAAGCCAAGTCAGGCGTCTTCCCCTTATTAGATCTAACTGCTATATCCAGCTGTGCTATTTTTGACTGAAAATTTTTATCTTTGATATTCCCTAAATCTTGACAGTTATTCGTTTGGCAAAACATATTTTTAAATATTATTACTAGAGACAAAATTAGTTTAATTTCAAGAACAAATAATGTATCTGTCCGATTTATTATCTGTGTGATTTTGAATCAGCGCCTAAAAATGACGCATGCATTAGTCAAAATGTTAAAATTTCAGTCATTAAATACTTCAAATAAATGTAATTTCAAAGCAGCATTTAATTTATGACTAATGCTAACCAAGTCTAGGTGAGATTTCAGTTACACGCACGTAAGATTTTAAACAAGTTGGAAAATAACATACGAAATTTGAGCGCATAAATTTATTACAACCGGAGAAGGTACCTGTGAGTTAGTTGTGAAACATTGATAGAGAACAAATTATTCCTAAATCTAATCTACCTTCGCGCTTAAAATTTGTCCGTTTCGATTTGATTTATTACAGGCGTTATCGCTCATTTGCCGCAACAGTGACATAACTAAAAAAACGAGCTGCCTTGAGTTACAATCTTAGATTAGACCATTCTCGTAAATACTACAACTGATACTATACATTTTACCTTCTTTTGTATTGTCTTTTTACAATAAAACTTGCAGATAAGTTATTTTCTAGTGAATGCATAAAGTTGTTTCACACGAGACCTTTCAACTGGTCCTTCTATAAAAATGACGTGTTTTAGTTATGTCACTGTTGCAGCAAATGAGCGATATGTTTTTGTTTCATAACTTTCTTCCTAATGGACAAACGCACAAGTCTTGACGTTAACACAGTGAATGTACAGCACGTACATTTCAGCGCACAATATAAATTAATAACGGCTTTGTAGTCTCCAGCGTTTCATTAATACCAATAATTTGAACAATACCACTATTAGAACCATCTGATCAGGTGATTTTCATTTCATTGCAGATAAAGAGACTGATTAACTTTATAACTTTTATGAAACACGTACAGTTAGTTATACGACATGAAATGAGAAGAATTATGTGATGTCAGCATTTTATTGTTAATTATGTTTCCCGTTTTTCTGGCATACGTATAACAGAACGATGTATGCTTGGATAGAAAAGAGAGAATTCGAATTTGGCAACGAGCTGTATAAACATTGACCTAGTAAATGTATTTCTTATCGCTTTGATAGGAAAATCAGCAGTTTTGATGTGATACACGAGGCCATTGCCTAGCTGTCTGTGGACAAAAATTTTAACATTAAATATGTAAGCAAGGTGTAGAAATATGTGAACTAGCTTCAGCTGCACCTTATAATCATAATAATTTTTTAACACTTTAGACCAATGAGGCGATCATTTTCTTGCATTTTTCTCGTTACCTTCTTAGGTTACTATCATTTACAGTTCTGCCCTTTCTGTACTCGCAGACCTTTCTACATTGTAATGGGTATTAATAGAACTTTTCTTATGCATCAAAAAACAATACTATATCTTCCATTTCATTTCGTTACAGAATTAACTGATCCTCTTTGAAGATACATTCTCCCAATTATTTAACAAAGTGAGTTGATATTCATAAAAACACGTATCTAGGACTCCGTAGCCTTTATGTTAATATTATTTTGATGTCATGCTGATGCTTTAGCTCTAGCACACAGAATTATATTAGCATTATTCAATATTGTACTGTACACCAGATGATGATGATACTTGAATGATATTAAACAACATTTGAAGGACCTGTACAAAAAATAATTAAATATATAACAACTCAATCCATATATATATAAGAAATCAATCCAGATTCACCAACACTAGAAGAAATGAGGGAGCATATTCAGAAACTTAAAAATGGGCATCAGGAGAAGATGGCATAGTGGCGGAATTCCTGAAAAATCTAGGCCAAAGTTCACTCCAAGAACTTACCAAAATCATTGGACATTGTTGGGAGACAAACGAAATCCCGAAAGACTTGAAGTGCACTCTCATACTTCCCCTTCACAAAAAAGTTGATCGCACCAATGTGAACAACTACAGAGGAATATCTCTACTATCAGTCCCCTTCCAAATTCTCTCTGCTTGTCTCCGAAAAAGAGTACAAGAACAAATCGAACACAAAATTGGCTAATATCAAGCAGACTTCAGACCTCACAGATCGTGCGCAGAGCAAATCTTTAACCTAAAAACCATCTTAAAATACAGATTAATCAGGCACAAGAAAACCATATGCACCTTTGTAGACTTCAAGAAGGCGTATGACTCCATCGACAGGAAGAGGCTACTCAACATCCTAAAGGAATATGGTCTGGACAATAAATCAAGAGAATTAATCAAGCAGACACTCACCAACACCACAAACAAAGTAAAATTCATGGGAGATCTCTCCAGAGAATTCTAGACAAAAACTGGCGTTAGACAGGGTGACGGTCTCTCGCCAATCTTATTTAATATAGCCCTGGACAAAGTCATTACAGAAAGGGAGAAAACGAACACCCCAGTAAAACTAGGCAGAAACAGACTAAACATCTCATGCTTGACCTTCGCAGATGATCTGGCTATTCTGTCAGAAAGTAAACAACAAGCCATCAAACAAACAGAATCCCTCAAAGAATTAGCAGAAAAAATTGGACTAAAAATCTCCTTTGAGAAAACGGTTTTTCTTGGCACACAAACTGAACATAAAACACTGGACACAAAATAAGTAAAAAATCAACAGCGTCACAGAGTTTAAGTACTTAGGCGAAATTATCAGTCCAACAGGACTCGAAAAGAAGGCACAGCAAAACAGACTCAACAAAATGAAAAAAAGCTTTCGGACAGGCCTGCAACATCTACAACAAAGAGAACATAGGAATTCAATCAAAAATTAGACACTACAATACAGTTATTAAACCCAACGCTCTATACGCCACAGAAACACTCACACTAAACTCTATGAGGGATATCGAGAACATCCAAAAAGAAGAACGAAGAATAATCAGGAAAATTATTGGACCAACCAAAACTGAAGAAGGCTACAGACTGAAGTCAAACAAAACAGTAGAGTCCCACTCAAACATAGCCAACGACATCAGAAAACGCAGACTAAAATTCTACGGTCACATCTACAGGATGCCAGATCACAGATTAACTAAGCAGATATTCAAACTCATGTAACCATTAAAAATGCCTAACAGTTGGTTCGATCAAGTAAGACAAGACTTGCAAAAAGCTAAAATCAAGGGCTCAGAAATCCTAGATCGAAAAATCTTCAGACAAAAAATACACGACTGGGTAGTCATGCCAGAAATCAAAGCCATGAAGACCGGCAAAACATGGACAGAAGAGAGAAAACTTTCCTTCAGTAAACGGATGCGAGAATACTGGAATGGCAAAAGAAAGTCAGACAGAAAATGACTATGTTTTGCGTGATCTGCAGAGGTCCATGCGCATAAAATAAATAAATATAAGAACTAGTATTTACTTCATACCTCAACCAAAATAAATAGCCAGCTTGAGTGAACAAAGTTTTTTTTCACTTTCGTGAGTGCATATAGTGTGATGATCTCCGTCACGATCAAAGTGCTGACTAATAAATACCAGGAGTATGTTCGCCAAAGTTACAGAGGCTATACCACTGTTACTATGATTTACAACTTGTTCATAGTGAAAGAATACTAAGCCCTACCTGAAAATCGTAGGATATTAAAATTTTCTGTATCTCTTTGTATTAATTTAAAAGTAAACTGCTGTAAACATTATACGCATCACTGATTGAACACAAGGATGTATTGATTCTATTTAGTTATGAAATTTAATTAATGTTAATGACACATTCTTTTCATGTTGCTTATTTAATTTAATAAACCTTATTTCTTACATCAAATGTTTCTTTCATGTACCATAAAATCGTTTGTTTGTAATATAACAAAGTAAAAATGTAATAAAAAATTTCAAGGTATCGTTTAAAATACAATTTTGTTTGAAAATTCTTATCAACCGCCATCGCAATGGATTATTTCAGATTTTTTAATCGTAATATTGGAGAATTGAAAGGGGTAGTGTGACCTAATGATAACGCCTCTGTGAGCTCGTAATTCGTGAAATGCACGTCTTAACACAAATATCTCAAAACAATATTGTTTGCATTATTAATATAGGGGAACCCGGGGTAGAACGGGGTACCGGGTCGGAATGAAGTTCTACGTTTTTCGATGTTAAGGAGGTGCTGCCAGCAAGCTGCAATAAGTAAAACTAGACCTACCTATTGTTGCCTAACTTTGGCAACCATGTTAGTCTATTTTTCTCGAGCTTTAGAGCGTGAAATTTTCGTTGTGTGATTTTGGTCCCCTGTATAGTAATGTCTGATGATTTTTTAACCAAGGTAAGCTATACATATTTGTTTCCATTACAACTATAGTTAGAACATGCTTGAAGTATGTTTAAGTTTCTTTAGTTTCGTGTAATTAAACGTTTGTTTACACATCTTTCTGGAGTGACCTTACCTCCATAACCTAAATTGTGTCCGAGGGGTGGAATGGGGAAGTACCCCTTTCTGCCCCGCAATGTTTTTACTAAGAGATCGTTTTTAGGAAGCCCATAATTACAGTTGTCAACAATTTGGGTGACAGCTGACAACAGAGTCTCTTCATTTCATGTTTCCCCTGAAATTATAATGCTTGTTCCAAAAGTTAAAGAAAGCGCTAAAAGGAAGAATTGGAAGAGAGGGAAGACTGCTGTCTTAACACATACCCCATATATTAAAAAAAGAAAATTAGAAGCCTCTATTATGGAAAAATAGGAAAAGAACTTTGCCAGAGAAGAAAAAGCAGTGATAAAACTGTTTAAGAGAGTAAAAATTATGTATGAAAAAAATACAATAGAAAGTGTCTTGAGATGATTAGAAAGAAAGAAGCCAAAAGCCAAAACTAAGGACTGTGATTCTGAGGATGGTTTTGACTGTGCATGTTTATATTGCTGTGAACTTCACTCAAAGTCAGTTGAAGGTTGGATCGGTTGTTCCATGTGCAAAATGTGGGCACGTAACTGCTGTGCTGTAATAGATAGCGAAGATGATGAGGATGTCCTAGGTTTTAAACTTTGTGAACAGGCTTAAGAAAAGTACACAATAAATGAAAACTGTAATTAAACCTTTATGGTCATTTTTTCTGCATTTCCAATAGTTTTGCACGGTGTTCTGCATTTACTTGTCCTTACCACCCCATTCTGCCCGTCTCCGGGGAAGAACGGGGCAAATGATACTATGATTTGTTTTTGAAAAAAAAAATATTGTTGTTTTCTTTTCTCACAATATTATTGCATTTTTGTAATTATTTGTAATTCACAGAAAAATTTGAAGCTCTTTTATTTAACCATTTGGTATATTCAAAACATGTTTTCAACTTAGTATCCAGTTCTACCCCGGGTTCTCGTATCATAATAAGCGGTATGGTCCGTATGAATGGAGAGAACAACCCTTTTTTTTAATGTTTGTGTACAGATATGGTTTGCGATTAATAAAAGACATCTTCCTATGAAATTCATAACAGTAGAAGCAAGATCTTGTTGCATAAAGAACGGGCTTGAGGAAATCATTAAAAAATGAGTTTTTGTTATTAAGGCTACGGAGGCCTAAAAATGTTCTTACAGTCGTCTTAGCCACGTGATAGTAATAGTTTGTTACTTTCTATAAATTATCATTTATAATTTTAGGCAAAGCTCAAATCTTTCGTCAGTAGAATTGCTTTGAAACTTGTATAATCAGGCAAGACTAAAATAGTGATTATATGAGTTATTGTCAGAGTTAAAACTTACATCACGTCTCTTTGTTGTGTATACCTATCACGCTTGAATCGATTAGGGATTCGCAATCTTTTGTTTACAAATAATAGACACACAAAATATAGAAACAGAAAGAGCGTGACGTTATAATATGAGAGAAATCTGAACCTGCGGGGCGAAGCAGGTAGCAACCTTCAAATTGACTCCCTAACAGCTCACTAAGGAACTCCTTCAGTACCAGAATTTGACACCTACCTGAGTTATCTTATTCACTTATGTTAAATCATGAGTATATACTTGTCTTAGTCCGTAAAATTTAGTTATGCATTTGAGTCTCACTGATTCCAGTTCTAACCGTCTTCCTAAAATTGAATCTGAAAACTTAAAAATCACAGCTGGATGCATGAACAATGACAATGTCTGGTGGTTAGTTTCGTTAATAAGTCGTGCCATAGAGGAGATGTGATCTCACCAGCACACGGCTCCTGCTATCTTGTTAAGCGGCTTGCATACCGCTTGGCGCCTGAGGATTGAAGACCTAATGCAAGCAGCCATTTGGTCTCTTCAAATTACCAGACACACCTTTCATGAAAGATGTAAAATTAGAGGATCGAACCTAATCAACGAATAGCTAATATAGAACTTTCTTCCCTAACTGAAACATTAACACGGCGATTGAATATCTGCGCCTGAAAAATATTGAAAATTGTTGATTATTTTGTAGTAACGAACCATTGTCTCCTGAAAACTATCGAACTTACAGACAGTTACTTAAAAGCTGCTGAGTTGTTATCAAAGGTAGAACATCGAGCTTGAGATATACAATAAGGCCCACTGGTGATATATGTAAGTTGAACAGTTTTAAAAAACAATAACCGGTACCTTATTTATTTATTTCAAAGAATACTTGTAACAATAGCCAAAGTACAAATTGACAGGCGTGCTATGATAGTCACACAGTAAATTACTCATAAATCAATTTCATATGCTCAACATAATATAGCAAAAAAATTGCAATTAATTATTAATAAAAAGGAAGTATAGCCACATGGAAAAATAGTAAAACTGACTTACCTTTTGCCGTAAGTTGTTTTATAGCTTGGGTGATATTAAGAAATGTTAAACCGTCTCTGACACCCACTGTAGAGATAAAACGATCTGCTTACACTGTTTTCAAAGGTGTTAATGGAAGTGTCCTCGTTATATGTGCACCGTTTGAGAAACATGAGTAACAAGTGAAATGCACTAAATCAGCAAAGCAAATTACGACCGACCGAGACTGAGCAAAAATGAGCACAAAATCAAAGAAAGGGTCGGCATTCAGCAGATTAAGGTTACCTGGGATACAGTCAGTGAGAAGCGTTAATCAAGTGCTACTTAAAAGCTGTGTACTCAGTTTCATTAAATGTACCTCTTTTGACCTGAATGCCCCCATGTATCGGCCTCACAGGAGTGCAAAAATTCGCGTTTGAAGGGTTTATTATTTTAGATTGGCAAACCTGCATTCCTCCACCTCATCTTAATAGCTGAGCTGCCAAAAAAGACACATAATTGGAGATGTTACTGCCGATAACTAAATATAACACCTTTTGAAACATTTCGTACCTCATTCATATTTTATGGCTCTGATATGTATTTATTCTTGGGGAACACAGTCTAAGGAATAAGTTGACGTAATTTCAGTGCAAACGATAAACTGCTTCTCGTGTCATAGTGATTGTGTGGCAACCAACCGAAACTTAAATTATTTGAGAGCTGTTCAGCGCACAGTGACAAGAGATCTTTTCACTTCCTGTCCATAAATATCGCTATTATTGAAAGTTAATAAGTTGGCTTCTTTTTAATTCAAACCAACCAAAACAAAAGTATGTAGTTAGTTTTTATCCCCATATTAATTATTAGTTGCTTTTTGTTTATTTATATTTCTTCGATGTAGTTATTTTCGTTATGTTCTCTTTCCATAAATATCGCTGTCATAGTAAGCTAGGAAATATTGGATTCAGTTTATATAGTGACACAGGGAACTTATTAACGCACCTGCGATAGATGCTTTCATTTTCGAGAAGCAATATTAGCGGTGGTTTCGATAAGACTGAAATGCATCAATCATCGTTACAGCAGAGGGAATGAGTAATTTCTTTCAATACTTTGTTATTTTAATGAGTGCCATATTACTGTAGTCAGATGATAGTAGGTCGCTGTTCATAATTAGTTTTTTTTTTTTTTTTTTTTTTGCTTTCACTGCGTTCATCCTGTCATTAATCCTGCAATATTTAAGAAGTTACAACCGTATTTCGATGTAAACTACAATCGAAAGATGTACATTACAAGTCAAAATTATTAACGTTGTAAACAAAAATTCTGTTTAGTTGAGCAACCGCGAAGAAATGAATCGCCAGAACGCTGCGTTTTTGAAGCGCGCAGAACCTGATTTTATAATAACGCATTGTTCCACGCTGGGATTCTATTCTGCTTAACTCACAGCGTCAAACACATATTTCGCAACGGAAATGGACTGCTATTAGTTACCAAGTCATAGGTGGGCACAATTAATCCAAAAGTTAACTTCGTTAATCGCTAATCCGCTACTTAAAAAGTTGACTTCCATAATCTTTAACGCGTTACATTTGGCAGATTTAACGCAAGTTACAGTTATCCGTTAAAAATTAACCATCAAAAATACGTCTACCCAACGTCCCTCTGGAAATTGAGTTCTCACTGGGGGTCAACGTTTCAATCATCTTCTCAAACGAATGGAATTCTACAACATGTAGTGTAAACATGTTTGCAACGAAAAAGTTTACATTGCATTGGCGCACACCAGCTTCAGATACGCTGCTGTAGATAACTACGTTGCCAGAAGATTCACCATTGCTTTATGTCGTAACCTTCTATTAGCAGATGGAGATTAAAAAGAACCACTTTTTCAGCTATCTACTTGAAGAAAGCTTAGATTTTTTTCCTTTTCCTACGAGTTAATCCCGTATTTACGTTTTCTTCAAACTGTAAATATTTGGATGTATGTATCCTCTTCATGTGTTATATAGGAACGAAGTCTTTCTCAGCGTTGAGAATGGATTTAGTCTTCTCGGGAGACTAGTCGAGTAAACAAGGTGTTCCACAGGATATTTCGGCGATCTCAGGCTCCGTCACCATCTTCTTCACCAGAATATGGCGACGGAGTCTGAGATCTCCAAAATATCGTGTCGAAACACCTTGTTTACTCGGCTAGTCTCCCGAGAAGACTACATCCACTCTTCATGTGTTGATTAAGATTGTTACTAGGCCTAGATACTTGAGCCTAGATTGTAGAAAGTTTAGACAAACGCAGTTTACATTCATAAATCAACTCTTCTCCCAATCTTGGTTTAAATGAAACATAATCGCATAAATATGTCCAAGGATTTTTAATCTTTTCGTTGCTAGCGTAGCTGCTTTCAGTAACAGATTCTAGATCTTCAGACCGAGCGTGGTGGGTAAGCGGTAACGTTCTGGCCTCGCATTTGGGAGTACGCCGGTTCGAATCCCCGTCCGGGCATGCAGATTTGGGTTTTCCATGGTTTCACCAAATCACTCCAGGCCAATGTCGGGATGTTTCCTTCAAAAGGCCATGGCCTAATTCCTTCCCGTTCCTCTTGCTCAGTCCCATCCCACCTCTAATGATCTCGATGTCCATCGATAAGTAAAAAAAAAAAAAAAAATCTTCAGTTTCCATGATGTAATCATGTAATGAATGTCAATTTAATTTATTTCGCTAACAAACTCCAATCAAACACAAACAAGTGGAACTATATTCCTCGTAGTAAAAAAAGTTACGCTATAAAAATTTCAAAATCAGTCACTGATCGAATTTGAAAAGAGTAGTGAGCTGCGCTTTGCAGACGTAAATTACAAACTCTCCATAACTCTAGCGTTCCTTCGCACATCCACGCCATGCCTAACATAACAGTTATATGTGCATCATACTCGCACTCTCACTTCGCATTATCTTATTCGCTCGCTATTCGGCTCGCCAAACGTACCAGCGTGCCGTGGCGCACAATTGAAATAAACGAAATGACACCAATAACCAATGTAACGGACTAAAGTTAACGGAAGTTAAGAAGAACGTTGATGATTTTTTTTTGGTTACCTTAAAAGTAAGATTTTTCCAATTTTTTTAACTTCGTTAATTACCGATAACGGTTTTCTTTATTGCTGTGCCAACAGTGTAACAAACTTCGCCATTTTTTCTTATATTCAAATCGAAATTTAAATTTCAACACCGAGCTCGGTTGATGCTCGGGCATGATATTGTTGATAACACGGTTTCTCACATCTAAGTGCGACCATCAAAATTTAAGTTTGTCATGGTTTCCCGAAATCACTCAAGGCATATGCGCGGATGGTTCCTTCACAAGGTCATGGTCGAATCTTTTCCCGTACCTTTCCTCCCCCCTCCCCCCTCCCCCCCTATCCTTCCCATCCCGTCGTAAGATTATCCTGATGCTATTACATTATAGTTCGCTTCAGAGAGCTGATGTAGGTGACAACTTGTCCTTCCCAGGTTTTAAAAGCGGAATTAACGTTGCTTCTTTCCACGCGTCGGGGAAGCATCCCTCAGTCCAACCACAATTAAAAATATCCAGAAGATACTCTTTAGCATCATTACTAAGATGCCTCAATATCTGCTACTTGATATTTATCTGCTAAACTGTGGAATAGTTACATAAAAGAAGTAGAAACTTGTACTTAACAAACATCAGAAAAGAATTCGTAGCGGCTGGTGGAAACGAATTTAACGCTTAGACGTTGCTGAGTATTAAATGCAGATTTTACACGAAAACATTACGTGAAGCATAGCGGTTCTTTAAAACCTAACTCCTTTTCAGGTTTCTGACTTTAGTAAGTTCCCTGCGGTTACGTATCCAAGTTCGCTTCAACAAGTTTTACTGTGTTTCTCTTGTAACTATGCTCAAAGTTTGAAACTACAAATTGTATTTCGTACATAAGGTGCCTTTCACTTGCAATATTCATTATATTGTATCTACGACGAAATGTAATATACTTATATGCTATTATCGATCAGATGGCCACTTAACGTAACTTTTCTTGTGTCCCCAGCAAATACGAAACATTTGACATAGACACCCATACTGCTTTTGGGAAAACAAAGTGATGTCGGGAAGATGTAGTTATGCTGAGTTGAAACTGTTTAGTTGATACTTTTCGCTATGATGTAACTTGCGGCAGCGTATTAATTACCACCTTGTGCAGAAAACAAGGAATGTTAAAAAAAACATTATGTGCGGGAACTATCAAACTTTATATACCTTGAATGGTGTAAACCTTGTTCTAAAGGAAGCGTCCGTTCGACGGTGTTGGTATCGGAACTGATGGTAGGACAGACCTGTAACGCGCGCAGAATGTTCCTGAAACGACCTTGAAAAGACGTGAAATGCCAACGAGCTGCCAACTTGTTCTTCGACGATTTTTCCCGTAATAACCTAGTTGACGGTTTAATTAAGCCGCGAGTAAATAAAGGCCCTGATGGATGCCTGTTGACTCTAATTTGCATCTCAATTAGGAGGCGCTCTTCCCTCAAGGACCGCTACCAAAGGAGAACTAGCACACTGCTCGCCACTGTGTTACGCAGTCATACAAGCACTAGGCTCAAATACAATCATAAGGGCTTCGAAATGTTGTAATAATAATAATAGCATGATATTTTCTGAAGTAAAAGCTTTTTGAATCGGTTGGTGAGCAGTTATTCCAATACCTTACCGTCAGTTGAACTAACCTATCGCCAACTGCGTCACTAATCGGTACTTGACTGGGCTGTACATATGGGATATTATATCTTTAAATCCGATAGGTGGTCTTGGAATAGGAACATGGCAGCATCCAGGTGAGTAAAGTTTTTGCTCAGAAAAGTCCTAATTTTTATATAGACGATTATCATCATTCATTTAAGCATTCTTGAACATCGTTGCCCTGTTGAATTTTTGTCAACATTCTTGAATTTGTGTTGCCATCCTTGAAAATTTTGAACTTCGCTCAGAAACTATTGAAGAGGTCATTCAGTGATCTTTTTTTACATGATACACCCAGACGGATGCCATTCCTAATGGTCTTTTGCCATAATTAGACAACAAGCGTAGAAAAAGCATAGTAAGCATGGATAAAATTATAATCACAAGTATCGAATGCCAAATAAGATAGTAGGTTAAGGAATTCTGAATTTAGTACTTTAAAATATGATTTATAAAAATTTACAAGTTGTCCCGATTGTTATACTTTCACTAAAGTATGTTACTAAACTTCTTGAACTCTTCACTGGCACGTATTTTCTAACACTGTCAGTGACGTATTTTACTTGGCTTTTACTTCGTAGAAAACACTTCAGCAGACACACATATGCTAGACACATTTTCGAAGGTTAAAGAACATTACAATATCAAACACGTAGCATGCCACCTTAGCACTGCTCCGAACTGATTTGCCCAACAACCAAAATCGGGAATTTATATAGGCACCGTCGAATGTTCCAGAAAACTATAAAGGCGCCGTCCAACACTTCTTTACTAATAAACACTATGCCGTCATTCAGCCAGCCTTCGCTACTACTTTAACAATGGCCAGAGATATTACTGTACAGTACAGGTTATGAGGTTTATTTAATAACAGTTCTATTTAATCAAGAATCCGCGAAGAAATGAGTTGCCAGAAAATTGAAAGAAAACTATGAATTGCATTTGAACTAACATATTATCAGTAACTTTTTATTAATTTAAGCTGCCATTTAAAGTTACATCAGAGGGCATAAGTAATTTAAGGATTTTTTTCGTTTAAATAATTTGTTTTCGTGTGCACCATATTACTTTGTAGTTCCACATTGACCACGATCAATGCGGTCTAGACCACAATTAAAACTAGTATTATGCGGCATATTATACAGTAAGTTGTTAAAAGTTATTTTTAATTCCCTTTGTTTTAACTGACTCCATAATTCAGCCCCATGTAACTACATTAGCCGTTCAAACGTTGTAATGTGGATGTGATTCACGAAGAAGAAATATGTAAGAACTCGTGAAGTTTTTGGGCCAAGTTTATAACTAACATGCGATACAGTAAATGTACTAATCCGCGAGTGACAGAAACTTTGATTTTCTAGTTGCAAAATTAGCGGAGTTCGTGGTTAGGTTGAAATGAAGCCTGGAGCAGGATGACAAGTGAAACTATTTGCTACAGTGTAAGCCACGAAGAATCGTATTCAGCATGATTTTATACCAATTCAGGATGAAAATGAAACTTTTTACCCCAGCGTAAAGAAGGAGAAATTCCATTGGACATTATTTTATAACAATTAAGTAACTGAGAATAAATTACTTCCAAGAACAATTTGTTTATCTCGTAATTTTTGTCGTGCTTTGAGGTTAGTTAGATAAATAATAAAAATCGTGCAGAAGCAATTAAAATGTTACCTGAAAACATAAGAAGACGCTCT
The DNA here is from genome assembly GCA_031002005.1 of Vandiemenella viatica. Lineage (NCBI taxonomy): Eukaryota > Metazoa > Arthropoda > Insecta > Orthoptera > Morabidae > Vandiemenella > Vandiemenella viatica. The sequence goes on along the minus strand of JARYHS010008074.1, from coordinate 221,271,969 downwards.
TAAATGAAATTAAAAAATTTACAAACATTTAACAGCGTATTTGCCATATTCAACATTTTCAAACCGTCAAACTCTTACACAAAACGTTATAGAGCACAGAGTATGGCCAATTATAGTTCTTTTAATTAATATCGTAGACCGAGCATGGTGGGTGAGTGGCAACGCCCTAGCCTCGCATTCGGGAGGACATGGCTTCGAATCCCCGTCCGGGCATCCAGATTTGGGTTTTCCATGGTTTCCCCAAATCACTCCAGGTGAATGCCTCGGCCGAAATCCTTCCTCTTCCTTGTCCTCCATCCTTTCCCACCTCTAATAACTTCGACGTCGACGAGACAGTAAATTAATGAGCAAATATATATATATATCAGAAAATTTACTGCTTTTATTATAGTGGTAACCCACTACAGAATATCTCCACTGATGATGCCCTACACCACAAGGGCGAAACACGTGTGGGGAATAAAATAAAATAAAATTCACCAAAACAGTTGTTTGTAGACGGAGTTGTTTACAAAATTAATGCCACCGAGTTTGGTGCGACAGCGGTAACGCTGTGCTGTCGCATTCTGGAGGACGGTGGTTCGAATCCCCGTCCGGTCATCCAGATTTGGGTTTTCTATGCTTTCCCCAAATCAGACCAGGTGAATGCTGGGATGCTTTATTCAAAAATGCCATGGTCAAATTCATTCCCCATTCCTTCTGCCAGTCCTTTCCCAATTTTTAGTGGCCTCTATCTCGGCGAGGTGAAAACCAAACGGAAAAAAAGTTATTATCATGCCCGTTAATGAGGCAGCAGTGCGTATTTGACACGAGTCAGTTAGCGCTCTAAATGGCTCACGCTTGTTTACACACTCATTTGTCTATTTATTATCACGTTGAGAGGAGGAGAAGGTTCGTGTGTGTATTACGCAACACATATTTATCAATTTACAGTACATGAAGTCGTTGAAATAGCAGAAATTTTGAACATATTACACGTACGGTTGCGCAATCGTACATTTTTGAACCTTCAATGTACAATTGACTAGAGTTTTATTTGGAGGTGAGATAGTAATTCCACCCACGCACCTTTTCCAAAATGTACGTTACACCGCAGGCAACTTAGCAATGCCTTAATCAATAATAAACATGTTTCATCACCAGGAAGTAAGTTATGGAAGTGTGTACTCAGTCATTAAAAGTTAGTTACATTTATCGAAAAAAACTTTGAAGTGAATGACAAGTACGCTTAATGCAAATTAGAACCCTGTAAGAGCTAAAATTTATCACAAGTCTTTGTAGCGTTTTTAATCAGAATGGTATTCATTCTTAATGCAGAGTCTCACATGGAATGAATAAAGTTTCCCCACTATACTACTGAAACGAGGAGATCAAGTATGGAAAGGGGTGTAATATATGAAGCATTTTCGGAAAACAAGATCTTTTCCTGCGAGCAAAGTTCTGTTTGAAGGATAAAAGTGTTTTGTATATTAATTTTCTGTTAGAAAGTCAAACTGTCGAAGGTGTATAATACTGAAAACTCTTGGACAAAGTTAGAGAGGCCAAAAGAAAGGAGATTCCTATTCACAGCTCCGGGACTACACTGTTGCTGCTGCCCGACCGGAATTCGAAAAACTACGCTGGGCAGCTTTGGATCATCCTTCCTATAGTGCAGATACTATCATTTGTTTGATCTCACTGAAATAATATTTAGCCATAGAGAAATTTTTCTGGGCGAAAAAATATAAGACTTAGGCGTAAATTGACTGCATACACTTACAACAAATTTTTAAGAAGATAGACTTAAATAAATTGCACACATGATTTAAAAAATTAATAGTCAGTAGTGCAGGATGTGTACACAAATTTTCTTATTCCCGTAATTTTAGAATTATAATCAACACACGTTCTCATTCAGTTATTCCCATAATTTCATCCTCACAAGAAATAAAATTTGCAATTTTTTAAAAAAAAAAAATGTTTAGCAGCAATCAAGAGACGTTGCACTTTCAACTTGCTGCTTCCCTGAAATACCAGAATTCTTTTTTATTTCCATGAAGGCTCCTCATTGTATATCGCAAACAAACGTTGTCGGTGTTCACATACCATATGGGATCCAGCCGACCTGACTGCAGTATCCTGGACCGGAGCGTAGTTGGGTGAGTGGTAACGCTCTGGCCTCGCATTCGGGAGGACGCAGGTCCGATTCCCGTTCGGGCATCCAGATTTTTGCTATCCATGGTTTCCCCAATCACTGCAGGCGAATGTCGAGATGCTTCATTTAAAAGTCCATGGCCGAATTCCTTCCCATTCCTTGTCCCAAATCCCATCCCTCGACGTCGAAGAGGCGTAAAGAACCATAAGTATCCCGGAGAGAACATTACTCTATAAAAATACTTTGACATTCTGCAATGTTGTAACTATACTGAAAGGTCGTAAACTGTATAACGGAGCCTGTGGTGTTTGGTTGGCTACTTCAGATATCAATTTATACACAAATATTCACTTCTTCGCCTTCATCATCATTTTCAGATCGTTTCGGTCACTCTGATTAGTCACCACTGGATATCTTATCCAGAAAAATCATTGCACATTAAGTGAATATCAAAATTAATTAAAATTGAAGGGTGACTTCATGATAGTTTCAACACAAATACTTGTTGGTATGCCAGCCGAAAGTAACCTACCAGTGTTTCAGTTTTTGTTAATCTAAAGTTGCAGCTTCAAACAGTAAAACAGCAACAAGTTATAAATACTTGTGATGTCTCTATAAAGACGTCAGAAGCGGTCACTTGCAAAGATACTCCTCTTGTTGACCAAATCAATGTTCGACGACAGTATTTTAGTCAGTTTAGTTTGTTATCGAAAACACTTGACGGTCAGTGGTATACAATGGTTCTGAACATCAACCACGAGACGTTAAACATTTGTTCTGGGTGCAGATAACGTTGCCCACGTGCGCTGGTAGATCGCAAATGACTGAAATCTCCACACGTGGAGCGTACCACGCCAGCATAGAGGAAATCTTCGAATTGAACCATACAATAGAAACGGCTTGGTGAAAGGAAAAATATTAAAATTTGATGTACTGATAATTAATAATAATCAAAAGATTTAAAATTATTAGAATATATATTGTAATATATCTTACGGTGTATGAAATATGTAAATACCTTGATAAATAGGTGATTAAATTTCCTCCCAGTTTGTACTTCTCGACCAATTAGCCAATCAAATAATTTGCAATTAATATCACGTCTCCCGCTCCTCGCCTTGTCAATTTTGTCTTTTTCTTGGATAAACTAGTGTGAACGAAGCGAAAAACTTAATATTGTCAAACCATCTATTTTAAATAATGGGAAACTAGGTTGCCCGTGCGAATAGTTACGGAAATAATACACCATGAATAGTGAGGTTGGTGGTTTGTAGTAGAATGAAACAGGGTCCGTCTCCTGTATAATTGTTTATTTGTCAACTGAAATAGGTATCTAGCAAAACACTTACATCTTATGAAATAATCAGCAATGGTGAAATGTTTCCCTATCAGAAACAAAAATATCCGAAAATCTCCTTAATCTTGTAAGCACAAACAGTTTATCACTATCTCTGTGATAGATATTGCAGTAGGTATGAAAAGTAGTTCATGGAAGGGAAAAGATGACCATGACCACAAGCTGGCACTCGATTTCAGGCACAAGGGTGTGGGAAGATTTTATTTTTTAGGTAAGGGTGTCAGGGATTGGAATGAGTTACCAAGGGAAATGATGAATAACTTACCGAAAACGTTAAAAGAATTAAAATTTGTAGAGGACAAATGTAGGTGGGTGCACGATAGGGTGTGTAGGGAAATTGCCACCGGAGCGTGTGCTCCATTGCAATGAAATTAAATTATTATTATTATTATTACCTAGCGGTAATGCGACCACCCCTTACTCAAGCAATCGAAACCAAGCACCTTTACTCTGAACTATCGCGTACCTGCGATTTTGATTATTTATAATTATGCCACTTGCGGTTGAATTTTGAAAAATTATTTTCTTAATTAATGGTGATACCAAAGCGGAGAACTTATTCTTTAAAACGTTACCTTATTTATTGATTTTGATTTTAGTATGAAGGAAGAAAGGTGGCTCGTCACAAAAAAACACCTATTAAAAACAATATAATAATAATTATTCAATCAAAGTCAAAGAAAAATTGTAATACTATTCCTGAGCCCAATTAAATACAATATATTGGATCTAATTCCCAGTACTCTTAATATTCCACTGATTCCTTAGTCTCTAATTTTATTAAAGGCGTAAAGGTTCTATATGTAGCTGTAGAAATGGTATGTGCTGTGATGTGTATATAGTCGTATCATACAGCATTTATATTACTGAGCGCGATAGCCTTCTCACTTCGAACTGACGGCTCAAGGTGAATGTTCCCCCGGCCCCACTTCCTCACATCACCACTCCCACCAGATCCTACCTCTACAAGCTGACCGCTGTCTCCATGTGGACAAGTGGCAAATTTCCCCATCAGAAGGGCAGCGGAATGGGGAAACAGCTGACTGACCTTTAGACGCCTCTGTTAAGTGAACGTTTCTTGCAGTCAGTTCACTGTGTTTGGCTGTCAGAACCAGATGCTCTGCACCACTGTGCCGGATCTACAAGAGGGTAGGAATCCAACAGGGGCATTCGCCCAGGGCGGCAAGTTTAGAGGCAGGGGCGGCAATCTCAACTTTTTGTCCCGGCTCGGAATAATCGTAGATTCGTCACTGCTGCGAAACTACTCAACCTGCTTTAGAAGATTTTGTCCATTAAATGATCGCTGGTTGACCTCGCAAACAGTAAATCGTCAGAATATTCACAAAACACCTTATATATTACAGAAAACTTAAAGAAGCTTACCACTTCATCATTACATTCTATAAAGTTTACTGTTCCGCTAATTAAGTTGCAATATTTCACAAATTAGTTCTGAGAATGCAAATAACCATTCAAAGCCGGCTCTTGGCATTTGTCCCATACTTTATTTCAACATTGTGGACCCACTAATGCCCCATACATAAATTATCTCTCGTACAGCACTATCCCCCCCCCCCCCCCGAAGTCAATAACGGAGACATTACACAATTATCTAAGTTTTCCGATTATTTTCGATGATAAGTTCGTGTCTGGATTTAAACCTTAACTGGGAATAAAATTGTTAAAATATCCAAATACTGATTCACATGCAACATTATTAAGAGCGGATGTGGTCTGTCTGACATATTCGTGAATTTGTTACATAGGTTATTTTTTTACTCTTCCCACGTTGACTCTAAAAGTCAAGTAGTACCCCAGTACAAATTTTATCGTTGTTACCAGCGTAGACAGTATTCGAATGCTGATTCTGGTATTCTCAGCTCCTCTGAAACCGACCGTCGGTCATGGTGGCAGCAGATTCAAAAGAGCACTTTTCTGAATGAATTTTTTATTTTTTTATTAGGAAAATCAAAGTCTGTGTTAGCTAGGTCACGAGTGCAGACCAAGTTATGTTACGGTTTCGAATGAAAATTTTCTTATCAGCATAATAGACTACGAAAAGATTGGAGCATATAAGGAAAACATTCGTATTCATAATGTGTGGAACGTTGTATAGAGATTTTTATGGCAATCATTTACAACTAGCAACAAATATTCCAAGTCCTAATTTCATTTAACGTTAGTAACGTGCATCGAAATTTTTATGAAAACTTTTGATTGACTAAATGGAAAGGAAATTACAAAACATAGTGTGTGGAGATGTCAATTATCAAGGAGATTTATACAATAAAGGTATTTCAAAATGAGTGTCGCAAACGAACGGAAGAAATTATACATGATTAGACTCTTTTACAACTAGTAGCAACACTTTCTTTAACTATAAACCATTAACTATTCATGTGCTGTACGCTGAAAAAATTTGAGCTTCGCGCTTATGGTAGAGACAGCCTTCTTCCCCTAATTTTCTAGTTTTTCACTAATACTTTTCCAAGATTTTTTCGTTATTGTGAGACGCATACAACTTGATTTTCACAAATCCTGTTTCCTGAAATAAGTGTGTTCTGACATTTACTTTTTTCACAATTATCGATCAAGAAGCTCTCAAGGGTTACCTTTCCATTCCTGCTTCTTTCTAGATTTCGCCATGGGAAACTACCTAACTGTATAGTGGAACTACACAATGTCACTGGTTTCTTATCACGCCTACTGAATGACAGAAAGTGGTAACATGACGATGGATACACAGAAACCGGCTGGGTAACCAGCAGTTAACACTCAGGCCAGACATCCGGGAGGTCGCGATATCGAATCCCCGATTGAGCACCTATTTTTCATGGATTCCGGAAATTACTCCAGGTTAATGCAGGAATAGACTCATCAAAAGGCCATGGCGCAATTGCTTCCGGTTCCTTGCACCAAATCCTGTACCAGCAGTAAGTACACACTTTGACAATAAATTTGGCAGCCGCTGAAAAATTCTATCACTCTTATTTTGCACAATCTGACATCAATGTCATCCCAGGAAACAGTAATGTTCTTAGGATGACATTGATGTCATATTGTGCGTAATAAGAGTGATAGAATTTTTCAGCGGCGGCCAAATTTATTGTCAAAGTGTGTACATCGACGGCGACGATTCAAAAATTCCTGATTATTATTATTTTTTGTAAATGCAAAAGGATATTTACCTTTGCTTCTGTTGATGTTCAAGAAAAAGAAATGTAAAAAAAAAAAAAAATGAGTGGAAGGAATTCTGAGAGATGGGCCCTCGTTCTATCGTCTCTGCAGGAGTGTCAGTTTAAGTTTAAATCTCTCAAAATCTTTTAAACAATGGAGGTAGGGGAAGACATAAAATCGGGATTGCTACAAGCTCCAGGAGAGGAAGCAATTATAAGTTTATTTCATCAGATATGGAGATCTCAAGGAGGCAGTGAAACGAATAATTACGACACTATCGATGAAACAACTAACTCACATAAAGTAATATGCAAAACAAAAGCAAATTAAAAGAGTACCATGAAAAAATCCCGAGCTTATGAAAAATCGGTGTATTTCTAGACTTGAGATACGGGAATCTAGTTATGGTGTTATATCATCAATTTAACAGCAGTATTGCCTCAGTGGGAATCTGTCATCACTAATATTTACACTCATATTTATTACATTGAAATAGCGATAAAGAAATATAAGACAGAAACAAACTAAAAATAAATTATTCTTCGTAAAAAAAAAAAAAAAAAAAAAAAAAAAAAAAAAAAAATTTAAAATGCTGTGTTCCTCTAGAAACAGAAATATGTTGATTTCCGCTGCTGAAACGCAGTACAGAAGTACAAACTTTATGAACCTGTATATTGAATCGCTGCAGTTTTAGTAAGCGAAACTTGGACATCTGAAACGGAAAAAGATGAAAAACTGAAGCATTTGAAATGTGCTGGTATAGAAGCATTTTAAAAATTAAGTGGACTGGTAAAATACGAAATGAAGACAAATGAACGTAATTAACGTCCGTGAAAGGAAAAGGAAGTCTGTACCTTTGCTACCCTCACCCCATCACCCACGCGCCTCCAACGGAACAAATTACTTTTTGTGTTTTACTTTTTGTCCCTGATTTTAAAACACGTGATTTTACTTTGTGCTGGTAAAAGTAATTAATTAATTTTTTATTTGTAGCATCACTGGCATTTTCGACTTTGCTATTTATTTTTTCTTGTTTTTTAAATCTCCGCCTACAATTAAGTAAATTATCTTGCCAGAGAGGCAAAATAAAATATTTACTCGTTAATACAGTGCAAATTGGACATATTCCAGTACGTAAGTCAAAGTTAGCTGATACAATCACTGTTTGCGTATGATAATCATTCTCATTAAATCGGCGACTAAATTGCCGGCAAGATAACAATCTTAATCAACGTACCGAATCAAACCAAACGGAATACATTAGTATTCAAGACAGTAAATTAAAGAAATAAATTAACATATGATAGTGAATTCAACTAGCTCTTTCATAGAATCTCTCTAATATTTTGTGAAAAATTAATTGACACCTCATAAGCTGGATTCTCTGGAAAAAAGTTCAGAGAATTGGACGTGATGGCAGAATGTTTGTTAGTGTAATTAATCATAAGGTTAGATTTAAATGTGTCAAGCTTAGCTATCTGAGCTGAGTAACAACAGACCTAGTTAAAGGCACTTGCTCAGTTCAGTATAATCATCTGACGATGAACGTCCGACGAATCGGATTGAAGTTTGCACTTGACGCGTATTGGGCAAATTTTGATAGCATTATTAATCGAGGATTATGAAAGACAGATTTTGCAAACTATACTGTCTGCCAAGTAGTTTTCAAATTTCTGCATGTTAAACTTTTCTTTCATAATAAATTAAACCATAAAGCTTAGTTGCTTGTGAGGATGCTTTTCTACTTCCCTTATAACTATCAAACAAAATTCTGCACATTGTTTTGTACTTGTTACCGTGCAGCACATAGAGTTAACAACCCCCATAATAATTCGTTTATTAGAGGCAAAACTACAGTTCAGATATAAATTTTGAACGAACCTTTTGCTAGTGAACTATGGTTTTGAAGACTTCACTACTGCTCCCTCATTTGAGAAAGGATATTGATAAGCTTCTCGTTAATTACTAATTCTTGCTGTTCGGTCTTGTAGCGCAAGCCATTATAAGCATTTGGTTGCTTGTAATAACTACTCCGAAGACTTACTTTTCACTTAGGATTATTTTTTTCCGCGAACTCAATAATAACATTACACAGTGCACACAGCATAGGGATCGACTCGACCAACGAAACTGCACACGATCATACAAATATTCCATCGACTCTATTTTCAATTAACTTGCAACTCTCTGCTCAGCTAACTAACTCACCTCTGCCATTTTTATATAGACGCTGCAGAAAGATCCAGAATAATCCAAAAGAGTTCCGACCGACGTTTCTCGAATTCTAACAATACTTTAACAATTACAGATTGTACAAAATAACTCACAATCGTTAGAAACGCCTTGAAATGAAATTTAATACCGTTTACATGCATTTGCACACAAAATTATCAATATAAACCAGTGTAAACCGTCGCAAATTGTCTTACAAACATCGTAGCTCACATCAGTACTTACGATTACAAATATTTAATTAATGTTTCATACATAATGCGGTCCTTGAACACATTGCATAGCTTTTACATAGTTTCTATCCATAAAACAATGGTCATTTACATGACAAATATACATAAATTCACCGTTAATCACATGAAAAATATACAAAACCATAATTAATCAACTCCCGTCTAGCTATATATAATTCTAAAAGTAACATTTCATTTAAGGGCTGGGTCTTAGGGCTGCTAAAATATTTTACTATAAACTTGACTAGTTAAACAATATTATAGTACAATAAATGTGACAGGATGAGCTTTTCACCAGTAATAAAAGTTATTCTATGTATTTAAAATCCAGACAGCACAATTTGAAATTTTGTATTTAAAAATGTAACGCAGGTTTCCATCCCCGTAATCTTAATTTTTAATCTTTATGACTATAATAAATGTCCTGAAGAATTTAGCCTTAGTCCAATGTGTAGCACTAGATCTGTCAAAGGCGTTTGACAGAGTGAGCCATAAAATGGTAGTAAATAAGGTAAAAACCATTGGAGTGGATGAGAAAGTGATTTGCTGGGTAGAAGAATTTTTAAAAGGTAGAAAACAGAAAGTTAGGGTAGGAAATGTAGTATCAAAAGAAGTGGAAGTAAAAATGGGTGTGCCTCAGGGAAGCGTATTGGGACCATTGCTATTCATTATTCTAATTAATAATTGTGTTGATTGTTTAGTATCTGAAATTAGATTTTTTGCAGATGACATAATGCTGTATAAAATAATCAAAACGATAGAGGATTGTAAACAGTTGTAGCGTGATCTGGACAGGATATATAGTTGGGTTGGTAAACATGGAATGAAGATAAATGCAAAGAATAGTCAGCTTATTAGATACACAAATAAAAAAAAAAAGTTAATTATGAATATAAGGTGGGGAAAGAATTGCTTGCTGAAGACTTGAAATGTATATATCTTGGCATTACTTATGATAACAAGCTTAACTGGGCAGGACACATAGGACAGGTGGTAGGAAAAGGTTTCAAAGTTCTGCACTTGTTGGAGAGAGTGATGAGGGGATGTTCGAGAGAAGTCAAGGAATTGGGTTACAAAACTTTGGTCAGACCATTGCTCGAATATGGTAGTGTAGTATGGGACCCTCATTTTACGTATCAAATACAGGAGTGGGAGAGGGTGCAAAGAAGGGCTGCTAGCTTTGTTTCTGGAAATTATCGCAGAATGCAATCAGTTACGGATATGATAAAGGAGCTGGAATGGGATTAATTGCAAGACAGGAGGAGGATAAGGAGGGTCATGGGAGTGTACAGGACATATACTGGCAATGAGGCATGGAAAGATATTGCAATAGGTATGAAAAGTAGTGCATGGAAGGGAAAAGATGACCATGACCACAAGCTGGCACTTGATTTCAGGCACAAGGGTGTGGGAAGATTCTCTTTTTTAGGTAAGGGTGCCAGGTGTTGGAATGAGTTACCAAGAGAAATGATGAATAGTTTAACGAAAATTTTGAAAGAATTTAAAGATAAAATTTGTAGAGGGCAAATGTAGGTGGGTGCAGGATAGGGGGAAGATGGGTCTGAAGGGAGATTGCCACCGGAGCCTGTGCTCCATTGCAATTAAATATTAATAATAATGTGCACGAAAGGATGTACTCTGTTGCCACACTTTCTTAATATGAAACTATTGAATGTTCGTTGTATCAACCAGTATAAACGTGCCAAAATATTTTAACTTTTCTAGTGTCTACTATTTCCCCATAATATGGAGGGCTTGTGATAGCCTTTAGTAGCCTGTTCCAACCAAGTGTCAACCTCTTCTTCAAATGGTACATCCTGTTTGCACGGAAGAGGCTCTGGCGACTGAAAGATCACCCACAGCTTGTCAGCGGCCTCCTGAGAGGACGGCGGAAGAGCGAGGAGCGGTTCGGGGCACCCTCTGGCCCGTGGGATTGAAAATGGCCCCTAAAGGCTTTTAAAAAAGAAATGATCAATACAGAAGGCAACGGGAAGCTTTAAAGATTCAAACTGTTTCCCGAGGCCATCTAATCCTCTCTGTTTACAAATGGACTGCTTACTTCTTCCTACATAAAATTTTCCGCAGGTAAAAATAGTTCACCATCTATATTTCCGGATGGGAGCTGCTCAGAAAGGATTCATCTGAATGGATAGAAATTTTCTACGAGACGGAGCGTTGATTATTAGAAGTCTCTATAGAGCAGACAGTTTACAGAAGTAAACAAGGGAAATGGAACGACTTAAGTTGGATGTAGATTGGATTACTAACATCAAGTGAAAGGATCCACAGGATTTCGGGGCTGGTAATATAGAATAATTAGTACACAACATGTCAGTACAGTAACTGCTGTGGGATTTGTGATGAATTAAAGAGGAGAGAAAATGGTAACTTATAATGAATAATTTAGGGATAATACCATATTGATGAAGATTGGAACTAGCCCTTTGACGAATCAGAAAAAAAGAAACAAAACTGTTAAATATGAATTAGGAAAAGAGCGGTACACATACGTTAGAATTCAAATGCAAGAAAGCTGAAATGCCGAAAGAAAGGTACATAGAAGGACAAAAGGAAACGATCTTAGGTAGATGCTGACTGGGATTTCCATGGTATATGCTTTAAATATTACAATTAGTAACCTATTTAAACTCGGAAGATAGAGCTAAACAATAGAAGGAATTGATAGAGAAACTCTATGATCAGGATCATTTGGATAACAGTGCTGTGGAAGTAAACATCTATCATTGACGTCTTGGCTTTCATTAAGCTCAGCCACCGTTTATCTTTTCCTTTTCGGTAGTCTCTTTCTGGTGCGATTCTTTCCTAATTCATGTGTATGCCTCAGTTTAAAACTGTTATGTACTTTTTTTATATCGTATGGCTTGCTATTGCCGGGAAATACCCGTGGGGATTGACCTCCTACTGGCAGAATTTTGGAATACTCGCATCTTTCGCAATTACCGGGACCACTATCCTATCTCCGTTTGTGTAGATTGTAATGTGTGTCAGAAATGATAACTGTATTTTATACTTCTTCAGTGCTTAATCTCTGAGGCGGAGAGTGGGGACTTTCTCGAAATCAGGACAGCGGGTACGCAGGACCCGGTATTTGAACCTGTGTCCGTTTAGCAATTTGTTAGTGCTTTTAACGCAGACGGCATCACTGGAGGGTCAGTTCTGTCATATAATTCCTCTATTCTTCTCAAATTAATCGTTCTATAAAGAACCTTTTAGAGGAGATCCCGTAATTCTGTTAAATGACCAAGCTTTCTATTTTGTTCTCATTTTATACATGAAATTTAAATTTCCAATCAGAACTTTTTGATCAGTTGCTCCCTTCGCTGTTGAAGTATAGTCGCTGTTGCAACTAAAGATTAAAGGTGTTTACTGTCTAGCCACAGTGCTAGAGCACTGCTGTCTTGGTACAGAGCTTAGGAATAAGTTCGGAAGTAGTTTAAAAGTAATATTATCAATCAGTTAGATGTTAATTTAAATCCTTTGACGATAGCAATCCGGGATAGAGGATTCAACAAGATGTAGTTATGTAATGATTTTAGTCAGAGTGAAATTATTGTCTCTTTTAAAATATTGGCATATACAACCGTTTAGTGCTTCATAGTCTCAAGTAATTTCTCATACACCCAGCACCACCATCATCGTGTATTGTGTGTGAGCGGAAACGCTCTGACCTCGTATTCTGGAGGTCGCTGGTTTAAATCCCTGTCCAGCCATCAAGATTTAGGTTTTCGGTGGTTTACCGAAATTACACAAAGCGTATATCGAGAGTATTCTCGTGGGAAAACGGTTAAAGTTCTGTCCTCGTATTCAGGATGACGCGGGTTCGAATCCCAAATAACTCCTTTCGAACGCCGGGAAGCTTCCTACAAAAGGTCATGGCTGAATTCCTTCCTGTTCCTTGCCCCCAGTCCTTTCCCGCCTCTAATGACCTTGATGTCGACGAGGTATAAAGCCATAAAAAAATTATAAAAAAATGTTATCGAATTCCTTCCCATTCCTTGTCCCAGTCTTTCCTCGCGACACCAATGAGGCGTCAAGCCATAAGCTCACCAATCCTACCCTGATAATGTGAATTCTGACACTCCTATCACCGCTCAGAAGAAAACACCTCAGTATTTCCCCTCATGCATGTGTAGTTTGCTATGTGAAAAGAAAGTAATTTCTACAGTGGGTTAAAAATGTTAATTTTTTATCTGCAATGTGTGAGAAGTGTCATTACAGATTTGTAGATACCATTAAACTTAGGAAATACGCCAGAAGTGAAACACTGTAGCCTGTAATCATTACATTTGGTATTAAAAATTCCTTGTTAGTCAAACTAGCTGTGGGGTGATTTTCTTGTAGATGCACCTGACACTCGCTGTAGTCTATTAATTTAATTTAATTTATTTCATTTCATTGCAATGGAGCACAGGCTCCTGTGGCAATTTCGCTACACACCCATCTTCCCCCTATCCTGCACCCACCTACATTTGCCCTCTACAAATTTTTTCTTTAAATTCTTTCAAAGTTTTCGGTAAATTATTTATAATTTCTCTTGGTAACTAATTCCAATCCCTGACACCCTTACCTAAAAAAGAGAATCTTCCCACACCCTTGTGCCTGAAATCCAGTGCCAGCTTGTGGTCATGGTCATCTCTTTCCTTCCATGCACTACTTTTCATACCTATTGTTATCAGACTGTTTAATACATCCATTGAGTATTTCGGTAAAGTAAACCAGATATTTCAAAATTTTGGCGAATTTCAAAAACAAAAATGTTTTCACGTATTTAGAAACCATTGTAGCCTGTATCCTTCAAATATGTTCAGAGTCCCTTTTTCTGTCGCGACGAAAAAAAATCCCAGAAATTTTCTTCCAGCGAGCTTTGCAGCTCTTCAAGTGGATTTATCTTAATTGCATAGTGCATTCATATGTATTTATTTTTTAGTTTGGAGACCTAAACGGATTAGTGGAACCAGGTCAGGGTAGGATTATTTATTTCATTAATTGCAATGGAGCGTATACTCTAGTGGAAATTTCCCTACATGCAGATTCTGAAATAACACAAATGTTTGCTTTACATTCTTCCAAAGTTTAAGGTAAATCCTTCATCAACCATCCCGATAATTAAATGCATTCTTTGAATTCTTTACCGGCAAATGGAAACTTCCCCTCTCTCTTATCGATGAAATTGGTTGTAGTCGCACATTCACTCCTTTTGCTTGTCGAAATCCTTTTTTTCTGTCACTGAAATGCTTAATTGATTGTATTAGCAGTAAGCTATCTCAGATAATTAAAAAAATTAACAATTTTTGTGACTACAAGGGTAGTATCTCCCATATTTTTTATATTCTACCGTGATATTCGGAGTAACATTGGTGTTTCTAACAAACCTGCTTCTTAACAAACTGTCAGGAAAAACAGGTTAAATTCCTTTAGTTTACTGGAACAAATTTCTCATAGTTTTGAAAGGCACTGTAACGTTTCTCTTAATAACTGGCACCAATGTCCCTACCTCTTCAAGCAAAGGCACTGAAATAGCGTGTATTCTGTTGCTTAGATATAAGATCGTTAGGATTGCGGTGAAACACTCCAACGGGTGAGTTACTGGTTTCTTTAATGATGGAAAAATGAAAGGCAATGTGTAAACTAGAGAATTTTATAGAAATTCGTGATAACAACATGGGCTCTAGGCAGATTACATGTGTACTGAACGAAAAATCCACACCTTTAGGAAACTGATATTTAGTGATTAATTAAATATTAATTAAAAGGGAATAGCGTAAATTTATTTAATTAGCATAGGAATTATACGTGGCATAAAAGGGAACGACACATTATTACTGCAATGTAGTCTTCACGGGTGTACCGCCGGATAGTGTTGTGGAAACACAATATTTCGACGGCTGGCTCCGCCGTCTTCTTCAGGTGTAGAGACATCTGCACTGGTGTGGTCATCGAATTACAAGTTCTATTTTGCTACCCAAACAGACGTCTCAACTTTTAGTTACTCTTCGTTGGGTGGAACATGGTGGGCTGAATTCACTGTTTACTTCGTCGAGACAATCAGTTTATACCGCGCCGCTCTGATGTAAGAGCGAAACTTCGATTGCGAAGCATGTCCTACTGTACAAGATTTTGGCAAACAACAGTTTTACAGACTTGTCTTGAAAGAACTAACTGTCGGTCACGCTAACTATCAAATTACAGGAAACTTTATCATCATTTCATAGGTCTAAAAACTGCATTAAGCGCAGTGACGAGTTCGAAGACCTCATATTCGGGAGGACGCCGGTTCGAATCCCCGTCCGGGCATCCAGATTGGGTTTTCCATGGTTACCCCAAATCATTCCAGGCAAATGGCGAGATGCTTCCTCAAAAGGCCATGTCCGAATTCATATCCATTCCTTGCCCCCATCCTTTCCCGTCTCTTTAAGACCTCGCTGTTAAGACACATTAAACAGTTTAAAAAAAAAAAGAGTTCGAAGATAACAGCCGACCTGAAAAAATGCTTATTGAAACAGTGAAAAACAGAAAGCCACCGCAGTAATTAGACAAAGACCCATCCCGACTATCTGGTAGAGGGCAGTACGAATAGGTTACCGTTTATTCAGATGCTCAGAGAGAGCGGCCGTGCGGCAGCGTTACTGAGGCAGTTTGTCTCGTCGCCCACGCACGCTCTTTTTCCGATAGCCCGGCCGGAGTTAGCGTTTAATTAGTGTCAGCCAGCAGAGGCCGATAATATCGAAAGCACGGCTTGTGTCCACACTCACGATAACCTCTTCCCGGTATTACGAGGAGAATGGAACCAGTTACAGCTCTATCGACAAGTTGTTTTCCTCCTACAATTTAGGAACGTAATAAATACAGTTTGGGTTTATTTCATTTATTTATATTCTTTTAAGGCCATTCAGAAGCATTCAGTGAGGATTTAAAGATGGTAATTTATAACTATGGTTACCGAGTGCTATATCAAGTGAGTTACATCGATAATGAATTCTGATAAAAGAAAAATAATTCCTGATTTTACGAACACTAAACGTATTAACATTAAATTTAAGTTTGAATTAGTTCAGATAAAAAATATTTATATTTTTTTTTACCAACATGTATCGCCTTTATAGTGATGTAGAATTTCTGTAGTTAATACCATTAACACTTTCAATATTTCTGTCCCTATTAGGCGATACTGCGTCCGCAACGTACTTAATCATAATATCACTTTAATAGTAAGATCAGCTGCTTATTGATACATACTCGTTTCATTCAATTCCTTTAGAAAATACACTGTAGCTTTATGGGTCCTTCGGATAGTAATATCTGCTGCACCTGTGGAAAATATCAAATAGACATAAGCCAAAAACTTAGGAGAAAATTGAAGGTGATGATTTCCCTCAAGTTGGCCTAGGGAATGAAATCACTTTCAAGGCTGCAGTGCCAGCAACAGTCGACGTTTCCTTGATACAGCTTGTTTTTGCTAAACTGGAACAAGCTGACTAACGCTATACTGATATGAGCTGACCGAAAATACTGCAGCGTACAATACAACGTGTCGACAAAATGAGGTAGTTTTTTTATTAGTTCAACATGTGACTTGACAAGTTTTTAAAGCGTCTTGCATTGTGTTTAGTTGTTGAAATAACTTTTGGGGCACATTTCCTGTAAATCAAAACAAAAACGCTTTTCATTAAAACTTATTAACGGATACTGACGCCATAATACATTATTGATATTGGAAGATATTTCTAAGATAAAAATGAATTAACTCTTGTAAAATGAATTAATATTAATTATTGAAATCGACTATTCCTTTCAATTACGGTGCTTTGTTTCATTTTCATAATCTTAGTAAAAAGTAGTTTCAAATTTAGCTGTAATTTTCATTGATATATCTTTTGTAACAGAGGTGTAGATAGCTATATTGAAGACCCTTTCTACTTGCTGCATTTTTTCGTACTTAACGATTTTACTTTTTTTTTTAAAAGTAATGCGTTGAAGAGAGTCATGTATGATTCATTTGTTTCACTGCTAACTCGTTTCCACGTTGGCGGGCATGATGATGAAAGCGAGGACACCACGAAAGTGAAGTGACCATTATGCTAACTCCAGGTGTTTGTAATGCTCTTGGCAACGCATGGCAGTTTGTGCTGTAGTTCTCTCAACTCTCCCACTTGCACTTACGACCGTGTGTGAAATGTCCTCCAGGAACTCTGTTATGATACCATGTTGTCACGCCACACAAGTTTGCTCTAGTGGTGGCCGCTCTAGAAAATCACATTCGGTAGAACTTCATTCATTGAGCGTGCTACTGGCATGTACATGACTTACACTGCAAATAAAAAAAACGTAAAGAAGCGTAACCTACTTATCACATCTATACTATTACAAGCTGATACGCGTGGATTAAGAATTTCTTTGCCAGAATTGAATATAAAAAGTTGTTGGTAACGAAGGTTGGTCCCAAACAACACCGAGTCGGCATAATATGACAGGAAAGCCATCACTATATCATTGTACCGTCGAACCTGTCTCTTGAAGGGAATCAATTTCCAATCTATTTAAAAACAAACGAAGGTGAGGGGATCGGGGGGGGGGGTTAGCTAAGGGCAGGTTTATTTCAGATTGGTCTTTCTTCTTTCTTCAGCATGAGCATCCGTTTCTTGGGTTCCAATAACTTCAGCTGCTCGTGCTCTGCCAGATCTACAACTTAGGCCAGTTTACGTCCGCAAGGCATGTCAAAAAAGAAGCAAAAATAAACTGGTGCCAGAAACATTTAAGCAGACACAAAGTAATAGGACAGATAATATCAACATCTACACTAAATAATACGATTTTTCACAAACGAAATTTACTAACAGATTATACACTAACATAATACGCTTGGAAGCACACCTTGAGCAACTGACGTAACATTACAGACTAACACACACATCCGTCTCTCTGTCACCATTCGATAAGTTCTCAACATTTCGTGATTACAACAGTTAATCATACAGAAAAAAATGTCCTGTACCCTCCCTACAGATTTTCTTGTCAAATTCCGTCATTTATAGCACATATTATTACTGCAGATCACACACACACTGACTGCAAATCACCCCTGATCAATATAACATAATAAAGTGTACACCTACAGCATTGCAAGACTACCTACGATTTGCCTCACATTGCACGCCTAAATTTGTGATACCTACAGTTAAACATTCAATCCAAATAACCGACGGAGACACGATTAAAATCTTTGCCTCCACGGAGATTTGAACCGGAGACCACGATCCAAACATCAGTAAGCAAGCGCTTTAACCACTGAGCTACCCGACCGCTTTAATCGAAAGGCAATACAGAGACCTAGACATTCAACGCGTCTGTCTATCACCGGTCAGTAATTTTTCGAAATTATAAGACAACATTATTTATACAGATAATTTTTCAACCAAATGTAGACAGTATTTTTCTCCTTGTTTCAAAGGATAAGTGTGCAAAGTTTCATCGAGATCGGATGAAAACTGTGGATTTGTATGAAGAACAAACGTACGTTCATCTTTATATACATAGATAAATCTGAAAGTTGGCTGCATCTGTCTGTCCATTAATCCTGGGATCATACAAAAACTACCGAAACAATTCGGATGTGGTTTTCGCAGTTTTAAAGCTTATGGTCTAGTTTAAAATATGCAAAATATCTCACAACTATGCGTGCCTGGAGAGAGGAGAACAGACAGGCGCCACAGTTGAATACTCCTTTACGAGGTACCCACCAAAGACCACTCTGCAACACAAATTAATGGTCCACCCTTGGGTTTCTATTAAAATTGTTTGTTGACTTCGTAACTCTGGTTATTTGTTTTTATAGTTTTCTGAAATGAAATAGCACCGAGCGTGCTGGTGGAATGGTAACGCTCTGACCTCGCATCCGGATGACGCGGGTTCTAATCCCCATCCGGGAATCCAAAGTTGAGTTTCCCTTGGTTTCCTCAGATCACTCCAGGTGAATGCCGGGATGCTACCTTCAAAAAGGCATTGCCGAATTCCTCCCCATTCCTTGCCTCAATTCCTTTTCTGCCTCTAATGACCTCGACGTCAACGAGGCGTAAAGCCAATAGCAAAACAAAAAAAATCAAATACTTTGAATAAACGGAATATGTCAATTAAAACGGCTACGTTAAGCATTAACAATTCAAAAAGCGTAACAAAAGTTTTAAATTTAATTTACGTTTAATGTTACAAAGATATTACTGTACAAATGTTTATGCTGGTTATTTGAAGAGAAACAAAAGGGAAACGCATTACTACGTTCACCGAGGTGCGCGTGTGTGAAGCAGTAGGAAAATTCTAGTAGCTTGTTAAAATAATCATTTTAATGTTACTTTCACTATCTTATGACATCCTGTAATTATTAATAGCTGAGCTTCTAACTATTTTAAGCGGTATAATATGCTTTCGTCGATAAAAGGTGTTTGTTGTTACCTAACATCCCACTTCTCACTTAAATTAATCTAGCCTAGAACATTTGTACCAATACTACTATTAGCAGAAGCTTAGCGTGAACAAAACGCTATCTTTAAACAGTAATAGAAAACAGAAAGATAAAGTTTGCAGAAATATTAATTAATAAATATATATTGAATGTAGGGTCGCCTACTGTTGAAACGAAAACACAGCACCATCCGTAATGAAAAAGTTTTTCAGTCCGCTGCAGCAATGTGTTGAATTTCCCAGCCAGCAGATTCTCAGAACTACTGACTATTCCCATCCACAATGAATGTTATTGTTCTGATTTGTCATCTTGTATTCTGCCCCGAACGCAGGTCATGTACAAATAGTACAGTAGAGACGTTTTCAGATATGTAACGAACATATTTATATTTTATTTTTTAGAATTTGAAGTACGATTCGTCATTTATGAAAAGTTTTATTGAATGCTATGATATAATACCCAAACAAAAGAAGTTAAAGTTCTTCTAAAATTAAATTAAAATGTCGAAGATCAGATTTCAAATGTATCAAACGTATCATGTCTCTTACAGTTTACGTGTAAGATGTTCCGGAAACTGAACAAACTTTATTGTACGTATATGATAAGTATCTAAACTGGTTGTTTGGATCACAAACCCTCTGAAAAAGGCTTTGAAATGTTCCAAAAACCTTATTCTCAGTTACGTAACTTTTCTGAAATCTCGCCATAACTGTATTTTTTCTCGTGACACATTCATTGTTATAAATTCTTCTCGGGTTGCCGCCGAATTACATTTTCTACTGTCAAGCTTTCGGCGACTTTCACTGCCGCCATCATCAGGTCTGTTGTGAAAGTCGCCGAAAGCTTGACAGTAGAAAATGTAATTCGGCGGCCAAACCCGAGAAGAATTTATATCGAAGATACGCCGAGAAAGACTTATATCTCACATTCATTGTTATATTAATTATTCTGAATGAAAAGTAATTAACGTTAGGAAAATAATTGTTCTTGAACTGTGTTTGTAATTTCCAAACCTAGCGATTTAAATATTCGATCCAGAAGTAAACATTATGTTACTACGAAGTGACGCATATTGTACAGTTATAGTACAATTCCTGCGAACTTTCATAACATCGACAAATATTAAGGTTTCTGAAAAATTAATTAATACAGAGAAAATTCTTTTACTGCGTACGTTGGTAGCAACCCATACCACAGTGACTGTGGACTCCTGAAGCATTGTTTTCCATTTATTTCCAAATGCTAGCGAGAAGCTCTGTAATAATGAAAAAATGTAATCGCCTATACCTGTGTACATCAAAGTAACCCCAGTTAGTATTCACCTCAAACTGCGTATTAGGCCGCATCCGTCAAGAAGAACGCAAGTGTTATAATCTATTACGGCTTTATGTTTACAAATGTCATTCATAGCTAACATGGAAAAAATGGAATAGCGAACATCACGTTAGTAATACGCAGAATTAGAGCTGCAGAAATTCATCCTATATTCCGAGTATCAGGGATACATTCTTTCAAATGTATTATCTTAGTTTAATTAAATGTTAATAACTTACTTTATAGATTTATAGCGTGAAAATGTTATGTGAATGTTTCTTCCTAAGGTGATTATTATTGAAATTAAATGAAAAAAATCAGTCAAGAGTAGACTGTTTCATATGAAACTAATTTCTCTGTTACCTGGAGGTATACGCCTTGGCCCTAGTTATGTCCAGTAGTAAGCTGTCGCCTTGCTAAACGTTCAACAAATCTAAATAACAAAAATTCTGCTCTAATCTTTACATCTTATATTTCACTAATAGACCCCATCAACTTCTGGTTGGGAATTCTCAGATAATGCTACACATTAAAAGGGTGTGAAGAAATTTGTAATCAACAAAAAGAAGAATCTTATAAAATCAATAAACAAATTTACAGCAATGAAAATTTTATTCAGTTGGAATGATATAAGAAAAATTGTCCTCCTCAAACTATATTGTTTTCAGAACTACCGCTTGAACCGGTAGAATACAGCGAATGTTGTTGAAAATTCTGTTGAAATCAGTGCTCATAATGTGCTCATTCAAAAACGAAAGTAGCTTTCTACTTAGGTATTCATACCAAACTAATATTTACTATAATATTTCAGTTTTCAATTTTTGTATATAACTTGAAAACGTCACGCTAAACTTGCTAAAAATTTGTTCATCGGTTATTCATTTTCATTTAATTAACTAATATTTGTTCGGGATATAATTTTCACTATAATGAAGGAAAGGGTTCCAATTAAACCTCGTTGATTCAGCAATTATTTTTCCCTACCTTAATATAGTTCAGTGAAAAACTATCAAGAATTATTATAGTTTCGTAATCTACATTTACATAATTATTACTGAGCTTGTCTAAAAGCAAAAATTTAAATTGTCTGTCTGTCTGAAAACCGGATGAATTTGACTTATAGAAACTAATGAGCAGATTTCGATGGGGTTTTCACCGTTTTAAAGCTTATAATCTCAATTGAGATGTTTGGTATTTCTTATGTTTGAACGTTAGATTTCGCAGGCTCATTAAATGAAATTCTGAACGTGTGGTGACAAATCCCAAAGATGGAACGATAAGATGTTGCATACTTCTCAGTAAACAAACAATACAGTACAATGTCTCTGACCATAACCTTTAAAGAAAACAATAAAATCACTTTATAATTATAAATATTTTTCACACTAAACAAAACTTGAAATATTATTTCCTTTAATTCGGTATATTCAGTTTTTAAACGCCATAAATGGCCTATTGAACGCGATAAACTAATAACGAAAAAACAGCAGAGATTTTCTTTGACCACAATCTCTGTCAGCACATCTACAATGTCTCTGGCTAATGTCTTTGTCGTTCTGCTCAGCTGGTAACATATAAAACTCTACTTATGTTTATATGTTTATAGCCACACTTTTGCTAAGGAGAGTAACACGAACACACGCTAACGGTATGCTGAAATGTAATGATTTGTATTGGTTCTAATTACTGTTATAATTAATAAACTATTTTATTTTTAATTTTAAAGTTAGCCGATAGAACTAATAATTTTATGATTGTACTGTGTTTATAAGTGAATAAATGTGACAACAAAATGCATCTTACGGATTCTATTTAATTTTAAAAAACATGAAAAAAAATAGTTTTGTTGTTTGAAATGACATTAATGTTAAAAAATCACAATGATTTGAATTCTGGAGAACATGAAATCTGTTTTGGCTGATAGGGTGGTTTGTAGGCATTGTCGACGACCACTGGAAGAATTTACAGCGCTGATGTCAAATGAGTGGGCCCAGATTTGGAAATCCTGGTGGAAACTGCATATAACGGCAGGCAGGTCGAAAACATTCCATTCTGCATCAAACAGCCGAAAATGCATCACGCGTTGAATGGAAGTAGCAGGACTCTGTGTGGGCTAAACAACGTCTTACAGCGTGTCGCTGCTGATCTCCGCTCGTACAGCAATCGAGACATAATAGTAAGGAATGATCTGTTCCCCCGTGAAGCAACAGGTTGTTTTTCCATCCTCTGGTCTTCGGCGGGAGTAAATCTATGTGGAGGGACTGGTATCTGCAATTGGCTCACATGAAACAGAAATAATGCTTTGTTAGTACATTCTAAAATCGAGCTCTGAGATTTGTTCAGAGTATTAGTTTTATTTTCATCAGTTCCATTAAGACCATTTCTCTAAAACGTTCGTAGAACTGAATTCCCATGCTGCTCACACATATCAAAGAGTCTTCGTGACTTTTATAACAGTCGATTGTTTAGAGCAGCTGGTGAACGAGCCAATCCATCAATCACTCTTACAACAAATCATTGTCTGCAACTTGCCAAAAGCTTTGTCAGACTATCCGCCTTAAAAGCTTTTGTCGCCGTGCCTCCGTTGTCTTAGAAGAAGACGTGTAGCCTCACAACTAACTATAGACCTACGAGAAAGTTTGTGAGCTATAGGTTTCGCAAAAGTTCAGTGGTCAGAGTATCCATTGAAAATCCACAGTTTGAATTGAAACTACTGAGCTATTTATCCCACAACTGTTATAGAATAAGCACTAGCACTATCTTTTTTATAAATAAATGCACGTCGTAATTTAGTTGTTAATTCTTTGTGAAGTTTCAGCCAAATAAAAATTTCATAAGTATGCCTTTACCGACAGATGTTGAGGTCTGAAAGGACTCATACATATTAAAAGATGGAAAGATTATTATGAAATCATAAGACCAGCAATTCGAGAATTTTATATAAATTTTCGGTTCATGTAACTCTTGGATAAGTATATATAATTTATCAATTAATATTTTTGTTCTGTATTATAAATCATATTTACATTTTATCTATTAGTCACTCAATTATTTCAGTTTTAAAGTCCCGTATCTCTCCTCGTTGTACTTATGACATAACATATCAAGTTTTAAAAATTTGCAATAATGTCACAAAGTGAACATAGTGTAAGTCAGATGTTTCTAATATGGTCCGTAGCATTATCGAAAATGGAGTTACTCATCCACATGAAACAATACTTTAAAAAAGGCTAGCTTATCACCGACAAGTACATTCTTTATATGAAACAAATTACATTTTGAAGTACCATTTTACGATAGACATTAAGGTTTTCTTTACTATAATTTATGTTAGACGTACGAGCTTGGTGATTACATTGGGATGTTGTTAAATAACACTTCATTTTGAGTATCAAATACAGGAGTTGGAGAAGGTGCAAAGAAGGGCTGCTAGATTTTTTCTGGAAATTATCGCAGAATGTAATCAGTGACAGATATGATAAAGGAGCTGGAATTGGATTCATTGCAAGACTGGAGGAGGATGAGGAGGATCATGGGAGTGTACAGGGCATATACTGGCGATGAGGCATGGATAGATATTGCAGTAGGTATGAAAAGTAGTGCATGGAAGGGAAAAGATGACCATGACCACAAGCTGGCACTCTATTTCAGGCACAAGGGTGTGGGAAGATTTTCTTTTTTAGGTAAGGGTGTCAGGGATTGGAATTAGTTACCGAGGGGAATGATGAATAACTTACCGAAAACGTTAAAAGAATTTAAAGTTAAAATTTGTAGAGGGTACATGTATGTGGGTGCAGGATAGGGGGAAGTTGGGTGTGTAGGGAAATTTACACCGGAGCGTGTGCTCTATTGCAATTAATTAAATTAAAATCAAAACTTGCGCTCCTGCTTCTAATTTATTTGGTATAACAGGTACTCACGGAAAGCTGCAAACACAAATGAGAAAACGCATATTTGGTCCCTTATTTATACCTAGCGGAGAGGCGAAGCGCCCACTTCATGAAACAAACAAAAACAAATGCTTTGACGTAATTTAATAACAACCTAATTCGGCATGCAAGTGCAGAACAAAAGTCCTACGCCCACAAGGTTATAGAAACTTATTACTTCAATATCAGAATTTATACTGTTTCAGAGTCTCAATTTTCTCACAGCTCCACTACTTGCTATTTTAAGCCTAGGGTTTCCCTTAATCGGCGTTTCGTCATCTGTAGCTGCTGTATACGTTTTAGATCTGAACCTCTAGAGTCGTGGTAGACAGAGTGTTACGTTTTACTCTTTGGTAATTTTTTTCAGTTTCCTTTAGAGTTCGTCCTCTTATTTCTTGGCATGTAAGGTTGTCTTCGACATAGCATGTTTTCATTTTAATAGTCTTGTGTTTCCATCGGTGAAATTGCTTAACAGTGTGAATTTCAATCTGATTGTCCGAGGGACTCACGTCTGCTAAATTGTACCACGTTGCGTTTGCTATCACCCAACTATCGACCCGTGCAAACTTGCAAATGTTTAATCACAGTTAATGCAGTTCCTGCGTACCACCCTACTGCAATCTGAATTTTAAAACCGCTTTGTACCGACTGCTCGCATCTGCTAAGGCACTTGATGACGAGGGAACACACACTTCAATGATAGACTTGCTCTTTAATGTCACTAGCCATGCAGACTTGAGTAAGCCATCAATATTCACCTGGATCCACTGTCTGACCAACAATGTTGTTTCATTTCAATAATTTAGATGTTCCAGTCACTCTTTATTACTTGTTTCCCCGTAAAAGTTTTTTCTCATTGGTCGGCAGAGCTGTGAAAAAACGTGATACATCTCTTTCACTCGATGCATCATTTACTGAAATAATCTTGTTGACGTGCAGCACTGCACACCGACGCAAATGTTATTATTACTCTCTGCGTATTAGTTGTTTTATTCTGATTATGCCTTTAAACTTTTTCGACTGCTAATTTATTTTGTTTTAGAAGCCACGAGTAATGCGCAACCTATGCCACTTGAACAATTTGGGTGGATAAATTGTATATCATTTAGAACAATGCGTTCCTCGAAAACGACTGAACAAAAATTCAGCTGAAGCAATAATAATAATAAAAAAAGTTAGTTGAATCTGATGCGAAAGTAACGAATCCTTCAAAAATTACTGAATCCTCTTAGTTCCAGTAGTCGCAACAAATATGATGTCTTTCAGTATTATATGGAATGTTAACTTATTTATGTTTCCAGACAAACTGATTATAGTTCGTGCTTACTAGATAATTTTACGCTTGAACTAACGTTACCTTTGAAGTGGGTTCTAAATCTGAGGATGTTGGACAACTGCAACAGTGATGTGTTTAAGCGCAGTTTGAACATATTTAATTGAGGTCTCTTAATATATATAGAAAAGCGCTCCATTTTTCCTTTTTACGTTTTTGTCGGCCCCAAAACACTTGCAGATAAACTTTCATCTTGTTTTACATATTTTGCATTGTTTTCAACAAGGCCATCTTAATGGCTGGAGATTTTCTGAGTTATCGGGGACGTTTTATTACTAGTAAATAACTCGTAACAAATGTAAATGGAATCAAAGGGCCCTTTCAAATTTATTGAAAGTGGAAACTGTGTTGATAACTCTTCGAAAAGGGATCATCCTCACAGAAAAAATCGAAGACCAATATCAAAAGTTTATATAGATTATCATATAAAGAGATTGCTTTGACCTACCCGCATGGATCGTAAAATGGGATGAGGCGCCATAAATCTAAATGCGAGGCTACAAGAGATAACAGAGCTCATCCTGTAGTCTGCATGCAATGATAGAACATTGTCGATCAACATTTCTATAATTTTGGTAATTCCCTGTTCCATTACAGCCCCTAATGGAAATGAAAGACTTATGTAAGGGTATAGTGTGTTGTATATTTTCAAGCTTTATCACATTTATTAAAAGAAGGCTTACTTCTACGAAAACTAATAATTACATTAATTTTTGTATTTCTTCAGCGCCACATCTTTCTAATACTAGCAGTAAATATTTCACTTAAACACACCGAGCGTGGTGGGTGAACGGTTAACGCTCTGACCTCGCATTCGGGAGGAAGCGGGTTCGAATCCCCGTCCGGGCATCCAGTTTTGGGTTTTCATGGATTACCCAAATCACTCCAGGTGAATGCCGGGTTACTTCCTTCAAAAAGGGCATGGCCGAATTCCTTCCCGTTCCTTGCCTCAGTCCCATCCCACCTCTAATGACCTTAGCTGTCGACAAGGCGCAAAAAAATAAATAAAAAAAGTTCATATAAACAAATATAAATGGTTGAATATATGTTATCAACCTGGAAGATTTTATTTCATTGGCACGTGATTAGAACTGTAAACACGTGCAGTAATAAGGTAGCTGAGGTTCGAGTAGGGCTTTGTCATAATCATGATATATAAATTTTTTGCAGTAACATAAGAAAACTAAATAACGTGTGAAACATTGCCATCCATGTAAAACGATCTCAAATTCCAAAGGATTCCATTGTTGCTCGATAGAAGAAAAATGTATTGAAATCTATATTAAAAAAAAATGAGTTTTCTATGTTAATGGTTCAGAATAATATGTCATTAGAGGACCAGTTCTTACGTCGATAAGTTAGACCACCGATTCTCAACCTTTGATCCGCGATCATTTGTGTTCGAAAAAACTGGTAAAACTGGGACAGGTGGTCCGTCGGCAGTATTAAAAACTTAATTCTGATTGGATTAAAGTTGTCACAACAAAAAATATTATCAGTGTAATTCCATTCAATTGGTTTTCAGTATAAAATTCAGTTTTAATAGACTTCTCGAATTTCATTACAGGGTTTTCGCAGAAATTTAAAACATGTTTTTCGATCTGTTATGTTAGAATGGCAAAATACAATATATCTCAAATTTTATATCTTTAAACGATAAATTCTTCTATATATATATTTGTTATCTCGGAAAAGGCTCTATCGATTTGGATGGAATTTCATATTTAGGTAAAGTTTTGCTTTTTAAGTTTATCTAAATAGGTTTCCTCCCTGAAAAAACGCGACTTTACAAAAAATGAGCAATTTTTTATTTGGTATCTCGAAATCGGCTCTAACACCATCTCGTAGATGTTTTAGGTTCCAGTGAGTCTACTGATGTTAGTTAAGTTTTTCTTTGGTTAGAGCAATGAACTGTTAAGTGTTTAAACGAACAGTTCCTGTATACTAGCTGACTCGTGCGAATATTTAGTACAGTATCGTGGTCAGTCACCGAATAGTAATATAATAAAAGTTAAAGGCAGTGTGTTTTCACAGCTTTCAAGCCGTATTCCCATAGGATTAGCGGAGACAGAGTTCCGCATTCCTATTTCCTGACCGTAGGCGCTAGAGTGGACGTGCCGTGGGCGGCGACACGGTCCAGCCCGTTTTCTTTACCTTCCCGTGGATTTTCCTCCACAGTAGCCTACTTATTTGATAGCAGATTGAGTGGGCCTGGGGGGCTGTTCCACACATTCAGCTAGGAGGAAAGATTCTCTACCACCTGAGCAACACGGCCGCCTGATAATAAAATAATGTGGAAATAATTAAATTATATTTATTAATGGATTGTATTTTATTTTGAAGAGTAGTAAAAAATACCAATTTTATTGCAAACATTCGTTATCGTTAAACACTACATAATCAATTGTAAAACATTTAATAAGTAGATATTTAAAAAATAGACATTGGCTTTGTCAGATGTGATTTTTTCACACTTTAAGAAACTTGTTTTAAAACAATATTAGTGGTTATAATGTGATCATCGTTTATTTTTTACCGTATGTCTTTAACACAAATATAAATATTACTGAATGTACTAACTCGTGAAAAAGCCACGTACAGGTGTCCATACGAAAAAACGGGTTTTGGTAAACACAACCCGGCGCATTGAAGTGTCTGACCTTGTGCTTTATTAATAGTCACAGCGAAGATTACTTTTATCGGCATTTGCTTTCTTTTCATTTGGAAAGGCACGGTTGGATCAGAAGGTGTGAGGTTAATGGGAGGTATGAGCATAGTTTTATAGACGTAAATAAATTTAACACTGATAATGCACTCGTCTAAGTAAATTACCACTAATATTACATCATTAATTAATACATGATTAGCATCAAGATATCTAACATAATAACAGCATTTTTCTTTAAAAGCCATTTATGAGATGGTAAACCGGCGATCTTGGAAAAGCCTCTAGTGATTTGTATGAAATTTCATATGCAGATAGCGTTTTGCTTTTCAAGTTTGTATCACGATTTTACACCAAACAAAAAAGGAGCTCTTGTATTTCGTTTCTCGTAAAAGGCTTGA
The DNA here is from genome assembly GCA_031002005.1 of Vandiemenella viatica. Taxonomy (NCBI): domain Eukaryota; kingdom Metazoa; phylum Arthropoda; class Insecta; order Orthoptera; family Morabidae; genus Vandiemenella; species Vandiemenella viatica. Next base: position 221,242,717 of record JARYHS010008074.1, on the reverse strand, counting down.
ACCTGATTTCGTAGAAGTTTCTCGTACCTACTCCTGGTGTTAGTTAAACTTTTCTTTCGTTAGAGCAAGGAACTGTGCACTTCAAAATTCCTTTTTTTTAACGTCTCTTAACAGCGAGGTCTTTAGAGACGGGAAAGGATGGGGGCAAGTAATTGGAAGGAATTCGGCCATGGCCTTTTGAAGGAAGCATCCCGGCATTTGCCTGGAGTGATTTGGGAAACCATGGAAAACCCAAATCTGGATGCCCGGACGGGGATTCGAACCGCCGTTCTCCCGAATGCGAGGTAAGAATGCTAACCATCACACCACAACGCTCGGTCAAAATTCCTAGGAAACTGTCAAGAAAAACGTTCAACCTTAATCAAACCTCAAACAAAGCCTTATATATTGAACAGAAATTGAAAGATGTAGTGTGAAGATCGGTCAACCCGGTACCGTTAATAATATACACATAGATAAAAATAATAGGTCTCTGGTTGAAAAAGGTTGAGAAATTCTTGATATAAAATTTTCATATCAGTACGCTGAAGACTCCGAATAATGAAAACATTAGAACGAGAAGTTGAAAGGTTTCAGACGAGACGTGGTTAACCCCGGCCTTGGTACAACTAAACTACTATACCAACCGGAAAATGCCAACACCACATATTAATTTAATTCGTTCGAATGCGGAACAAGAGGTGCTTAAGGGCTCTTTCCATTTACTGCATAGGCACTACGGCACGAACGATGTCTGACAAATCAAATGCAATAGTGTTTTATATGAAGGATTTCTATAATAATAGATTTAGGTTTCATCGAGCAAGTTTCATAGTGCGGAACGTTGCAGATCTGATGATGTGATATGTAGAGTGTACATTTCTAAGTGAGTGTACCTTTAAGGCCAAGAGTTTTCATTCTTTCTTTCTACTTTTCTTTTATAACAAATATGGCCATCACATATTCATAATTTATTGGGAAAGAAGAATTGACACTGTTTCTCGAAAGAGTAAATAATCTAATCAGAGGCCATTTATGAGCTCCACCATTCTAATTAATGACTTCATTGACGCAGTTTTAAGCTACCGTACGGTATTGAGCGAAGCTGTAAATAACCGTAAGCAATGCATCTCCAAATAACACTACTAAAATTAATCCCAATTTTACCCTCATTTTATTTATTGTTTCCGGCAACTAAAACAACTAATCCTACATATTTAACTAAATGAATGGGAAGCTGTGACATGATTTTGAACTTTCCAATGCAAGATTCCTTAATGTGATACATTTGTTTCTAATATATGATTATAAAAGGCCAAAATTGTTTTTGCCTATCAAAGTTACGGCGTACAGTCTTACGAAAAAATTCTTTTATAACATGCAGTTTCCTTTGGAAAGTGCAGTTCATATTTGTGAGGAAAATCATAGTTGTCATTTATATTCATGTTATCTTAATGCAAAAAAAAAAAAAATAAAAAAGTTCGTATTATGGTGTATAAAATACAGGGGTTGGACAAAATAATATGAACCCCTGACATTTCCACACTATTGATTTATTAATATGGTGCTGGGTCACATTTTGCTTGTAGAACAGCTGCAATTCTTCGCGGAAGAATTCTTTTTGTAGAGTGTCTGAATAGTTTCTATTGGAATGTTGTCCCATTCTTGTACCAAAACATTCGCCGATTGCTTCAATGATGTTGGAGGTGGAAATCTGCTCCTTGTTCTTCGCTCTAAAACTCCCCACAACTGTTCAGTTATATTGAGGTCGGGCGATTACGCTGGCCTGGGAAGATGTCTGATAATATTCTGATGCCCCTCGAACCAGAGCAGAACCTTTTTGGCTTTGTGTATGGACGCATTATCATCTTGGAAGATGGCGGTGTTTGGCAGCAGTATTCTAGTCATAATAAAAACTTCATCATTTAGGATGTCGAGATATTCATTCGCAGTCATCCGGCCAGTGATGTGAATTAGAGGACCAGCTGCATACCACGATATAACCACCCAAATCATAACGGAACCTCCCCCACGCTTGACTGTAGGATGCAGGCATTCGAGACTGTAGGCATCTTTTGGTTTTCTCCACACACAGACCTGGAAGGTAATAGGAAACAATGTGAACGATGATTCATCGGACCATACCACATTCTTCAAATCAACGTGTCCAGTTTTTATGATCGTGGCATCACTTGTTTCGCAGCTTCGCGTTGGTAGCCGTTATAAGGAGTTTTGAAATTGCAGCCCTTCCATGTATGTTAGCTATGTGGAGTTCCCGCCATAGTGTTTTTGTCGAAACAGTATTACTCAGGTGTGTGTTGAATTCTACTGTCACTTTTACTGCGGTAGTTTTGTGTTGTCTGGCCACAATCCTTTTTAATATTCTTCGGTCTCTGTCGGTTAATTTTGGTTTTCGTCCACTATTCCTCTTCGCCGACGATGTTTTGTGTATGCTGTCATTACCGTGGACACTGTCGCTCGTGAGCCGTTAAATAGTTCAGCTGTTTTCGTCACAGACACTCCCGCTAACCGAGCTCCAACAATTTGCCTTCTTTCGAAGTCTGAGAGATCACGCATTTCTCCGATTGCTTGTTATAACCGTCACAGAACAAAGCGTATAATACACGAAAGTAGTGGTGCCAACATGCAACAACCTGTACTCTATCGCATGGTGTTCATATTATTTGGTCCAACCTCTGTATAACAGTCTGGTGGCTGAGTTGTTAATCCGTCTCAATGGAGATTGAAAGGTCTCCGGTTCGAACTAAGTCTCGGCGGCTTTTTTCATAGACCCATAACCCGATCTTTACCTGTGTCACAGCTTGCTGTCTAATCTGATGTACGCCAGAACGCTTCCTTGGTTGGGTTTCCACGTTAAACTGTAGATCCTCTGATGCTTTGGGCGGATTGCGCAGCCGATAAGAAACTCACGAATTTACTTTATCATAAAGTATGCCATTAAATGGACCTATGACGTGTCTGATGTCTGCGTGATATTCCCTAAGGGGCACAACCTGTACAACTGAATGACATCTAGCAAGTTGAAATTAAACTCCATTGTTACATAACTACTATTCGTAATAGATTTGCAGATTTTTCAAATTCTTGATGAGTTCTTAGAAACATTAGATAAAAATGGCCTATATGATTAGCTTTACATTCAAGTATACAAGCGCATTTAATAGTATACAAATATAATTTAAATCATTTTTTGAAATCACGTGAACACCTTTTTTTTATATCTGAAACCCATATGTTCTTTTTTTTTTTTTTTTAAAAAAGAAAAAAAAGTATTAACAGGCTTAAAAGATTTAAAAATCTTACTCTGTGCGTTTATATCTCAAAACAGATGTTCGAAATTAGACATAGCACCATTACCACACGCCTATTTCATCCGAGTCCCGTTTGCTGAGAGAGCAGACTGTAACTTGACGAATAGCTCCTCTAGTCTTCCATAAACACCCGATACATGTTTTTATTATGAGTCACGAATTTAAACACTCAGTGAGGAAACAAATTCAAGTCTTTACAGTATTTCCCCATTTTGAATGATTCATGTATTGCCGTAGCTCTACAATAACTTTTAAAATTACGAAACAAATAAACAAAATATTTGTTGTTGATTAATGATACACTAACCGGTACGTTACTCTGATTCCTCATAGTTCATTTCTGTTCACGCAACGAAAATTCCTCGTGCTTACTAGAATTCGTACCTTAACAATCTCAATATGCAACTGCTTCCTCGATTTATTTCCGAGTCATCAGTATGTCGATTTCTTTGATACTGTTTCAGACTTTCGTCCGTATATCTTCATTCCACCATTTTTAGTTGAAAAACTCTATATCAGTAAAACATACACATTTCGCATTTACAGTAGTACGTATTGCATTACTGACGAAACCAGAAAAACCTTCAAAACACGTAGCTAAAAGGTATTAACCTGAAAAACACACAACCTTGTTTTGAAATTAATTAATTAATTGGAATGAGTTGTGAAATAAAACTTATCTAGTGCATTGAAGGTAACGTATATGGCACAGTAGTATTGCAAGAGTTATAGGTCTCCACTTCATTCTACACCGCCCTATGCCACCTCTCTGTGTTCATACAACGTATGCAACTGTAATCTTCAAGGAAAGCGATTTTGAATGCAAGCGTGTCGAGAGGCCATTTGCAACAATTTAAAGATTTCCAGGTGATGGGAGAGAAAATTCTGTCATTGCAACATAAACAGATTAATATTACCGTCCACATTTGGGCACCCTTCAAACTTTTTTTCCTGCTACATTAAATATATTAGTTCTTTTCAGTGAAAATATAATTTCTCATGGGATGTTTGACTTGAGGTGTGAGACAAGAATTTTTTTGTGGTTGGTATTTGTCAGTTTAGGTGAAACTTTACTTCTGCAACGGCTTCAGTTTGTAATAGTTCCATTTCACTTTAACGGTTTCACTTTGGCAGCGTTCCGCCGTATTGGCGTAGAGCTAACAACTGTCATGGAATAGCGCCAGAGCAAATTACTGCTGAACGAGCTAACAATAGGAACACGTGACTTTTTAACAGGATGTGAATGTAAAAAAAAAATGTCAACTCCAAGATAAGTGGCCACGATATATGCAATTCGTCAGCCTCAAACAACGTTATCATACAGAAATCATGAAAATATAAATAGAAAATCTGAGCTTTAATGACGTGGGCAGAAATCTTTGTATAGAAACATGCGATTTCACACATAAAAAAATTTTACAACAAAATAATTTTTATCACTACATTTTCTCTTACAATATGCCGCAGTGTCGTACGTGAAAAATATTACTTTTTTAACTGCTTAACGTCTGTTAACAGCGAGGTCTTTAGAGACGGGAAAGGATGGGAGGCAGGGAATTGGAAGGAATTCAGCCATGGCCTATGAAGGAAGCATCCCGGCATTTGCCTGGAGTGATTTGGGAAACCATGGAAAACCCAAATCTGTATGCCCGGACGGGGATTCGAACCGCCGTCCTCCCGAATGCGAGGCCAGAACGCTAACCGTTACACCACCACCCTCGGTAAAAAATTACATTAGTCCAACGACGATATTCTAGCAAGAGGGATCGCTGAACTTACTCGTATGTACTATCAGTAACGTGTAATGATTTATCAACAGAAAGAGAATCTATCGTTTCACTCCTTAATAAGTAACACTATACCATTCATATATACGTATTTATTGTGGACATTTTTTTACTGAATACTAATCTATTTTTACATAATTCCGCCAAAGGGATGGTAAATGCAGAAAGTTTTGCTAGTTTTAAATGAGGATCGAAAAAGGAATTAGCTCAAGCTATGTGTAGCCTTACCTTGCGGAAAAGACTATCTGTCAAAGAGGCATCCTCTCAAGTGTCTCACTTAATATGCATTACGAAATAATTTCAAAATCCAACCGATGACATACAGCTGATAAGGTTTTAATTTACCTCTCCTAACCCGCTTCCGAGGCTAGAAAATTTGTTTCTTCAGAAGAACGCGAACCAACTACTTCCGGGTTTGCGAAAATAACAATTACTCCTTCTACGACCTCAGCCTCGAACGTGTTACTAATGCAGAGATTCAATTTGGTTCTGAATCCACTCGACAGAATTAAACTCGGTGGAGTTTCCTCTTCTCACTTTCGACAAAGTATGGACTAACACCGCGTGGAGTGTTCACTGAGCAAACGCGAGAGAGAACGACGGAGAGCAACTATTTTATCTGGTTTTTATTTTACCAGAGGATTATCTGTACCAAGTAATACGAACGCATTTTCACCTGTAATTTCGTTTGTCCTGCCATCTGAATATTTGTTCTGACGTCATGGCTATGCTAGGAATTCGGCTAACGTGACATCCAAATATTGATTACCAACAAACGGAATTCGTGATTAATTATTATGTCCGCTACAATGCTAAATTACAAATTAGCTTGAATATACATACTTGATTAATGCGTTTGATGCAGTTAGGGAAACCTGGAAATATTTCCAATAATATGCAAACAGCACGGCGTCAAATTAATTCTCTCTCTATAAAACTCTGCCAGAGTACCTCATGTTTCAAAATACTGTAACATCTCTAAAGGTAAATACTGTTCCGTAGCTCCCTGAATTTGCATCCAGAATGTCGGTTAATAACATAAAATGTGGGTGGCCGATGGAAAACATTGCTGCTCCCTGTGTTTTCCGATGTATGACGAGATGACTGTAGAAACAATTCCTACTGACATTAGTGTGGCACATTATTTCTCTGATTTTTATATATTTTATTGTTGTGACCCAAATACATTTCTGACAGGAGAATTTCAAAGTTGTCAGGTTTGAACAGGACTACTGCATGTTATCTGATAAAGTTGAGCGGAAACTGCACTTTCTCTTCGGCCAATACAACCACTTAAATAACCTTTGAGTTCTCCTCTTAAGAATTACCAAAACCGATTACAAAATCCACTTCCTTCCTCCGCACAAATTAATCACATACGAAAAGTATTCCACATACCATTACAATATTCTAAATGGGGATATACCTTACTTGTAAAAGTTAAAATAATAGAGGACTATTATATTCCTGAGCCTAAAAGTAACTATTGTCAATATCCAACACAGTTGGTGAAATTGTTAATATTTATTCTTTTGGTTCATTGCGTGGCATATTATAAAATACACGGTCTCCTAACAATTTATATGTAATACCAGCAGAAGTTTTTGCATACTGGTTCTTCTTCAAAACTATTTCACAAATAACCGATGTATTTCAAGTTTTCTTTACACTCGCGAAAAACGTTATGTTGCTGCACGCAAGATCCGAAACCGATACAATTGAACATTTAATTGGTACGCCATACTCATACCTCGAAAATACTCTGTGCATATGCAACTAGGCGAGTATTATTATTATGTGATAAACAGATATGAGTAAACATACATCATAAGCAATAGGTATAAACGCACTCAACATAACATAACATATGATATACAGCAGTAGAAAACATAAGTGATTACGGTAGAAACTGTTTATAACATTTAACACTATACACGGAATAGTATATGGGAGTCCAGGTGGAATGTAGAACGGAAATGAGCGTGCGGCGACATTGATCACTAAAATAAGAATAAGTCTGTGTCACGCACAATGTTTCATTTGAGTCTGCACACTTCTTCTCTTTTACTGTGGTGTTCCCCTGAAGCAGGGCTCCTGTGGGTGTCGAGAAACAACGTCCAACGTGGGCGCAGCCCTGACAACTAACAGTCGGATGTGTCGGCACTTCCAGCAAGTGTCCGCGAAGCAGTTGGACTGCCCTTCCGGTGATTACCAGGCGCCTCAAGCCAAACGAATGTGTCGTTCTCTTTCTTCTGGAGTCTCAGCCCGAACAACTGAAAACAGGGATCTTGCCAGGAAGAAGCATCCAGGAAAGCTGGAAACCAGTTAACAGCCGATTAGCGGAAAATCCGCGACCGTAAGAACAATGCGAAAACGGATAGCCACTACAGGATATCGCGTGGCAGGCTGAACATTCTAGAGATTTTTCTCAGTACTAAGGGTTGTGATCATTTGTTGCTGTCACTTATTTAAATACTGTGGCACTGCGCGTCGAACCGCGTACACCATTAATGTAACCCATCTTTGAGAAAAATGTTATGTGCAATCAACCTCAGATCATAATTTTCGGTCACAAAGCTGTTAGTCCCCAGTATTTAAAAACTGCCTTTAAATTTCCTTAAAAATGAAAGCTGACCTACTAAAATGCCTCCTAGCCATATTAAAAACTAGGGTATAAGCATTTAAATCAATATAGAGTAAGTTAATTAGACGGTGTGAGAATTGATTCCTTCCCGGTGTACTGCTGATTAAAATTCTTCCCCGCTGTTCTGCCTGATAAGTTCTTCTGTCATACACGACGTTCCACTGTCTTCCACCGCTGTCTTCATCCACAGCAGAGGAAGCTGTCGGAACGTCGTGTATGGCAGAGGAACCAATCAGGCAGAACACGCGGGATGGTTATACACTGTTTAGCCATTTGTAGAGATATGTTACCACCTGCATTAAGGGAACTTCGTCGCGTATAAGTTGACTTAAAAATGACGTGAAGGCAACAGGTCAAAGCATAGTCATCCATCGTGACCCACACATCATATTCGACAGACGAATAGGAAATTCGTAGAAAATCAAAATCCACTTTCTTGTTAGTGGTGTACGCTTTGTTGAGACTTTCTACAATGTAAGCGAATTTCATGTAAATACATCGGCAATCCCGAATTTATTTTTCAAAGTATTTTCACAATCTTTGTGCGTAAAGAAGACGTAAACTGTCAGCTAGCAAACGCTTACCAAACACAAGAAAAAACACTTTCTGGATCAGTTAACATCTATTTTGCAAACATATTGCTTCTCAGCCAATTAGGGAAAGCTACAACAGATGAAAATATATATACTGTATTTAATTAGTATTACACAAAGTGGTTAGTTGCGGAATTTAGTTATACTTGAGGTTTTATGCTACTTAACATGTTATTTCATTTTTGTATAATATTCAGTCTCAGTTAACCATGTCCGCAAGACAGCTAGCCATCTCATTTTAGAGGCAGCCTGCTTTAGCATAGAATTGGAACTGTAACAGCCAACATGTAATTTTACTAACACAAACGAAGCCCTCTAAATGACTCTCAATGCTGTAAATTAAGCCGCCAGTGTATGTAGCAGGTACTAGTACAATTACTAATGTAGTAATTCCAGTAAAGTAATTTAATTAACAGATAGCATTTTATCATCATCGTTCAATGCAAGCTGCGACAGTCACATGAGTATGGTAGTTAGTGGTCGAGAGTAATAACTCAGCATAGTCTGTATTTCCGTCTCGTACGAGTCGAAAAACTTTAGACATTCTGTATCTAGACTCAAATTCGCTTACAGAGGTCACCCGAGATTTTCTAAAGCAGTGACAGCGCGTATTATTTTGACGGTTTGAAATAAAACTGTTTTGATTACGATCGCCCGCTTATGACCAGACCGCTCGTTGGTAAAATAATTCTGATTTCGTTCTGTCATGCGGATTTCAGTACTACTTTAATTATAATGCTCACTGAAGTGTTATTTCGAGTTCAAAATGTGGTGTAACGTGGCGCTATACAATAAACTTTACTAAGCATATCGAAAATGTTTTTCCAGTGAGTTATCATTATCCAATAAGTTATAGAAATGCAAAAGTACAGTTGTGGAAAATGAAGGTCCCTAACGTCTCGGGATCACTGACAGTTGCAAAGCGCTTGCCACCAGGACACGCAGAGGACAGGAACGTCTGGCGCTCCTTAAATCGATTGCGGTCAGGAGTGGGCAGGTCCAAGGAAAATCTAGTGAGACGGGGTTATACTGATGCTACCAGTATTAAGTGCGAATGTGGTGAGGACAAAACTATGAACCATATGCTCAAGTGCCCTTTGTGCCCATCATCCTGGAACAAAGATGAACTGTTCCCAGCAACACCGAACGCACTTGAGGTTGCGAAGTACTGTGCAAAATATGTTTAAAGCTGACAATTTGTACAATCTATTTAACTGTGTACTTGATGTGTATGATTCGAGAATAATAATAAATTATAGAAATCTTTTAAGCATATCAGAAAATCATTCCCTAGTAATGCAGAAATAAAGGTGACAGAACTGCATCAAAGGTAGCTCTTCTTTATTTCTTTGCGCGCCAGGTATACTGTATATTGTTCTGTTTTATTAATTAATAAACAATGATGAAAGAATGTTTTTAGTAACCCCTTAAGAATAAAAGGATCACTGACTGTACTTGACAAAGGGATATTCCAAGTAATTGATCATTTGCAGGAGTGGTTAGTATTAACATATCATTCAGAATATTTATAATTATATAAAAGTATATATAGGAAATATTGTTCGTGATCATTACATACGAAATAATATAGTAACGATAGTCTGTTGAGAGTAAAGAGTACAAAATTAATGGGGAAAAAGAACAATGGGAGGGGGAGGGGAACTGTCGAGGCAAATACTACGTTAGGCTACGCGGGGAGGAGGAGGGGTTCAGGAGAGACCACGTAGTTTATGGACGCTTGCTAACACAGTTACAACAAGCGTTTATATCGGCCATAAATCGTCGAAACCAAAAGTTACAGTTCCAGATTGCGAACAGACACTGAATATAAACTCACTAACAGGTTTAACTAAAAATTTAAATAGCAGAGAAAGTGATAACACTTTATATACATTTTAAAAAAAATCCTTAAATGGCACCTAAGCAAACAGTTTTTCTGGTGTGGTTAAATGTTTGCCGTGGTAATACATTTTACTGAGATGTGAAAATGTGTTAATACAACTTCATTAATACATATCGAATATTGCAACACAAATCCTTTCACCGTTTTCATGTTTCTGCAAGTTACGTGCATAAACATATAATTTCATGACAGTGTCCACTTCGATGTGATAAACAGAGCTGTCGTTGACGAGAAATCGTTTTCCTTCCTTTCACGTACAGCGCATAAAGTAACTTGCGTACGCCGACCCCGGCAGCGTAGGGGTTGCGTGCTTGCTTCTCATTGCAGGGGTCGCCGGTTCGAGTCCGGCCTAGGGCATGGGTGGTTTTAATTAAGTGTTGTGTTCGTCTTGTATCGTCCTTACACATTAGAGAAAATAATCATACTCATAAGAAATCTGTACATTGTGAGAGAAACAAACACATTGAGCTGGCTGAATGGCTAACACGGCCGAATGCCATTATATATATATATATATATATATAAATAAAAAAAAACCTTGCGTACGTATTTGTATGTTAGCATGATCTTTGACTTTTATCAATGATTATGTATTCAGGACAATTAATTAGCCTTTAACAGTGCGATCCTTTCAAAGGACAAATTTTAGGCCTTATTACAGAAGTTCGAGAACTAAATCCCTGTGTCTAACTATAACTGGCCAATTCAGGCCCCAGTGGCCTCTGAGTCATAGTACCCCATCGGACGTAAGGATACCGTCAACAACATCCTATCGCATCAGCGCACACCCACTGCAAAAAGACTTGGGATTTTACACAGTCAATTGCGACGTAATCTGGTGACTGCAAATTGTGCAGCAACAACTCTCCTACCTTGCAAGCCATGCCCCGAATGTTAAAAATTCTTACCACCATCGGCAAACGATCACAGTTTATTAGCGCACTGGCGAGTACATTTTACAGATATATAATTTGGTTAAATTGTATATTAGATTTAGGTTTATAATTTGAAGTATGTTTATCACACGATAGATGTAATTTTTATTGCATAACTTACACTTGCTGAATGCTGAACGTATGCTTCAATGATTTCTTCATAAAGACCACGACAGGTCTCCTTCGTATTACTTGCCACCGGTGTATCATGTCTCTAGTGAACATCAATGTAGCCAAGGCCGGCGGATTGGATGCGAAATAGTTCGTAGCAGTCAGTACCCACCCGGGAAATTTCCCGGTGGGTATTTTACACACCCGTAATTTTTATTTTTTTAATGGAAGTACAAACGGGCTAGATGACTCATACCAGAGCTTGTGCACTTCGTTCGAATACTCCCGAAATTTTTCAGTCTTACGTCATTTCAAGAGTTAAATAAGATGCACAATGTTACAAGAGCTACTCATTAACATCGCAATATTACATGTCTATAGTAAGCTAACTTGATCTACAAAATTTTTGGAGCAGTCTGGTAGTTCAGTGGTTAAGGTGTCTGACTAGAGACCGAAAGCTCCCGATTTGAATCCCTGTCTCGGCGGGGATTTTTCAAAAGCCCTGACCCGACCTTCACCTGTAACACTGCTTGCTGTATAATGTGAAACACGCTAGAACTCTTCCGTGGTTCGTATTTTATGTTACTCTGTAGGTCTCCCTTAACAAGTAGGATTTCCGGGTTAGCTTAAGGCGGCTATGATAGGGGCGGAATAACCCTGTCTCCAGGTCATTATGACCACAAGAGCCTTTACCTTTTACCTTGGGTAAATTGTTGACTTAATTCATATCAAATGATACAAACTGAAATACAGTTTCTGCATTGCGCAGTTAATACTAAATAATAATAAATGTAAATAACAATAGTGATTTTTTTACCCAGTGAAATGGATTGTGGGATAAATTATATGATATTTTTTAAAATTTATTTTGTAACTTTTTCCCCCCTTTGAATTTCTCTTATGAATTAGTTGCATCATTATTACTACGCGTGTTATAATTACATTTCTTTTTAGGTAAGATAACCAAATAACATTTTCAGGGGATCTCCCTCTACTTTTGGCTACCCACCCGAGCGTAATACGATCCGCCGGCCCTGAGCAGTGAATGATGAAATGCTTAGCGATGAAACAACCGTTGATCAAGTTGTCAATGGCCAAAAGAATTTTATCATAATCGATAGAAAGTTTCTGCCAGTAACACGGCTTAGAAAAGAAAAATGTGAGTGAAGTATTTCTTGGTGTAATAACGAAATGTAATCTTCGTTGATATTTCTATAAGGTTGAAAATCTGAGAAGATTTACATTGCAAAAAACGTATTCCAAAGCAAAAAAAAGGCGATTATAGTTATTAGCAGTGTTTATTACTTCAGATATACGTTTTAATGTCAGTCCATGCATTGTATTTCACCAACTGATTTGTTTTTTGCATTTATCTGAATAGTAGGAAACAATGAAACACAAGCACCTATCCAAGACGCCAAGAAAATATACGTTTTAGGATACTACATTAGTATTTTTGTAGGTAATACCGTAAACCGGGTTGACTTTGTGACAACGGGTCATTTTTCACACTTTTAATTCAAGCCCCGCGAAAACAGTTTTATATACCGCCAACTGTTTGCCTAATGTGTGCATCCATCAAGGGGGCAGAGAACGAATTCAGTACATTTGTACCCGGCAATCCACGCGCACTAAAATGTGAGACGACTTTTGTACATTCTTTTGTTTGCCACAAACTTTCTCATGTCCTGCCTAATATATCATAGGACAGCGTTTCACAAATAATTATAATTGAACATTAATGTATCGGCTAAAACATATTCTAAAGTAACCTTACTAGAGCGAGTCTTTCAAGAATTACAATTAATTGTGTAAAAAATCAGAAGTTCCTGGGGTGACTTTGTGGCAGCGTTTTTTCAACACAAATCCAGATCACGATTGTTTTGTGTTTTATCCTATCTTTTCTGTATTACAACAAATATTCCAAAATGTCAAAAACCTATATTAAACTATTAGGTTCTCTAAATTACAAAAAATTTCCGAAAAACGCCTACAACACAACACACAACAGAATAAGATGGACGGGACTAATTTTTGCAGGAGAGCTATTTCGAGATGTAATTGAATCAAAAGTACGCGTCGAGGTCATTAGAATCGGGATGGGACTGGGAACGGAACGGGAAGGAATTCAACCATGACCTTTTTGAAGGAAGCATTCCGGAATTCACCTGGAATGATTTGCGGAAACCATGGAAAACCCAAATCTGGATGTCCGGAAGGGGATTCGAAGCGGCGTCCTCCCGAATGCGAAAACCTGTTGTAATTTTGTATTCAAATAGATTATATTTCGCATCTCTCAGCGAAAAAAAATTAACAAAATAAGACATTTTAGGTTTGTGGTATTGTAAATGTGAAAAAACTAATTTAATGTGTAACTGACGTTTAAGTTATAACGCAACGGTACTTACTTTCCCGACCTAGATTGTATTTTCTTTCCTTTTTCTATTGTATTTACAGCACACGTCCTCAATTATCTGCTTCATTTTTTCTACTCTGTCTTCCTCTACAGTTCTTACATTCGACTGTTCCCTCCACTAACAAATTAACCAATTTTGCATGTCTCAAAATATGACCTACCAGCCTGTATCTTCTTTCTGTAAGCTTCTTCCACAAACTTCTTTTCTCACCCATCACATCCAAAACTCGTTTATTTCTTACTTTGTCCACTTAATTTCCAGCATTCTTCTGTAGCACATCATTTCATTCTTTCCGGTATTCCTAAAGTCCATGTTTCGCTACCATAAAGTGCTATGCTCCACACAAAGAGTTTTAAAAAGTTCTTTCTAATTCCTAGATCAATATTTGAAACTAAAAGGTTTTTCTTTTTCATGAAGATTCTTTTCTGCTTTAACATCATCCCTGCTTCGGCCATCGGTTGTAATTTTACTTCCCAAGTAACAGCATTCACTTACTTCTCCTATTGCATCCGATCCTATTTTAATATTTAATCCACTAGTATTGGAATCATTTCTGCTACATTTCATCACTTTTGTCATGCTTCGATTTATATTCAGTCCAAAATCTTCCTTCATTATTTCGTTCATGCCATTCAGTAACTTCTAAGTATCCTCAGCCCACTCTGCTAACAAGACAATGTCGTCAGCAAATCGTAGCATACTGATTTTTTCTCCCTGAAAACTTATGCCACATGGAAATTTTTCTTTGACTTTCTTCATTGCTTCTTCTACATACAAGTTGAATATTAACGGGGATAGACTATACACTTGTCTCACACCCTTTTTAACTGATGCATGTCTCTTATGATTCTCTACTTTTATTATAGCCACCTGATTCTAATACAGTTCATAAAGTATTATTCTATCTCGATACTTTACACCTGACTTCTTTAAAATTTTGAACATCTTGTCCCATCTAACATTATCAAAAGCTTTTTCTAAATCAACAAATGCCATAAAAGTATCTTTGTTTTTCTTGATCCGCCCTTCAAGTATTAGTCTTAAAGACAGAATTGCTTCCCTTGTACCGCGATTTTTCCTAAACCCAAACTGATCTTCACCTACTATCTCTTCTACTACCCTTTCCATCCTTCTGTATATTATTCTGGTCAATAATTTTGAAGCATGTGTTGTTAGACTAATGGTGCGATAATTCTCACATTTGTCGGCTTGTGCTTTCTTTGGAAGTGTGAAGATGATATTTTTATTAAAATCAGTTGGAATTTCTCCTGTTTCATAACTTTTTGATATCAGCTTGAATAATCTTTCGATTCCTTCCTCTCCTAGGGATTTAAGAAGTTCTGCAGGGACTCTCATCAATTCCAACTGCCTTATTTGCTTTCAATTCATTCAGAGCTTTATTAAATTCCGTTCTCAAAACAGGATCTCCTAAGTCATCACGTCGACATCGCCTTCCTTTTCCAATACACTATTGTTCAAGTCGTCCCCATCATACAGTTTCTCAATGTATTCTTTCCATCGGTTAGCTCTATCTTCTGAGCTTAAAAGAGGTTTCCCATCG